>OY757011.1:22363466-23028466 GCA_963580285.1 Lucinisca nassula | reverse complement strand
TGCAAAAGCCAACTTACGTGTAAGGAATCCTAAGGTCCTAGTTGCTTTAGATGTTATTTCTGAGATATGTTGACCCCAATCGAGATCATCAGTGATGGTGATACCAAGATATTTGGCGAAATCAGCCTGCTCCAAAGTTTGCTGGTGAAGTGTATAATCATATTTAAAGGTGTCGTGACCCCCTCATTGAATTGCATTTGGCTACATTGAACTTCATCTGCCAATCTGCTTCCCATTGTGCAAGTCGATCCAGGTCATCTTGTAAGATACGACAGTCAGAAGGAGAATATATGTCCCTATACAGGACACAATCATCAGCAAACAAACGGACAGATGGCCCGATATAATCAGGGAGATCATTGGTGAATACCAAAAAGAGGACCGGTCCAAGGACCGAACCTTGTGGGACACCGGATAGAACGGGACTGGATCAGACGCTTGACCATCAAGTACAACTTGTTGAGAGCGCCCTGAGAGCCATGAGCTAATCCAACTATGTGTGGATCCTCTTATCCCATAGTAGTCAAATTTGTACAATAGCCTTCTGTGAGGTACCTTGTCAAAGGCCTTGGCGAAATACATGATGATCAAGTCCGTCTGTTTGTGGCCACGGTTTATGGCCCCATCCAGATTGCTCACAATGTCATGGAAGAATTGGACTAGTTGAGTTTCCCAAGACCTTCGGAAACCATGTTGACAGTCAGCAAGAATGCTCTCAAAGACTAAATGCTTGTTAATGCTGCTAACTAATATATGCTCCAGGGTTTTGCAACAGATGCATGTCAGCGACACTGGTCTATAATTTGCTGCATCATATTTTTCCCCTTTTTATAGACCGGGGTAACATTTGCTTGTCGCCACTCATCTGGTACAGTGCCCTGGGCAAGTGATTCATTGAAAATAAAGGCCAGCAAAGGAGAAATTTCAACACTACAATCCTTAAGCACCCTGGCATTCAGGCCATCTGGCCCAGATGCCTTGTATTTTGAGCTTACCCAACAGTTTAGCGACCCCATTGGGGTCAACTGTTATGTCCCCCATAGTAGGGAACGTACTATTACCTTTGGATGGTAGCACACCGTCAGTTCCTCGTGTAAATGCAGATTGAAACTGTTTGTTGCATATGTTGGCCTTATCGCGCAAGTCTGTTTTCAGAATTCCGTTTTCCCTTAGATGCATCCTTTTTTAGGGAATTTACAAATGACCAAAACTTTTTAACCTTACCATTCTTCTGGAGGCTATCGGGATCTATGTTGTCATCTTTAAAGGTAAATATGCCAATATGCATCTCTAATTACCTTTTGTAAGTGTGCTCTGAACCGTTTGTAATGGTTCTTAATGTCAGGGCTGCTAGACTTACGAGCACGAAATCCTATTACGTCTTCTGATGAGGTGTTTGATCGTGTTATCGATCCATGGTGCACTATACTTGGTTTTGGTCATTTTTGTTGGAATAAACCTTTCCATTGTCGTGATTCATTCGGACTTAAAACTGACCCACATGTCGTTAACAGAGTTAACTAGTACTCATGAGCAGTCGGATTCAGCTCTGCGTGGAAGCATCATGCAGCCTATTTATTATGCCCCCCCCCCCCCCCCCCCCGAATATAGTCGCCGCTTCGTCCGTACGTCTGTACGTCCGTGCGTCCGTCCCGCTCTTGTACACGCGAATTCTCAGAAACTACTGGTCGGATTTCAATGAAACTTCATGGGAATATTAAGTATCGAAGGTGGATGCGCATATCACCTGCGTATTTTGGTTCGATGACTTTTCCAACAGTAATGACCCTTTGATGAATTCTGCGTGAATATATAGGGTACTGTTCGTGTCCACGCGAATTCTCAGCAACTATTTGCAGAAAATCAACGAAACTTCAATGGAATCTTAAGCAGCAATAGGGGGCGCGCATATTATCCGTGCTATCTGGTTAGATGATTTGTCACAGAGTTATGGTACTTTGTTTAATGGGAATACCTTCATGTCATGTTGCAGTGTAAGGTCACTGTGGCTATTTTTAGAAAAACTTTGTCATCACTATGGTGCCTACATTTATTGATGGATTTTAATATAGCTTCACACAAATGTTGGGTATGATAATATCTTGAGGATGTTCGACTTTCAGGATCCTTGGCTCAAGGTAAAGGTCACTGTGGCTATGTTTAGAAAAAACTTTGTCATCGCTCTAGTGCCTACATTTATTGATGGATTTTAATATAATTTCACATAAATATTGGGTATGATAATATCTCGAGAGAGTTTGACTTTCAGGGTCCTGGGCTCAAGGTCACGGTCACTGTGGCTATTTTTATAAAAACTTTGTTTTCGCTCTAGTGCCTACATTTATTGATGGATTTTAGTATAATTTCACAAAAATGTTGAGTATGATAATATCTCGAGCAAGTTCAATTTTCAGGGTCTTGGGCTCAAGGTCAAGGTCACTGCGGTTATTTTTAGAAGAAAAACTTTGTCACCGCTCTAGTGCCTACATTTATTGATGGATTTTAATATAATTTCCCACAAATAGTAAGTATGATAATATCTCGAGCAAGTTTAACTTTCAGGGTCCTGGGCTCAAGATCAAGGTCACTGCGCCTTTTTTTAGAAGAAAAAAAATACTTTGTCATCGCTCTAGCGTCGTCATATGCCAATGGATTTTAATATAACTTCACACAAATGTTGGGTATAATAACATCTCGAGCAAGTTCGACTTTCAGGATCCTTGGCTCAAGGTAAAGGTCACTGTGGCTATGTTTAGAAAAAACTTTGTCATCGCTCTAGTGCCTACATTTATTGATGGATTTTAATATAATTTCACATAAATATTGGGTATGATAATATCTCGAGAGAGTTTGACTTTCAGGGTCCTGGGCTCAAGGTCTAGGTCACTGCGGCTATTTTTAGAAAAAAACTTTGTCATCGCCCTAGCGTCGTCATTTGCTGGTGGATTTTAATATACCTTCACACAAATGTTGGGTATGATAATATCTCGAGCAAATTTGACTTTCAGGGCCCTGTGCTCAAGGTCAAGGTCACTGCGGCTATTTTTAGAAAAAAACTTTGTCATCGCTCTAGCGTCTACATTTGCTGGTGGATTTTAATATAATTTTCGAACCCGTCTGATATTTTATATGCATGTAAAGACACCCAATAGGGAACCATACCTGGAATCAGTCCTATGAGGATTGCCTCTGTGTACGAGAGTAAGTTTTCAATAATTTCTATTAAACAGTTTTACCCAATTAATATAGCTAAACTACAAGCCAGGTTCTTGGGGTATGGTATCGTACCTGAAGACACTTCCTTTCATTTATTCTTTTGTGTTGCTGATGTTTGTATGACAGTGCCATCAGGCAAGCTAATCTGTCCACCGACAGGTTTTGTTATACTCCATTTTGAAGTACAGTGAGTATACACAGTATACCGCTCTTTAACTAGGTTAATGTTTCCTGTTCCGACTATTGCACCTTCGGGGAGCATCCATCGGTTTCACCGATAGTCTTGTTTCTTCAAACCCCGATGGGCGGGGGCCGCCCTCATCTATAAACAAAACTGACTTCCAAATTGTATAATGTTTCTTATAGAGCTAAGGGTATCCTCTTAAATTTTCCTTTTGTTTATCTCTTAAAAGCAAACAGAACAACCTCAGTCGGTTTGTGTAAGAACAGTATTTTCATAGTGACATTTGCAATCATCGGTTACTAATAAGCTTTATCTCGCTAGCCATGACTGTTTCTATGACGTATGGTATTTAGTCTCATGAATCATCAACATTTCGACTCATTTCTATTGACCCACCATACCAGTCCTCTGACAAGTGAGGCTACTTTAGTTTTGACGGCTAAGAGAACAAAATCATGCTGTTATTTTATATATTTATACTGAGCATAGTCGGTGTCCCAACGTATGCTGATGGCACTTGTGACCAGAAACAATTCTCGTGTAATACCCCGGATGGACATTATGGTGTATGCATGAACGGAACTTGCACAGTGATCCAGGCGGAAGAAAGGAGCGACCTTCGGTTCACCATAGTTGTTAAATATCCTGAAACGACGCTATCGGTGAGTTGTTTTACACGCATTCATCATTGCATATGTTAAATCAAAGCGCCAAAAGGCACTGAAATGACAGATTCTGTGAAAAACCAGTCATTCAGCTGTAGTGCACGACCCGCCGGATGCTTTTAGCTTTATGAGTGTAACCATATATGGGTATGGCGGCCATTTTGGTCATGTGACCTGGACCTAAAACGGCTCCCCCAATAAATGCGCCTTATCGTAAGGAGCAAAAATATATCTTATACTTAAGTACTGTATTCTGAGTGGTTTGCAGGATAAAATGCATTCTCACTTGTCCAATACAAAAGCATATGTGTCAAAGTTTGACCTAGGCACAAAGAAGGTCAAGGTAAACCCAGGGTCACCATTTTAGCAATTTATGATGGGCCTACGTCCCAGATGCTATTTATCAAGTTTCGTGGAAATCTGCCCAGTGGTTCTGGAGAAGACTATTTTTGAAGGGTTTTTACCATATATGGCTTGGCGGCCAATTTGGTCATGTGACCTGGACCCTATGAGCAAATTTTGGTTTCCCCAATCCCATAGAGGCCCCATATGAAATTTGACTTCAATCGGCCCAACGGTTTCCGAGGAGAAGCAGTTCGAAAATTTTCACATTTTTCGCCTCGGCGAGGCTATAATAAATGGAATGTAATACTTCGCAAGTTCATTGGTTAGATCTCATTGATATCTATCAGTATGCCAAAAATTGTTTAAATATTCCAAGCGGTTAAGTCACTATCACCAATTTTCACACACGGGTTACGGACAGACAGACAGACCATATATGGCTTGGCGGCCATTTTGGTCATGTGACCTGGACCCCATGAGCAAATTTTGGTTTCCCCCATCCCATAGAGGCTTCATATGAAATTTGACTTCAATCGGCCCAACGGTTTCCTAGGAGAAGCAGTTCGAAAATTTTCACATTTTTCGCCTCGGCGAGGCTATACTAAATGGAATGTAATATTTCGCAAGTTAATTGGTTAGATCTCATTGATATCTTTCAGTATCACAAAAATTGTTTAAATATTCCAAGCGGTTAAGTCACTATCACCAATTTTCACAAACGGGTTACGGACGGACAGACAGACTGACAGAATGACAGAATGACACGGTGATTTTAGGGCACTCTTAGAAAATCAACCGACTTCAGATTTACTTTCTTAAATGATAAGGACAATGGCGCTGGAGAGCTGATTTTTAGTTTGGTTCACAAAACTGAGGTGAATCGGCTGTTAAACACTTTCATCTTCATTTTACTTGGACATTGTAAATATAACAACATGCAAATGACTACCCAGCAGGCACACGTCGCTAGGGCAACGTCAAATCAACGTCGATGCAACGTCATGACGTTGCACCGACGTTGATGTGACGTCACAATTACGTCATGTGCCTGCTGAGATAGTTGCCAGTTTTATGACAACACATAGCCGCAACTTTGTTGTAAAAGCTTACACTTGTTGACTGAGATGTGTTTGGCGGCTTAGTCAAGAACCTGCCTTATGTCGTGCGCTGCAATAAAGGAAAACACTTTTTGTGCGATGTTTGAAGTTTAGCGGCATGTAACTAATTATTTATCACAACATTGTACTTACATATTCAGTTATTTAGACCTATACAACAGAATTGGACAGTGATAACTGTTAGGAGTGTATTATTGCTGGCTTGCTACCGTACGGTGAAGTTTCTAGCGTCACGTACTTCGCATTTAATTAGGTCATGTAAGTGTTATGAGTCTGTACCCTTTCAGCCCTTTATAGCCAAGTACAGATACCTACAGATGCAAACCTGGTGAGATGGCTCATAATGATACACCGCATTCGGTTCTACATGATTTGACATGCTATTGACGACTATTGACTAGACACCCAATTTACATGTGTAGAATGGACGCGTACAAATTCAGTGACTGAAGAGTGAACTGGAGAAACTCGTGGGTTGAAGGGGTAAAATCTTAACCTGGCCTGTAACTGCTGTGTGCGGGTCAGGACCAGACAAAGCGGCTTGGCCGATAATCAAAAGTTAAATACAGCTTATTATACGGTCTATTTTCTTTATTTTTTCAAAGTTTATCTAGATACTTAAATGGTGTGCACTGATTGTAGCTCTATACATATTGTTTATTTTTTTATTTCTAAAAATATACAAAGGTACTTTAATGGCGTACTGATACAAATATAATTAATCATAACCCATTTTGTACTGAATGTAATATTATCACTTATCTGACGAAGATTTCATTTCGAAAATCCCGGTTCACAATTAAGGGGCTTCAGCTAGAAATATAGGAATTAATTTAGGAAAAAATGGGCTAACTTTCGACAACAGTGAAGCCCGCAGTGAAGGCCGTGGTTAGACGCCGCCTCCAAGATTCGGCAATGACCCATTATGCGGTCGTCTGTATAAAATGGGAACTTTCCTTATGCATATTCAATTAACTTTTCCCGTTTTGTTTGTAATTTAAGAAAGATCTTTTTTTTTTGTATTTTGATTACAAATGAAACAAAACATGTAATCAAAATGCGGAAATAATGCCATGAGAAATTAGTTTTGAGACAGCGAGCATGAAAAGTCAACAAACAACGGACTATTTGCGCGGAGTCAACTTTCAAAAGTAGTGGAAGCCGGAAGTTCGGACGTTAAAATTGTAAATATGCAGCACGACGAAGAATGACAGAAAGAATCTGTCATTAAAAAATTAAAGCATTGACAGCACGGGTGGATCGATTTTCTCTGAGTGAAGCTACAGTCAAACTTTGATGGCTACAACCCCTTTGGGCCCATGGAAATTTGTTCGAGGCAGCGGTAGTTCGAGCCACAGAGGGTGACTAGTGCCATATTAGTACTAAGTAGGGATAATGGACGTCATTGTGGGATATTTGACAGCTCGCACATGTATATTGTTTACAAAATAAAAGTAGTGCGGAAGTAGTTCCGGCAGTTGAATAGAATTGAAGCGCATTTATGTTAGTTGCCTGGATCGGAACAACAGGATCAGAACATAAATTTCTATCCCACGGTAAAATCACGGATTTCCTTGACTGGTGTGCAAGAAAAAGATCTCCCTACATAACCCTGTATCGTATTTGGAGGAATTTCCTGGAGAATGGGTTCGACTCATTCATGATAAACGAGCCATCGCGGTTCGAGCCAGTAAAGTTCTACTGTATATTTAGACCATTTAGCCCTTGAATATCTGTATTTTAAGCAAACAGTGTAGACTCTGGTCAGACGCCGCATTCTGTGGCGTCTGATCTGAGTTTTCACGATTTGCCAATGTCCAGGTACTGGGGTCCGAGGCATATATGGCTATCGAGCCACACGGTCGTATTAAAACCAATGTCTGGTAGTTACGGACACTATATGACTGGACTTGATCCGGTCCGATTCAAATATGATAGTGCCCGCAGATTAGCCACTTGCACGCGATGCGTTCTTAGCCAATGAAAAGAATACTTTTGAAGTTATGGCAAAGGTGAAAGTTTGTTTTTTGACGGACAGACATACAAACAAACTGACAGACAGGGCAAAAACTATATGCCCCCCCCTCAATCAAAGATTCTCGGGAGGGGGTGTGTGGGGGGGGGGGGGGGAGCATAACAAAACGTGTTTCATTTGAGATATGCACTAAATATCGCTTCAACACCCGGCTCTTTTAGCGACGCAGATAGAGGGTTGGTTTTGCTCGAAGTTAAGGCATATCAAAATGTCTTCCTCGGATAAAATTTACGGTTGTTCAAAATGTTGACAAGTTTCTAGAAAACAAACAACCTTACATATCTTTCAAAATACGCAATTTTCGAACATCGGTTTCTCCAGTCTTTCCTCAGAAACATTCAGATTTAATATTAACCTTATATAATATAGTCTGTGTCCTAGCAACAACGAGAAGTAGTTTTTCCAAAACCTGTCATAAAAATATACCAGTCCTTTTAAATCTTAGGTAATTTTCTGACAAAGTGAATATTTTTTTCCTTCCAATAACAAAAATACATTTTTAATATGCATGTTTTATGATTATTCATATAATTTGGAACATAACGTTTTTTTTTTCTACAAATATTTCAGCAAGCTGAACAACCCGAAATTTTAGCCCCTGTGCAAGGTAGATTTTTTGATAGTCCTTAAGCAACGGATACCGCGGTTGATACTTTGATATGGGTGACGGCGCTTGGACGAGCCGGCAAACGTTACACGTGTTTTTAATCATTTCAAAATGGTAGCTTGAGACTTTTTATCCCGCCTATATAATTTTTATCCCATCAACTCCCAGTTTTAAACAGTAAAACGGGTTTACAGGAGTATACAATATTTTTCTTATTTTTGCTTAAAAACATAGGTTGTGGGTACTATCAGTTTTTTATCTCAAGTATTTCATTTTTTTAGTAAACTTTTTCCAAAATAGTTGATTAGGCGTGTTTTCGTAATGCATTGGGAACCCATTTTGAAACGATTCAAAAGCATGTAAAGAGTCTATTATACCCTGAAGAATGGGGGAGACCCTCGAAAATTAAAAAAAGAGTAAGATTTACTTTTATTTTCTGTTTTATTTTATCTAGGCCAATAATGGCAGACGATTACACATACGTGCTAACGCTCTTGGGTTTAGCTGGACAAAAGGAGTGGCACTGAACAAGACTGGTAGAGACACCTGGCGGGCAGTCATCACATACAGATCAACCAGTGAGGGTTTCCAATGTCAATCTTGTGCCAATAACATTAGTTTTACTGGTTATTCTTTGAGTACAGACTATACATAGACGACAGAGTGGACATGGTTGGGGGAAATCTGCAGTTGGAGCTTCCCATTTCACAATCCTCTAGCTATTTCAATGATACACCAGAGTTTTACGCCTATCCTTGGTTTTTCTCTAGGACAGGTAGCGCTTCCGTAGTTTCTATCGCCTCACCCCAGATTGGTAAAAATCGTAGTATTCTGCTCTACAGACCTCCAAGCTTTTATGAGAATACTTATAAAAAGTATTCTACGATTCTTGTATTTGATCTGAATGAGGACACATATAATGTATCAGAAGACTTGATAAACACGCCAATAGTTGAGAAACAAACAGTTGGCGAGTACATACTGGTAGGATTTGGAGATTATCAACCTGCAACAGAGAGAACTGATTTACTGACTCAAGTTGTTGGACTGGACTTCAAGTGTATAAACGGTTCATTTGCTGATCTATGTAACAACTGTCTCAGTGGTGATTTCGGTAATTATACAACCTACATAGCAGAGATGAGAAAATGTGGGAAAGATGTTACAGTGGGTGGCAGAGGAAACGACACTCTCGATTTTCTTACTCAAACCGTCATACCAACTCTCAAGAATCTTACACAACTACGCATGCTCACTGACCAGCCTCACTTTGGAGTTATGGGGTATTCCCTTGGGGGACTTATGTCGTGCCATGCAGCTTGGACCAGACCAGATACTTTCGGATTTGCTGCTTGTCAGTCGCCATCTTTTTTGTGGCCACAAGTTGATGATGCAACGAACGGATTTTTCTTCAATAATGTGTCTTTGAAAGACTCGAACCTCCGCAGTGACCGACCATACCAGAAGATCTACCTTGATGCCGGCGGGTTAGAAACATTCAATCCCTATACCCTTACCCAAGCTATGGTATCGGCTGCCCAGGATATGGAAACGACACGGTTCTTCGAATGGAACAAGAACTTGTGGGCAGATGTATATCCCGGGGACAACCACAGTTTTCCCGTGTGGATATCGAGAATATGGAACCCACTGAAGATCTTCTTTCCAACCCGTCCATCGCCACAAATACAACACAGTGGACACATCAAATGTAGTTCTGAGGTCCCACCCGTTTTCGTCGGGTAACCGTTTGCTATACAACCTTAAACACCGAAGCATACAGGAAAGTTCATATATTAAGACCACCTTTCGGACTATTCAAAAGTGGTCTTTAAGACCACTTTTGAACAGTGCCACACTTTTGAACAGTGCCAAATGTGGTCTTCTACTAGGGCACACTGGATATAGAAAATACAAGGAAAATGTCCCCATGCTTTTAAAAGCGTAATTTGTCTTCATTTTAGGTGGTCTTAAGTAATAGCAGAATAGTTCTGCATCAGAGAGAACTGATTTATATGTATATGTCTTTGCAAACGATATAGATCCTGATATATGGCTCATAAAGAGCCGTCTAAACAGGATCTACACTGTTTGCTTTCAGGTTAATTTTTTGACAAACTGCAAAATTGCAAGAATGGACGATTCCATATACAAAGGTGGGATAGTCTAATTCAGCAACTTAGGGTTGAAAGGTTTTAAACACGCAAAATAAAGTAGAATTCCTATAGTAAGACCACATTTGGGACTGTTCAAAAGTGGTCTTTAAGACCACTTTTGAACAGTCCCAAATGTGGTCTCTACAGAGGATACTGCAAAAACACACAAAGAAAGAAGAATTGCAGCCTACTAAAATAAGCCTTTTAAAGCAGAATTAGTCTTAATTTCGGGTGGTCTTAACAGCGGAATTTTACAGTACCTTAGTTGCCGGCCTCGGTAGCTCATTCGGATGCGGGTCTGACTGGTGATCAGGAAAACGCGGGTTCGACACCTGACAGGGTCGGCAACATTCTTTCGTGGAAATTGATCTTGGAATCGTTTCTACGGCCATTCTCTCCCTTCCGCTGATTCAAGAAGGGCAGATTCAGTTTCTGGCGAAAGAATGTGCACTGTTCTGGTTAACCGCTTACGTACATGTATAAGCCTGCCCCGGAAAGAGTGGATAGGTAAACAGACCGGCTCAAAACAGACCTAAATAGTGTTGACTGGGCTGTTAAGCTCCAATACAAACAAACAATACTGTACCTTAAACTGTTAGCGACACTTTCTTGAAAAGCATGGTTTCTATGGGATTACTTAACAGCTATTATTAGCAGAAATCATTAAAAACGGAGAATAAGAGAGAGAGAGAGAGAGAGAGAGAGAGAGAGAGAGAGAGAGAGAGAGAGAGAGAGAGGGAGAGAGAGAGAGAGAGAGAGAGAGAGAGAGAGAGAGAGAGAGAGAAATGACGCTGGCACATCAGTATTTCGACACCTCCATGCTTCTTTCCTACTGGCACCTTCTAATGTCAACTGAAAAACCAACACTTCTCCGTACAAAGTAGATATTTAAAAGTGTTTCTTCAAGTCGTTTATGTGGTTTACGGCCCAGTCAACACAATTAAAACCATGGCCTTCAAATGAGCCGCGAAAGCGAAAACTGGCCAAATGATAAACAAAATAAGCCCTCGCCCATCGTCGCTTAAAGAAATAGATGGGCTGCATGATACTTCCACGCAGAGCCGAAACCGACCCGCACACGAGTGCTGGTAAACCGCTTAGAGGATCTAAGCCTGCCCAGGCAATGCGGTGCGAGTCGGCCCGTCCATGCTTATAAATCCTATTGATTTCATTGGGCCGCAGGGCTTGAGATGTTTTTTCATCTCAATGTCGGGTAAAAGTCTCACTAAATTGGAAGCTACGTCTCCAAAATGATCTTTACAGTGTTGACGGGGACGTTAAACTTCAAAACAAACAAACAAACAAACAAACAAAAACAAACAAACAAAATCTCACACTTAATTTTGTATAGCGATTTCATTTGCGATTTATAATCGTGCTGTTCATGACAACCCCTATACCTTTGCAAACAGTGTATATCCAGATCAGATGAAGCCATATGATCAGGATGTGCACGGTTTGTCATGCAGCTTGTGAATTTAACAAATAAATTAAATCAACTTATTTGATTGTTTGAAAATTAGCAATGGGTGTGACTAAATCAATTTATTCAGCGGGATAAGGGTTTAACATATCATCAGGGAGTTTATATTCTTGCACACCAGGCAATGAAATCCGTGGTTTTACTCTGGGATAGAAATTTATGTTCTGAGCCTGGTGTTCCGACCCAAAATCGAATATAATCGCGTGTTTGATAAATGCACTGGTTGATTACGACCTCGCCGTCGTTGAGGTTGACGTCAGAGCACGTTACGTGACGTCACTAAACATTCCTGTATGGCGGACGTCCGCAACCGAAGTGACTGCAACTGAAGTGACTGCAGCATTACAAATCCGCGCTAAGAAAAAGTATGCAAGAAAAAAAAATCCTATACGGGTGTGAGGGGTGGATAGAAAAATCCGTCCCTCGGGATCACTGTCCGGCATCACTCGACAAGCCTCGTAATGCCGGGACAGTGACCCTCAGGATGGATTTTTCCATCCACCCCTCACACCCATATAAGATTCTTATATTATCGTCCAGATATCTTCTAGTTGTCTTTTTGTATGTTTCATGCTTCTGTCATTTGTAGTTCTTTCCTGGCTGCTTATATGTTTTATCCATTATAATATGAGCCCCGCCAAGCGAATTTGTGTCTTCGAGCATTCCGTCATGACATATTTTAACTGCGCATTCAGAGGGGCCAGGGATATGGCTTTCTGTTTGAAGGTTCCTCTTGATGCACTGCTTGTATGAGCGAGCAGCGAAGGTTCTGGCGAGACTGCGTGGATGCGCAGGCCCGCCTGAACCTTCGCTGCTCGCATAGGCGATAAGTACCAAAATCGCTTGACGGGGCCCATTTGCCTCTTTATGAGCTGCTATGTGGGCCGAAAATTCACAATAAGTTATTGCATCTTGTATGCGAATTATAGCACTCGCCAAAAGACTCGTTTCGTGCACTTTATATGAAATGTCCACTGGTGTTAGACCTCTATTTGTGGACTATAAGACTGATACGGGGTTCTGTATTAGATCGGCGTTTCCAACCCTTGGGATGACCGTGCTGAGCGGAACTGAGGCTACCCCGAGGTTCCTATTAGCACGGTCATCCCGAGTGTTCGAAACGCACATCTACAACAGAACCCCATATAAGATTCTTTCCACCGAAAAGTTTCATTTTACTTTCTTTAAACTTTATTTTAATTGCTTCAATGACATGTATATGTAACAGACAAATATATATTATTCAGCAGGAATTAACATTAAGCCAAAGGCTTGTGCAGTGGCCATCTCCTGGTTAGAATAAATACAAAAACGTGATTGATATCTGAATGGTGAGGCAGTGTTTAGAAGCATCGAATACATCAAAGATAGAGTGGAAAACAGACATGCAAACAACTCGAGACAAACAAACACAGTCGAGCAGATAAACGAGGCACATACACAGACAGACGGACGGGCGGACGGACGGACAGACAGGCAGGCAGGCAGACAGACAGACAGACAGACAGACAGACAGACAGACAGACAGACAGACAGACAGACAGACAGACAGACAGACAGACGGACGGACGGATAGTGGACGGGAAAAATGAGTTGAAGAACAAGTTAGTGCGAGTACGAATCGATTGAATAGTGTTTGCGTTGCGTACATTATATGGATTCGCGTCTCTTACAAGGGGTGGCAGTATGTCAGAGAGGTATTCGGGTGTAAGGCCATTGGAGATTTTATAAAAGAATAACAAGTTTGTGCTTGGTACTCCGTTCTTGTAGGGTTTCCAATCCCAGTTCTGATAAAAGTTTTCGGATACTGCAGAGCTTTGTTGCTCCGGCTACTATTCTTGCTGCCTCGTTATGAATAGACTCTGCGTTTTGCATTCATCGTTACAGTTGTCTAAGACTGCGTCGCTGTACTCGAGTAAAGGCCGTACAAAGCAAAGTACATACGTTTAAGTGCATTCATACGAATTCGAAATTTAAGTGCACGAAGAAGGTTTGTTCTAGACCATGCTGTCTCGGATATCCTATTAATATGCTCAGTCCAGTCACAGGTGTTTAAAAAGGTAAGGCCAAGATGCTTATGGCAGGTAGATTCGATGAGAAGGGTATTGTTCATAATAAGAGGTGGGTGGGCCACATGGTTATGCTTTTTAGATATTAAGAGTGATACTGTTTTGCGTCCGTTGAAGTCGACAAGCCAGTCCGAAGCCCATTTGGATATAGTTTCTAGATCTAAATTCAAAGTAATAGCAGCGGTCTGTGGATGTTCAGCGACAATATATAAACTCGTGTCATCTGCGAATAGGCAAATATTGCAGTTTATATACATCACAATATCATTAATAAAAATGAGAAATAGAATGAGACCAAGAATTGAACCCTGGGGGAAGCCAGCATGGACTGGTGCCCAGTCAGATATGGTCCCGCACAGAGCAACACACTCACGTCTGCTTGAGAGATAACTAGAAAACCATTTGAGAACTTGTTCATTTTACTTTATCTAACGTTTTATTTTTCGCGCATTATACTTGCCTGGGTAAGAACACCAGGGTAAGAACAGGCAAAGAATACTGATTTTCCTAATCTGGTGTGCAAGAATACATTAATGTTTCAGAGAAATAAATACAGGGAAACTCCGTTGATTCTAGTACTGGTGGCTCGTTTGAACTTAACCCTTTTCCCGCTGAATAATTAATTTAGCCACACCCATTTCTGATTTTGAACCAATCAAATTAATTGATGTAATTTATCCCTACAAATTCACAAACTGAATGTCAGACAGTGTAGATCCTGATCAGATGGCTTCTTTAGAAGCCATCTGATCTGGATCTACACTGTTTGCAAGGTGGGGTTGTCGTGACAGCAGGATAATGGTTAAGATTCTCGAGTACCTAGAGAGTCCTTCACATGGCTCCATATAAAAAAGGGCCCCGCCCATCGGGGCTTGGAGAAATAGATAAGGCTGCATGGTGCTTACACGCAGAACTTCAGTCAATCGCATACGAGTATAGGGGTTTCTCTTGCGTTTATTTTCTATGCATAACCTAGATTTTCTACATGTTAGTGATAGTCACGAGTAGGGCTGGCTAATCGGAGCTGAAAATATAATCGATTATCATTCCTGTCATTGCGATTGATAATCGATTAATAATCACTGAAGATTTGGTCATAATTTTACCTGTCTCTCTTTCTGTCTGAGCCTGACTCCTACCATATGCTGTACTTTGCCAGATGTATTTGAACAGATAGACCTAAGCAAACAGTGTAGACCCAGATGAGACGCCGCAGAACGCGGCGTCTCATCTGGGTCTACACTGTTTGCCACTCATACATCTATTTTAGGCACAGCTTTGGGTAACAAATTGTACTTATCAAATAATCGATCGCAAGCAAATCAGTAATGATAATCATTTTTGTGGAGTTTATCGATTAAATGATCGATAATCCGATTAATCGTGCCAGGCTTAGTCACGAGGACTTTTCCACTGAAGATCTTACATGCTTAGTAACTTTGAGTCGATTGATAAACAATCGACCCAATAACCCGTTTTGTGCCTCATGATCCGGCTCTATGATTAACCCTCAGTGACTCAAACTACCTTTATCTCGAACAAATTTCCGTAATCCCGAGGATTTTCGGGTCATTGAAGTTCGACTGCGAACAGAGGATCTTACATTCGTGGTCATTTCTCATGAAATGTATTAAACAAGCTTTTGGCAAGTTCCATAATTTCAAAGAAACGAGTCTTCGGCGAGTTTCATTTTCACGTTTAATCACCACGAGCGTAAGATTCTGTTGATCACATAATGATTTGAAATCCGATTTGGTTGCAAAAGAATTTCAGTAGAAATCATAGGGTTGTCAAGGACGGCATGATGACGTTATGCGCTAGTGACCATGTGTTATTACAATTGTGGTCATATGAATACTATGTCATGACGTTATCCACTAAATAACAGCGAAGTTATTGGTTGAAATAGAGGATCTTACACGAGTGTTCTTGTATTATTGTATTTATTAAACGAGTTGAGAAAAAGGGATAAAATGCGAGGCTTCGCCGAGCATTTTATACCTTTTCCTCGACGAGTGAAATTAATTGTGGATGAACAAATAGAGGATCTTACATGAGTGATCGTGTATTACGAGTTGAGGAAAAGGGATAAAATGCTTGGCTTGGCGAGCATTTTATTCCCTTTTCCTCAACTCGTTTTGATTTAGAGGATCTTAGATTAGTGTTCATGTATTATTGAATTTATTAAACGAGTTGAGGAAAAGGGATAAAATGCGAGGCTTTGTCGAGCATTTTATCCATTTTCCTCAACGTGTTTAATAAATTCAATAAAACATGAGTACGAATGCAAGATTCTGTCTATCATATGATATTTAAAACGCAGTTTATTTACATTTTTTTTTACAAAAATGTCAACATTCCGCCATTAGTTAACGCGACGTCGTTAAGAATGTCGTACATGTGACGTTAAGGGGCGTATCTAACTAATTTGCATATTTAATCCATTAGTGGATTATCGAATTTATTACATGGCGTTAGTACATTCTCAGAGGCGACGTCATTTTATCTGGTTTCCTCAACTCGTTTAATAAATTCAATAATACATGAACACTCATGTTAGACCCTCTATATCTCGAACAAATTTCCGTAATCCCGAGGATTTTCGGGTCATTGAAGTTCGACTGCGAACAGATCTTACATCTTATGAAATGTATGAAACAAGCTTTTGGCAAGTTTCCTATGAAATGACCACGAAAAAAAATGAAACGAGTCTGCGGCGAGTTTCATATAGTGCACGTTTAATGACCACAAGCGTAAGATTCTGTTAATCATATAATGTTTTGAAGTCAGATTTGGTTGCAAAAGAATTTCAGTAGAAATCATAGGGTTGTCAAGGACGGCATGATGACGTTGTGAGCTAGTAATCATGTGTTATTACACGTGTGGTCATATGCTATTTATGACATGACGTTATCCACTAAATAACAGCGACGTTATTGGATGAAATAGAGGATCTTACATTAGTGTTCATGTATTATTGTATTTATCAAACGCGAGTGGAGGAAAAGGGGATAACATGCGAGGCTTTGCCGAGGATCTTAGATGAGTATAAATGTATTATTGAATTTATTAAACGAGTTGAGGAAAAAGGAAACGAGTTTAATAAATTATTGATTTAGACGATTTTACATGAATGCTCATGTATTACTGAATTTATTAAAAAAGGAATAAAATGCGAAGCTTCGCCGAGCATTTTATCCCATTTCCTAAACGAGTTTAATAAATTCAATAATACATGAGCACGAATGCACGATTCTACTTATCATATGACATTTAAAACGCATTTTATTCCCGAATATTCTACAAAAATGTCAACATTCCGCCATTAGTAAACGCGACGTCGTTAAGGACGTCGTACATGTAACGTTACAAGATCTATCTAACTAATTTGCATATTTAATCGACTCGTGGGTTATCGAATTTATTATATATAGATTATTCATTCTCCTAGTTGAAATATGGGATTTATAAACCGAGGGAGGTAAAACAATCCGATAAAGAAACGAGTGCGAAGCACGAGTTTCTTTAACGGATTGTTTTACCTCCCGAGGTTTATAAATCCCATATTTCAAATAGGAGAAATGTATAATCTGTATATTACATGCACTTCCATAGACTTTTAGGAGAGTTTGGATATTGAATTTTGGATCTGAATGCCCGTTCAGTTGACTGTTTACAGCTCATGTAAACGGTTCAATCAGCGAAGTGTTACAGAATCTGGGTGGAAGAACAACTGGATGGGCGCCATTTTGAAAGCGCTTTCTACAGTTTTGAACAAAAATAGAAGAAACAAAGTGTTTCAGTGATAAAACAAGTAAAACGTTAGATTAAATAAAGCAAAACTTACATCCTAATCAATGGTCATATCCATGTTTTCTTTTGTTTCAGCGTTGCATCCGACTCAAACGTCACGCATTCTGAACGTCTGTTGATATTTCTTAGACGCCATTACAATGACGTCATGAATAACGTCGCCGTGATTGAAACTTTCCCGCGTTTGAAAAGAACAATTTCACTGCAAAGCGGTATCTCGTATCTTGTACATAAAGTAGTTCCAGCTGAAGGGATTTATTTCCCCGGCTAAGAGGAAATATTTCTTCTTAGCAAACAGGAAAATACCAAGTTTATGTCTGGTAGAAATCATTGTATTTCTCTGTAATGCATGTAATACATGACGTTATTACATTCTCAGACGCAACGTCATATGATGAAAATATGTAAAGCCCTACAAAGCCCACTTATCTACTTATAAAATCGGCCTTCTTATGGCCTTTCAGCAGGGCCCCCGTCCATCGGGGCTTGGAGAAAAGATTGGGCTGCACGGTGCTTCCAAGCAGAGCTGAAACCGATCGCACATGAGTACTTTAAACCGCTTAGAAGGTCTAAGCCTGTCCAGGCAAAGTGGTGCGAGTCGGTTCGTCCATGCACATAAACCCTTTTTAGTTTCACTGGGCGAGAGGGCATGAGCTGTGGTTTTTGTCTTTTTTTATCTCAATGGCGGGTAAAAGTCACACAAAATTGGAAGCAACTTCTCTAAAATGACAACAAAATTGGAAGCAACATCTCCAAAATGACATATGTAGTGTTGACGGTGACGTTAGAGCAAACTTATCCAACTTGAGCGCCGTGCATTAAAAAGAGGATCTTACATGAGTGTTCATGTATTATTGAATTTATTAAACGAGTTGAGGAAAAGGGATAAAATGCGAGGCTTTGCCGATAATTCAATAATACATGAGCACGAATGCAAGATTCTATTTATCATATGACATTTAAAACGCATTTTTGTTCACGATTGTTTACAAAAATATCAATATTCCGCCATTAGTAAACGCGACTTTGTTAAGGACGTCGTATGTGTAACGTTACGGGACGTATCTAGCTAATTTGCATATTTAATCCACTAGTGGATTATAGGAAATATTACATGGCGTTATTACATTCTCAGACGTGACGTCATATGATACAACATATATACATATAAAAACAGTGAAGATCTAGATGTTCGTTTGTTTGATTTGAGGGTTTAACGTCCCCTTCAACACTGTAAACGTCATTTTGGAGACGTTGCTTTCAATTTTGAGGGACTTTTACCCGACATTGAGATGAAATGACATCTCAAGCCCTGCCGCCCAATGGAACTTGTATGTTTTATAAGCATGGACGGTCCGTAATTCGCACCACTTTGTCTGGCCAGGCTTAGATCCTCTAAGCGGTTTACCGGTACGGGTCGTTTTAAGCTCTGCGTGGAAGCATCTTGCAGCCCATCCATTTCTTCAAGCCCAGATGGGCGGGGGCCGAGATCTAGATGAGACGGTCCATAATGAGCCATCTCATCAGGATCAACACTGCCCATAGGGGCTTGAAGAAATATATGGGCTGCACGATGCTTCCGCGCAGAGCTGAATCCGGCCCGCACACTAGTTATGGTAAACCGCTTAGAGGATCTAAGCCTGTCCAGGAACCGGGGTGCGAGGCGGATCGTCCATACTAATAAACCCTATTGGTTACATTGGGCTACAGGGCTTGAGATGTCATTCCATCTCTTTGTCGGGTAAAAGTCCCACAAAATTGGAAGCAACGTCTCCAAAATGACCTTTACAGTGTTGACGGGGACGTTAAACCTCAAATCAAACAAACAAACAAATCAACACTGCCATTCTGTGTTTGGTTTAGAATAAATCCCGCGCGTTGGAAAATTTAAAGATAGAAAAGAGAGGAAAGGAAATAAGTTGAATGCGTTTAGATTTTGTTAAAATACTGTTTATTTAATATATAAAGTTGTATACAATACATTTTAAACACATAACACGCATTACAAAATACGTTCTTGATCCACAATTTTATACAACAAACAGCCATATACATGTATCACAGAGGACAACCCAGCGGGCACACGTCGCTAAGGCAACGTCATATCTATGTCATGACGTTGCACAGACGTAGATGTGACGTGCATAAGTATCATGACGTTGTACTGACGTTGATATGACGTCGCAATTACGTCATATTCCTGCTGGGAAGTCATACCGTCACGTTAACAAGTTCGTCCCCTGATCATCCTTGCAAATCCATTATTATTCATACAATAGGAATGAATTTCGTTTTTGTGGATTTTATGGATGTGTAAACTCTGGCGAATTACTCACAAACTTAGCTTTATGCTAAGTTTGTGAGTGATTCGCCGGAGTTTACACATCGATAAAATTCACAAAAGTGCAATTCATTCCTATAATAGTGCTAAGTTTGCGAGTGATTCGCCGGAGTTTACACAGCCATAGGAAGCACATAAATGATGAGTGTGTGAACTTGGCTTGGGATTCGCGGCTTGGAATATCGATTTTGCCTGACATTCACTAATATTTTACTTTACTTTACTTCTACGGAATAAATCGAATTCCAAACTCCATACTCCAAGCCAACTTCATACACTTTAAATGATAATTTATTCCTTACAATTACAACTTTTTAAAAAACATGTTAAGATGCCACCATAGTGGTGAATTTTTAGAATTCTTTCGAAAGTGTTAGAATGAACCTTACCAACGGCCACGGCGGAATGATTATTCAATTAGAGGCTGACATCTTTGAATGAAACTCAAGCGAAAACGAAAACTTCATGTCTTAAAATTCAGTTTATTTGTTTCCTAATAGATACGTTTTAACCTCTTAAGGGTTCTAAATATAGAAGTGAAGGCAATGGTCAGGAATCGACACAATTAACCCACAGCTCCCATCAGAGACACCAAAGGGAAAGAAGCACAAACACGAAACAACTAACCCTAATGGAAACATCAACAGCGGAAATCAAAAAGGACAGTTACTTTCCCTACAAAATTGCCAATTGGCTATCCAAAACAAAATAATATAAGCGACACAAACACTCAAAGACAAACCATAACAAAAATAAACCGCGACAGAAGAACCACTTATGAACGGTCAATGAGGGGGGAGGGGGGGGGGGGCTTAAATCGATTTTACGTGCTCACAATCCTCGCCCTTACTTCCATCGCGATTTAGACTAAATTATTTGTTCAGTACGCATGATGGCCTCCTAACTCATCAGTGCAACATCTCCGTGAACACAAAAAAATCAAACAACCACAGAGATGAAACAACGATGAGGACTAGACAGCAAGAAACCACTGAAATGCTGGAGCAAAAGAAAACCATCAATTAGACTCCGATGGGCCCGACCAGAGACAGAGCATCAGGCACCAACCAACATTACATAGAATTAGATCTCTCTAATTCTCCGTAAGCCTTTACGCTGGAATCGATGCCTGATCACCGGCGTGCAATTAAAGAGGGAAGCGGGCTTGCATCATCTAAGCGGTTTACCAGTGCTCGTGTGTGGGTCGGCTTCGGCCATGCGTGGAAGCATCATGCGGCCTATTTATTTCTTCAACTTGCCCGATGTGCGGTGGCGGACATGTATATTGTATGGGTCTTCTTCAAAGTGTACATGGCACCCTATCAACGCTGAATCAACATCTTGGCGTTGATTCGGCGTTGACTCGGTTTTGCGATACACACCTGCTTTATCCATCTATGAAGTATTAATCGATATCAAAGCCCACGAGGAAAATAAGTGAATCACCGTCCCTCTATCTGTTTTTTTTTTTTTCAATACATCTACGTTCACAATTTTTGTAAAACGATAGTCTTTCAAAACGCAGTGAGACAGGACTGAACTTTTCACTTTGGGTTAGTCCGTGTTTTAGGTAAGTCGCCTTCAGTTGGGATTTTACATTGGGAGATATAGTTTAACTGAGATTCGTACTGCATCATACTAACCACTTGGCCACGACTTCTACATACTGGCATTATCAAAACATTTATTTATAATTTTAAAATCCCGTGAAAAAAGAAATGCAAAACCTGCTTCCCCTAAAACATGGAATAGTCTTGCCACGCTTGAACGTTGAACTCTCAAAGGTCGTTGATAAACTATACACGACCTCGTTTTTTTTTTTCTATTGAGATGTAGGTTCCTATTTACGTGTCAAGCCTGAAAAGTCCGTGCAGAAAAGTTACGCTTCAGTGCAGTTTAACCTGATAATTTGAGTTTACAAACCCGAATTAGCCACTCTCATTTTGCTCAGTACTTTTGCTTCGTTTCCACTGAAGCTATAGTATAGTATGGAAGGAAATTTGAAATAGTGCCACAAAAAAAAAGAAGAGAAAATACATGTTCTACCCCGTAATGACACACAGTTCGTAAAGTTGCTTGTTTTGTCTAAATATGCCTGGTCCTCACTAAAACTTAACGCACCTTCGCTATCATGTTGTAATGTGTATTTTCCTCATATGTCATGCTATATGTCTTGAGAGAATAAAAGTTTTGTCTGTCTGTCAAAGTTGTCAACCGTGATTGGGTTAACTACCATGCATGCAGTCTGTCGTATAACATTTATGTTCTACCTTTTTTTTTTTTATATCGAAGAATGATTTTACGAAATTGGGTGTTGAAGTCATTGCGGTTATATATTTTTCTGCATTTATACACTATATAGTCACCATAAAATTCGGGTTCCGATAGACCTTGTTGCAAAAGAGATTTAAGTCCAGTATTGAATTTTGAAATGAAATCAGAATGACGTCTATAAAATTTTGAAAAGGCTTTGCGTAGTTTATTGTACCGATAACCTGAATTAAGAAGTTGGGCCTCCGTGGCCTAATGGATAAGAGCGCTGACTCTTAGTCATTAGGTCTCTCATCGCCGTGGGTTCGAGCCTCGCTCGGGTCACGTGTGAGACGCCAAGTTCTGCAACGGAAGATCAAGTGGTTTTTCTCCGGGTACTCCGGTTTTCGCCCACCTATGATTAACGATCGGCTCGATCTGAGTGAAATAATCTTGAAAGGGCCGTAAAACCCAAACCAAAAAAAAAAAAAAAAATAAAAAATAATTAAGAAGTTTAGCTAAGAAGTTTAGCAGTTAACAATTTATTACGAATGTTGAAGTCAGTTACATGACTATACACTCTGGCAAATCTAAGCCTGCCCAGGCAAAGTGAGGCGGACCGTCCATGCTTATACCCTATTGGTTTCATTGGGCGACAGGGCTTGAGATGCATTTCATCTCAATGTCGGGTAAAAGTCCCACAAAATTGGAAGCAACGTCTCCAAAATGACCTGTACAGTGTTGACGGGGCGTTAAACCTCAAATCAATCAAACAAACATATACGTTTTCAATAGTTCGATCGCTGTTGACGTCACTTTATATACAATGACGTAACGCGCGGGTTCTAATCGTGCTATTTGACGTCTTGTTATATTACTAACTAGTTATCAGATTCTAACTTATGGAATTTATCGAAATATAAAGCTTTTATTTCAACCATTCAAATCGCTCGAACTGTACATTATGATTGAAAATTGGAATTATTATAGGAATGAATTTCATTTTTGTGAATTCTATCGATGTGTTAACTCCGGCGAATCACTCACAAGCTGCATGAATCCCGAAGAGCTTTATGCTAAGTTTGTGAGTGACTCGCCGATAAAATTCTCGAAAATGATAATTCATTCCTCATATTTCCAAAGTTTTCAACGAAATGTTAAAATGCCACCAAAGTCGTGAATTTAGGGATTCTTTTGAAAGAGTAAGGCGTTCAAAGCGGTGGGTAAGGCCTCAGATTCTATGACGGCTCCAACGTAAAGGCTTATTGAGAATTAGAGAGATCTAATTCAAGGTAATGTTGGTTGGTGCCGGATGCTCTGTCTCTGGTCGGGCCCAGCGGAGTCTTACTGTTGGTTTTCTTTTGCTCCAGCATTTCAGTGGTTTCTTGCTGTCGAGTCCTCACCGTTGTCTCACCTCTGTGGTTCTTTGATTTTTGTGTTCACGGAGATGTTGCACTGATGCGTTAGGAGGCCTTCATGCGGACTGAACAAATTATTTGTCTAAATCGCATCGGAAGTAAGGGCGAGGATTGTGGCCACGTAAAATCGATTTAAGCCCCCCAGTGGAATTCATTCCACTGACCGTTCCAAGGCGGTTCTTCTGTGGCGGTTTATTTATGGTGTTGTTTGTTACTTACTGTGTGTATCACTTGTGTCTTTTTATTTTGGATGGCCATATGGCCATTTTGTGGGAAAGTACCTGTCCTTATGGCCTTCCTATGTTTAGGTTTCCATTATGGTCTGGTCGCTTAATGTTTGTGTTTCTTTCCCTTTGGTGTCTTTGATGGGTGGAGTAAGTTAATTGTATCGATTCCTGATCTTTGTTTTACTTCTACTTATTATTCAAATAGAATAATCTCTGAAAGCAACCCAAGCGAAAACAAAACTTTCAAGTCTTTAAATTCAGTTTAATTGTCTCCTAACATATACGAGTATGCATTGACGTTATCAATAGTTTATCATAATTTATTCGATCGTTGTTGCAGTCACTTCATATACAATGACGTAACGCGCTGGTTTGATGTCACGTTATATTACTACCTGTGGCTGTGTGAAATAGTTTTGAGATTATTGCTAAGTATTAAACTTTTATTTCAACCAATCAAATCGCTCAAAATGTACATAATGGAGGGAAATTGGAATTATATGAGTATATTGTTTAAACTACAGGGTAAATTCATTGATTCTCGTTTGCCACGGCTATTACCAAATGTAACACTACATCATAAATGGACTTGGGCATTATGATCGACGCTCGGGTTGACGTAACTGTTGATGGCTGGCGAGAAAACGCACTAACCAACAAACGAATGGACGTACAACCTGATCCCTAGATCACACAATGCCAAATGCAGACAAGACAAATGTATTTCTTGGGTTAAAAACACTGTATGGAATTCTTACTCAAGAAAGATTTTTTTTAAATTTCATATAAGTTGCAATAGGAAAGACAATGTAGTCAATGTTTTTATTGCCTAACAATTGCCTACTCACAAGTGAAGTTGCCATTTATACTAAATCCTATGACCGCCTCCGCCCATCGGGGCTTGAAGAAATAGATGGGCTGCATGATGCTTCCATGCAGAACTGAAACCGACAGGGCACAAGAACTGGTAAACCGCTTAGAGGATCTAAGCTTGCCCAGACAAAGCGGTGCGAGTCGGACCGTCCATACTTATAAACCCTATTGGTTTCATTGGGCGACAGGGCTTGGGATGTCATTTCATCTCAATGCCGGATAAAAGTCCCTCCAAATTGGGAGCAATGTCTCAAAAATGACCTATACAGTGTTGACGGGGACGTTAAACCTCAAATCAATTCAAACAAAATGAAACTATGTCTAAGTCCTATGTGACGCAATGTTCTTTTTTTTGTACTGGGGTTATACGCCTTAAGTCTTTTTGGAGACATTGCTTCCGGTTTTGTGGGACTTTTACCAGATAATGAGAATACCGCCCTAAGAAACCACTGGGGTTTTAGGAACGGTCCTGTCCGACTCGTACCTCTATTCCTAGACAGACTTGATCTTCTAAGCGGTTTGCCATGCAGTACGAGGAAGCACCATGCAGACGAAACTATTCCTATTCCTCCAAGCAATCGGGGTGGGGGGGGGGGGGAAGCACCTTTTTAGACTTGTATAAAAGTTCACCTCGTCGTTGCAGAGAGAGCTTGTTACTTAATCTTTTTCATTGCGTTTGTTCTTTTTACATATTTCATAGCAACAGATAAGGTAAGTATTTTTTTATAATTGACGGATATTTTTCCTTAATTCTCCATATGTACCTATGTTGTGGGTACTCATTAGAACCGCCTCGCTGATATTATTTGTTTGCCCTGCTAGGTGTCATTGGCTGTGGATATGTTCACTGATTGTGGGACTTTCTAGTCATCTTTATTTATATTTTGCAATGTGTTCAGAATCATTCACTTATCAATCGCCATTACGATAACACACCCGTGCGACAAAGTGCATTTTTCACATCTCCAAAATGGTTACTTTTCTGATGAAAATCCTTGATATTTTCCTTATAAATACTGCAAACATAGGTTATGGGTGCTCGTTAGAACCGCCTCATCGAGGCGGTTCTAACTAGTACCCACAACCTATGTTTTGGAGCAAAAATAAAGAAAATAATGTATACCCATGTAAACCCCAGTTTTCTCTATATAAAGTGGAGTATAGGGGGGTCTTCATTTCACGGACTTGTTCACGTGATGCACAGTGACTTAGGCTGCTACTACACTCCCTACGTAGAATCAACGTTGAAAGAACGTTGATAAAGTTGTTACAACGCAGGTTCTATATTGAATGCCTGCTGACCAGCGAAGACTAACGGTGCATCCACTTAGCCTGATCAGGTTCTTCGCATGTCATATGAATTATGGATGAATTGTCGGGCATCCAGAGACTCTAGTCAACCCTCAGGCTTCATGCATATCTGAATCTTCGTTTGTTGCACATATTAACTTACCTTTGGAAATGGAGCTCTACTGAAATCGCGTAAGCAATTCTTTAAACTTCAAGTGCCAGTTATTCAAAACTAACAGACAAATATATAAGGCTGGCACGATTAATCGGATAATCAATTAATTGATTGTTAAATTCCACAAAAATGATTATCATTACTGGTTCGCTTGTAACCGATTGTTTGATAAGTACCAAGTTACTACCCAGTTGTATGATCGATTCCTGGCTTCTCCAGATTTTCTCAGATTAAACTGAGGTCCCGTCTCCGTACGACCTTATCTGTTGGTGAGACATAAAACTCAAACGCTCACTCACTTGC
Organism: Lucinisca nassula; assembly: GCA_963580285.1. NCBI lineage: Eukaryota > Metazoa > Mollusca > Bivalvia > Lucinida > Lucinidae > Lucinisca > Lucinisca nassula. The sequence goes on along the minus strand of OY757011.1, from coordinate 23,001,898 downwards.
TCATCACCCAATTGTGCCTAGAATGAGTGGAAAATAGTGCCGATGAGATGCCGCAATCTCTGGTGTCTCAACTGAGTCTATACTGTTTTCTCAGGCCTGTCTGGTCAAATACATATGCTAAAGTACAACATATGGTAAGAGTCATGCTAAGACAGAAAGCCAGACAGGTAAAATTATGACCATATCTTCAGTAATTATTAATCGATTATCGATCGCAATGGCATGACTGATAATCGATTATCATTTCAGCTCCAATTAGCCAACCCTACAGATATACTTATATTTTGCTGAAACATAGGGAGCAGCTTTTGCGAATGCATTTTGTTTTCAGCAAAAATACCACTGTTTTAGATATTGAACTTGCCAGAACAGTACAGAGAAGCCGCGTAATAATGATATTATTTGTTCCATTTTATTGTGTCATTATAATGAATTTGCCGTTATAAAGAATCCCAGTCAGGCGTATGATAGGTAATTAAAGGCCTTTTCTCCATTATTATTCCAAGAAACAAATGTTATAGATATTTGTTAGAATCGCCTCATCCGATGAGGCGATTCTAACAAATTTCTATAACATTTGTTTCTTGGAGTATTATATTATTAACCCTTTTATGACTTTGGACTCGAATTGTGCATTTCCAACCAGAGGGAAGCCCACACCACTCGGAACCTAGGCAGTAGTCATTCCATTCAAATTGCCGTTATAACGAGTTTTGCCGTTATAACGAATGTCGGTGTAAAGAAGGTTGACTTATTCATCAGATACAAGCTCGCGAGGCTAGCAATACTTTGGCCAACTGGGCCCAGCTCAAGTATACACTGCTTACCAAGTCTTAGTATAACCGAGGCTTAAAATTGCTGTCTATTATCTAAAGGCAACTTTTATAGATTCATCGCGTTTACAAGTCCGAGATGGACCGTCCATGTTTATAAACCGTATTGGTTTCATTGGGCGACAGGGCTTGAGATGTAATTTCATATCAATGTCGGGTAAAAGTCCAACAAGTGCCTCGAAACAACGTCTCGAAAATGACCTATACAGTGTTGACGGGGACGTTAAACCTCAAATCAAACAAACAAAAATAAGTCCGTGTAATAAGCATCCCCTTAACCCAACATTCAATATTTGAGGGTCACTGACGATGCCTAATTGGCCGAAACTAGCTAGTCTGGCCCAGAAAAAATGTACACTTCATATTTTCTAGGTCTGTGGTGTATTCCTTGCTTCCAAAGGATAACCGTTTTATAGAACATATTCATATAGAGAATGGGACGGTTGGGCGTGTATATTGCGTCACTGGGGCATCCAACTGTAATTGGCTCACAGTTGGCCAAGGTCTGCTGTCCTTGCAGCTGGTAACAGTAGAGGGGGAGTGTTGTTACTTCTTCTGTTTCTACACTTCCATTGATTTTCTTCTTTCTCCCCGTGTCCTTCACATTAACCCTTTTTGTACCAAATGGAATCTTCCTACTTATATACAGTAGGAGTCCATTTCAAAATTTAGGAGTGTCAGCTTGTGTTTTCTGACGCCTTGTGTTTTATTAGGAAAATGGCTAAACTTTTAGCAAACAGTGCAGGCCCTGATCAGACGCCGCGGTCTGCGGCGTCTGATCTGGGCATGTACTGTTTGCCAGGGTACCCGTTTGGGGGTTTCTGGTACTATATGGGTTAATCTCCTCTACTATCTCTTTTATCTGTTTTCTATCTTTCTCTGGGACCGGCCCCGATAGCTCAGTTGGTAGAGTGTCCGCTCCGGGGAACGGGAGGTCTGGGGTTCGATCCCGGGTCGCGACATACCAAAGTCGTTAAAAATGGTACTAGCTGCTCCTCGCTTGGCACTCAGATTTACGGGGTAGAGCTAGGACTGGTCGATCCAGTGTCAGGATAATGTGACTGGGTGTGGTATCATGTAATGTATCTGGGACATGATACTTCAGTGAGGCAGCACTATAAACGTGAGCATTGAGCTCCCTGTCGCAACCAGACACCGTCGTGATATGACTGAAAAATTGTTGAAAGCGACGTTAAACCCGAATTCACACACACACACACACACACACCTTTCTCTGGGAGACAACAAAAATGATCCATATGGGTTGATGTGTCGTAAACCCCAAACAATCAATCAGCCATATACAGAAAACCGGGGTTTACAGGGGTATGTAATTTCTTCTTATTTTTGCTTCAAGAATTAAGTTGTACGTATAGTAAGAACCGCCTCATCGGGGCGGTTCAAATCTGAGATCTGAGTATAAATTAAAATAGTATATCAGTTTTATATCCGGCCTCGGAAGCTCAGTCGGATGCACGGTTGACTGGTGATCCGAAGGATGCGGGTTCGATACCTGTCGGGTCGGCGACATTCTTTCGTGGAGATTGATATTGAAATCTTTTCTATGGTCATTCTCTCAATTCGCTGATTCAAGAAGGGCAGTTGTCAGTTTCTAGCGATAGAATGTGCACTGTACTGGTTAACTATAAAAATAGAAGTGAAGGCAATGATCAGTAATCGATACAATTAACCCAAAGCTCCCATCAGATACACTGCCCAGGAAAAGTGTGGATAGGTAAACTTACCGGCTCAAAATGACCTAAAATAGTGTTGATTGTGCCGTAAAACTCCGATACAAACAAACCTTTGGAGATATGAAAGAAATGCACTATGTGGCACGGACAATGTTTATTGTAACTTTCGCTGTGCATCGACTTTCGTGGTGTTCACTAAACTTTAGGAGATACATGCACTTGTTCTGGAAATTGTCATTTGGGGAGGTAGGGAGGTAAATCGGCGGGTTTGACGATCGGAAATTTGTTTGAAGGCAGTCATTACTGGTTTATTTTTTACGTTTAAAAGTTGAGATTTTCGCCAGAAAAGCTGCATTTAACCCCATGCCAGCCTCACTTATTACGATAACACATCCGTGTGATAAAGAGCATTTTTCAAACCTCAAAAAAGGTAATTTTTCTGATGAAAATTTGTAATATTTTTCTTATTTACACTCATTGAGGCGGTTCTAACGAGTACCCACAACCTATGTCTTGGAGCAGAAATACGGAAAACAATGTTTACCCCCCTAAACCCCAGTTTTCTTTTTATAAAGTGGGGTTTAGGGGGGTCTTTATTTCACTGACTTGTTCACGTGATGTTACTGGATAATGTTGGGTTTCCAAATCTATTGTCGCAAAACATTTGACGTTATCCAATCCGACGTCGCGTTGCATTAACAAATGTATTGTAACATACATGTACGTTACTATTCCCCGACACTTTCGAAACTATCACACGCACGAAGTCTCTGACACCAGGTTTTTGTCGGGTGTAATTTTGATTTTCAGTCCCACAGAATTACTTCCCTTGGGATCTGAAGAAGGCAGACAACTTGGCTTCCAGCGACTTTTATGTCCCAGTGAATAATGTCTCACTAGCAAAGAATCTGACTCATTCTCTGTATCGTTCACCTCCTGGGAAATGTCAACAGTTTTAGTAGGTGAAGCAAGCTCTGTTCCTGAAACAGACCGTCCTTTGAGATCCGCCATTAGTCCATTGACGGGCAGCTTCACGCCCAGAAAAGCACTGTTACAACCATGTACGGCGGAATAACCACTTGATGTGTCGTTTTGAAAAGGTGTAGGTAGAAAATGTTTCGGTGACTCATTTCTTGATATATGTAGTTTACTGTCACTCTCTCTTAGGAGATCAAGGATATTTGCTTCTTGAAAATTAAAGCTGTTTTCATTGTCCATAGGCTTTGGGCTCTTGTTCACTTTCGGAGAACCTTTCACTTTGCCATGATAGAATTTCATCGATGCGTTTGGGGTATAACTTACAATAGAGCTGTTGTTTGTGTTTGAGGTTCGTTTCATTCGTTCAGACCGCACTACAGTGTCTTCACTTAGCAGCCAATATGTGAACAATTCGCCTTTTCCCTGGAACAATAACATATGGAATATAGAATACCAGGTTCATGTCTTTTGATATCACGATTATCAGGCAAGGCTTCGAGAACGCGTGTAGAATCGCGAGGCTTGCCGAGCGATTCTACCTGCATTGTCGAAGCCGAGCCTGATAAACTTGCTATCAAATGACACGAATCTGGTCTTCTATTTATCAGTTTATCCCTTTATACACTCTATAAATATGCAATCAACGATCAGTTATCGATTGTCCTCAATGGTTTCAACATTCTGGCGTGCAATAATCGGTCCTTATATTTAGTATCACCTGACCATAGTTTTTTCTTTGATAATCTTTTTCATGTATTTTTTCCCATTTTTTTTCCAGTTATAAAAAAATTTTTGCCAATTTTTCAAGTCGTCCGAGTCATTCATAAATGTGAAATCTCACGTTGAACCGATAAAGTTCTCTTGTCCTGAGATAGCATATCTTTATCAGGTCAAGGTGTTACAATGCAGTTAATATAGGGGTGAACTGATAGAAAAGGACTTCGAGCACGTGCGTTCAGTGATGGCAAACAAATTGACCTGCTTACAGCCCTCCCAGCCTGCACGTTGAAGCATTGGATCAAAAGACATAAATACAGCACAGTAAAGGATTGGATGAGACTGCGCGAATGCGCGGGCTGATTCGAATCTTCGCTGGGCGCATAGGGCGTGATATGCTGCAGTCTCCCACAAAATTGGAAGCAACGTCTCCAAAATGACCTAAATAGTATTGACGGGGACGTTCACGTCATTAATCCCCATCAGAGGCATGCGACATATGAGAAATGATTGAAATCAACCTGCAGGTTGCAGCGATAGAACTGGTCAAATGTGTTTACGAACGGACCGACGACGGACGACGACGGACGAACGACGGATTGACTACCATCATTCAGTCCAGGTGAGCTAAAATCCTTTGTACTTTGTACTTACAGCAAACGGTACAGATCCGCATCAGACGCCTTGTTTTGCTGCACCTGCTCTAGTTCTACACTTTTTGTCAATGTTCCATATTGGGATTTTACGTTTCACCAAAAAAAAAAAAAATCTAAATCTGTGTTTGCACTACAGACTTGATCCGAACCGAAACAATCCTGATCAGGCCGATTCATATTAAACTGCATTCACACCAGGGTCCAAGGTAATCCGGTTAACGTTGATGCATCAAGTTATATCGGCACAAAAGGCCAAACTGTTGGATTATCTTTAGACGGACCAGATAAGTCCTAGTCTGAATGCAGTTTATTTTGGATCATGTGGATATAGACCAACTTGATCTGGATTAAGTTTCAGTGTGAACTACACAAGTACTCTGTCCTCACCTTCATGGTTACACCTCCTCTGGGTTCCAGAGAGTACCCACCAAGTTTGTCTAGAAGAACTCTGGTGTCATCACTACAGTGGATCTTCATGGCTGTATCAAAACAACTTACATACTTTAGTTTTATCATATATAGTAAAGTAAAATTTCTATATTAAGACTACCATTGGGACTTTTCAAAAGTGGTCTTTAAGACCACTTTTGAACAGTCCCAAAGGTGGTCTCCCACTTTAACACACTGACTGTAGAAAACACAAAGAAAATGTACCTGAACTCTTCTTAATATGCTTTTCAAAGCATAATTTGTCTTAATTTTAGGTGGTCTTAATTTTAGGTGGTCTTAATAGCGGAATTTTACTGTATTTTACTGTATGTTTTAAGGTGAAATTCTGCTATTAAGACCACAAAAATTAAGACTAGTTCTGCTTTGAAAAGCTTATTTAGAAGGGTGCAGATATTCTTCCTTCGTTTGTTCTGTACAGAGTGTCCCCTGATCAGGGAACACCTTTGGGACCGTTCAAAAGTGGTCTTAGTGACCACTTTTGAACAGGTCAAAAAGTAGTTTTAATATAGGGACTTTATTGTAATTATAACACAGCGTGCCTATATAAGGCAATGAATATGGAACAGTGATTTATTATGCAATAAATCACTGGGTGGAAGAGCGTGACGCTTAATGTTCCCTTTTCATCATCATGATGTTTCATGTACGACAAGAAAATGTTAGGGTTGGGAGAATATGAAGGCAGCAACAGAATAATTGTCGATCTTTTTAGTGTGTTAAAATAGATCAGCTAAATCAATAATTGTTAAGTACATCACAGTTTTTCGGTCAGTTGTAAGTAGATAATCACTGGCACTTGTGCATCATTGAAGCGGTTGAAACGAGTACCTACTACCCATCTCTTCGAGAAATAGGGAAAATGGTGCATACCCATTGCAAACCCATATTTTTACCACATTACTGAACCGAAAAAGAAACGCAACTCCAAATATAAATGCGAGTATTTGCAGAAATAATCATGTTTGCAGAAACTCGATTTAATGATTCAATTTCCAGTGAGAATGTTTGGAACACAAATCCGTTTTGTCATAAAGGTAGTCATTTCACAAGTTCAAAACAAAAGCAGTTTATTGCGAGTATGTCCTCCGTTTGCATTAAGTCCTGCACGCACACGCCTGTTCATGGACAGAATTAAACGACTGATCTCTGCCTGGGGAATAGCATTCCACTCCTGTACGAGCGCGAGACGCAAGGCTTGACGCGTTGTTGGCGGCTGGAGGTGTTTATGTACGCGCCTATCCAAGACGTCCCATAAATGTTCTATAGGAGAGAGATCTGGACTATACGGAGGCTAGTGCATCACGTCAACGTTGCTTTGCTGAAGAAACGCCATGCTGAGCCTTACTACATGCGCCCGAGCGTTATCCTGTTGAAACGTAATGTTGTGCTGTCGTATATATGGAACAACTACCGGTCGTAAAACGACGTCAACGTAAAGCTGAGCCGTCAAAGATCCATCAATGACTACCAAGGGCGTTCTACGACCATAAGATATGCCAGCCCACACCATCAACCCACCGCCTCCAAATCGATCACGTTCAACCAAACAATTGTCACGATAACGCTCTCCGTCACGCCTATACACAAGTTGACGGCCGTCAGCTCTGTACAACAAGTATGTGTGTGTGTGTGAATTCGGGTTTAACGTCGCTTTCAACAATTTTCCAGTCATATCACGACGGTGTCTGGTTGCGACAGGGAGCTCAATGCTCACTTTTATAGTGCTGCCTCACTGAAGTATCATGTCCAAGACACATTACATGATACCACCCCCAGTCACATTATCCTGACACTGAGTCGACCAGTCCTAGCTCTACCCCGTAAATCTGTGTGACAAGCGAGGAGCAGCTAGTACCATTATTAACGACTTTGGTATGTCGCGGCCCGGGATCGAACCCGTGACCTCCCGTTTCCCGGAGCGGACACTCTACCAACTGAGCTGTCGGGGCCGGTGTACAACAAGTACCTGGACTCGTCAGAAAACATTTCGTTACGCCACTGACGAAGGGAAAACAGGTTTGGCCTATGTTGTGTGAGCCACGCCATTCTAACCTGACGTCGTCGTGGTGTTAATGGCATACCAACGTACGGGCGACGAGGACGTAAGCCAAACTCTCGTAGGTGATTCCTGACAGTATCTGCACTTATTCGATTGTTGTGCGTTGCTGGTGTCTCGACGGCTGTACGGAACCGATTACGATGGTGGGTTAGACGGATGTATCGGTCCTGTCGACGTGTCGTGACGAGTGGACGTCCACTTCTGGTCCTGTAATTTGTCGTTCCGGTTTAGCGTAGACGCTGGTACAAGCGAGTTATCGTCGATTTACTCACTTGAAAGTTCCTGGCGATGACAGCCTGAGACGTCCCACGTAGGAGCATTTGGACCGCTACGTTACGTTGATCTTGCGTCAAAGGTACCATATTCCGTAGAGAAATTTTAACGGACTTTTGAAACCTAATCTCCAGGTAACACAATATGCCAATATGATGAGGTTACTGTATATGTACTGCACGAGGAAATGTTGAAAACAACGAATTGCCAAGTGGAACGTTAAACTGCACAGGCATCGCCCAAATGTTTTCTGCATAAGAAAGTTAAAAAAAGTATGAAAGTAAATCGCAAAATGATTTTCAGTGCATGAAAATCTTTTGGGTTAAAAAGTTGCGTTTCTTTTTCGGACCAGTGACACAGTGCATTTTACGTCACCCAAAACGGCTACTTTTCTGATGAAAATCCGTGATATTTTTCTTATTTAAAACGCAAACGTAGGTTGTGGGTGCTCGTTAGAACCGCCTCACAACCTATGTCTTGGAGCAGAAATAAGAAAAATAACATATACCCCCATAAACCACAGTTTTCTCTATATCACGTGGGGTTTAGGTGTGTTCATTTCACGGGCTTTTGTTCCCATGATCAATGGGTTTACAAGTTCGTTTATAACTTGCGGACAAGTATGAATACCGTAAAAATAAAAAAATTCGGACGCCTTGAGAACTTGCTGTAATTCTCCTAAAAGGGGGAGTTCCAAATCTGCCCACGCACATATTTTCTTGAAACTTCAATTGTTGTTTACTTGAGGACTGTCAACTATATATATAACTTTGTTTCATTTGATAAATTACTATAGGTCTCGGGAGATCTCCCTGGGGTAGTTCCCTGTAGAGATCATACACACCTTTGAACATTTCAGTCTTAAATCAATAGGCATGATTATTTTCAAATTTTGTTGCTTTGATTGGCAACAGAACTCTGTAAGGATTAATCTAACACAAAAAATGTAAATGTGTCTATGTCTTAATTTTTCTGATAAATTTATTTTCAAAATTTCTTCTACTTTTCATGAAAATTTATAAACAATGAGACTTTCATCATAAGTGTTAGATGTGTTACTGATCTTGTCACCCCAAGATATTGCATATAAAATAGGCCACATATATCTTCTATATAGCAAACAAATTTCAGAAAAGTCAGAAACCGGTAACATTGTTTTTAATTGCTGGATATGGGTTCAGGTCTATTTTTGTGCTAAAATCAGTTGCAATATAAGGGGACAAGATTTCCATATAGTGTATTTTTATTGTGTTTTAAAAGACATTTGGTGCCACGTTATCATACAAAGCTTAGCATAGGCATTTATGTAATAAAAACTCTCTCCCCGCCCCCTCCCCACAGCACCCCCACCCCCAACACACACACACACACACACACACACACACACACACACACACACACATACACACACACACACACACACACACACACATATACACACACACACACACACACACACACACACACACACACAAAGATACTGTTTACAGTCAGGCGTTTTAGTTTGACTTTTCAAAAGTAAATGAGAACATACATTAGCAAAGTATACCAGTTCAATCCAAGCATTTGAAAGAGAAAAAATAAAATGCATTCATGCACTTTCATGATGAATGTTAGTTTTGACAGTTTTGCAAAAATGATAATCCTGAAAAAAATACATTATGGTAGAATAGGAATAAGACTAGGTGGATCTTTTTACCCTGTTTTATTTGGTCTTTCTGTATATTTTTAAACCCCGCAATAAAAAGACACTTGATGTCAGCAAAACGCAATGACGTATTGAATCTGCTTAATAAATTACTTGCATTGTCCTATTTATTTTTCTTTAATTATGTTTGCTGTTGTCATTCTCTTCTTTAAAATAAAACAGCAGCCAATAAATTGCTAACTGTGAAGGGACAGACTGATTTTTCCATTTGTTCTAATGATTGATCGGTCAATGTGTTGGTAATTATTTCTTACATCACTTGGTCAAAGAGACTCACTCTCCGTTCCCCCACAAAGGTTTTGTGAGATCATGAAAACTATTTTCTGCATTGTTTCTAGGTTCATTATAACATCTGCAAAAGTGTAAACTACAATGTCTTAGTCTTCAAAAAAATGCAGAGCTAGTCACACTGTAACTATTTGCAAAATTGGCATTTGGTATACACTTCCCTTAATGAAATAGATGGAAGGCAAGTTGCTGTAACTAATGCATTTGATAGCTGATATTACATTTAGATGTTGTATTACCATTCGCATTTTTAGTTATCTGTATGCAGTATTTGTCACCTGTGTTAAGTTTTCTAGCTCTGTATTCATCTGTTTTTTGCAAATGGCGTAAATCAGCTGTCAGTTGTACTATTAGCATATTTCTGGACCAAAATCTGCAGTTGGCTATATTTTTTTCCATAATACTGATAGCAAATATACCGTTTGCTCTTTTCGTCATCTGAAATAGTTCGAAAGCTGAACTGATTGGTCTTCTCTATAATACTAATTCATGTTACTCGAAATATAACTGGTTGCTTTCTGGATCATATTTAAGGATATAAACAGATCATATTTAAAAATATAACTTTCTGACACTGATTTGCACAGCAGGCGACATTTGTTTGTGCTTTAGTCCAGATTTTGCGGGGTGGGGGGTGGGGGGGGGGTCACTGTTAGAGTGCCAAAAGAGCCAACACAATTGTGTTTCCATTTTGTCTTCAGTAATCTGTGTATACAGTGAGCCAAAAGACCAGAAAATATTGTCTGTGGTATTATGACATACCTGGCTCAACCGTAATAAAACATCATTACTCTTGGCCATTCAAGCAAGCTGTGCCATTCAGGATCAGACTTTTCAAACTTTTTAAGTAGACTTCATCAGTTCAGAGAGTCAAGCAATAGAACCATCCATTTTACTTGCCATTTCAACAATCTTTGTCATAATAAGCTTCAGCAGGCTTTTGGATTACATGAAATGCAAAAACGCCTGTTAAGAAATGAAATATATTTTCAATAAAGTAGAAGTAAAATCCGATTGAATTGTTAATGAGCGCTCAAAATGAATTGTGTTTTTGGTGGTCCCCAGGGTACCATAACTGATACAAATGCTGATTAAATGAGCTCATACTACACAATCAAGCTTTTAACATACATGTTTTCATGTATATATATTGGTGAGCAATTTCTCGATTGAAACTGTTATACCATATCCACAAATAACTAGAAAAATCAAAGTACTGAAAGTACTGAGAGGCGGGCGAGTAATGTCATCTATTTACAATGCTCTTAAGTTAAAACTTGAAAAAAATGACTACAGTCACACGTAATTGCTCTTGAATTTATCATTGAGTGTATTTATCTTCAAACAAGCTATTTCAATAAAAGTCCACAGACACGATGCAGGTCTCCAAGAAGTTGACTCTTTTCAAGACGGAAGAAACTGTTATTTATTTATTTATTTATTTATTTTTATATTTACATGCACCTTCCGGTATTTTAATTAATTTGCACCAACTTTGCTGACGATCACATTGTTCGTTTGATTTGAGGTTAAATGTCCCCGTCAAGACTGTATAGGTCATTTGGGAGACGCTGCTTCCAATTTTGTGGGACTTTAACCCGACATTAAAAAGGAAATGACATCTCAAGCCCTGTCGCCCAATGAAACCAATAGGGTTTATAAGCATGGACGGTCCGACTCGCACCGCTTTACCTGAACAGGTTTAGGTACTCTTAGCTGTTTACAAGTACTCGTGTGCGGTCGGATTTTAGCCCTGCGTGGAAGCATCATGCAGCCTATCTATTTATTTAAGCCCCGATGGGCGGGGGCCGACTGACAATCACATAGCTATACACTGAGGACAACATACAAACCATCAGTCTGTGTATTGAAAACATCAGAAATTTCACTCGTGTGGTAATACTGATGCTTTCAACACACTCGTATTCGGCTGCATTTGATCACTGAGTCGGAACAAACTTTATACATACAATTTTATGTTTCCAAATGAAATCAAAACCAGTGCTTCAGCTGAAGTGCACGACCCGCCGGATGCTTTTAGCTTTATGAGTGTTACCATATATGGGTATGGCGGCCATTTTTGTCATGTGACCTGGACCTAAAACTGTTCCCCCAATAAATGCGCCTTATCGTAAGGAGCAAACATATATCTTATACTTTAGTACTGTATTCTGAATCGTTTGCAGGATAAAATGCATTCTTACTTTTCGAATACAAAAGCATATGTGTCAAAGTTTGACCTAGGCACAAAGAATGTCAAGGTCAACCCAGGGTCACCATTTTAGCACTTTATGATGGGCCTACGTCCAAGATGCTATTTATCAAGTTTCGTGGAAATCTGCCCAGTGGTTCTGGAGAAGACTATTTTTGAAGGGTTTTTACCATATATGGCTTAGCGGCCATTTTGGTCATGTGACCTGAACCCCATGAGCAAATTTTGGTTTTACTTATGCCATAGAGGCTCCATATGAAATTTGACTCCAATCGGCCCAACGGTTTCCGAGGAGAAGCAGTTCGAAAATTTTCACGTTTTTCGCCTCGGCGAGGCTATACTAAATGGAATGTAATATTTGGTTAGATCTCTGAAGTTCATTGGTTAGATCTCATTAATATCTATCAGTATACCAAAAATTATTTAAATATTCCAATCGGTTAAGTCACTATCACCAATTTTCACAAACGGGTTACGGACGGACAGACAGACTGACAGAATGACACGGTGATTTTAGGGCACTCTTAGAAAATCAACCGACTTCAGTCGGTCGCTTTTTCTGCGGGTCGTGCAATACTGAGGGAGTTTGAGTTATTAGGCCAAATTATACTGTCAATTAAGCTGATCTCTAGATCCGAAATGGTTAAAATGGCTTAGTCGAAAAGGGAGACTTCGTATTAAATCCGACAGGGTAAATAAATAAATAAATAAATCTAAATAAATAAATAAACATAAATGAGCCTGTTCCGTGTTTGTTTTTCATGCTAATACCGTAAATTCGAGATAAAAGCTCAACTTTACGCCACCTGTGCAGTTAGTTAAATAAAGTTCTGTTTTGTCCTGTTTTGTTGTGTTCTCTGTAAAAATGTCAAAGCCTAACGGACACGCCAAACCATTTCCTTTGAAAGTGGGGACATAAAAAGACGCAAAAGAAGAAGAAAAAAAGTTTCGCTAAATTTTCCATGTCAGTCGTTTGACCCTTTAATTTCTGGATTTTAAATTATTAGACTGTATGCCTTGATCAGACAGATGCAGCTTAATCTGCCCATCAGTGCCAAGAGTCCCTTTACTGGAGCATTCGAAAATACTGAAGACCCTGATTACAGACACAGAATGTGGCATCTGATCAGGACCTTCATTATTTGCTTAAAGCACGGAACTTCATGTAAACTCACAGCAAAAAAAAAAAAAAAAAAAAAATATATATATATTTTGAAATATACATGACCTCTCCAAAGCGGTGTCGATCAGTACAGAGAAGCGTGTCAACCCTTTCAACCCTGTACATCGCTGCAGATACCGATTCAGGTACAGATACCGATACAAACCTTAAAGATCCAGATCAGACGGCATGTGACGTGCAGTCTCATCAGATTCTACACCGTTCGCCAACTGTCAATGACTTGAACAATACACCATTGTATAAGAATTGGTTCACTGAATATCAAAGCTAGAATGGTTCTGTTCAGAAACTGGGGGTGAAAGGGAATGATTTCAAGCATAAACAGCAACGGCGTAGGAAAATAGTGCCGGATTTTTATACTCAGCTTTCAGCGCAAATTTATTCGTAAAATCTAATAAGCACGTCTATTTTTACAAACAGTATTAATTTTTCAAACAGTCCGGTCGAACTTGATTTAATTTATTGCGTGTAGTGCTTTTTTCATTTTAGGTATTCTTTTTTGAGCGGAGGACTACAAGAAGGCATGTCTAAAGAGGTGCACAAAAATCTGATATACGAGGTGTACGGTAACTATAGGCGGCTACGCCCGCCTAGAAATTAAAAAATCTGACCACTACTATTCAATGTTCAAATGCAGTATGTTACCGGTCTCAGATTTTCAAGAAAGTTTGACAAAATGCTCTACATACACATGGGCAATTTTTAAATTAAATGATGGGGTGACAAGAACTGCAACAATGTGAAATCAAAAGTAAAACATACTCCAAAAGATTTTATGGTTGTGACATCTTGGGTCTGCTCTATATGAAATTGATCATGGTCTATGGAACTTCAACAATAGCAAATGTGATACAAAAATAATCACAAATGACTACAAAGATGCCTGAGAACAAAATAACTCCAAAACATAAATAGCTGTTATGTATATATACACTTGTTTGAGGGTACCCCTATTTTCGGAAGTGGAAATAAACAACACATTGTAGATTTATAATGAAAACAGATATGAGAGTGAAATAGCTAAGTAATGAACAATCATTTACCAAGCATTAATTATGCATAATATCATGGAAATCTGAGTGTGGGCAAAACCCTATGGAAATTTACTATAGGCTGGAGCTCCCGCTTTTAACAAATTTGTTTCACCACCCAGCAAGGAGTCCAAAAGATGCTGACAGAATGGCAAACTAAGACTGTTCCTTCAGGAGCTGCACAGTTTGCTCAGGCCATCTGTCCCAATACTTAGGTCCATTACGGAAAGGCACACAGTGTAGACCCTGATCAGAGTGCTCTTTCAGGGTCTGCACTATTTACTCAAGCCTACCTCTCCCAATACTAATGATCATTACGGTAAGACGACCGTGTTCAAAGCAGATTATCTCTCAACAAGAAAACGTCTGCCAAATATCACTTGAAAGCTGATACTTGTTTTATTTGAAAATTTCAAATGCTTACGTTCTCCATTCGTCTCCATCCTTGAGGCTGTGTTGACTGTATCACCAAATAGCGTATATCTAGGCATAGTAAGACCCACAACTCCAGCTGCACACGGGCCTGTGGAAAAATAAGTAGGTATATCATCAAAGAATTCGAGTGTAAGCATGACCATATGTATGACCATTTCCTCTGAGTTTCTAATGTGGATTTTTCCATATTGGAATTTTGGAAATGTCCGTTCTCTTAAGGGGAATGGGAACACCTTCGGGAGAGAGGAGGTGGGGACAACTCCTGCAAAACTATTTTTGTTTCCCATGTCAACAGGGGTCAACTATTAAAGGAAAGAATTTGACTTTTTTACCTTTACGAGTAGACCCCCTTTTCCCGTGGGACAGGGCTTATAGATAGGCGAACAGAAGGTCCCGAAAGTTGTTTCCCTTTAAAAAAATGGCGGCAAAATATGTCAGATGTTCCCATTTCCCCTAAATATGGGGTTTTGAAGAAATTATTTTTAGGATGATAAGCAGTGATGATTATGGGTCATTTACCCATATAACGCCAATCACAAAAAAATTCGTCTGCTTTGTTGTCTGCTGGTAACTTTGAAAGTCAGTTTTGCAAACCACGTTGAAACAGATCAGACTGCTCCTTTAGGAGAATAGTAAACACGACAGCCACTGCTTTTGCAAACAGTGTAGATCCAGATCAGACTGCTTCTGAATTTACACAGTTCGCCATGCAGCTTGTGAATGAACGTTTATAATATCAAGTACAGTAAAATTCCTATATTAAGACCACCTTTGGGACTGTTCAAAAGTGGTCTTTAAGACCACTTTTGAACAGTCCCCAAGGTGGTCTCCGACCAGAGGACACTGCATGCAGAAAACACAAAGAGAGAATAACTGAAACTTTCTATACAAGCTTTTTAAAGCAGAATTAGTCTCAATTTTTGGTGGTCTGAAAAGCGGAATTTTACTGTAATTTGATTGGTGGATACTTAGACATGATGGGTGTGGCTTGATTAACTTATTCAGCACCAGTGTAGGATAAGGGCTAAGCGATTCGTGGAGCATTGTCGATAGTACAAAAATGGTCTCTCCCGGGTGAATATTCCACTCTTAGAAAAATGGGTTACTAAACCATTACAGAGGGTCCTCGTTATAACGAAATTATTTGTTCCTTCTCTTTTTGTCGTTATAAAGAATTTGCTATTAAAAATCACAATAAAGTATAGCAAAAGAGGCATTATAGGGCCCTTTCCCCCCATTTCTCCAAGAAATAAGTGTTGTGGACATTTGTCAGAATCGCCGAGGCGATCCACAACAAATATCCACAACATTTGAATTGTCTAGCAACACAAACAATATTGTTGAATATCTCCATTAGCCCCTGTCATCAAATCATTTTCGGTATAAAGAGGGTTAACTGGATATAATATAATCTTTTGACACCTTTTATTCCATGGGGCGGTTTTATGGGCAAAATACATAACGTGTTTCATTAACCTTAAAACATGCATTTCTTCTTAATCCCATTTATAAATTTCATTGCTATCAACTTGATCAGATGTCTTGTCTTGCAAATGAAACCTAATGGAAATCATGACAAAAACTGCAATAGGATTAGTACAACCAGCGATTACTAAGACCAGCCTGCACACCGCGCATTTGAAAAAAGCTACTCATAATTTTTCAGCAAAAATATTGTCCTAGTATATTTGGCATATTTGCCATATTAAATCATCAAACTAGAAGGCACAAGCCGACCTGGGGTTAGTTGTTCGTTAGTTAATGTATCGTTAAAACTTTGATCATTTATTATGGCAAATATGCTAATATTTTCGCTGAAAAAAGTGAGCTGTTTTTGCTGGAACAGTTTATAGATTGATCACTAACGAGCTCGTTAAGCTTGCTTTGAACAACTGGCCCCTGATCAGCTACACAGAATAGCAAAGGTACTCGGTAGCTCAGTCGTATGCGCGTCTGACTGGTGATCAAGAGGACGCGGGTTCGATACCTGCCGGAGTCGGCAACATTCTTTCGTGGAGATTGATCATAAAATCTTTTCTACGGTCATTCTCTCCCTTCCGCTGATTCAAGAAGGGCAGTTGTTAGTTTCTGTCGAAAGAACGTGCACTGTACTGGTTAACCGGAGTATAAGCCTGCTCAGGAAAAGTGTGGATAGGTTAACTGACCGGCTAAAATGACATCAATAGTGTTGACTGGGCCGTTAAACTCCAAAACAAACAAACAAACAAGAATAGCAAAGGTCTTGAAATTTTGGATATAGATCCTCGAGGTATACTACTGTCCAAGTTGCAAAATGGCACACGGCCATTCTGTACCCAGAAAATGACCCGTTTACTTTGTTCAAAAGTTACCCGTCAATATTTATAGATTGTGAAATATTTTGTACGAGTTCATGTGGCGAAGGACGCACGAGCTTGCGAGTGCGTCTCCGCCACATGAAAGAGTGCCGAATATTTCACAATATAACGCAAATAACCTTTTATTATTGTATACCCAAAACAAGCTCCTGCATCCTTCGCCACATTAACTTGTGCTGAGTATTTCACAATATAAAGTCAATAACATTAAATTGTTTTGACGTCACTGAAAATAATCATGTGACGTCGTATGGGTCAAAGTAGTCACTGGAATATTAAAAACAAAAATAACATTTCATCGCGGATAAAAGTGAATTTCATCAGTGTGTTGTATTTCCCAGTCCTGTGAATTTTGAAAATATCGGTGAGAGTCACTGGTGAGGCCTAATTGGCCGCAGCTAGCTCAGTAGTATCACCCATAAAAACTTGTACGTTCAACCGTATGTAGTACTTTGTTGTAGTCCTAACTTATGTTCTCATACAATATATTTACAATACATCGTTATACTTTCATATACTTTTGTTCGAACATGTGCAAAACTGACACTACGTGTATGTACTCATATATAGTCGAACTTCAATGGCTCAAACACCTTATGGGGTCATGGAATTTAGTTCGAGTTATATATAGTTCGAGCCACTGAATGTTAATGATTGCGCCCGGTCAACAGGCATATTGTGGGTGATTTGAAATGTGGGTGAACTAAATTCTTACATTGAAGGTATGTTGTGTGTACTCATTCGAATCGCCTCATCGAGGCGATTCTAATGAGTACCCACAACATATACGAGTACATGTATTTTTAAGATCAAATTAGACAATAATCCTAAAAATGTTTATATTTGCAGCTCTGGATTTTTTCCTAGGGACTCAATAATGAGTTCGAAACAGCCATGGTAAACGAACCATCCGTGTTCGAGCCACCGAAATTTCACTGTATCTGGACTTATCGGAAAAACATCTGGGGACTTAAGAGCAAGTACGGATTAACCATGGTTTTTGAGCCATCGGTGTTCGAGCCATTTGAGCTCCACCATATTTCGTTATATTTACATTTCCAGTGTAAAGCCTAATGTAAACCTATATGAAGTTCATATTTCCATGAGCGTATCGAGTCACATGGTTTTTCAGTGACGTCAAGTGACGTCAGTCTAAACCATAGTTCTATACAATCTATTTGGGCGTTGGCGACATCAAAGCTGTTCCGCTCTTTGTAGATAAACAGCGTGTGAATGTTTTTCAGCTTTAAAAATTTCCCTATAAACATTTTTGTGCCCAGTGATGAGGAGCAGAGAATGCTAGTACAAGAAAAAGAATTAATTGTATTACATTACTTTTTTCGGGGTTCAATCACTTTGCAGGCGACCCACTACATTCATACTTTCATGAACAGCAGAAAAATAAAAGTCATTTCTTAATTGTATTACATTACTTTGTTGCATCTTACCTGAGTGTATACCTATCCTCAGCGCTATTCTATGATCTGGACGGTGTCGAATACGGAATGTCTGTATTTTTCTGAGCAATTCCAATGACATTGAAGCTATTTCCCCTGCATGATTTTCCCCGTTACGTAACGGCAACCCACTCACAACCATGTATGCATCCCCTATAGTCTCTATTTTGTAGACGTCGAAGTTTCGAATGGTGTTGTCAAACAGCGTGTATAGGTCGTTCAACATGTCAACAATCTAACATGTGTAAAAAGAGAACGAGACAACTATTTCAATATGCTTCACTGCTGCCTGATTTTCAGCCACTGTTGTTGATTTCAATTTTTCCAATGGCTTCAGAATTAGGGGGAAAACAGTATAGATCCAGATCAGTCGGCGACTCGCCGACTGATCTGGATCTACACTGTTTTCAAAGTAGGATATATCCAGTTTTATTATTCAACTTACCATAGAACGTGTTATGATGTTTTTTGGCTATATGATGAGTTTTAAACAGTTTTAACTTTGTTGCTATTGGACGGTTCTATTCGCCGGTTATTAGTTTTTATAATATATACATTTTTGGACTCCATCTTGAAACCTCGGTATATCCAAAACATTGTTGTAAATAACCAAGTGAAAACACGGTTAACCCATATATGCCTGTCGTCCTTTTTGTGGGACGCTTCGTATAGCCGTGCATTAAGGTTGTCTGAGTGAACATTTTCAATACAAATTTAAACTTATCTGAGATTGCATTTTCAGTTAAAGAAGCTGGTACACTGGAAATAATTATCTAGCTGAGATTCTATTCTCACATATCCATTATATGTGCAGCAGCTGCGATTTGAACAAAAGAACGTCTGGCAAAAAAGCATGTCTGATAAAATGTACTTTTGATTCAAAATGTTTTAATTGTATTATTTTCTTTTCATTCAATTGAAGGGGTTAGTGCAAGAAGGGGCCTAAGTCACATTTTTATAATTTCGAGAAAAACGCAAAAAAAAAACAACAAAATATTTTGCAAAATTTTCATATTTTTCATACTTGAATTTAACTAAAGTCTTCTGATGTGTTATCCTGTCATCTGAAATGGTGCAGAAAACGCATAAATAGTTCTAAGTATATCGCAGATATTCATTTGTTACAGTAATGGTTTAGTGCAAGAAGGGGCCTAAGTCCAGGATTTATTGGACTTATGCACCTTCTTGCACTAAACAAATACAACAAAGTTTTCTCTATTAAAAGCAGGAACCTATGTCATTTATTTGAATATTTATATCTTATCGTGTCACGACTCTTTATTAGTTAATTATAACAAAAATCTGAAACAAATGAACAATACATACAATTGAAATTCAAAGCTTAACGTGGTAAAACGGACGTAGACCTCTTCTTGCAACAAAGATACGACATTGGACTTAGGACCCTACCAAAAATTGTATTAACCGTCATTTTTAATGCCAGTAAAGAAATAAGGAATAACAAACTATGTATCAGATTGTAGGTCTTGATATGATGTATCTGAAAATGATAATATCCCAGATTTTTCTAAAAATGGACTTAGGCCCCTTCTTGCACTAACCCCTTCAATTGATTATCTACTTATATAAAGAAAAACATTTGCCATTCTTTGGATATTAAAAAGAGAAACGATCACGAACTGGTGCAATCTGATTTCAAATTCTTCCCACAATATCACTAGGGAAAGAAGTCGAAACATGGAGTGACGACAGTAAACAAAAACACAGGTAAACCGAGTCAGCAGATCTTTCCAAAACAGGCGATGACTCAGAATATCCAAACCTAACTAAACATTCTGAAATTGTTCCGAAAAGTTAGGTTTGCCTTTAATTTTTTTTAAACCTACGGGCAATTTTCTTAAACATGTGCGTCCCTCAAAAAGGACGCTAGGAATAAATGTATGAAGTAGTCATTTAAGCATTTGTTTCCTTTTCGGTGCAGGAGATTCACAGTAAATGAAGCAATATCAATGTTTGAAGATAATGTATTTGGTAGAGCTGAATATATATATACATATATTCATGGACCCACCATCTGAGGGAGAAATGACGCATGAGGACAATGGTGATGAAGATGAAGGTGGAAATATAACAAATTTGCCGGGTCGTCAAATTAAGATTGGGGTAAACACGACAGCCTAACGTTTGACAGCCTAACCCAAGACTCAAACTCACTGTTTGAGTTGTTTTTGGTGATGATGTAATAGACTTAATAATTGAGAACAGTGTGAGTGAAGTATGCTGGACTCCGTGGAAACTTTAATTTCAAACCAACAAGAGAAGAAGTCCGTGTCTTCATGACATTCCTGATATTTGGCTATGCAAGAGTTACGAAAAGACGACTATTTTGGTAAAATGACGAGGATGTCAGAAATGAAACTGTTCTAGCTGCTTTGAACCGTGACTGGTTTGATGAAATGATGCGATTTATACATGCTGCTGATAACAATCAAGTGGAGCAAATGATAAGATGGGCAAAGTCAGGCCTCTGTTGTCTCACATAAATGAAAGGTCTCCAGTACATTTTTCCAAGGAAAGAACTTAAGAATTGATGAGAGTACGATCCCATATTATGGAAGACACGGAACAAAGCAGTTTATCAGAGGAAGCCGATACGTTTTTGGTTCAAGATGTGGTTCCGTACAAGGCTATTCTGTTTGAGCAATACCAATGAAAACGCGTTAGCCCAAGTGGATACCCTGTCAAAGATGGGAATTCCTTGTAACAACGCGATCAATCAGGGTGGAATCCTGTCCGCTTAAGCCTACAGCTTCTATGCAACAAACTAACAGTAGTTCATTTGATTACGCATATGATGCAAACAACCAGCTGGCTGACACTGATTCCATGGAATGACAACAGCATAGTTAAGGTTATGTCTATTCAGTTTGGAGTACAGTCTCTACAAAATGGAGGAAGGTGGTCTCGTCAGGAAGGGTAAAGTATTAGAATCCATATTATCACTATGATCACACCATGGATCACACCTACGATCAGGATATTGACAAGTACTGGGTTGGAATGGGGTTAAGCCCCCCACACCCCCACCACCGTAGATTTTTTCACTGACCGTACCAAGGCGGTTCTTCTGTCGCGGTCTTTTTGTTTATGATAGCCATTTTGCCATCTTGTGGGAAAGCAACTGTCTTTTGGCTTTCAGCTATTGATGTTTCCATCAGGGCCTGGTATTTCTTTCCCTTTGGTGTCTCTGATGGGAGCTGTGGGTTAATTGTATCGATTCCTGATCATTGCCTTCGCTTTTCTTTTACTAAGAAATGGTGGTGGGCCATATTTTCCTACTGCCTTGATCTATGTGTACAGCAGGTATGGTTCCTTGATATGGCTGACGGATCAGGAAGAGAGAATCCGATGCATCTGCATGTTAACCGACGCGCTGTTGCTATTGCCTATCCTGGCAGAGGAAGACGTCATAACTCCACTGGAATACCCCGCGGAAGGCCAGCAGTCCTGTCTAGGCGTATTCCAGATGAAGTTCGGCTGGATAGAATCGACAACATTATTGCAACCTATGAAACACAAAGGGAATGTGAATTATGCTGCATGAAAACTAGACATGCTCGTATGAAATGTGGGGAGCCTCTGCATGATCGCTCTTTTGAGCTGTTTCATACTTAGACATTCTTCAGGGATAGATTGTTGACTTCCAGTGCTCATAGTGACTGATATCTCAAGAATATTCTCCTTGTTATTGTAACCTAGTCAAATATTTATCTTTGAATATTTAGAGAGAAGTAATAAAATCAGTCTAGTCAAATCAGTCGGAATGTGCCAAACGTCCAATAGTTTGGAAATAAATGCTCATACTTTCATACTTTGTTAACCAAATCCGAAGAATTTATTTAAAATATTACTTTTTGCAAACTTTACTAACGAATGAATGATTTAAAACTTCTTATTGATAAAAGTTTTGATGAAATAAAGAGCGAGTTGCATTACATTGGTTTTTGACCTACTGCAACCATTTTTCATTGTGTCCTTTTTGTGGGACACAATTTAAAATGACTAGAAGTAGCAAACCATGACGTAAACATTGGAAAAGTTGCTGGTAGTGTGCATTAGTTGAAATCTAATAACTGTTGACAAATTTATACAAAGAAACATTCAGGCATAAATAGGTTAATGTGTTGTGTTTACATTCTATTAAAGTCTAAATGGGCCCCGACAAGCGATTTTGGTACTTATCGCCTATGCGAGCAGCGAAGGTTCAAGCGAGCCTACGCATCCGCGCAGCCTCGCCAGAACCTTCGCTGCCCGCTCATATAAGCAGTGAATCAAGAGGAACCTTCAGACAGAAAGCCATATCCTTGGCCCCTCTGAATGGCAGGTCATGCGCAGTTAAAATTTGTCATGACGGATTGCTCGAAGACACAAATTCGCTTGGCGGGGCTCAAATAATGATTTACAAGTAGTGTTTTATTCTGGATCTGAAAGTACCCAAACTGTTCATTGATACGGTGTATTCGATGGATTAGGTTATAAAACAGTTAATTCATGGCAGAATCGGGCAATAGTGCATCAGCTCGTCCACAGTACCCCGCGGTAATAGTTCTTACTATATTCCAAGATGCCATAAAATAACTGTATACTGCGAGGGCTGATTGATTTGTTGTGAGCCTCATACTGAAGGATTTGAATTTTGTCAGACACATTCTATTATTTTGCGACTCGATCCCCTTTAGTATCTATATACTTTGGCCAACGGTTTTCAAGGGCCTCATTGCCACTTTTATAGAAAAACTGAAGTGAATGCAATGATCAGGAATCGATACAAGTAACCAACAGCTCCCATCAGAGACACCAAAGGGAAGGAAACACAAACATGAAACAACAGAACTAATGGAAATATCAATAGTGGAAAACCAAATGGATAGTTACTTTTCCACATTATGGCCAACTGGCTGTCCAAAACAAAATATATGCGATACAAACACTCATAAACAAACCATAACAAAAATCAACCGCGACAGAAGAACCGCCTTGGAACGGTAAGGGAAACGAATTCCACTGGGGGGAGGGGCGGGGGGGGGGCTTAATTCGATTTTAAGTGGCCATAATCCTCGTCCTTAATTCTTTCGCGATTTAGACAAATAATTTTTCAGTCCGCATGAATGCCTCCTAACTCTTCAGTGTAAAACCTCCGTGAACACAAAAAATCAAACAACCAAAGAGATGAAACAACGTTGAGTACCCACTCAAAAGCTGGAGCAAAAGAAAACCAACAGTTAGACTCCGATTGGCCCGACCAGAGACACAGCTCCTTTTCTTGGCTGTTCAGAAAGTCACCCCTGCATATATGACGTCATCATCGGACTGAAAGTGGGGGCCTGAAATAGCCGTTTTAACTTTTGGAAATAGCTGAAAGTCAATTGGAGCGAGATTAGGTGAATAGGGCGGCTGCTCAAACAATTTAAAGCCACAATCGTGAAGGGCAGCCGTCGAAATGGCAGACTTGTGAACAGGAGCATTGTCCTAATGGAACAACACACATTTAGTGAGCTTTCCGCGGCACTTGATTTTAATATTTTCCCGTCACTGCGTCAGAAGTGAAGCATATTATGTGCCATTGATTGTTTGCCTCTTTTGGAGAAAATCTATCAGCAGAATACCATATGCATCCCAGAAAACCGAGGTCATATTCTTCCCAGCAGATGAAACAGTCTTTGCCTTCTTTGGCCGTTGTGAGCCAGGGTGCTTCCATTGTTTCGTTGGAAGTTTGTCCTCTGATGGACCAATGTTTCCACCATAGTTACAAATCTCTGAAGAAAGTTGGCAGGATCTTCCTCAAAAAGGTTAAGATTAGCACGCAATAATGTGCGCCTGGTGTGCTTCTGAACAACTGCCTGAAGTTTGGGTATCCATCAGACCGAAAGCTTTCTCATTGCCAGATCCTCTGTCAGAATGGAATGTACTCTTTCCTGTGAAATACCAACCCTACTGGCTATATATCTTTCTATGACACGTCTGTCAGGCATAACAATCTCATGGACTTTATTGACCATTTCTGGGGTTGCAACATTGACAGGCAATCGGAGTCTAGCCATTGGTTTACTTTTGCTCCATAATTTCAGTGGTTTCTTGCTGTCGAGTCCTCACCGTTGTTTCATCTCTGTGGTTGTTTGATTATTTGTGTTCAAGGAGATGTTGCACTGACGAGTTAGGAGGCCTTCATGCGGACTGAACAAATAATATGTCTAAATCGCAACGCAAGTAACGGCGAGGATTGTGGCCACGTAAAATCGATTTAAGTCCCACCCAGTGGCATTCGTTTTGCTGACCGTTCCAAACCGGTTTTTCTGTCGCGGGTTATTTTTGTTATGGTTTGTCTTTGTGTGTTTGTGTCGCTTACATATTTTTTTATTTTGGATAGCCTATTGGTCATTTTGTGGGAAGTTAACTGTCCTTTTGGCTTTCCGCTATTGGTGTTTCCATTAGGGTCTGTTGTTTCGTGTTTTGTATTTCTTTCCCTTTGGTGTCTCTGATTGGAGCTGTGGGTTGATTTATCGACTCCTGATCATTGCCTCCACTTCTATTTTCCAGGACGGGGTCATCCTCAAGGCTCTGTCTGGCACACTTAAATTCCGTCACCTATATTTTCACTGCAGCATACGAATGGGCATCTTTCCCTAGTGTTGCTTTGCTACTATATCATTATGGATATCCTTCGGTGTAACACCTTGCTTTATGCAAATATTTGATCACTGCTCTTTCGCCGTCCATTTCGCTTGTCTTATTTACTTTAGTGTGCTACCTCGTCTATATAAACTGGCCAAATGAGACCACTTCTTGGGTACACGGCCCTATATAGTCAGAAAATAGTAGGACTTAAAAAGGACATCTCTGCGTACCTCCTTCAATACGAGGCTCACAACATATCAATCAGCCCTCGTGCTTGGGACTTGGGAAGATGCTCTGTCTCTGGTCGGGCTCATCGAAGTCTAACTGTTGGTTTTCTTTTGCTCCAGCATTTCAGTGGTTTCTTGCTGTCGAGTCCTCACCGTTGTCTCACCTCTGTGGTTCTTTGATTTCTGTGTTCACGGAGATGTTGCACTGATGAGTTAGGAGGCCTTCATGCGGACTGAACAAATTTTTTGTCTAAATCGCGACGGAAGTAAGGGCGAGGATTGTGGCCACGTAAAATCGATTTAAGCCCCCCAGTGGAAATCTTCCACTGACCGTTCCAAGGCGGCTCTTCTGTGGCGATTTCTTTATGTTGTTGTTTGTTACTTACTGTGTGTATCACTTATGTCTTTTAATTTTGGATGGCCATATGGCCATTTTGTGGGAAAGTAACTGTCCATATGGCCTTCCTTTGTTTAGGTTTCCATTATGGTCTGGTCGCTTAATGTTTGTATTTCTTTCCCTTTGGTGTCTTTTATTGGTGGAGTAAGTTAATTGTATCAATTCCTGATCTTTGTTTTACTTCTACTTTTTATTTGATACACGTTGAGATACGTCTGTTGAGAACAGATGACTAAATGTCAAATAAAGATAGCCTTTGGCACCAAACAACACATTTAAGATACAAATACACGTATCGGTGTCATTGTGACTCTTTATGGGCAGTACTTTACCCTTTTCAAGTTAGACTCAACGTTGAATAGATGATCTTACATGTGTGTTTATGTATTATTGAATTTATTAAACGAGTTGAGGAAAAGGGATAAAATGCGACAGAAACGTTTATTCAATGTTGCGGACCTGTGTGTTAGTTTGCATGACTGCTGGTGTCATCAAAGGAACATAGTTATTAATGGGAATTCCATTAAATATCATGGCACATGGCATGGCCATCACACATGACTTGAGATGGAATACTCATAATAGCAACATGTGTACTAAGGCTAATAGAACACTTGCCTTTTTGAGACGAAATTTTTATCAGTTCCCGAAGGATGTAAAACAAGCAGCATATACAGGACTTCTTCGCCAGACTTTGGAATATGGTAGTAGTGTCTGGGACCCTACAGGGAGTCGTTCGTCAGGAAGAAATTGAACAAGTTCAGAATAGGGCAGCTAGATTTGTAACGAGCAACTGGAATATGACTGGAATACTGAAAAAACTTAAGATGGAAGTCTCTCAGAAAGGTGGAGAGACAGTAGGCCTATACTCTTGTACAAAGGGTGCTGCCAGCATCCAACAGATGACCTTATTTCCCAACTAAGGAGCTGCAAAAATTATCACTCTTTTACATTTCAGAGCCCCACTGCAAGAACTGATATTTTTAAGGGATCCTTCTTCGCTCAGACCATTAGAAATTGGAATGTCCTTCCAATTTCATCCACGGAAGGTGCAGAGGATAAAGTAGCTTAGTTTACTTCTTTGGCGAGAGCTAAGGACTAACTTCCCATTTCACAGGTGCTGGTGCATGAATGTCATTTGACTTGTCACGGGGAACAACTCTGCTTCTGATTCTAAACATTGTAGTCCTGGCGAATTAATTAATTTACCCACACCCATTTCTCACTTTCAACCAATTAGAGCCCTGGATGTAATTTATTCATACACATTCGTGACATGAATGTCAAACAATGTAGCTACTGATTAGATGGCTTCTTCAGAAGCCAAGACATCTTATCTGTATCTACACTGCTTGCAAAGGTAGAGCATATCCTGGTTCAGCAGGACAAGGTTTAAGGGGAATGGGAACGCCTTCAGGGGAGGCAACTCCTGCAAAAGTATTTTGGTCTCCCATGTGACTAGGGCTCAACTCTTAAATGAAAGAATTTACTCCTTAGGAGCAAAATCTTTCCTTTAAGAGTAGACCCCTTTTTCAGTGGGTCAGGGCTTATAGAAACGCGAACAGGCAGTGCCGAAAGTTGTCTTCCTTTGAAAAATGGCGTAAAATGTGCCAGGTGTTTCTATTCCCCTTGATATACAAGAAACTGTTTTGAGAACAGTCAGCAGCTCTGGAGATCGAGTAGCGTACATACCTGCATGGGAGTACTGTCCGCAGAGAGCTTAGTAAAGCTACATATATCACTGAAGTATATTGTAACGCTATCATACGTCTCCGGGATCACTGCCTCTCCGTGCTTAAGCTGATCCGCTACACACCTGGAAGTAGTTAAAACCCTGTGACATTGTGGTTGACCATAAATTATAGTAAACTTCCTATATTAAGACCACCTTTAGAACTGTTCAAAAGTGGTCTTTAAGACCACTTTTTAACTGTCCCAAAGGTGGTCACTTAGTGATATGACACTGGCTGTAGAATTGTTTTGTTTGTTTGAAATGAGGTTTAACATCCCCGACAGCATTATTTAGTTCATTTTGGAGACGTTGCTTCCAATTTTGTGGGCCTTTCACCGACACTGAGGTGAAATGACATCTCAAGCCCTGTCGCCCAAAGAAAACAAAATGCTTACATGCATTGGACGGTCTGACTCAAACCACTTGGCTTGGGCTGGCTTAGTACTTCTAATCGGCTTACCAGTACTCTTGTGTGATCAGTTTCAGCTCTGCGTGGAAGCACCATGCAGCCCATCCCCGATGGGCGGGGGCGATCACTGGTTGTAGAAAACGCAAAGAAAGAAGAACTGAAATCTTATATAATGGTTTTAAAAGAAGATTTAGTCTTAAATTTAAAAGGTCTTAATAGCGGAATGTTGCTGTATGTTGATTATAATCAGTCTACTATTTGTGGCGCAGGGTATTAGATAACATAAACTGGCATTACGCAAACACGCCTATACAAATACATTGCCACCTTTATCGCCGAAAAAAGAAAATTTTAAGATGAAAAATTGTGATATTTTTCTTATTTCTGCACAAATATAGATTGTGGGCACTTGTTAGAACCGCCTCATCGAGGCGGTTCTGACGAGTACCGTCAATCTATATTTTAGAGCAGAAATAAGAAAAATTAAGGTATACCCCCGGAAACCCCAGTTTTACTATATAAAAGTGGGGTTCAATGGGGTCAAATTATATAGGCGTGTTTTCGTGATGCATGCGAATGTCAAGTAATGAAGTCTTTGTTCTTGTCATTTTTGTATGTATTCTTCAAGACACAGATCATTAATCCTCGATAGAACCGCTCATTTAAGACTATTCTAACGCCTGTTTACAGTTTTTGTTTGAAGCATACAAATATGAAAAAATCCTCCAAATTTTAGTCATACTGGCAGGAAAGTAAAATATCTCCTAAGGGTGCGGACGGATCATCTCTGATCACACCAAGGCGGTCGTTCATTTCGCAGTTTTACCCGGATAGAAGATAAAAGGTTACTTTTCGATTCCTGCGCCAAGTTGTTCCAAGCATTGTTAGCTTAACAAGCTCGTTAGTGGTCAAACTGTTAACTGTTCTAGTAAGTGCATTATCTAATACTCTGGTGTATTTGCAAAAAATATGTGAGCAGCTTTTGCAAATGCAAAAAGCTGTTCACATTTTTTTCTGCAACATATTAGTATATATGTCATATTTAATGATCAAAGTGTTAACAATATGTTAACTAATGGGACTGTTACTTTTGAACAACTGGCCACAGATCATTAAATTTACTTAGCTTTCAGTCCGTTTCGCTGTTATGTTGAGACTCTTCTACATTGAGAGTAACCTACTACGTGACCGTTTTGTGTTTATTACATTTAATTTTACTATTTATGTAAATATATATTTTTTGTAAAGTTTGAGCCTTTTTAGAAAGAGCTGCTACCACAACTTGTCAGTCGTATTTATGTAATTGATTTGACTGATTGGAGGTTTAACGTCCCCGCCAACACCATTTAGGTTATTTTGCAGACGTTGCTTCCAATTTTAGTGGGACTTCTACCCGACATTGAGATGAACTAACATCACAAGCCCTGTCGCCCAATAAAAGCAAAAGGGTTTATATGCACGGGCGGTCCGACTTGCACCGCTTTGCCTGGGCAGGCTTAGACCTTCTAAGTGGTTTACCAGTATCCATGTGCAGTCAGTTTCAGCTCTGCGTGGAAGCACCATGCAGGCAAATCTATTTCTCCTAGCCCCGATTGGCGGGAGCCGTCGGGAAATGTTTATATACGTTTATCTTTCTCATTTGAGAGCTGGGTCCAGTTATTCAAACCTAACGACGTCGTTATTTAACATATGGAGCTTTGGTCATTAAATACGGAAAATATGCAGATATGTTTATAAACAATATGCTTAGCTTTTGCAACATTTTCCTGAAAAAAAATGTACCAGAGCATTACATATTGAAGATACCAGCACATGTAATATTTTGACCACTAACAAGCTCGTTAAGTTCATGTTTTGAACAACAGGGGCCAGTTGTTCAAAGCATCGTTAGCTTAACGAGCTCGTTAGTGGTCAAATTGTTAACTGTTCTAGCAAGAAAAATATCTGAAATTTTGGTACTTTTGCTGCAAAAATGTGAGCAGCTTTTGGATGCAAAAGCTGCTCACATTTTGTCAGCAAAAATTTCAGCATATTTGCCATATTCAATGATCAAAGTTTTAACGATACGTTAACTAACGATGTCGTTAGTTTTGAACAACTGGCCCCAGGTCCCTAAGTGTTTCAGTTCTTGTTCGTTGCATTCATCGTTTACTTTGCATGCATTTTTTGCCCCTTGCACCGTGTTGTCGTTGCACTTTTTGTGGGTGTCTTCATGTCACAAAGTTTTTTATGCTTTTGGTAGCTTCTGGCAATTGGTCGCTGCCTTTCTTGAGTAATTTCTTCTATTAAATTGTTTTATTAATTTGACAGAAAAGAGTACGCAAACACATTCTTGTTTATATCACCACGTGGACAAGCCCGTGAAATGAATACCCCTCTACACCCCACTTTGTAAAGAGAAACTGGGATTGTCAGGGATACATACTATTTTGCTTATTTCTGCTCCACGACATAGGTTGTGGGTACTTGTTAGAACCGCCTCATTGAGGCGGTTCTAACAAGCACCAACAACCTAGGTTTGCAGTGTAAATAATAAAAATATCATGGATTTTCATCATTCTGGAGATGTGAAAAATGTACTATATCGCATGGGTCTGTTATAGTAATGCCTAATTGAGAATAAAGAGTATGCAAACATACTTGTTTATATTAGCTCATTTGCGAAACAGAGAGACTTACATGGGTACTCATTTCAAATGAATATTATAAAACAAGACTTCGGCGAGATTTTTTTTATAAATTTCGTGTGAAATGACCGCAAGTGTAAGTGACTGTATATCATATAACAATTTATAAACCAGACTTTTGCCAAAGAAATTCAAAAGAATTTCAATACAAAACCTAACGGTTTTCATGGACGGAACGCCAATAATCATCACGAAAACACCCCTATATAATTTTGTCCCCCTTGAACCCCACTTTTATATAGTAAAACTGGGGTTCACAGGGGTAAACCTTATTTTTCTTATTTCTTCTCTAAGATATAGATTGTGGGTACTCGTTTGAACCGCATCGATGAGGCGGTTCAAACGAGTACCCACAATCTATATTTTGAGTAGAAATAAGAAAATATCAAATTTTTTCAGCTTATTTATTTTTTTTTTTTTTCGGCGGTCAAGTTTACAATGTATTTGTTTAGGCGTGGTTTCGTAATGCATGTGCTATTTCAGGTGTGGTCATGACGATATCCACTAAATAACAGTGACATTAAATGATACATTATATTATTGACACGATAAGAAGCAACTTACTTAGGCAGCATCCTAAGAAGTAACGCCTCCGTTTTTTTCTTCTCTTCTATCAGTAACGTAGTTCTCTCTTCCACAATTTCTTCCAGATTCCTCTGATATTTTTCCATCATGACCATCATGTTGTCAAATATGTTACGCTTCCTGAAATATAACATCACTGTAACACACACATGACAGCAGAATCGCTAGACTTTCCAATCAAAGGGGTGTTTTATTTGTGGTAAATGTCAGAAGGTATGTGCCTTCAGTAAACAGTGTAGAACTAGATCGCTAATAGAGTTTGCGAATGTGGGACGTTAGGTATATTTGGGCTAAATAAAAAAATATGTTGGAAAATGCTGGTCGAGTTGAATAATATAGGGATCAACCATGGTTTTTCATGCATTAACATTCGCCGGATCCCGAAGAAGCTGTTTGAACATGAGGCCGCCAGGCCGAATGTTCAAATATCTTCCGAGGGATCCGGCAAATGTCAATGCAATGAAATAACCATGGATGATCGTTGTTCTTGCCTAACTTACGATCCCGACAGCAAATTTTAACGAAAACGCCCCAAAGCTATATATAAACTCCATATAAAGTCTTCAAATGCGACCGGCGAACCAACATGGCGGCCAGTTCAGAATGTTGTTTACAATGACGTTGTTACGCGGTAACCATCTGACGTCATCATAGAACCCTAAAACGCTACGTTCGCGGCGATAACGTTACGTGGCTCAATGTACATAAACAAAGCAAGGCCCGTCTAGTGGTATCAAAAGCTCAAAATCCATGTTCAAAAAGCACGCGAATTGCAAGAATGGAACATGTTTTTTGCTGTTTGAGCACGGCTTTCGGTCCATGTGACAATGGCTTCAAACAGCCATGTGCAAAGATATTTATGCAAGAATAAATGTTAAAGCTGTTATGCTTATTGTTTTGTAAATATTTTGGAGTTTTTAGATAATTGCATATTTTAAAATTGATCAGACCACACGTTCTGCGGCGCTATTCCATTACCAGTAGTCCGTTCCCTAAATACTTGACACAGAAATTAAACCGACACATTTCTGTTCACACGACATCAATAGCACCTATTTTCTACTAGCATAATTACGTAGATCTCTAGTGAACTCGTTTACCATATGACGTCGCGTCTGAGAATGTAATAACCTCATGTAATAAATTCGATAATCCACTTGTGGATTAAATATGCAAATTAGTTAGATACTCCCCGTAATGTTACATGTAGAACGTCCTTAACGACGTCGCGTTTTCTTATGGCGGAATATTGACATTTTCATGAAACAATCGTGAATAAAATGCGTTTAAAATGTCATATGATAAATATAATATTGCATTCGTGCTCGTGTATGCTTGAAATTATTAAACCCGTTGAAGAAAAGGGATAAAATGCGAGGCACAGCCTCGCATTTTATCCCTTTTCTCCAACTAGTTTAATAAATTCAATAATATATGAACACTCATGTAAGATCCTCTATTTATTATATGTACGACTTGGATAAAGCAACATGTCTGCGAATCATTTACAACAGGAATACATAGTGTGTTTGGAAGTTGGTGACTAGGAATTCGAATGTATTTCTTTCTAATAATAAATAGAGTGTGTAAAACAACAACAACATTTATTCTAACATAGCACGCCTAAATAGGCAATGGAATGGAACTGAATTAGTCTGCAATAAGTCACAGAGAAGAGTGTGAAGCGAATATCCGCCGTTTTATTACGCCACTCCTAGATTCTTTAACGTTAGGCGGTAAAACATTATTTTCTCGCATAAAAACCGTCATTCAAGGACGTAAATGCATGTGTTACAGTCAATAAATTGGCGGGATTTCTTCTTATAACTGTGAAAAGTTGGGAGAATTAGATGGAAACAAAAACATTCCCAGTTTACACTGTGTAAGCATCGAAATAGATCAACTGTAGTTTGTGGTTTGTTGAATAATAAATAACAGTTTGTCAGGCAGAGTTCTATGCAGACAAATCCTCCCAATACACACTCTTGATTTGAACTACTTTACAAACTGACCTCCACAAAGTGATTTATAACTCAACAATTCACGACTAGAGCTGATTTATTCCTTAGTCAAACGCTAGAAGGTACAAAACCACATTTAAAATGGACGTCTCTGTTCTGTGAGATACATACATGCCATGTCTCAACTGTCTGAGAATCTTTGATACTGTTCTGAAATCGGGCCGTTTCTCCGGCTCTTCGCTCCAGCACCATTCCATACAGTCAATAATGTATCGCTCACAAGTCAGTGACTTCACATCCGGTCGAAATGGCGGGAAACATATGCTGCGTACACGCTCGACTATCTCTGCAAGGAAACAATTTCCGTACGCATGTTATCTCTTTAGTTTGGAAGCTATATATTCAACGTGTTGGGTTGAAAGGATTATTCTATTACATAAAGTAACCGAGTTTGTTTATAATGCTACGGGTGTCTAATTTTGTGTGGATAATTCTAACCAGACGATTATGTCGTTAGTAACATATGAAGACCGTGGTCTGTTGCCAACTCAGTTGGGCCTGCAATGTTTCCCATTGTTTCATTCTCGTCTTCAGACTGAAGCATAGTACAGGCATCTGTATAGAATTAGACAACGTCCCAATCTGCACATGTATTGCGTCGTTTGAAAAATAAGCAGTTTAAACCGACTTTTAAAAATCATATATTTTTGTTTGATGATTTTTTTTTATCTTTACAGATTGTCATTAACATGTATGTACCTTTGGTGCAAGTTAAAACGATTTTGAAAAATAGAAGTAGAGGCAATGATCATGAATCGATACAATTAACCCACAGCTCCCATCAGAGACACCAAAGGATAGGAAACACAAACATGAAGCAACATACCCCAACGGAACACAAACAGCAGAAAGCCAAACGGATAGTTAATTTCCAACAAAATGGCCAAATGGCTATCCAAAATAAAATAATATAAGCGACACAAACACCCAAAGACAAACCATAACAAAAATAAACCGCGACAGAAGAGCCGCCTTGGATCGGTCAGCGGAAACGAATTCCAGTGGGGGGGATTTTACGTGGCCACAATCCTCGCCCGTACTTCTGTCGCGATTAAGACAAATAATTTGTTCAGTCTGCATGAAGGCCTCCTAACTCACCAGTGCAACATCTCCGTGAACACAAAAATCGAACAACCACAGAGATGAAACAACGGCGAGTACTCGACAACAAGAAACAACAGAAATGCTGGAGCAAAAGAAAACCAACAGTTAGACTCCGATGGGCCCGAAGCCTATTTTGAAAGGTAGTATAAAACATTTCACTTACCTTTTGGAGACATATTAGAGAAGCCATATGGACCTACTCTACCGAATGTTTCATGAAGAATGATACCAAATGAATAGACGTCTCCTTTCTGCGATCCTTTGGCAATGGGGCTTCTTAGATGTTCTGGTGCTTTCCAAAACATGTCTGAAAACATTACGAAAACATGCCTATAGCAATACATTGTAAATTTTACCGCCGAAAATAGAAAATTTTAAGATGAAAAATGATAATATTTTTCTTATTTCTGCTCAAAAAATAGATTGTGGTTACTCGTTAGAACCGCCTCATCGAGGCGGTTCTAACGAGTACCAACAACCTATGTCTTTGAGCAGAAATAAGGATATAATGTTTACCCCCCGAAACCCCAGTTTTCTCTATATAAAGTGGGGTGTAAGGGGGTGCTCATTTCACGGACTTGTTAACGTGATGAATTGCAAAATAGCAGATCTTACGTAACAATGTTCTATACTGACTGTCACAAAGCTCCACTGACAATCGCAATCTGCCGCCCTTGCGCAAAGATCTCATATGTAAATTGGCTTTATGTAATTGATGTATGTCGTTTTGTGTCACTATTTTTCCTTTCCCTGTTTCGATGGTTCGACTTAAACATATTTTATTTCACCAACAATATGGCATGTTATTTGATTGGTTGATAATCAGCGATGGGAGTGACTTAATTAATTTATGCAGCGGGATAAGGGTTAAGCTAATGATGCTTTGAACAAATGGACCAAGGTAAAGACTGGACCAATTGAAGCGGTGTCTTTGAAAATGTACGTACAGCGAAGACTTCACATCTTCACGGCGCGCTATTTGTATGCCCCTGAACGTAAAGTGTCTTCATATTGACCGAGAAGACTGTAATAATGGCTGAGCGGGAACATATACTGTTTTCTGTCTTTTCGACTGAAGCGGCTCGAATTTAAGCCACCCCACCCCAGTAAAAACCTTTTCTACTGACCGTTCCAAGGCGGTTTTCGTGTCGTGGTTTGTTATTGTTATAGTTTTTTTTTTCATGTGTGTACTGCTTATACCTTATTATTTTAGATATCCATTTGGCCATTTTGTGGGAAAATAATGTCACTGTGACGTTTTTATTATACTGAAGTTTATTTATGTTCATGTTTCTTTCCCTTTGATGTTTTGGATTGGAGGTGGAGGTTATTGTGTCGATTCCTGATCATTGCCTTCACTTCTATTCATGTAAGGAAAGTGTATATTGCACAGCAGCTTCGCCATTTTGTGGGAAAGTACCTGTCATGATGGCTTTCCTCTTGTGACATTTTCATTATGGTGTTGTTTTATGTTGGTGTTTCTTCACCAATGGTGTCTTGGATGGCAGGTGTAAGGTTATAAGAATCTGATATGGGGTTCTGTTGTAGATGGGTGTTTCCTACCCGAGAGATGACCATGCTGAGCGGAACCGCGGCTACGCAGAGGTTCCGCTCAGCACGGCCATCCCGAGGGTTAGAAACGCCCATCTACAACAGAACACAGAACCCCATATTGGATTCTTTTTCTTGCACAACTCCTCCAAAACATTTCCTTTATATTTTGTAGCGAATAGCAGAACTACAGACAGTGTTTATTTTCTTCTTTTTAAGATTTCATACAAAAGTCCTGTATTCAGTGTCCTTTAACAATACATGAGTCAAATAATTATCATTTTTATTGATTTTTTTATTTATTTGTTTTTGACAGCTCGCATATGTATATTGTTTACAAAATAAAAGTAGTGTCGAAGTGGTTCCGGCAGTTGAATAGAATTGAAGCGCACTTATGTTGGTTGCCTGGGTCGGAATACCAGGGTCAGAACATAAATTTCTATCCCAGGGTAAAATCACGGATTTCCTTGTCTGGTGTGCAAGAAAATTGTATCGATTCCTGATCATAACCATCACCTATGTTTTGACCAGTTTTCGGACTATATATTTGGCGCTTAAATACAACTGTTGTATTCTATCTAGTTTTCGGTGTCTTTAAAATGAATAATGTACGTAATGCCATGGAGTAATAACACTAACACAAAATTCATAAAGTATCACAAATTCCACCAAAATGCCATAAGGCAATGTATTGCATGCACATCTTGCGCTATTTACAAATTATATATCTTTGCGCATATATATTTGCTAACCATTTTGTATCTATACTTACTCAAAAAGTACCAATGCACAAAGTACGAAACCGATACAGGACTAACAGTTGACCATACCAGTATATGAAAAACACAGCCTCCCACCAAACAGCTTTGGGCAGTTCCTTTTCCAGTTAAAAGGGTGTTTTGTTTTTGGTAAGTTTTACGAAAAAAAAAAACGGCAAAAAAAAAAAAAAAAACGTCCAAGAATTAAGCGTTCTGTGGCGTCAAGAAAGGGTCTATACAGTTTGTCAATGTTCCAACTTTTGGGCAATTGGCATTTATGGATTGGTCCTTAAATATTTGTGGTTTGTTATATGTTATCTGGGTCATCATTAGCTTAACGAGCTCGCTAGCGGTCAAATTGTTAAGTGTTCTAGTAAGTACAATATGTATAATAGTGACACATTTTGAACAAAAATAATAGTAAATTTGCTATGTTAAATGATCAAAGTTTTAAAGCTATGTTAAGTAATGCTGTCATTAGTTTTGAACAACTGGCCCCTAGAGCTGCAGGCAGAATTCTCAAGGGACGGAAGAATGAGTTCCATTCAGACATGTTAAACGAGTAATAGGTATTTGAGTCACTAGCGTTCATTTAGCTACGTAAAATAATCAGAACATGGAGCGTGGTAGCTCAGTGGTTAGTGCATTAGCCCATCATTTGCCCATCATGCTAGATGCCCCCCCCCCCACCACGCCCCGTTCGATTCTCGGCAGCGGTAATAAAATTGCGGTGTCCGAACATGCTCCACTGGCATCATTTGCAGAGATGGATGCCACAAAGTGTACCGTCCTTTTGATCGGAACGTTAACTGGAGGCACCCTGTGCAGGGAGATCCATCCGCACGTGCAGGTAATAGATCCTTACCATAATTACATGATTACTAGCTGTGTAGGCTTTCATCCTGCAAACCTGGAGTATATGTAATGTACACCTGCACGCAAGGAGGTGTTGCAGTATATATAGAAAGAAAGAAAATATACTTCTGTGGAATGCATGTTGATCTTCTGTTCTATACGTGGCGGCACGAACTTCAAGTAAACCAAAATCTGTAATCTGCAGTGACCATCGGCTGTTCACAACGCAATTTGAGCTTTTCAAGTTACCATGGAAACCAATTTCACTGTCGTGTAGAAATATCATTCCCTGGAACAAAGTAAATACATGCTACTGAGTTGTGAAAAGGACCATTATGCGATAATATGGCTAATACGCATACTCAGACCAGACTGTACTGGCATTGCCATGCCAGTTATCCGTCCATATCGATGATGTTTACACTGTGGTAACACGATATGAACTGTGTATATTTGTAATGTTCTCTAGACATGCTCATGCGCTTGCTCACTCAGCAAAGACTGTAAGGGGAATGCATACACCTGGCAATGTTTTTTTTTAAAGGGAGACAACTTTTGGGACTTCTTGTTTGCTTTTCCATAAGCCCTGTCCCACTGAAAAAGGGATCTGCTCTTAAAGGATAGAATTTGCTTCTCAGGAGCAAATTCTTTCCTTTAAGAGTTGACCCCTATGGATGTGGGAGAGAAAAATATTTTCGAAGGAGTTGTCTCCCCTGAAGGTGTATCCATTCCTCTTAAATGTGTCTAGTCGCAATGAGAAAAAAGGTTTTTAATTAAAACATGTTCCTAAGTACACGGCTTATTTTCTGATTATCAAAGCAGACAAATTGATGAGAGAGTGTATTATAAGTTTTCTTACTAAAATTAGTGCGTCTTTA
Organism: Lucinisca nassula; assembly: GCA_963580285.1. Lineage (NCBI taxonomy): Eukaryota > Metazoa > Mollusca > Bivalvia > Lucinida > Lucinidae > Lucinisca > Lucinisca nassula. The sequence goes on along the minus strand of OY757011.1, from coordinate 22,963,727 downwards.
GGTAAAATAATGAGCATAGATAAAAGGAAAGCTGGGAGACAGTAATTTGATACTGTATTCTGCAGTTTTCTTCTTAAAGCCCTATGCATCTTCTACAACAGACATTTTCTGTAATAACTGTTTTTATTTACCCTAAATACAGTAAAATTCTTATATTAAGACCACCTTTGGAACTGTTCAAAAGTGGTCTTAAAGACCACTTTTGAACACTTCCAAAGGTGATCATCATTAAATCTCAATTTTGCCCCGAATACATTTAGGAGTTGGTACTCCTTAGGACCAGATCAACGGTCTAACAGGTACTTTAGCCCATGTTTTAGTAGAAACAAGAGGGTCATGATGGCCCTGGATGGCTCACCTGATCCCAAAAGTGGTCTTTAAGACCACTTTTGAACACTCCCAAAGGTGGTCTCTGACCAGAGGACACTGTGTGCAGAAAACACAAGGAAGGAATAACTGCAGCATACTAAATAAGCTTTTTAAAGCAGAATTCGCCTAAATTTTAAGTGGTCTTAATAGCAGATAGAGCAACGACCATGTCATAAAATTAGTCTTAACAAACACTGTGGACACAAATCCGACTGCCACTGAGCAAAAGTTAGTATGAGGCTCCATGAAAATTGTCTGAAAACTTTGGGCAAATACGGTAATGACTGGGGATGAAAGGAAATTCTATACCCATTGTTCCTCCATGAACTCCTTGACAGAAACATCACCCTTTAACCCTTAAGATGCCGAGAAAAACTACATCTCGTCTGCTTATGTCGTCTGTTAAATTTTTTGCAACATTTGTAAAAATATTTTTGCATACAGGCAAACAGTATGGGCTCAGATCAGACTGATCTGGGTCCACACTGTTTGCAAAAAAAAAAAAAAAAAAAAAAAACTTTTAAGGTAACTGACAGACGGCAAAGCAGACGACAATTGTCGTGATTGGCATCTTATGTGTTATGAAGAAAGTGGACAAGACATAGTATAATAGTATGGTAACACATCCGGGCATTTGCTAAAATGGCCGACTTCCTTATCTCTAGAACAATTCTTGTTAGATGAAACAAATTTGATATGTTTTCTTATTTCTAATCCAAATATAGATTGTTGGTGCTCGTTAGAACCGCCTCAATGAGGCGGTTCTAACGAGTACCAACAATCTTTGTTTTGTGCATAATAAGGAGATCCGTAAATCCGTAAACCTCACTTTTCATACATAATTGGGTTTAGAGGTTTGTTTATCACACGGACATGTTAACCGAGTCAGCCAGGGCAGAGAAAATGCTCTGCCAGCAGAGACTTAGAATAGCTTCTGTTTCAACCTAGTCTGGTCAGATTCTTCGCTTAATGCTCATGGGATTGTCTTATCTCTTGCGAACAGCGAAGTCTCTGTTTATACTGCGCTGATAGTGCTCGCTGACAGCATGTTACTGTTACGTGTAGGTTTAAGATCATTCTGGAATTTAAAAAAAAAAAATATTTGATGGGCAGTGGTTAGGACTGGCCCCAAAACTATTTAAGTAAGTAAGTATCCAAACCGACCCCGAAACTAAGTAAATAAAAATCAAAAATGAGTTCCTTTAAGAGCAATGAAAACATTCATAAGAAAGAAGATGGGTCATACTACGTAGTTTCGGCTAATAAAGCCTCATCAGTGACCCTGTAATGATCCGGCAAAGAAAGCCAGAGGAAACATACTGCAAATTTCCAAATTTCGAACTGGCAGTCGATTCAAAGACTGATATAAATCAAATTGGGGTCCAAATAATTAAAAACCTGTCTAGACAATGAGTCTAAACCAATAATTTATTTCTGATTCCTCAGAATATTCACGCCGATCTCAAAGGACCGAAAGTAAAATATAAACTGCACTATAAGTAAGTAAGTAAGTAAGTAAGTAAGTAGGTAAGTTAGTAAGTACATGGGCATATATAAGTGAGTAAGTAAGGTCTTTGTTTTACTAGGGTTACATATTTAGCATAGGAGCTGATCTTCCATGGGGCTCTCATAGTATTAAAACTTATACAAATACAGCTAAAATAAATACAGGTAGCTGTTAGGAAAGAAAAACAATAAACATAAATGAAAAATCAACAAGTGTGTGTGTGCGTGCATGTGTGTGTGTGCGTGCATGAATGTGTGCATGTGTGTATGTGTTAAGACAGTTACATGTACACTAACATTTACAAACTATATATATATCAGTCTATGTACTCATCTTTGGTCTGATCCATCTTTATAATGATCAGTTTCGCTTCCAAAGGATAAACTTTTTATTGTTCACGCTTTTACTACTCGTATATATTCACCTGTATAATATCCTTCACCAGTGATGCTATGAACATGTCGTCTAGTTTCAGGTCCTCATTCTCTAGTATGTCCTGCAACAGATACATTATTAAATGATTAGTATAAGCAACCTTGCTTGTTTTCAAATCCTGTTGATCTTTCTTATATGTTACATTCTTTTTATATATCTGTAATTGAAAAGAAGTAAATAAAATATTGTTTAAACTAACAAATGCATTAATCAAAGCAATGTCAGCACTGTTGGCACGATTGTTTGTGAGCTGAACGGATAATTGGGCTGTTTGTTTAATCCTTAATTTTCCATACTTTAAGCAAACAGTTAAGACCATGATCAGACGCCGCGTTCTGCGGCGTCTGATCATGGTCTAAACTGTTTGCCAAATGCCCAGCACGTTTACAATTAGCTTTCTTTTACACAGCACTCTGATGTCACAACAACAAGAAAAGCGAGGCTATTTTCTATAAATAACAGTTACCTTGATTTCCTACAAAACAGTTAAAGTCATGTGGACATCAGCACTGAAGAGCCTCTGTGCTCAGTAACTTTGGGTCGATTGATAAACAATCTACCGAAAAATAGAAGTGAGAGCAATGGCCAGGAAGCGACACAAGAACTTTACACCTTGCAACAAAGACACCACAAACATAAAGATTTCCGGTACAGAACTGAAGATGGATAATAATTAATATCAAGACATTTGTAGAAATACATCAAGCATATTTTATGCAAGATCTGGACAACGCCGCAGACCGTGGCCTCTAATCTGAGCATGCACTGTATTTCAGTGTTCTATTTTGTGTGTGGCGGGTGGTGGTGGTAGGAGTGGTGTATAGGTGGGGGAAAGAGAGTTTGTGAGTCCAGTCTGCTTTTTCAATAGGATCACACATACTGGAATCATATACCGGCCCCGATAGCTCAGTTGGTAGAGTGTCCGCTCCGGGGAACGGGAGGTCTCGGGTTCGATCCCGGGCCGCGACATACCAAAGTCGTTAAAAATGGTACTAGCTGCTCCTCGCTTGGCACTCAGATTTACGGGGTAGAGCTAGGACTGGTCGATCCAGTGTCAGGATAATGTGACTGGGTGTGGTATCATGTAATGTGTCTGGGACATGATACTTCAGTGAGGCAGCACTATAAACCTGAGCATTGAGCTCCCTGTCGCAACCAGACACCGTCGTGATATGACTGAAAAATTGTTGAAAGCGACGTTAAACCCGAATTCACACACACACACACACACACACACTGGAATCATATAGCAAATTTTTGTCTACAATATTAATTTGACTGTCGAATCTGGTACTTTAGTGCAGCGTAATAAATCAACGGTTTTGTAATAAGACACCCCAGATTGTAAAAACAACAATGTTTCTTGACATGCTCATAAATCAAATACTTTGCTAGAATCTTTTAAGAGCCAGCGCATGACAATACAGTCGAACTTCAATGGCTCGAACACCTTTAGGACCTCGAAAATTTGTTCGAGACACGGGTAGTTCGAGCCACTGAGGGTTACTGTCAGGAGGCATAATGCGATACTTTTGGACATCTTTTCGGTGTCCTATAATGGAAATGTATGCTGTGTGTACTCATTAGAATCGCCTTCATGTATGCTGTGTGTCCTCATTAGAATCGCCCCATCGAGGCGATTCTAATGAGTACACACAGCATACATTTTCAAGATAAAAGACGAACATCTCCTAAAATACACCCCTCTATTTCTTATGTAGAGGATTTGCCTAGGGACTCAAGAACGGGTCCGAATCAGCCATGGTAAACGAGCCATCGGTGTTCGAGCCATTGAAGTTCTACTGTATATACAATAAGACCTGTGCGACTAGCAAAGACTCACTGACCAGTTTAAGAAGGCTGCAGCAGGCTTTTGCGATCAGTGATGACTTAGTGGATGCTGGCGCACAATTGTCTCCGTTTCTATGCACTGTATTATACCCTTAACCTTTATCCCGCTGAAAACAATAACCCCTACCTTTGCAAACAGTGTAGATCCTGATCAGATGGCTTCAAACAGTGTAGATCCTGATCAGATGGCTTCTGAAGAAGCCATCTGAACAGGATCTACACTGTTAGTCATTCAATTTTCAAATTTGAAGGACAACATCATATCAAGTAATTTGATTGGTTGATAGTCAGATATTTGTGCGGCTAAAAAGATTTATTCAGGCGTTTTGTGTACGTTGAGCTTTAACGCCCCCGTCAATACTATTTTGGTCATTTTGGAGACGTTGCTTCCGATTCTGAAGGACTTGTACCCGACCTTGAGATGAAATGATATTTTAAGCCCTACCGCCCAAAGAAACCACTAAGGAGGGTGGAACGGTCCTACTCGGACCACTTTTCTTGGACAGGGTTGATCAGTACTCCAGTTCGGTAGGGTTCATCTCTGTGCGGAAGCACAAAGCAGCCAGCCCGCTATGGGTGAGGGGGCGCGGATTTATTCAATAGGATAAAAGTTTTGTACGTTTCCAAGAGAAATGTAAAAGTCATTTATCTTTTGGTCGATTGTTTGTTAACTGACCAAAGTTACTAAGCTTCACCTTGCTGATGTCTACGTCACTATTACATATTATTACGAAATCAAGTTAGTGGTCATTCATAGCAGCACTATTCCTAGGGCTGTGATGTCAGAGTCTTATGTAAATGGGGTTATCCGCAAAACCTAGACTGGGAACTTTTGTTTGGTTAGGCAAACAGTGTAGACCCTGATCAGACGCCGCAGAACGCGGCGTCTGATCAAGGTCTACACTGTTTGCATAAAATTCAGGATTTTAAGGGTTAAATAAATAGTCTAAGTCCCTGTTCTGTTTTTTTTTTTATTTGTTTTTGGTTTTACTGCCCTTTCAAGATTATTTCTCTCATATCGAGTCGATCGTTAATCAGAGGTGGGCGAAAACCGGCGTACCCGGAGAAAAACCACTTGACCTTCTGTTTCAGAACTTGGCTCGAACCACGTCCCTGTTCTGGACTATGTTCCCAGTCTACACTATCGTCTATGGAAGTCAATATTCATTCATTTTAACCAACGATGTCGGGAAGCCACAAAACCGTTAAACAGATGACTTCTCTTAATCACAATTTGCAGTACAGCTGACCTAACAATTTATATGCCGTTGGGGTTAACAAACTTTTGCAGGAGGGTTATAGGTATAATTATGCAAAACGACTGCATTTCCAAATATAGTAAAATTCCGTTATTAAGACCACCTAAAATTAAGACAAATTCTGCTTTTAAAAGCACATTTAAATTATTTCATCTGTTCTTTCTTTCTATTTATCTACACCCAGAGTCCTCTCGAATGAGACGACCTTTGGGACTGTTCAAAAGTGGTCTTAAAGACCACTTTTGAACAGTTCCAAAGGTGGCCTTCATATAGGAATTTTCCTGTATACATTTGAAAACACCTCTGCACCAGGACCTGTCGGCGAATGTTTTTTTTTTTTCAGAGTTTTGTTTACAAACTCAAAAACGTATTCTTGCTAACACACTGTTTTGTTTGTTTCTTTGTTTGTTTTGTTTGATTTGAGGTTTAACGTCCCCGTGAACACTGTAAAGGTCATTTTGGAGACGTCGCTTCCAATTTTGTGGGACTTTTACCCGACATTGAGATGAACTGACATCTCAAGCCCTGCCGCCCAATGAACGCAATAGGGTTTATATGCATGGACGAGCCGACTCGCACCGCTTTGCCTGGGCAGGCTTAGAGCCTCTAAGCGGTTTACCAGTACTCGTGTGCGGGTCGGTTTCAGCTCTGCGTGGAAGCATCATGCAGCCAATATATTTCTTCAAGCCCCGATGGGCGGGGACTTCTTTGTTTCTTTGTGTTGAGGTTTTACGTCCCCGTCAACACTATTTAGCTCATTTTGAAGACGTTGCTTCCGATTTTGTGACACTTTTACTCAACACTGAGGTGAAAGCCCTACCGCCCAAAGAAACCTATAGGGTTTAAGGAGCGGTCCGACTCGCACCACTTTAGACCTAAGCGGTTTACCAGTACTCAAGTTTGGTCGGTTTTGCTCTGCGCGGAAGCATCGTGTAGTTCAATTTATTTCTCCAAGCCCTGATTAGCGGGGCGCTTACTTTGTCAGTTGCTGCTTTCGCTATGAGTCCACCGTGGAGGTCAATTCGTTGCTGTTGTTTTTATTAGTATGAATCGGCATAGGAGTTGAGAACTAGCGCTGATTATGTGTAAGGAGATGACGACCCAAGCACATTTTCGGCTGGCTGCTCCAAGATGGTCGTTCCAATATGTGGCCGTTTCGTATTGTGTATTGCTACCCGTGATGTCTCGATTTTTGTGCGCGCCTCTTGCCTCAAAGACTCTCTTCTTTCAGACAGGTGAGATGGCTGTACTTTTCCTGACTAACATTCTTGTCAATTAACCCTTATCCTGCTGAATAATTTAATTAGCCACGTCCATTTCTGACTAGCAGCCAACCAGATTACAAAATCTAATGTTTTCATTCAAATTCACAAACTGCCTGACAAACGGTGTAGATCCTGCCATCTGATCTTGATCTACACTGTTCACAAAGGTAGGGGTTGTCGTGTCCAGCAGGATCAGGATTAGGTTTGCCCAGGCGTCGGGTCTTATTGTGAGTCAATTCTTAGCAAAATACAAAAGTGGTACCTGTAGGCTTCCTTTTGGACAATATTCTGTGACAATGATAAACGACGGTGGATCAATACATGCCCCCAGGAACGGGTTGACGTTGGTATGCCGTAAATCTCGCATCTACAAAAAAGATAAAATATACAATTCTGGGGCCAGTTGTTCAAAACCAGCAATGTCTTTTATTAAGGTTTCATTAAAATTCGATCATTTAATTTGGCATTATATGTTTTTATTTTTGCTGAAAAATCTTAGTATTTGCATTTGCAAAAGCTTCTCAGATTTTTTTGTCAGCAAAACAACCACTGAATTAGATATTTACTCACTGTAACAAATAACATTTTGAACATTAACAAGCCCTTAATGGGCTTGTTAATGGTACAAATGTTATTTGTTACATTAAACTAACGGTAGCTTAGCACAAAATAAGACGAAGACACAGATTTGGTATTCTCTAAATGTATGAAATGTCAGTAAATGAGCTAAAAGTACTCTTATTGTAGGAAGCTTTTTTGCCTTTCCAGAAATTGTTTCACCGAAAAGAATTGGCAATCATAATGAGCATATTCCATCCTTTAAAGGGTGGCAGAATAACAAGGAGCCGCCTACTTCAATACAGTTAACCCCAACCTAAAGCACTGATTATTTTGTTTCGTTTTGTTTTAACCCATATATACTCTGTGAAAGCGTTATTCTTAAAAAGAACTGAAAAATGCGGAGAGTCCATTTTTTTCTGGATCCGACTTTCTTTCCCTTTGGTGTCTCTGATGAGAACTGCGGGTTAATTGTTTCGATTCCTGATCATTACGTTCACATCTATTTTGCTAGTTTCGGCAAATTAGGACTTATCAGTGAGCAACAAACGTTTACAAAATTCTACAATGAAATCAATGGTCCTAAAACAACAGAATATATAGCTACACTATGATGAAGGGCAGTGAGAAATTTTGAGGCCGTCTCACATTCCCTTCACTTCAGCTGTAGGGCTATAGAACGTTGTATTTCGGAAGCAAGGAATACTGAAAATTAATAGAATACTAATAAATGGGCCTCGTCAAGCGATTTTGGTACTTATCGCCTATGCGAGCAGCGAAGGTTCAGGCGAGCCTGCGCATCCGCGCAGTCTCGCCAGAACCGTCGCTGCTCGCTCATACAAGCAGTGAATCAAGAGGTCCCTTCAGACAGAAAGCCATATCCCTGGCCCCTCTGAATGGCTGGGCATGCGCAGTTAAAATTTGTCATGACGGAATGCTCGAAGACACAAATTCGCTTGGCGGGGCTCAAATTATGTACTGTGATGAAGGACAGGGAGAATTTTACATGCCGCCAAACGTTCCCTTTAACACCTGCTAAAGCCTATTGTCCCCTGAAATAGACAATGACAAACCGTGCAAACCCCGCGGCTGATCCGGCCTATACAGCTTGCTTAATTTACAAAAATACAAAGCTTTATTTCAAGTAATTAGCCACTTCTTAAATTGGTAATGGACCTTCCTCAGATTATGCAGCGGAAGCTTCAATTTGTCACATGGATTCAAATAGTGAATGCACTAGCTGCCAGCGGCATCCGTCAAACGAAAACGATGTGTTATGTCTTCGGGATTTCTACTACATAAATGTAGGGTTCTTTTCTCAGTTGTATCAAAATGTGTATTTATGATTCCCTTATAATAATATACTTAGTCATAAAAGTATCTATACCAACTTTCGGGTGAAACTCACTAGATATCTGGCAGCTATTGAGCTAAATTTGGCTGTAGACATTTAAATCGGACGTTTAGCTAGAGAATGCTTAAACTTGCATTTGTCCATACCTTTCTGCTCCAGAGTTGTCTTCAAATATGTGCCTAGAAAGATTTTGGTAGAAAATGGATATTGCGCATGCGCAGAAAGTTCTTTTTCGTCTAAGATGGAAGACAATATTCTCTGAACATCGGATAACACTTTACTTTTACAATAGCTCATGACCTCGCATTATAAGCGAGGTTTTAATTTGTGGAATTCTCAAATTATCTCCCTTGCAATTAAAAATATAGCAATTTTCGAACTGCTGCAATTTTTATTCCTATCAATCAATTTTTGCAATTTTTTCAAAAAACGCTTTGTGTCCACCATTGCTTATCATCATGATGGTAAAAATACAGAAAATTCATGTAGCATGTAGCACTATCGATTGCGATTTTCTATGGAGTTCCCTTTGAAAGTAGCATTTGCACACAACTTCTTGGAATTGGAGGTCAATATGTGATAGCCTGTTTCTCGTAGCTGATGCAACTAAAGTTCCAAATCTTTTGCGAATAGATGCAAATGGTATCTAAAGAAATGTCACACGTATCAAATTTTAGAAATGTAGGGTACAGGGAAATTTTGTGATGTTAAATCATAGCATGTTTTAATGATTTTTCTCTGCGAAAATGACACAGTGACCCCTTGGGTGTTTAAAGCAATAGTCTACGATGATATGTTTACGAAAACAAAAACGAATGGTGCTTTTGCACGGAAAAATGAGTCTTCTTATCAAAACATAACAGACTTTGTGTAGATTTTATCTGAAGTAGCTATAGTAACAGAAGCAATTTTAGGTATAGGAACTTTTTTGACTGAGTATATTTACCAGCTTCATTTCTTTCTGCATTTTCCTGCTGATGTATAGGTTTTGTTTTTCATACATTTTCAGCGCCACAATCTGTCCTTTGTAAGAGCCTGTCCGTGCGAACACCTGTGTGTACGTCATCCGGGAATCAACCGATAACTGTGTTAAAGACATCTAGATATGGAAAGACAATTCACATATCAGATTAGTAAGTACCAGTAACATGATCATGTCAGATAATCTTATCTTCTATGTTTTTTAAATAGTCATTTAATTCATCCAAGAAACTGTTAGATAATGCCTTATTTCTGCTTCAAAGACAGATTTTCTGGTGATCGTTACAACCTGCTTTTCTTCTTTTTTTAGCACAAGGAATATGATGTATGCAATTTTACTGTATTAAGTAATACTTAATATAGCGAAAATTGGTGCTTACAACTACATGTTGGTTGGTTGATTTGAGGTTTAACGTCCCCGTCAACACTGTAAAGGTCATTTTGGAGACGTTGCTTCCAATTTTGTGAGACTTTTACCCAACATTGAGATTAAATGACATCTCAAGCCCTGTCGCCCAATGAAACCAATGGATTCCAGTCATTTCGTACCCAAGTCATTTCGTACCCTAGTCATTTCGTACCATTTTGGTCATTTCGTACCCGTTTTATTTTGCAATTTGGTCATTTCGTACCCACTTTGGTCATTTCGTACCCTATTTGGTCATTTCGTACCCACTTTTAATTTTTTTCTGGGAAACGTTTTTGGTTATTTCGTACCCTCAGTAGTCATTTCGTACCAACTTTTAATTTTTCTGGGAAACGTTTTTGGTTATGTCGTACCCAATTTTTCAAACGTAGGTACCAAATGACTTTGGTATGATATGAATTGTTTTAAAGCTTTTCGGTAGGTCACCTGAGCCGAAGGTTCAGGGGGAGCAATTGTGATTGGTCACCGTCCGTCGTCGTCGTCCGTCCGTATGTCCTTTCACAATTTCTTTAAATAACATCTTCTCAACCACTGAAGATATTTTGACGAAATTTGGCAAAATGATCTTTGGATGGACCTCTCTAAAAGATGTTCAAAGAATTCTATTCCATGCAAAACCCTGATTACATGGCAACAAAAAAGGGCAAAACTATAAAAACTTAAAAAAATCTTCTTGTCTTGAAACCAGAAGTCCAATGTCTTTGATATTTGGTATGACGCTTCATCTAGTGGACATCTAACAAGATTGTTAAAATTAGAGCCATGGGGAAAAAAGACCCCGCCCCGTGGCCCAGCTGTTTTACATAGGCTTATACAGGGAAAACCTTTAAAAATCTTCTTCTCTGAATCAGAAGGCCCAGGTCTTTGATATTTGGTATGAAGCTTCATCTAGTGGACATCAAACAAGATTGTTCAAATTAGAGCCCTGGAGCAAAATATTGCCCCGCCTCAGCCTCTCTAAAAGATGTTCAAAGCATTCCATTCCATGCAAAACCCTGATTGCCATGGCAACAAAAAAGGGGAAAACTAGAAAAACTTAAAAAATATTCTTGTCTTGAAACCAGAAGTCTAATGTCTTTGATATTTTGTATGAAGATCTAGTGGACATCTACCAAGATTGTTGAAGAACACGCCTTTATAATTTTGACCCCCTCATACCCCACTTTTAAATAGTAAAACTGGGGTTTAAGGGGGTATACATTATTTTTCTTATTTCTGCTCAAAAGCATAGCTTGGGGTATTCGATAGAACCGCCTCGTCGAGGCGGTTCTATCGAGTCCCCACAATCTATGTTTGGAGCAGAAATAAGAAAAATATCACAATTTTTCATCTTAAAATTTTTTATTTTTGGCCCAAAAATTGGCAATGTATGTGTGTAGGCGTGTTTTCGTAATGCAACAATCTTTGCTTGGAGTAGAAAAATGAAAAATATCACAAGTTTTTATCGGAAAATTCTCTTTAATAAATAAGGAAAGAAGGAAAGAAAGAAAGAATAAGATATAATAAATAGATAAATAAATAGTCCTTTAGTCCGTCGGTTCTTCCCATATACGAAATGACCATATGACTTGGGTACGCATTGACTATCTTAAAGTCATTTCGTAACCGTTTTGGTAAATTCGTACCTTTTGGTCAATTTGTACCCAGGTACGAAATGACCAAAAGGGTTACGAAATAACTTGGGTACGAAATGGTTGTTAGTGGGTACGAAATGACCACAAAACGGGTACGAAATGACCAAAATGGTACGAAATGACTAGGGTACGAAATGACTTGGGTACGAAATGACTAGGGTACGAAATGACTTGGGTACGAAATGACCGGTTACCAAACCAATAGGGTTTATTAGCATGGACGGTCTGCCTCGCACCGCGGTTCCTGGACAGGCTTAGATCCTCTAAGCGGTTTACCAGTACTAGTGTGCGGGCCGGATTCAGCTCTGCGTGGAAGCATCATGCAGCCCATACATTTCTTCAAGCCCCTATGGGTGGGGGCCGTACAACTACAGGTATATATATATATATAAGGTGAGGTTTCTAAGGGTGCTTTTACAAGGTATTGGGTTACGTGAATATTTATCTTGCAGTGTGTAAAACATTTATAATCACAAAAGCAGCAAACTTCTAAAGTTAAACTACCTTTGGGACATTTAACCCATTTTACGCGGGAAACCCCTAACGGGGTACATTGGCAAACAGTGCAGGCCCAGATCAGACGCCGCAGAACGCGGCGTCTGATCAGGGCTTGCACTATTTGCTAACAGAATTTTCCATCAAAAATGAAATAAAAACGAAAAAGTAGACCTGACACCCCTTAAATTTCAAATGGACTTGTCCAAAATATAGCAATGGAAGAGTCCACTAGTATTCAATGGGTTAATGCCACTTCCGAACAGTTCCAAATGTAGTCTCTTACTGAAGTACACTTGGTGAGAGGCAAACGAATACCTGAAAAGTATATCTAACACTATTGTTTAAGAAATAGATCAGCTCTAGCTGTGATTTGTTGAGTAATAAATCACAGTTTGTCGGTCAGTTGTAACTAGACAAATCACGCGCGCTACGCAGACAAGAGCTGATCTATTTCGATTCTAACACGCTGAAAATCGGCAATAATGTTGTTGTTGCCTTCAAAATCTCACAACCTTTCGCCATTGTTAGAAGAAATCCCGCGAAAATTATCGACTGAAACACATATGCATTTATATCCTTTTCTTACCTTTTCGATGCGAGAAAATGACGTTACACCGTCTAACGTCAAGGAAATCGACTAGTGACGTCATAAATTGGGAATTTTAATGACGTCACCCGTCACGCTCTTCCGAGCTGAGATTTGTTGCACAATAAAACACAGTTATTTTCCGTTGCCTATATAGGCGCGCTGTGTTAGAATTGTTTGTTTAATGTGAGGTATAACGTCCCCGTCGACACTGTATAGGTCATTTTGGAGACGTTGCTTCCAATTTTGTGGGACTTTTACCCGACATTGAGATAAAATGACGTGCTGGTTAAGCTAACTATGCTTTGAACAACTGGGTCCTGTTTTTTTCTTGGTCTGATGCCAGATTGTCGTTGAGTCCTCAAGTCTGATTCATGGCTTTCGTGAATCATGAAAGGTTGTTTTACTCTGTATGTGAATTGCAAGCCCACCTCTTGAGCTAAGAAACCTCCGTGCGGATCTTTTTGTTGCTATTAAAGTAGAACTTCGATGGCTCGAACACCGATGACTCGTTTACCATGGATATGTCGAACCCTTTCTTGAGCCCCTTGCGAAATCCTCTACATAAGAAATAGTGGGGGATAATTAAGGAGATTTTAGTCTTTAATCTGGCAAATGTATGCTGTGTGTACTCATGAGAATCGCCTCGATGAGGCGATTCTAATGAGTACACCCAGCACACATTTTCGTTATAGAACACCGAAAAGATGTCTAAAAGTATCTCGTTATGCCTCCTGTCAGTAACCCTCAGTGGCTCGAACTACCCCTTGTCTCGAACAGATTTTTCGTGGTCCCAAAGGTGTTCGAGCCATTGAAGTTCGACGGTATGTTTGATACTGTACTAGAATTGAGGGCTAGGTTTAAATTTTGGAAACTGCATTTGTACGACATTTCTAAGGCGGTATCTGTTTTATGGTTTATAATTGTCTTCGTATGGTGTGTTTTTGCATGTAAGGCCTGGTGACATTTTATTTTGACGTTGTTCCGGCGTTGATTTAACGTTGCCATAGCGACGTGTGCCTGCTCGGGTGTGTCCTTCTTTCCCACTGGAGTCAAAACGGCAATTTATATCGATTTCTGATAATTTGCCCTCCCTTCTACTTACTGACATGAAAGCACACACAAAAACACTGGACAAGTCTTGCGCTAACTACACCAATCAATTTAACGCATTAGGTAACTGTAAGGAGCCACCGCTTTGGGGAGGTCAGAAGTACAACTACTGGAGGGATTATACATCCTCAATTCGAATGCAAATGTATACATAAAAGTAATTTTGAACCGCATACTGAAGTAATGCCAAATATGACCGGAATTCCCAGCTCATCACACACGTCTAAATTTGGTAAACACAGATAATCCAATTCGAAAACAGATACATCGACAAACCGACGGTTTTGACAATCTAATGATTAACAATATCCAAGAGAAAAGGTGTAAATTCCTTTGTTTCATGTCTTTGGTTCGACAATTCGTAATCTACATTGTAACAGTTATTCAAAAGTAACGATTCCGTTAGCTTACCTATCGTAGAAATTTTGAACATCCTATGGCAAATACAGTATAACTTCGATGGCTCGAACACCGATGGCTCGTTTACCATGGATGTGTCGAACCCATTCTTGAGCCCCTAGCGAAATCCTCTACATAAGAAATAGTGAGGGGATAATTAAGGAGATTTTAGTCTTTTATCCTGCAAATGTATGCTGTGTGTACTCATTAGAATCGCCTCGATGAGGCGATTCTAATGAGTACACACAGCATACATTTTCATCATAGAACGCCGAAAAGATGTCTTAAAGTATCTCGTTATGCCTCCTGGCAGTAACCATCAGTGGCTCGAACTACCCCTGTCTCGAACAGATTTTCGCGGTCCCAAAGGTGTTCGAGCCATTGAAGTTTGACTGTATGTTAATATTTTGCTAAACTGTGCATTTGCGAAACCTACACTCGATTTTTTTTCAGCGACAATACCATTTTATTAGAGTGACTACTAAAGAACTTGTTTTGCTAATAATGTTTTGAACAACTGAGCCGAGATCACCTTACAATCACCGGTGATCAAATCGGTGATAAAATGGTGTTGCTGGCATAACTTACTAGTTAACCCTTGTCCTGCTGAATATTCATATATACCACACCCACTACCGCTTATCAACCAATCAGATTACTTGATGCAAATTATTGCAACAAATTCATAAACTGAATGACAATGTAGATCCTGATCAGATGGCTTCTTCAGAAGCCATCTGATCTGGATCTTCATTGTTTGAAAGATAAGACATATCCGGGATCAGCAGGACAAGGGTTAAGATGCTGTTGTGCTCAAGACAAACGGTTACCTACCCGACTGCCAACGCTTCCTCGCCGATCATATCCTGTTGATGAGTCCGATGTTTTCAAGTCTTCCCTTTGGATTTTCCACAATAAACCAGCGATTTCTTGCTCATATCTCCAGTTTCTGTAATTTATATACAAAATCAAGCATACAAAATGACCAGTTACATGTAACAGCCGTGTGCCGAAGCCATAACAAGTTACATGTAAATGACGTTTTACACAAACATAACCGATCTCATGTAACTGACGTGTGTCGGTAACATTCTATTGTGGAGACTGATCATGAAATCTTTTCTACGGCCATTCTCTCCCTTCCGCTGATTCAAAAAGGGCAGTTGCCCGTTTCTGTCCCAAGTATGTCCACTGTACTGTTTAACCGCTTACGTATGAGCCTGCCCAGCAAAAGTGTGGATAGGTCAACTGACCGGCTCAAAAATAACCTAAAATAGTGTTGACTGGGCCCCGTTAAACTCAAATACAAACAAACTGACGTGTGCCACAGCCATTACAAGTGACATGTAACTGACGTTTTACACAAACATTACCAATTGCATGCAGGTACTTACCATAGCCATTAACAGTTATATGCAACTCACATACCACAAACATTACCAGTAACTTATGTGTAAATAACGTGCCAACGCTCATGGGGGATTGGAGAAATATATTGGGCTGTATGGGCCCCGTCAAGCGATTTTGGTACTTATCGCCTATGCGAGCAGTGCATCAAGAGGAACCTTTAGACAGAAAGCCATATCCCTGGCCCCTCTGAATGGCTGGGCATGTGCAGTTAAATCTTGTCATGACGGAATGCTCGAAGACCCAAATTCGCTTGGCGGGGCTCGTATAATACTTCCGCGCAGAGCTGAAACCGACCAAGCATGAGTACTGGTTAACCGCTAATACAGTATTATGTAAGCCCCGTCAAGCGAATTTGTGTCTTCGAGCATTCCGTCATGACAAATTTTAACTGCGCATGCCCAGCCATTCAGAGGGGCCAAGGATATGACTTTCTGTCTGAAGGTTCCTCTTGATTCACTGCTTGTATGAAGGAGCAGCGAAGATTCTGGCGAGACTGCGCGGATGCGCAGGCTCGCCTGAACCTTCGCTGCTCGCATAGGCGATAAGTACCAAAATCGCTTGACGGGGCCCATGTGTAAACGAGGGTATGTTGAGTATAAAGCCCTTAAAGAATGGAAACTTAGTAGTCAAAGCATTTCTTTCTACTCTAAAATTAGCACTTATTACCTCCTAAACCTAAGACGGCTTTACGTCATCTTAAACTAGGTATTCAAGAATTCCATAGAAGTTTGTTTTGGTTCCAGCAGACAAGGCCGCTAACAATCTCGTCGTTATTTTTTACGGCTCCACTATGTTGACTCTTCCGCAAGAGCTTAGTGGTACTAAGGTTATGAACTGCTGCCTTTGGATGTAGAGAGGGCTGTAGTTGATGATCACATTTGTCATTCAGCCACCAAAGTTGCTGTATGTGTAACAGAAGGCTAAGACAACCTTTCTACGTTGTATTGGTTACCTACACTTCATACAAGACCATACAAAGCACGGTTTATTGCAAATTCAGGCTCTTGTACTACCACTGACCTTTCCAAGTTATTAACTTCATGTTTTACTGCCATGAAAACAGGTGATTAAATATTCCGATAAGTCTTTGAAAGATCAGGGAGAAATCAGTTTTGGTCCATAAAAAAATGAAGTTTGATATTAATTGAAATCCAGAAGTTGTCGTGCTTCAAAATAGAAGTGAAGGCCATGATCAGGAATCGACACAATTAACCCACAGCTCCCAGCAGAGATACCAAACTGAAAGAAACACAAACGCGAGTAGAGTCTGTCTTCTTATGATTTTTGCACCCTTTCCACTTCACTCCCTCATGATCTTATAAAAGAAAAACTTAATTTTTTAATCGAATCGACATTTCATAGAGAAGATTACCTCCATCTTGCATGTTATGTAAGAAATGTTTTTTTTTTTTTTCATTTCTTACGAGCATAAAAATATACTTCATGTCAGAGAGTGTGTGAAGCCCTTACCTTTCTATTTGACAATAATTACACAAGATTTGGTACTAAGTTATTAAAACAAATTGTGGATATTCCGATGGGTAGAAATTGCGCACCCCTTGTGGTTGATCTGTTCTTGTCTTGTTATGAAAGAGACTTCATGATGTTCTTGTCCGTTGAAAACCAAGCTGAAATCATTGAAGCCTTTAAGCTCGACTTCAAGATATTTGGATGCTTTGTTAAATATTGACAATGCATATTTCGATGATTTACCCCGTAGACCGTCGGTTTAATAATGCAAATTCTTCTGATACCAATGCCCCGTTTTTGGATAGATATCAGTCTATTGTAGATGGGTTTGTTTCCTGCAAAATTTATGATAAACGTGATGATTTTGATTTTGAGATTGTAAATTTTCCTTGCTTGGATGTTGATGTTCCTCGTGTGGCATCCTATGGCGTATATATTTTACAATTAATTCGATTTGCAATTTACAAGGCAAGTGCTCTACCGACTGAGCTATCCGGGTGCTGATAACATTCCTTCTACTTCGAAGTTTGATAAACTTAGTTAATAAACAGCACTGTTTGTGAAGTACGGGGAACCCGTTAAAAGCTCCACAACTGCTCTTAACACCGGCTGTTGCAAATAAATACATAAATTTTTTAGAAATGAAGTTGAAATAATGCGACCAGAACCGGACTTCATGCCTTCATGCAGACTGAACAAATTATTTGTCTAAATCCCAACGGACGTAAGGGCGAGGATTGCGGCTGCGTAAAATCGGTTTAAGACTCCCCAACCCATTGGAATTCTTTTCACTGACCGTTCCAAGACGGTTCTTTTGTCGCGGTTTATTTTTGTTATGGTTTGTCTTTGAGTGTGTGTATCGCTTATATCTTTTTATTTTGGATAGCCAATTGGCCATTTTATGGGAAAGTAACTGTCCGTTTGGCTTTCCGCTATTGATGCTTCTATTAGGGTGTAGTTATTTCATGTTTGTGTTTCTTTCCCTTTGCTGTCTCTGATGGGAGATGTGGGCTAATTGTATCGATTTCTCTTCTATTTTCCAAAATTTTCATCGCCGATAATGAATTTGTAATCAGTTCGCGTACACATACCTGAATCAGAATCTTCATTTTTCCTCCTATGGATGCGTTAGTGTTACGAGATGGAATAGGAGAGCTTTCTGGTGCTTATGTAAATCTAAATTATTTTAGTAGGTATATGGCAAGGCAGCGCGACTGAAATATTTTAGGTGAAATACGGTAGGCATAATATGCAGCTCCACGCACAAATCGTGCACATATCATACGATGTATGCATGAGTGATTTGTGGGGAAATTATTTACCAATCAGTTGGCCGCAATAAGGCTGATTTCTTTATAGTTTGCCTAAAAAGGCGCCAACCGTCAATTTGTGCCATATATATTTTTCATTCCAGTCACAATGTTGTGGATGTTCGTACTGACGGGAGTAATACCATTGATCTGTGAGGCGTTTCATCATTTTTTCTCTAAGGGAAATGCAATTGTAACGTCAATCAATGATCTGCTGAAATTTGCTATATGGCTATGATTGTGGATAGTATCTTTACTTGTCACAATTTTAGCGAGCTAGCACGGGTATGCATGATTTTCCTGAAGTATTCATGATATAAATGCCCTGAAAAATGAATATTATACCAACAGCAGGTCAATTGTGAAAGTACGAGCCATACGAAGAATCTTTGACGGCATTATGACGTGTGGTTAGACTGCTGCTCGCTGGTCGATAGGAGCAGGTGTTGGTACGACGTTTCGGTCCAGATGCCCTGCAGAGGTGGGCAGCATCGTTACACAGAGCGTCGTGACCATAAGATAACGACTAGTTGTTGGTGATAGCCAAGTTGCTGGTGATAGCCAAGTTGTTGGTGATAGTCGTGACCAAAAGATAACGACAAGTTGTTGGTGATAGCCAAGTTGCTGGTGATAGCCAAGTTGTTGGTGACAGTCGAGTTGACAGTGATAGTCAACTTATAGTCAAGTTGACAGTGATACTTGACAGTGATAGTCAAGTTGACACGATTTAAATTCTTAGTACACCAGCGCGTCGATGCAGTTCACCACAAGAGGACTTATATCTGGCCAGTGTACTAAGTTAATTGTATCAATTCTTGACCTTTGTTTTACTTCTACTTTTTATATCTGGCCAGTCGCGTTTTTTTGTTGTTCGTTTATTTTGTCATTTTCTTCTATAATTTTCACGTCGCCGTCTCGAGCACAAAACGTAGTTTTGCTTTCGGGGCGTGCGCCGTGAAATGATTATATAAGCGAATGAATGTAATGTTTAGTGTTCGTATTGTTGTAAATAGTTACTATTAATAATTTATGTCTTCCATATAATATCTTTCTTGTGCCTTACCAAACGGCTGCCCGTCCACCTGTCAGAGATCACCCTCGGTCATTTTGTCAGCATGGGGGTTTGCGGGACGCCGTAAACCCACATGTAACATTTTGGTGTCAGAAGTGGGATAAATTTGATCTCTGGGGGTGTTCCCAGCTGTGGACAGCACATTGATATTCTAAAACTTCAATTCCATCCAAACAATTCCATCCCTCATGCATTAATTGCCACACTTGGCAATGAACTTAAATCTTCCTTCCTGTGTTGATGAAGTGCGAAACCCATATATTCAACTAAATGGATTCTGACAAGTTCAACGTTTCTGAGCAGGAAGGCAAGGCAAACCCCACTTTTTCTTGGTAACGAAAATTTTAAGTAAACCCATATGTAACAGTTATGATTTTGAAAGTCTCATGTCATCCGCAAAATCCCATTTGCATCCAATTGCTGTTCGCTTTTGCCATAGGATCAGTTCTCATGAGCTGGACAAATTATTCGTGCAGACCCTGATAAAAAAACTCGTTAGGATGGTCTGCTATTCGTGTCAAGAGAAACCAAATTCGCTGCGTTTGCTTTGGTATTTTAACTCGGCTCATTTATATTGACATTATAAGACGTTGGGTTAAATAACGGATGCATTTGTAATGATTTCTGACATAAAACTCTGAAAAATAGCGCTCCTTATATGATTTATTGCCAAATAGTGTGTTTATGTCTTTCAAATTCCTTGAATTTTTCCAAGGGATGATCAACGTAAGAATAAATAACCATGATATTTTGTTCTTACAATCTAAGAATTCTGCAAATGAAATTATTCCATTGAAACATCCCAAAAACTTTGGCACGGACTGCATGTCATATTTCCATTACTCAAAAATCGATGGCCCATTTACCATGGCAGATTCGAAAACGTTCTCGAGTGTCAATAATAATAAATAATAATAATCTACTTTATTTATAGAGAGTAACACATTTAGTACTAGTACTAATCTTCCGTGTGACCCTCTTTTTTCTTCTTCTTCCTGGGTATAAACCGGTACTAAGCAATGTGGATAAAGTCTCTTGCTCAAGGAAACAACACTTGGCGTGTGCGGGGATCGAACCGGTTACCTCTTGATCTAAAATCCGATGCTTTACCACAGCAACACAGCACTCTACTGTGGTGAAGTTTCAGTTTTTCACTCTGATATTTCCAAATACAAATCAAAGCGCTAACAGCTGTCTCTGAGTGTTGACTGGGAAAATAATCCTAAACTTGGTCTTATACTGTTATATTTAATAAGTAAATTCCAGAATAGCTGAATGAGTGGCAAACAGTGTAGACCAGATGAGACGTCACGTTCTATGGCGTCTCATCTTGACCATCACTGTTTGTTCAGGTCTGTCTATCCGACTACATATGATTAATACGGTAAGTGCCTTTGGGACCAAATGGGGAACTCAGGTTTTCTCAATGCACATAATTAGGTTGATCCTAATGCATCCGCAGTTCTAAACAAAGCGTTGCCTTAAGCCTGTTAAGATTCAATTTTGTGAAATACTAGCTGCACCATGTTTCCAACTGCTTATCCTTTTAGCTCGAAAAAGTAGGATTTAGTTACAGAATGACTTTCATTTTACTCGGGCTTGCTGAAGTACTTAACTCACGATAACCTCTGCCCTTGAAAATAGTGTAGATCCAGATCTGAAGGATTGAAGAAACTATCTGATTAGTATCTACACTGTTTGTCTGCGGTGCCAGGAACAGAAAGTTGCAGCTGATACAAAGTGTGTGGTAATCGGGATTTTACTGCCGGAGAACTTTAAATGAATATCATAGGGTTGCCTCGGACGGCTTCATGATGTTGCGCGCTATTACACGTGAGGTCATATGATTATTATTTATCATATGACGTCGCGTTTGAGAGTGTAATAACGCCATGTAATATATTCGATAATCCACTAGAGGATTAAATATGCAAATTAGTTAGATACGCCCCGTAACGTTACATGTACGACGTCCTTAACGACGTCGAGTTTACTAATGGCGGAATATTGACATTTTTAAATGCGTTTTAAATATCATATGATAAATAGAATCTGAGGTTCAATTTCATGAACTATTGAATTTATTAAACTCGTTGAGGAAAAGGGATCAAACGCTCGGCATAGCTTCGCATTTTATCCAATTTCCTCAACTCGTTTAATAAATTCAATAATACATGGCCACTCATGTAAGATTCTCTATATTATCCTAAAGCGTTGGTAATACGGAAAGCGGCTACTTTTGGTCGATGAACGGCCTTTTAACTCTTTCACCCCTGAGTGTCTGAAATGGACTCTTCTATCTTCGAATTCGGACTCGTCTATTCTTGAAAATAAGGGGTTTAATCAATGATCATTAACAGGAAAGCAAACAGTGTTTACCCGTGATGAGATGGCTCATTATGAGCCAACTAATCTGGGTCTACGCTGTTTGTATCGGTATCTGTACCTGCCTATTTGGTTGAAAGAGTTGAACCAAAATAGATTTTATTAAGCAAAGTGATGAACAAAGTCCCTTGGGTATTTAATAAGGAGAAAGACGCAGTTTGAGAATTATATTAACGAGTTTGACTTCCTCTCACGTTGTGAAGATCGACACGACTAGTTACAGAACAGTGTATGATTTTATATTGACTTTGTTGCTCACAGGTTTCGCTTCATTTTATATAAGATTTACATTCTTGCAACCCAAAGTTACTAACTACAGAAGCTACCCGTCTACTCTTGTCCACGTGACCATTGCTGACCAAGTACAAAATCCAGGTAACAGTTATTTATAGGAGAGGAGTTCTTCTCCCTGTGACGTCATAGTGCTGTGTCGAACTGGAAAATCTAGACTGGGCTTGTATACTGCTTTGATTGTTGATTTATTTTAACAAAAATCGTTTTCTTTTCATAAACTGTTAAGACCCAACTAAGCTATACGGATACGAACACACATCAAGACATCGCAAAAATAGTTGCTGTTTCCTACAATTTTTATACCGCTGGGTCAAAATAATCAAAGCGCTAACGGCACTGGTGGGTCAATCGTCTCTGATGCCATGCTGGGAAAAGAGTCCTGAAAGGGGACTTAGACTGTTTCGTATAACCTTCAGTTCCTGTACTTTAAGCTAACAATTCCGTGAAATGAAGACCTCCATAACCTCACATCATATAGAGAAAACTGGGGTTTATGGGGATGTACAACATTTTTCTTATTTCTGGTGCAAGACATAGGTTCTGGGTACTCGTTAGAACCGCCTCATTGAGGCGATTCTAACGAGCACCCATAACCTATGTTTTGAGCATTTATAAGAAAAATATCACGGATTTTCATCAGAAAAGTAGCCAATTCGGAGATGTGAAAAATGCACTATGTCGCACGGGTGAATTATCATAATGATGCGAGTTTGCACGCGCGCTATGTGCATGCTAGGCTGGGTGAGAAGCACTCGTTTATGTTGAACCTGATCTGAATCTTGTTTATTGTACAAAAGTAGGGGAAAAAGAATAAAATACTCAGGAATAGCCAGTTTGTTATTTAGCGGATTAATTTTCCCTCGACGTCTTATCTAATTAACTGCGGCATCAAGTTAATAAGCAGAATCTGATATGAGTACAGCTAAGTAAGGACATTAAAGGCAGCTGTAAATATTTTGTATTCATGAGCCCTTCCCTTATTTGCTAGTTGAAAATACAAACAGCAAGGACATATTACACGCGTTATGGGAAACCTGTTTTCACCTGTACCGAACAACAGAGATGTAGCTCAGCCTTAACATCCACAGCGAATGTATTGATCAGACTGCATCGGTTGCGTATACATTCTTTTAGATTTGATCTTGTGTTTGCTTAAATAAGAAACAACTACAGTGAGCGACCACCTTGGCGGTCAGTCTGCAGCAAAACAATTGTGGGCTTCTACTCCAAAATTATAAATTATAACCCTCGTCATGCTGAATATTTCAATATGCCACTGTCCTACCCCCGATTTTCAGCCATTTATGTTGCCTGATGACAATTTGATCATGGGTTCAGAAGCAGAATGGAAAACAGTATAGATTCTGATCAGCTGGCTTCTCGAAGCCAGCTGATCTGGATCTATACAGTTGGATCTATACTGTTTTTAAAGGATATATCCAGGTACAACATGTTGAGGCTTAATGCTCGACTCGACCTAAATTTAAGTAAAGTCGTGCAATTGTTGTTTCGTTTCTATACTGGCTGATGAATGCTTGTGATGTGGAGCCTGAATGCTTGTGATGTGGCGCCCGATCTTCTAAAGGTACCTATAGATAATAAGGGCCACAATCATGAGAACCAAGGCAATTCCTCCTATAACGCCCCCAATGATTTCCAGTGTGTACGTCTTTGGAGGTATACATAGCTGTCTTCGGTAACCGCAGACTGGCTCATCTACCGGAGGGGTGCCAGATACCCAGTCAATCATGATACTGTCAAACTTCCTGTATATCTGAAAAAAAATGCAACATCTTTAGAAAATAATCTCCTTCTACTTGTAATCTAGGAGCATGCTTGATACGAGAAAACATTACGCCGTCTAACGTCTGGTGAAGAGAGACGTCGTTTGTGAAACTGTGTTCTTGCATAAATATCTATGCACATGGTTGTTTGAACCAATTGTCAAATGGACCGAGAGCCGTGCTCAAACAGCAAAAACCATGTTCAAATCATGAAATTCGCGTGCTGTTTGAACATGGATTTTTAACTTTTGATATAAAAAAAACTGGCCTTGTTTTGTTACTTTACGTTGAGCGACGTAACGTTATCGCCCTGAACGTAGCGTTTTAGGGTTCTATGACGACGTCAGATGGCTACTGTGTAACAACATCGTTGTAAACAACATTCTCAACTTGCCGCCATGTTGGTTCGACGGTCGCATTTGAAGGATTTATATGGAGCTTTTGGGCGTTTTCGTCAGAGTTTGCTGTCGGGATCGTAAGTTATGAATGAACAACGATCATACATGGTTATTTCATTGCATTAACATTTGCCGGATCCCTAGGAAAATATCTGAACATTCGGCCTGGCGGCATCATGTTCAAACAGCTTCCTCCGGACCCGGCAAATACTAAAATGCATGAAAAACCATGGTTGATCTCTATATTATCAGTCCAGTTCGTTTGTCATTACGAAAACACGCCTATATAATTTTGACCCCCTTGAACCCCACTTTTATATAGTAAAGCTGGGGTTTGCAGGGGTGACCTTAGTTTTCTTATTTCTGCTCTAAAGTATAGATTGTGGGTACTCGTTAGCACCGCCTCATCGAGGCGGTTCTAACGAGTACCCACAATCTATATTTTGAGCAAAAATAAGGAAAATATCACAATATTTCTTCTTAAAATTTTAGTTATTTCGGCGGAAAATTTACAATGTATTTGTATAGGCCTGTTTTCGTAATGTTTAGAGTAAATCACTGACCCTTTGCAATGCCCATAAAGCGTGCTGTGTTGGAATTTTAACACTGGTCCTATTCTATATTCTATCTCGATTATACATGAAAATGAAAAAAAAAATCGTAATGTGGAGTCGACTTTAGCATTCGACACCAGTTATTCACGATGGGTTTTGAAACAGATATCAGGCGTTACATATGCAACTAACGAAACCTTAGAGAATACTCGGTTGGAGACACGTGAGGAATCATAACGAAAACACGCCTATAACAATACATTGTAAATTTTACCGCGCAAAACCGAAATTTGTCAAATTAAAATTGCGATATCTTTCTTATTTCTACTAGAAAAATAGATTGTGGTTACTCGTTAGAACCGCCTCATCGCCTTCTTACGAGAACCCACAATCTATACTTTTTAGCAGAAATAAGAAAAATAATGTTTGCCCCTGTAAACCCCAGTTTTACTATACAAAAGTGGGGTTCAAGGGCATCAAAGTTATATAGGCATGTTTTCTTGATGTGAAGAAATCTTGTATAGGCAAAAATATGCACTAAGTACCATACAAAGTCCCCGCCCATCGGGGCTTGAAGAAATAGATGGGCTACATGATGCTTCCACGCAGAGCTGAAACCGACCCGCACACGAGTACTGGTAAACCGCTTAGAGGATCTAAGCCTGCCCAGGCAATGCGGTGCGATTCGGCCCGTCCGTGCTTATAAACCCTATTGGTTTAATTGGGCGGAAGGGCTTGAGATGTCATTTCATCTCAATGTTGGGTAAAAGTCCCACAAAATTGGAAGCAACGCCTCCAAAATGATCTTTACAGTGTTGACGGTGAAGTTATACTTAAAATCAAACAAACAAAATTATCATACAATTAAGAGGTCTATTGAAGTTAAAACGCTTTACCCATATATGTCACATAGAAGCTTCCATCATATAGCTTGAAACAGGTCAGCCTACAATTTCAGTGATATCAGGTGTGTTTTACTTGTTTTGTGAATTTTCTAACATTCCTATAATTTAAATTAAGCAAACAGCATATCTCTTTATAATCTGCTTTTTGATCAGAAAAAGAAATCCTGTTTTTCTTATTTCTGCATGAAAACATATGTTGTGGATATCCATTAGAAGCGCCTCGGCGCACCAACAACCTATTTTTTCGTGCAGAGATAAGAAAAATAATATGTGATACATGTACCCTTTCTTTTCTAGAGCTATGAAACTCAACACCACGGTTTACACAGAAACGTCAAAGTATAGTTCGAACATTTTGACATGAGACTGACCTTTATGCATGGAATAAATTAGTCAATGTTATCGCCTAATACGTCGGCTTTCGTAAACTTCTTGTGAATTTTCGGCATCTCGTGAATTGCGGTCCATTTACCGACCTCCATCACCAGTCTCAGGTCAATTTGTTCGAACTATATTGGATGTTGGCTCTGCCTATATTTATTCTCTTTAGTATGTTTGTATGGGTTTATTTTGTAGCAGAATAAAATTGACTAACCGGAATAATTTTGTTCTTCTTGTCCATCTGAAAGTGACCCACAGGTCTCATAGAGAACTCAGACAGGTTTGAGCGGTAAGGCTGCCTGGCTAGAAGTGTAAAGTTGCCGACTCCGTCCCCATTCTTGTCGATCTGTGATATGAAACCCTGAATTCCTAAAATGTACAAACAAAAAGACAAAAAAGTGGACCTAAACATTTTCATTACGGAAACACGCCTATTCAAATAAACTGAACATTTAACCACCCAAAAATGAAAATTTTCAGAAAGAAACTGCTGATATTTTTCTTTTTGAGTAGAAACAGGAAAAATCACGTTTACCCCTGTAAACCGCAGGTCTGCTATATAACAGTGCGGTTAGAGAGGTCAGAATTATATAGGCGTATTTTCGTGATGCGCTATTTAACATATTCAGTGTATTGTACATTTTGATCATTTAATACGGCAAATATGTTGATATGTTTAGTAGAATAAATGTGAGCAGCTTTTGCAAATGCAAAAGATGCTCACATATTTTTAACAAAAATATCACCTTTTTTATAAGAGATTGTACTTACCACAACAGTAAACACTTTGACAACCAAGTTATGTTCGTTTAGTTAATGAACGACCGGGCCTCGAAAATAACTTTGTTAGAGCCAAGTTTAGAGTGGTATTTTATGACTTTCTGTTGGCTATTTTGATTAAACATTACCACTCCTTTGGGCCAAATCAGCAGACGATAATATGTTAATACTCTTTTTTCCCTAGAAAACAGGACTTGACATCATGCAGTAGGAGACAATTTGAATGAGATGTCAAATCCTGTTTTCTAGGGAAACTAAGAAAAATATTTCAAAATACCGTTTGCTGAAAAAATACCCAGCATGCAGAGGCGTTAATGAATCCGTTCGAAAGGAGCTCTGCATAGAAAGAAAATAATTTGGTGCACAGGATCAAATTTCATTTATTTTGGAGTACAAAAATCTTAATCAAAACAAGATTCCTATTTCCTGTTCATAGTGTGGTCTTCGTTTCCAAGAGCAACCTAAATAGTCTTACTTCCTTTACATAAGAGAAACAGACACTTGTTCGAAAGAACTGATTACCCGATACGTGTATTATTCTCCTTAAATTGTTGCAGGTTTCCTTGATATGAATATGTGAATATGGCTATTTATCATATGAGCCCCGCCAAGCGAATTTGAGTCTTCGAGCATTCCGTCATGACAAATTTTAACTGCGCATGCCCAGCCATTTAGAGGGGCCAGGGATACGGCTTTCTGTCCGAAGGTTCCTCTTGATTCACTGCTTATATGAGCGAGCAGCGAAGGTTCTGGTGAGACTGCGCGGATGCGCAGGCTCGCCTGAACCTTCGCTGCTCGCATAGGCGATAAGTACCAAAATCGCTTGACGGGGCCCATATCAACCTTGATAAAATTACGGCTCCATTCGATTTTGGGTGCATTTCTATCTGCAAAGCTTGTTTTTAAAATTTCTAAATCTTTTCAGGTAAAAGTTTATTTACTTTTTTGTTTTATTATTGTATTGTATGAGAAAAGGTTAGGTTTTGAAACACACATTTTTGACTGATATACAACTCGTTTCAACTAAGAATGTTCATTTCCAATTCACATGAAACGTACAGTCTGTGATATTATTAATTGATTATCCTATATTACACAAGGTCAGCCAATATTAAAAAATCATAAATCATGTTTTTAATTGCGTCAATTAATAAAATTGTCAGTAATCAAGTAATTTCGTATTGGTCCACTTACAGGTCCTCGGTCAGCTGTATTGGCCTCGGCCTTCGGCCTCGTGCCAATACAGCAGACCTCGGACCTGTAACTGGGCCAATACGAAATTATTTGATTAATAACATTATAGTATTGCTCTCCCAGCAGAGAGCAATAATAGAAAATAGAAGTGAAGGTAACGATCAGGAATCTATACAATTGCCGTTATTCTATACCGTTCCAAGCCGGTTCTTTTGTCTTGGATTATTTTTGTTATGGCTTGACTTTGAGTGTGTGTATCGCTTGTATTATTGTGCTTTGGATAGTTAATTGGCCATTGTGTTGGAAAGTAACTGTCCTTTTGGCTTTCCGCTAGTGATGTTACCATTAGGGTCTAGTTGTTTCATGTTTGTGTGTCTTTCCCGTGGTGTCTCTGATGGGAGCTGTGGGTTAATTGTATTGTTAATTGTATACAATTAACCCAAACCTCCCATCAGATACACTAAAGGGAAAGAAACACAAACATGAAATAAAAAGACCCTAATGGAAACATCAATAGCGAAAAGCCAAGAGGACAGTTACTTTCCTACAAAATGGTCAATTGACTATCCAAAGCAAAAATATTTTAGAGATACACACACTCAAAGACAAACCATAGCAAAATTAAACCGCGACGGAAGAACCACAGTGGAACGGCCAGTGAAAAAAAAAATCACTGGGAGGCTTAAATCGATTTTACGTGACCGCAGTCCTCGCCCTTACTTCCGTCGCGATTTAGACAAATAGTTTGTTCAGTCCGCATGAAGGCTTCCTAACTCATTAGTGTAACATCTCCGAAAACACATGAATCAAACAACCACAGATATTAAACAACGGTGAGTAGTCGACAGCAAGAAACAACCAATTTGCTGGA
Source organism: Lucinisca nassula (assembly GCA_963580285.1). NCBI lineage: Eukaryota > Metazoa > Mollusca > Bivalvia > Lucinida > Lucinidae > Lucinisca > Lucinisca nassula. The sequence goes on along the minus strand of OY757011.1, from coordinate 22,934,683 downwards.
GCAAAAGAAAACCAACAGTTAGACTCCGATGGGCCCAACCAGAGACAGAGCATCAGGTACCAACCAACATTACATAAGTAAGCGTTTACGCTTGAACCGTCATAGAATCTAAGGCCTGACCCACCGGCGTGCAATTAAAGATATCAACTAGCCTAGCCTACTCTCAGTCATTGTCTCATTCATTACATGAACTGTTATATGTTTTCGAATGCCTGAGCCATATTATGTAAATAAATTTATGATGACAAAAATTTCTATATACAGTAGAACTTCGATGGCTCGAACACCGATGGCTCGTTTACCATGGGTGAGTCGAACCCATTCTTGAGCCCCTAGCGAAATCCTCTACATAAGAAATAGTGGCGGATAATTAAGGAGATTTTAGTCTTTTATCTTGGAAATGCATGCTGTGTGTACTCATTAGAATCGCCTCGATGAGGCGATTCTAATGAGTACACACAGCATACATATTCATTATAGAACACCGAAAAGATGTCTTAAAGCATCTCGTTATGCCTCCTGACAGTTACCCTCAGTGGCTCGAACTACCCCTGTCTCGAACAGATTTTCGAGGTCCCAAAGGTGTTCGAGCCATTGAAGTTCGACTGTAAATCAACAGTCTGTGATCCTTTAAATATACATGAACTGGCGAATTACACATTTTATTGCAACTGCACAAGATTAAGCATTTCTTTTGTGTCTCCGTATTGTACAAACCAGTCAGTAGACAGAAATGGCAGGCAGGCAGACACTATTGTCACAATTACGAATACACGGCTATATACTAATACATTGCACATTTTACAGCGGAAAAAAAATGAAAATTCTCCTATAAAAATTGTGATATTTTTCTTATTTCTGCTCAAAACATAGATAGCGGGCACACGTTAGAACCATCTCATCGAGACGGTTCTAACGAGGACCCACAATCTATGACTGATGTCGCTTGAACGTGTTGTTGCAAGACAACAGAAAACAATTGACAAGTGCCCATCTGTGGCAACAAATATGACTAAAATCTTATGGCAGATAGACCATTGTTAAAGGAACATTTCCAAACATGTTTGACAACATTACTGGTCTATGGAAACGCTTAACTTGCCATAGTAACCAAACTAAAGAGCTAAATTTCATTAAAAACACAAAACCTGTAAAGGCAAATATGGTGACTATTTGCATAAAGTAGAAGTAAAACAAAGATCAGGAATTGATACAATTAACTTACTCCACCCATAAAAGACACCAAAGGGAAAGAAATACAAACATTAAGCGACCAGACCATAATGGAAACCTAAACAAAGGAAGGCCATAAGGACAGTTACTTTCCCACAAAATGGCCATATGGCCATCCAAAACCAAAAGACACAAGTGATACACACAGTAAGTAACAAACAACAACATAAATAAATCGCCACAGAAGAGCCGCCTTGGAACGGTCAGTGGAAGATTTCCACTGGGGGGCTTAAATCGATTTTACGTGGCCACAATCCTCGCCCTTACTTCCGTCGCGATTTAGACAAATAATTTGTTCAGTCCGGATGAAGGCCTCCTAACTCATCAGTGCTATAAAGTCTCATAGATTGCGGATACACGTTAGAAGCACCTCATCGAGGCGGTTTTAACGAGAACCAACAATCTATGTTTTAAGCAGAAATAAGAAAAATAATATACACCCCTGTAATCCCAAGTTTTACTGTATACGTGACTATATACTATGTACAGTTTTACTATATAGTGGGATTTGAGGGCGTCAGAATTATATAGGCGTGTTTTCGTGATGACGTTAAAACACGTGTAACTCCCACTGTAAATAGAGAAAGTGGTTTACAACGGTAAATATTGGTTTTCTTTGATAAAACACAGATTGTGGGTACTCGTTTGAGCCGCCTCAATGTGGCGGTTCAAACGAGTACCCACAATCTGCGCTTGAAGCTGAAATGAGAAAAATATCAATTTTACCAGAATATGCTCTTTTAAAACCATGTTTGAAATCATTATGTCACATAGGACTGTCATCCTGATGACCTTCAACCTCTGTTCTACCTGTGTAGTTGGAATCCAGTATTTTAGAAATGATTGCTGTTCCATTTGTTATAGACCCTCCCTCTTCTAAAACCTGATGAACGGCTTTGGCATACAACATCACAGCATCATACAGGTAGGCTGCGTAAACTGTTATCTAAAAAGAAATTGTAACACAAGAAATTTTGAAACAATTAGAAACATGGACAACTTCAAAAGCGTATTTTATAACCCACAAGGAACGTGCGAGTCGGACCGTCCATGCTTATAAACAATATTGGTTTCATTGGGCTTCATTTTCATTGGGCAATTTACAGTGGGCTTGAGATGTCATTTCATCTCAATGTCGGGTAAAAGTCCCATAAAATTGGAAGCAACGTCTCCAAAATGACCAAAGCTGTATTGACGGGGACTTTAAACTTCAAACCAAACAAAACAAACAAAAAAATGGTTATTCATGCCATTCTATATTGGTATGACAATAGTAGAGAGCGTAATGTATACGTATTTGTTTCCGAGGTAATTTATTATCAGAAATAGTTTTCAATTAGTAATTTTCTGTCAAAAATGACATTATTGAAACGTTTTTGATTTTGCTTGCAGCCCTTTCCATATAATGGTACTGAGAAAAACGTTTAAGTTCTAAACACCATATGAACAATAGATGAAAAAAAAGAAAAGCCTAAGCTATACTGATCCGCCAGTGAAGCAAAGATGGCTGACTGATAGATTTTTAGAGGATTAACGACAATCCTAGTCAGCCCTAGTCGTCTCCCAGAGAAAGAGAGAAACAGATTGAAGCTATTGTAGAGGAGATGAAAGTGAGGAACAAGGAAAAAAGAGGCAAATGAATGAGAGAGTAGAAACAGAAAAAATGACAACTCTCCCCTCTACCCTTATCTACTGCAAGGGCACAGCAGGCCTCATTACGCAAACACGCCTATACAAATACATTGCCACCTTTGTCGCAGAAAAAATGAAAATGTTATGATGAAAAATTGTGATATTTTTTCTTATTTCTGCTCAAAATATAGAGTGTGGGCACTCGTTAGAACCGCCTCATTGAGGCGGTTCTAACGAGTACCCACACTCTATATTTTAAAGCAGAAATAAGAAAAATAAGGTATACCCCCGGAAACCCCAGTTTTACTATATAAAAGTGGGGTTCAAGGAAGCCAAAACTATATAGGCGTGTTTTCGTGATGTTGCCCCAGTGACGCAAGATTTCCTCGCCCAACCACTCCCGAATTTAAGAAGATAATCGATACAAGCCACCTGCAAGGACAACAGGCCTTGCTAAACTGTAAGCCAGTGTCAGTTGGATGCCCCAGTGACGCAAGATACACGACACGAAAAGTTCTACCCCGAAATTAAGAAGATAATATATACAAGCCAAACAAAATCCCATCTCATGAAATGAATAACACATAAGGGGCAACGAGGATAGTTTTGTGATTTTTCTATTCATTGTGGTTACTGGCTAGTATCGCCTCTATGAAATATGGAGCAAATACAACTTAATGCAGCACGAATTGTTACAGGTCTACCAGTGTTTGCATCGTTACGTTCTCTTTATTATGAAACTGGTTGGGAAACCTTGGCGAATAGACGAAAACGTAAAAAATAACTTTGATGTACAAAATTGTCAATGGCGATGCTCCATCTTATCTCACTGACTTATTACCAAATAGAGTAAATGATATTAGTTCTTATAACTTAAGAAATAGGAACAATTTCGAAATTCCTTTTTCTAGACTTTGTTCATATGAAAGTTCATACTTCCCTTCTACCTTAAAATTGTGGAATGAACTTGACCCACAGATTCGATTACTCCCAACTCTTTCACAATTTAAGTCTAATATTCAGTTCACAACAGACAAAATAGCTGATTATACAAATATAAGCGAGCGAAAGTACAGCATAATACTTGCTCGTATCAGACACAGAGGCAGCAATTTAAAGGCTGATCTTTTCCATGTAAATATTATTCCGAGTCCTGTATGCAGTTGTGGTGCTCCAAGCGAAAGTGCAGAACACTATTTCTTCGAATGTCAGCTATACACAAATCAACGAAACGTTCTTATGCATAATTTACAAACTTTATTGAATCTTCAAGATGTTAATGTTGAGATCCTGACAACAGGATCTCAAAATTATGGCGACATTACTAATAGATCAATCATACAGTCCATCACTAGATTCATTAAGGATACACGCAGGTTTGAAGAAAATACGTAGATTAATTTCCATTTCGGTTCATTAGTTTGCTGGCCCAAATACATGCATCTTAATGATTTCAAGAACAGCGCTACCACAACGGATGGGGTTTCATGTGTGAAATGATGTATTAGTGTGTGTGTGTGTGTGTGTGTGTGCGTGTGTGCGTGCGTGCGCGTGCATGAGACGTGCTTGCATTCTTGCACATGTGTGTATTAAACCTGAGCCGGTATAAATTATATGTTAAATTGCATCCACCATTGTACCATTGAAATGATTTGTTGTTATGTTTAGGGAAAGGACTATCTAATGTTGTCATAACTTGTGTCCAATCCCTTTGTATGTTTATGCAATAAAATATGTTTAATCTAATCTGAAATATGTTTCTGAAAAGAAATAAAGAAAAACTGTTCTATTAGTCTCCTTATGTATCACTTTACAGAATAACCGATTCATCACGTGTACTTTTTATGCAGTACACTACTGGTGATTTAAGGGGTGGCAACTCATGCACCTTCAGTGGAGGCAACTCCTACAAAAGTATTTATGTCATCCATGTCAATAGGGGTCAACTCTCGAAGGAAAGAATGTGCTCCTGAGGAGCAAATTCTTTCCTTTAAAGAGTAGACCCCTTTTTCAGTGGGACTGGGCTTGCAGAAAATCGTACAAGAAGTCCCGAATGTTGTCTCCCTTTGAAAAATGTCGGAAACATCTGTCAGGTGTTCCCATTCCCCTTAAATCCGTCCCAACCTCACCGTGGATTCAGGCATAAATCTGAAGCGTGATAGCTCAGTGGTTAGTGCACTTGCCTCTGGTGCGGGAGGCCAGCGGTCCGATTTCCGGCAACTGTTATAGAAGTGTGGTGTTCGAACGCGTTCCACTGACATCATTTGCAGGGATGAATGCCACAAAGTGCACCGTCCTTCGGATCAGGATGTTAACTGGGGGCCCTCTTTGCTGGGAGAATCATGCCCAGCACTACCGTAATTACACTATCCTGTAAAACTGGATTGTATATAATGTACACATGCGAGTAATGGTCAAATGTGACCAATGGCAGTATTAGGATAGATACTCGTTGTGTCGTTAGCCTGCCCGAAGCATAAAGGCAGCCCTTAGGCGATTCTAATGGGTACAAACAATATATCTTGAATTCAAAAACATATTCTTTAATAACCAATTATGCATCCTCGCCCTAACCATCACTGGCTCGTGATACCCCTATCTCAGGGTGCCAAAGGTGTTCGGGGCATCAAAGTTTGACTGTATCAATATTAACCTTTACCACTTTCTAGGCTAAATCAGCAGACGACAAATTGTTGAGTGTTTTCTTATTTTTTTCCCAGAAAACAGGACTTGACATCTCATGCAAATTGTCTCTATAGGAGACAATTTTCATGAGATGTCAAATCCTGTTTTCTAGGAAAATTAGAAAAAAAAAATATTTTAAAATGTCGTCTGCGGCGAAAAAATACCCAGCATGCAGAGCGTTAAGCAAATCGTCTTAATTAAAGAAAAATGTTATTCTCTTATGTTCTTATTACGTATGGGTTCTGACCTCCTTGTCATGTTGGCAACACCCTGGAATGCTGATGAAAAATTAACACATATTGTTGCTGTTTTTAGTAGCTAGTATTAGATTTGGTGGAGCAAGTCCTGTGGCAAATGAACGAAAGCTGATTATATCTTGTAACCAGACTGGTTATCTGTGAATTACTGTCGACGTGGACAAATGACCAGCCCTGGCCGGACAGTGAATGAAATATCTAAATAATCAAAGCAGTGAGAGTGCTGATGGTGCGATTGTCTGTGATCTTTGGATTTTACGTCCGGTAGGTAGTTTAAATTAGGCTTACAAAGAATATATTCTTGCTTTATACACAACCAACAAGATAATATATTGAAACTATTTTAATAAAATACATAATAAACATGGCTGTTCCTTCAACTACAATAATTAACAAATACCCTACTTTACAACTTACATATACAATACATTTGGCTCTCTTTTGGGGGCTGCTCACTCGAAGGTACTTGAACCACTCTGAGAACAACCTGATCAGCAGTTGTGGTCATAAAACATGACCCGGACATAAACTGATACTGTGATGATATGGAAACTGACAGTGATACTGTGAGACTGATATAGATACGGTGATAAGCAATACAGTTGTGCATGATCTGCATCATTGAACATGCTGATCTCAGGTGGTTCAGTGTCAAGCCATAAAATGATAAACATGAACTTTCTGTGTCATCTCAAATAAAAAAGCAACATTATTTTGGGGTTTAAAAGGCCATATCAAGAGTGAACAACCCCATGAGTGACATGTGGGCAAACTATAGTCATATACAAAATTAATTGGCTGCAAAATTGTTACATTTCTAGATATATTTTTGTTTTGTGGGTGTGAACAGAAAGGAGGTGCTGGGGTGGATGGCTGGGTTGAGCTAGTCTGAAGACCACTGTTCATATTCCTATCCAGGCCACAAATGACAAATCTCTTCTATGATCATCTTGGTACTATTTGATTGCACTCTCATAATCTCTTATTACATAACTCTTACTCCCAGTTATCTTTGATCTGGTCAGAAAGAATCTTGGCAGCTGGAGTTACATAATTTAACATAACTTAAGTCTGTAAATATTACTGATAAGCCCAGCAGACAGTTAACAGGTGTTCCAGTGTTGCAACAGAAATCTTCTGATCATGGTCTGCACAACTAATTTTTGGACCTCAAAAATATATTCTACCAGTCAGAAGTGACAATAATAATACTAATGTGATACTAGAAACAATATGTTGTGTATAAACCACAATTAAATAAATTGCCATTTTATACACAACCAACAAGATAATATATTGAAACTATTTTAATAAAATACATAATAAACATGGCTGTTCCTTCAACTACAATAATTAACAAATACCCTACTTTACAACTTACATATACAATACATTTGGCTCTCTTTTGGGGGCTGCTCACTCGAAGGTACTTGAACCACTCTGAGAACAACCTGATCAGCAGTTGTGGTCATAAAACATGACCCGGACATAAACTGATACTGTGATGATATGGAAACTGACAGTGATACTGTGAGACTGATATAGATACGGTGATAAGCAATACAGTTGGGCATGATCTGCATCATTGAACATGCTGATCTCAGGTGGTTCAGTGTCAAGCCATAAAATGATAAACATGAACTTTCTGTGTCACCTCAAATAAAAAAGCAACATTATTTTGGGGTTTAAAAGGCCAAACGAATTTGATTGAAAATCAAATGAGGCCCCCAAAATATGAGCCAACCAACACTAGTACTGACACTGATACTGCTGAAAGGGCACATTCTAGCCCATCTCAAACCAGACATTGGCAAACAGTGCAGTTCCAGACAAAATTTCACGGAACATGATGTCTGGTCAGGTCCTTGCTGCCTGAACATTTCAGATATTCCCCTTTTAGTGTAAAGTACTCAACATGCCATGATCTCTGAAAATGACGGAATACATAAGGTAACTGTGTGTTATGGACATTTCCATACAAAACAACAACAACTAAAAATAAACAATTTTGTGCATATTGCGAGGTTAATCTATAGGCCTGACAGTGGGTGTTTCCAGACGGAATGTGACAATACTTGAAAAACATGTTTATACAGCTAATATATATATCATAAAGTATTCTTTAAAAGGCTCTATATTCAATGTGTGGTCGACTCGCCCAGGAAAAACAGAGATAAAAAATTCTATAAAAAACTCTGAAACCTGTGCCCGTTTGTCAATGTCTTACCACAGAATGTCGGGCCGCATTTTTACAATTGAACATTCAATATGAATGAACTGAGCCTCATTGCAAGCTGACAAAAACTTGACACAATGTTTTAATGTGATGACATTGTCATATGATCGATCTACTGTTTACAAATATAAATATATATTCAAAATTTTTCTGATACAGCAGTGTTTACTCAATATACATGTACACTGAATATTGATTTTTGAAAGAAAAAAAAAAAAATATGATGTTTGTTGGACTGCTTGCTAAAACTGAACAACTCCTATAGGCTTCTCACCTGAACACAGATCACACGTGTATACAAAACTTGTCTTACTCTTTGTAAATCACCAATCGGCAAGTATAACATTGTCCACAACAGCATGTGCTGTAGGAAAACTATTACCGTAAAAACTTAAAATTTTTACAGTTAGTACTTGCTGCAATTAAGCAGATCATTTTCATGATCCAGCAAGGAGTCCAAAAATTTCAGACGGAATGACAAACAGTGCAAACCTGGCCAGACTCTCCTTCAGGAGCAGTCTGATCAGGACTGCGCTGCATGCTTAGGCCTTTCTGTATCATATTCAGGAACATTACGGCAATTATAGCTATGATTTCAGACCAATACTCCTCTTTGGATTCCCAGCAGGACCACAATGCTGAATATTCTTTCCTTAACTAAACTGTTTCAACTCTAATCCAGCGCTGCGTGCCTGCCAGGTGCCAGGTAATGCAAGCATACTCCAAGGGGGCATACTCGGTCTACTACAAAATATGGATGTTTATTGAGTCAAATATCTGCATAACCCTAAATTCTGTCTTGGCATAGAGCCAGTTCAATGTATATTAATCTTTACTTGTTCTGGAAGTTGTTATTCTAAAACCACAATTTCTAGTTTACTTGTAAATGTTGGCATCACCCTTAATAGGAAATAGCATTCATGTCACATTAAAGGAAAAATCTGCTTCTTGTCAAGTGGACTTTGATTCTGTTCAAGTTTCACTCTAGTTCATCATGTTTGACATCCAAAGCAACTGCATAAGCCATAGCTGACCAGGCTAGAACACCCAGGATTGCTCCATTCTGAAACTGACACAAATAATCATAAATATGGTACTAGGACAACTACCAATTTTTGGCTCTATGACTGTTTTCTGAGATTGTCCACACATACATGTACATAGTTGTTGAATTAGTACTACAATTACTGGACTGGAATTCAACCCATTTAGTATTGTAAACCCCAAAAGTGGTACTTGGCAAACAGTGTAGGCCAAGGACGTCTGATCAGGGCCTTCACCGCTAGCCAAAAGTTCAGTCATTTTCCAAATAATTTTTTTTTTCTTTTTTTTTTTTAATAACGCATCCTGACACCCCTAAATGTTGAAATGGACTCCTGATATATATGAGGAGGAAGATTCCATCCGGTACATAAAGGGGTTAATCACTCCACAATGCCAAGCATGTACATGTATCATATACTGTTAGAATTGATGACTATATAAGCCTTACATTCTGATCATGTTGCACTGTTAGAATTTGAGACAGTCTTGTCAGCTGATATTACTCCACTGTTATAGTAGGAAACATTAGAATTATAGCCATGATTGTATGTCATTGTTGAATATGAAGAAACAGTTAAATTATGCAATCTGGTTGCTTGATATGGTAATTGAGACTGAACCAGGCAGTTGAATCTTCTGGACTGTTTGAATAAGAGACATAGCCGTGCAACTGATCGTCTTACACTGTTAGAATTGGACTGATTGTGCTGCTTATCGATTCTCTCAACATTGTCAGAATAACTATAAACTAGTGTGCTCTTACAAAATAGAAGTGAAGGCAATGATCAGAAATCGATACAATTGTCCTCTTACAAACCTTGACTGGCTAGCAAAATCTGCTCATGAGGATGGAAAATAAGACATATCATGTATACACTGTAAAATTGGGAAGTTTTGAAAATCTAAGGTTTGCAACAATGCCAAGGCTTATGCTGGTTATTACTGCACTTTGGAGACCAAAGTCTGATAATATTCTGAATGAAGCAGCTTAACATCCCGCTGATGTGAATCAGAATGATCAAAGTACATGTTCGATATCTTCCTTTCTTCTCCTTTTTTTTTTTTTTTTATTTTATTTTATTATTACCATATGCACAGTCACAATCTGGGAGAGCTTGATCAGTCTTGAATGCTTGATATGAGGTATCTTGACTGATGATGAATGATGGGATGATCCCGAGTGAAAAAGCCAGAGGGGAGGCGTGACGCAGCAGTCTCTAGGCTGAGGAGGCGTGAATGCTATACATCTTACGGTAGTATACCGAGTGAAGGCCAGAGTGGAGGCGTGAACGGTGCTCTCTATGAGGCCTGAATCAGGCGTGAATGCTATGCATCTTACAGGAAGACCCCTGATTATGACTTGACTGATGATAGATAGACGGTCCCGAGTGAAAAGGCCAGTGCCGGGGCACCTTATGAGACCTGACTCAGGTGTGAATGCTATGCATCTTACGGCCGATACCGAGTGAAGGCCAGAGTGGAGGCGTGATCGGTGCACTCTATGAGGCCTGAATCAGGCGTGAATGCTATGCATCTTACGGGAAGACCCCTGAAGTGAGGCATGAAAACGTAAGCAAAACGAGGCCTGTACGAGACACAGACTTAATCAAGCTAACCCCCAGATGATGAATTTCAGACAATATCCATGAATGTATCCATATATGAATAAAGGCACAACCTAGCCATGAAGGAAGGCATGTTATAGCAGGCTCAAGTCCCAATGAAGGAAATAATTTGATTAGCATGATGCTTGTTGCAGCTAACAACATGACATGGGATACAAGACAATTGTCTCCCAGAGGCTGGTGAAAACTGGAGTACCCAGAGCAAAACTACCTGACTTCCATTGCAGAACTTGGTGTCCCACACTTTATTTCACCCTGGTATGAGAGCATTAGAGTTACATGTCGACTTACGTAATTCTACACATGAACTGGGATGCAAGGCAATTATAGCTCAGAGGCTGGTGAAAACTGGAGTACTCGGAGCAAAACTACCTGACTTTCATTGCAGAACTTGGTGTCCATGCTTTATTTCACCCTGGTATGAGAACATTAGATTTGCATATCGATTGTATGGAATTCTACACATGAACTGGGATACAAGGCAATTGTAACTCAGAGACTGGAGAAAACTGGAGTACTCGAAGCAAAACTACCTGACTTCCATTGCAGAACTTGGTGTCCCACACTTTATTTCACCCTGGTATGAGAGCATTAGATACATCTCGATTTACGTAATTCTACACATGAACTGGGATGCAAGGCAATTATAACTCAGAGGCTTGTGAAAACTGGAGTACTCGGAGCAAAACTACCTGACTTCCATTGCAGAACTTGGATGTCCCACACTTTATTTCACCCTGGTATGAGAGCATTAGAGTTGCATGTCGACTTACACATTCTACACATGGACTGGGATGCAAGACAATTATAACTCAGAGGCTGGTGAAAACTGGAGTACTCGGAGCAAAACTACCTGACTTCCATTGCAGAACTTGGTGTCCATGCTTTATTTCACCCTGGTATAAGAACATTAGAGTTGCATATCGATTGTACGGAATTCTACACATGAACTGGGATACAAGACAATTGTAACTCAGAGGCTGGTGAAAACTGGAGTACTCGGAGCAAAACTACCTGACTTCCATTGCAGAACTTGGTGTCCCACACTTTAATTGCACGGAATTCTATACATGAACTGATTTGTAAGACAAGCATTTACCAAAGCATTTAGAATATACTGAAATTAAAGAGTCACAATAAGTCTGTGCATGTGCATGTAACAAAGCTATCCTCTGAATATTCTACCTATGATCTTGCTATACTGTCAAGGGTGATTTGGAGCTTAGCAGCCCAGTCCTCACTAAGTTTAGGTCCTAATGAGCTAGTACTCTTCTGTGGGCAGACAATGGTGAGTAAAGTGTATCTTTTCTAACATACAATGACAAATGATTTCCTTATGCTGTTGACGAAGATAAGCTCTGTTGCAGCCTAAACTGGTGCATCAGTACATTGAGAATTAAGGCAAGATTTTCTTAGAATCAGCTGATTTGAAAACTAATGGAAAGCAATGACAATACTTATCTTTGATGTCTGTAACAGATAAAGGCCTTCTTCCCTGACACACTGATGAGGCTGAGGTAACTTATATGATGTGGTTCAAGGCAACTTCTTTCCTGACACTGACACAGAATTGAACTAAGTCTTGTATAGGGGTGTACTTATATGAGTAAGTTGAGACAACACACTTCTTCTGCCGCAGACAGCACCAGCAATGTTCATAAAGTATTGTCAGCTTTTACCATTTTTTTTTTTTTTTTTTTTTTAAAGGTTAGCTAAAATCTCACTGAAAGATGTCTGATTTAGATAGTGACCTGGATAACACATTTTATGCTGTGATGCCAAATAAGAAATTGAGTCAGCACACTCATACTGTTTAAAATGAGATGACAATGAAAATGTTAGATAAACAATTTCTGTGTAAAAGTACACTGAGATAATAAAGCATGTAAGATAATCCTTTTCAGAGTAATGTATCCAATCCATGAATAATGTTAAATCACAAAACAGAAAAGAAGAAAATATTGAGCTAGTCTGAAGACCACTGTTCATATTCCTATCCAGGCCACAAATGACAAATCTCTTCTATGATCATCTTGGTACTATTTGATTGCACTCTCATAATCTCTTATTACATAACTCTTACTCCCAGTTATCTTTGATCTGGTCAGAAAGAATCTTGGCAGCTGGAGTTACATAATTTAACATAACTTAAGTCTGTAAATATTACTGATAAGCCCAGCAGACAGTTAACAGGTGTTCCAGTGTTGCAACAGAAATCTTCTGATCATGGTCTGCACAACTAATTTTTGGACCTCAAAAATATATTCTACCAGTCAGAAGTGACAATAATAATACTAATGTGATACTAGAAACAATATGTTGTGTATAAACCACAATTAAATAAATTGCCATATAAACTCCTATAAGCATTTTGAAGCTATTCCGGACCAGAAGGCGTATTCAAGCAACAAAATACATGTTGAATATAAAATTAACGTGCTGCTTTAATATGAGTTTTGAACTTTGGATATCGAAAATGGACTTTGCATTGTTTACGTTATGTTAGAGCGATGTAACGCCGTCGCGATGAACGTAGCATTTTTAAGTTTGACGATTACGTCATTGTGGAACAGTCGCTATCGTTTTAACAACGTTTTGAAGTAGCCTCCACGCCATGTTAGGTTTACAGTCGCATCTGAAGAGGTGATATGGAGTTGTGCGGTTTTCGTCACAGTTTGTCTCAGGAAATGCAAGAATGGTGATCATGCATGTTTATTTCATAGCAATAATATTTGCCTGGTCCCTCGGAAGATATCCAGACAGCTTCGTCGGGATCCTGCAAATGCTATGCATGAAACACTGTGGATGATCTCTGCACTTGTTCTGTATTGGAAGGTCACTTATGAGGCCTAATCTGTCGAAACAACTTATTCTGGCCTACAAAACTTGTACACTCGATTTTTAGTTTTTTTTTATTTATTAGGTGAATTTCATTTTTTTTTTTCAGAGCATAAACCTTTACAGAAGGCATTTACTACACCTGATAAAAAAGGACTGTTTGGTCACCGAAGTTGTTTTTATTGATATTCTTGTTCCTTTTTATTATTCTCGATTTATATTTCTTTATCGTTACTTGCATGTATTCCAGCTGAATAAATTTGTATTTAAGTTTAACGACCCAGTCAACACTATTTAGGTCATGAATGGAGTGAATGGCAGTAGAAATAATTTCAAAATCAATCTCATTGAAGAAATGTGTTTCCGATCCTATATCCTGATCACTTGTCAGACAAGTATCCGCTTGAGCAATCGATGCCGTTCGTACATGAAGAGTACTATATTAAAAAAACCCACTAAAAACTTAAAGGAGTTAAATGATCCAAGTCTAGATTGAAATATAAACTGCACTGTTGTGTGTTACGGGGAGACGTTTTGTCACCGCCACACAGCACATACTACCAGCTGTAATGAAGTGAAATATATTGCAAACCGAATGGTAATTCTAATGCACCTGTGTATGTAACGCGACGCCTAATTGGATAACGTCAAAAATTTGCGACAGTATATTCTGCGATATACTGTCGGAAACCCGACGTCATCACGTAACGTCGCTTTTCATTGGCTGTCATTAGGTTTTACGCAGATCACAGCAGTTACCGTTATGTGCAAAATAGTTTAAGTTTTAACAAAACGAGCGAATTAGTGCATTAGAATGGGGATAGCTGTATTGAAAATTGTCATTTGGGGAGGTTAATCGTCGGTTTTACGGTCGCAAATTACGTTTTACGGCTCCGCTGCCGCGTCGCCGTAAAACGAAATTTCCTACCGTAAAACCTCCGATTTACCTCCCCAAGTGACAATTTTGAATACAGTTATCCCCTAAATTGTAGAATTTATATTCGCTTGTAATGTTCTGTTGTATATGAGTTCCGTGACTGGTAATATGCGGCATTTAAAGATTTACTAACGCACGAAACGGAATGAGCTTCACATGAGAATATTCGTGATAATGCGATTTAGATAAATGTATTATCAATCGAGTCAGGGTTTACGACGCGTTGGAAGCCACACACACACCCAAAACATGGGGTGGATGGAGTCGGGCAGGAGATGGGTGTAAATCACCGGTTTTAGGGTTGTAAATTTCATTTTATGGTGAAGCGACAATAACGGTCAGTAGCGTAAAACCAAATGGCCGCCAATGAAAAGCGAAGTTACACGAAAAGAGGGGTTACACGATGACGTCATGACATCATGTTTCGACAGCACATCGCGGAAGATATTGTCGCAAATATCTGAAACTATCCAATCAAATGACGCGTCACATTTGTAAGTGCATTAAAATCCAACATGGATCATTGCAATTTCTTTCCATTTTCTATGAGATTAACGGAAATATTCACAAAGGCAAGATTTAAAAAAATGTTAAGAACTCGCTTGACCACTTTAGACCATGTAAAGGAACCAAAACCAAGAAGAGACACATATACACTGGTTTGTAAAGGAACCAAGAACAGGTCTATAGCAAGACGAGTCTGAGATACAATGTTTATGTAAAGGAACCAAGAGGTCTATAACAAGACGAGTCTCAGATACAATGGTTATATAATTGCACCGAGAAGTTTATAGCAAGATGCGTCCCAATGGTTGTATACAATACAATGTTTGTATAACTGCACACAGAAGAAGTCTACACCATACAATGATGATGCGATCACCAAGAAGAAATCTGTATCAAGACGAGTCTCGTATACAATGGTTATGTAAAAGAACCACCAATACAAGTCTGAGATACTATGGTTATGTTAAGGAACCAAGAAGATGTGTCCGAGATACAATGGTTATGTAATGGTCCAAGAGGTCTTGACCAAGACGAGTCTCGGATACAATGGTTATATAATGGCACAAAGAAGAAGTCTACACCAAGGCGAGTCTCAGATATAATGATTATGCAATGGGACCAAGAATAGGTCTATACCAAAGTAGAAGTAAAACAAAGATCAGGAATTGATACAATTAACTTACTCCATCCATAAAAGACACCAAAGGGAAAGAAATACAAACATTAAGCGACCAGACCATAATGGAAACCTAAACAAAGGAAGGCCATATGGACAGTTACTTTCCCACAAAATGGCCATATGGCCATCCAAAATTAAAAGACACAAGTGATACACACAGTAAGTAACAAACAACAACATAAACAAATCGCCACAGAAGAGCCGCCTTGGAACGGTCAGTGGAAGATTTCCACTGGGGGGCTTAAATCGATTTTACGTGGCCACAATCCTCGCCCTTACTTCCGTCGCGATTTAGACAAATAATTTGTTCAGTCCGCATGAAGGCCTCCTAACTCATCAGTGCAACATCTCCGTGAACACAGAAATCAAAGAACCACAGAGGTGAGACAACGGTGAGGACTCGACAGCAAGAAACCACTGAAATGCTGGAGCAAAAGAAAACCAACAGTTAGACTCCGATGAGCCCGACCAGAGACAGAGCATCAGGCACCAACCAACATTATCTCTTTAATTTTCAATAAGCCTTTACGTTGGAGCCGTCATAGAATCTGAGGCCTGACCCACCGGCGTGCAATTAAAGAGGGAAGCAAAGTTGCCAACCGTGATTGGGTTAACTACCATGCATGCAGTCTGTCGTATAATATCCATGTTGTACCCAATCTTTTTATATCGAAGAATGATTTTACGAAATTGGGTGCTGAAGTCATTGCGGTTATATATTTTTCTGAATTTATATACTAAGTCACCATAAAATTCGGGTTCCGATAGACCTTGTTGCAGAAGAGATTTAAGTCCAATATTGAATTTTGAAATTAAATCAGAATGGCGTCTATAAAATTTTGAAAAGGCTTTGCGTAGTTTATGGTACCGATAACCCTGATTAAGGAGTTTAGCCGTTAATAATTTATTACGAGTGTTGAAGTCAGTTACATGACTACACACTCTAGCAAATCGAATTAATTGCGAAATATAAACGCCATAGGATGGCGCACGAGGAACATCACCATCCAAAAAAGGAAAATTTACAATCTCAAAATCAAAGTCATCGCGTTTATCATAAATTTTGCACGAAACAAATCCATCTACAATAGATAGATGTAAATCCAAAAACGGGGCCTCGGTATCAGAAGAATTTGCTTTATTTAACTGAAGTTCTAGGGGGTAAATCTGACTGATCAAACCATCAAAATAGGTATTATCAATATTTAATAAATCATCTAAATATCTAGAAGTAGAGCTAAAAGCGTCAATAATTTCAGATTGGTTATCAATGGAAAGCGACAAAATGAAGTCTCTTTCATAACAATACAAGAACAGATCAGCCACAAGAGGTGCGCAATTAGTACCCATCGGAATACCCACAATTTGTCTAAATAACTTAGTACCGAATCTAATATAAATATTGTCAAGTAGAAAGGTGAGGGCATCACACACTTTCTGACATGACCAAAGTGTATAATTCTTATGCTCTTTAGAAGTGAAAAATGCATTTCTGACATTACATGCAAGATAGAGAGAATCTTCTCTGTGAAAAGCCCATTCAATTAAATCATTAAGCTTTTCTTTTATAAGATTATGAGGAAGTGTAGTGTAAAGAGTGGAAAAATCGTAGGTAGACAGACTGGAAGCACGAAACTGTCTAGATTTCAATTTATTTAAAACCTCGTTCGAATTTTTTATAGACCAAAACAGATTTCTTCCTGATCTTTCAAAGACTTTATCACAATATTTAATTACATGCGTTTTAATAGCAGTAAGACAGGAAGTTAATAATTTAGAAAGTTCAGTGGTAGTGCAAGAACTAGAATTTGCAATAAACCGTGCTTTGTAAGGTTTTTTATGAAGTTTTGGTAACCAGTATAGCGTAGGAAGCTTGTCTTGGCCTTCGTTAACACACACAGCAAACTTGGTGGCTGAAAGACAAACATGTTTATCTACTATAGCTCTCTCTTCAGCCAAAGGCTGAAGTTCATAGGCCTTAGTACCACCAAGCTCCTGCTTAAGCGTGTTAACATAGTGGAGCCGTCACACAACGACGACGTTGTTAGCGGCCTTGTCTGCAGGGGCCAAAACAAACTTCTTATGAAATTCTTGAATACCTAGTTTAAGATGACGTAAAGACGTCTTGGGCTTAGGAGGTAATAAGTTAGTATTTTGAGAATAGAAAGAAATGCGTTTATTCACTAGTCTTAAAATGCTAAGTTTCCAGTCCTTTAGGGCTTTACACTCAACATACTCTCGCTTACACCATCGATTACCGAATTCATTCAAGGAAGCAGCGATTTCATCTCTACATTTACTGAAATCAATTTTAGAAGGAAACCGATATTTCGGTCCTTTAGAAATTATATTCCTTATCCTAGAATCAGGAATAATTTTCAAATTGCCAGTAATTACATGACCAGCAGCAGGATAGCAATACTTTGAGTTTTTACAATCACATGAATCAGGAGTATTAGCATCAATATCAAGATCTGAAACAAGTTTATTGAAATTAAAAATGATAGATCTAACAGGTTTGTTATATTTATAGCAAATTATAGGTGTTTCAGTATTTTGAAAATAAGCAGGAATGGAAGAAAGCACCGATCTTTCACGGAAGATACTGGGCAAATCTATAAAATCCATACCTTTATTAATGAAGGATATTTTGAAGAAATGACGTTGATGATTAATTTCAGAATCAATGTAAGGACGGAGAGTATGCTGAGTATAACCTCTAGTTAAGAGAGCCGCATCATATAACTGATGAGAACTATCGTAGAATTTATTCGCCTCGGTGTCCAGAAGACGTAAAACAGAAACGGGTAATGAACTTAAAAATGAAAGCATAGAGTGGCGTCCATGATTTAATAATATAATTGACAGTCACTTCAGTCTAGTATTGTTTCGTTTAAACGCACGTGATTTACGTTTAAAGTTACCATTTTTCCTGGTGCCGTGAGATCTAGTTCTGCGTTTTCGACATTCCAGGAGTGAGAAAATATCAAAGTCCGGCATTCTGGAAATATTACCCTCATGATAAATGTTGTCATTAAATCCCAGTGGAAAAGGGGTCTGTAAAAATTTAATCCATTTCAGTTCAGCTTCATGTCTTTTGATTATTTTGAATCTAGATGTAGAATTTGCATCGTAATAAAGTTTTTCCACTGGTTGTATAATAATGTTATTTACAGAATGACCTGTACGTCGAAAGTGACGGTACAAGAAAGTGTCAGTTTTCTTAGGCTTACTCATTCTACGATAATGCTCGTTCAATCTAGTTTTAAGCATGCGGTTAGTTTGACCGACGTACTGCATATTACAGTTTGCAGCACGTCAAGTAATTAGATAAATTAAATCTGTAGACTGTCATGTCAAATCAGACATGTTAACTACAGAGAAGCGTCTACCGTTTACAGATGAAGTAACGGTAGACGCAGTGCTTAAATGCGAACAACATCTGCACCTCTTGGCATTGCACTTAGAAATACTAGGATACATTCCACTTCTTTTCCACGGATTAGTATATTTTCGAAGGATGGGTGATTTGAGAGGAGATAGTCTTATACGAAGACTACTCCCAAAAACATTGGTATTGCCTGCTCCTTTGAGATTAACTGAAGTTACAGAAGACAAATTTAAGGGTCTAACCAATACCGAAGGCAACATAGTATTAAAGTTCTTAATAGAATGGGGAATCCGTACAGAAGAAGCAGAGTGTAACCTAAGGGGTGATATTGATATTTTAAATGAATTTGTAATACTCATTTTGGTTAGTAAGGTTGTGATACCGTCAAAACTAAAGCGATGTTCATACCGGTTATTAAATAAATAAAAATACTGAAGAAGATTCCTTCGAATAGAAGGTCGGTACAACAAAAGCCCACAAAACATCCTAGTCTACTTAAAGTACAGGGATGTCAAACAAGCAGTTGTTATACAACGAGGAACGAACATCGGTTTAATAATGACCTTCAACAGGTATCTAAAGGATGTCAATTGATGGAACAGTGAAAAGCAATTGCATAAGCAATCCCTGAGGATTGGAAAAATAAGAGCATTAAATGCATGTACGGGGAGACCTTTTACAGCCGCCACACGGCACAAACAAAACAGCCCTGATATGCAAAGTAGAAGTAAAACAAAGATCAGGAATTGATACAATTAACTTACTCCATCCATAATAGACACCAAAGGGAAAGAAATACAAACATTAAGCGACCAGACCATAATGGAAACCTAAACAAAGGAAGGCCATATGGACAGTTACTTTCCCACAAAATGGCCATATGGCCATCCAAAATTAAAAGACACAAGTGATACACACAGTAAGTAACAAACAACAACATAAACAAATCGCCACAGAAGAGCCGCCTTGGAACGGTCAGTGGAAGATTTCCACTGGGGGGCTTAAATCGATTTTACGTGGCCACAATCCTCGCCCTTACTTCCGTCGCGATTTAGACAAATAATTTGTTCAGTCCGCATGAAGGCCTCCTAACTCATCAGTGCAACATCTCCGTGAACACAGAAATCAAAGAACCACAGAGGTGAGACAACGGTGAGGACTCGACAGCAAGAAACCACTGAAATGCTGGAGCAAAAGAAAACCAACAGTTAGACTCCGATGAGCCCGACCAGAGACAGAGCATCAGGCACCAACCAACATTATCTCTTTAATTTTCAATAAGCCTTTACGTTGGAGCCGTCATAGAATCTGAGGCCTGACCCACCGGCGTGCAATTAAAGAGGGAAGCAAAGTTGCCAACCGTGATTGGGTTAACTACCATGCATGCAGTCTGTCGTAAGACGAGTCTCAGATACCATGGTTATGCAATGGCACCAAGAAGTCTTTTCATCTTATTTGCATTATCTGCTGGTTCCTAGTCTGAAGGTTATCAGTATTGGAAAAAACAGGTAACCAGACCCCCCCCCCCACTGACATTGAAAGGTCAGAGGGGTATGGTTACCAGTTTTTCCAATATTGACAATGTGCAAGCTGGGAGCCAGTAAATAATGCAAATATGGTAAATGCCAAGACGAGTCTGAGATACAATGGTTATGTAATGGCCCAAACGAAGTCTGTACTAAGACAAGTGTTAGATACAATGGTTATGTAATCGCACCAAGAAGTCTACACCAAGACGGGTTTAAGATACGAAAGTCATGAAATTGCACCTAACATAACTCAACACCAAGACCAGTCTCAAAACCAACAGTTATGCAACGACACGAAAAAGAAGTTTATACCCAGACAATTCTCAGATACAATGGTTAAGCACGCCAGCGAAGTTCGAGAACTACATAAAAAGAGGATCTTACATGAGTGTTCGTGTAATATTGAATTTATTAAACGAGTTGAGAAAAGGGGATAAAATTCGAGGATTTGCCGAGCATTTTATCCCTTTTTCTCAACGAGTTGAATAAATTCAATAATACATGAGCACGAATGCAAGATTCTGTTTATCATATGACATTTAAAATGCATTTTATTCACGATTTAGTTACAAAAATGTCATTATTCCACTATTAGAAAACGCGACATCGTTACGAACGTCGTACATGTAACGTAACGGGGGCATATGTAACTAATTTCAAGTAATTTGCATATTTAATCCACTAGTGGATTATCGCATAAACTACATGACGTTATTACACTCTCAGACGCGACGTCATATGATAAAATTGATTTCTCCGTGAAACGGCCGTTAACTTCAAAATCTATGGTAAACTAGTTATTGAAAGTTATTTTGTCGATCTTGCACTTAAAGCAAATAAACTGAGTTTGGCGTCTCTTTTAGAAACCTTTACTATGCATTGCAGAAAGATTCAGCAAACCCATTGACCCACGCGCTACGCTTGTTCTATCACTTTGTAACGTATTTGATTTTTTAGTTTGGTATGGTACTGACGGAATTACACCCTGTTCCACAAACTCGGCGACTCCGAACAAACATCAGTAGCAACAGTAAGAAAAGTTCAGCATAACGAAAACATGCCTATACAAATACATCGAGGTGGTTCTAACCAGTACCCACATTCTATATTTTAGAGCAGAAATAAGATAATAAGGTTTACCCCTGCAAACCCCATTTTACTATATAAAAGCTGGGTTCGAGGGGGTCAAAATTATATAGGCATGTTTTCCTGATGGCAACTGATGGTCCAAGTGTCCGGAACGACACCATTCTCTTTCATTTTTCGACTGATCTATTGCCGGAAGTCCAAGAACAGAGATTTCTCTCGCATCTGGATATTTTATGTATGACGGTTTAATTTAGCGGACAATTAATCAATATAATTATATAGAAACGGACCATAGGTAATCATCGGTGACGCGCTTGCACAAAAGTACATCTGAGTGGTCAATATTCTTGGACAGTATGACGCAATAAGGGACAAACTGTGATTACGGGCGCCGAAAATGGCTGTTTTGCTTAATCGTTTTGCAACGCATTATATGTCATCTCGCAACTTCTTTGAATCTTGGGCTGTAAAATTTAAGCTTTAAAACTGCGGAAGTTGCTTTAAGGTGAATGGATACACCTATGATTTTCCGCCTTCTTAAGGGTAATGGATACACCGTCAGGGGAGGCAACTCCTTCATATGTATTATTGTCTCCCATGTCTATAGGGGTCAAATCTTAAAGATAAGAATGGGCAAATTCTTTCCTTTAAGAGTAGACCCTGTTTTCCATGGGACAGAGTTTAAAGAAAACGAACAGGAAGCCCCAAAAGTTTTCTCCCTTCGGATACATCTGCCAGGTGTATCCATTCCCCTTAAGGGACTCTTGACGTCCTGGTTTCTTTCATTTAAACTAAGCACCGATGGAATTATTCTAATTTGACTAAGAGACCAGTTTGTTTGTTGATATTTTGATGATGCTGTAGAAAAATTGCGCGTGATGCGATTTCAAGCACAGATGCAGCTATATCGTAGTTATGATTGCTATGGTCAGCACACTTTAAATCAACTCCGCCACCGTGGTAGAGTGGTAAAGACGACAGATACTGTAGTGCTAAACGACGCCGCTGGTACAAACATAGCACTAATCCCTGATTGTGTCACCACATGAATGTTATTGTTCGCTTGATTTGAGGTTTAACGTCCCCGCCAACACTGTATAGGTCATTTTTGAGACTTTGCTTCCAATTCTGTGGGATTTTTACTCGGCATTGAGATGAAATGACATTCCAGGGTATGTCCAATGCCCAATGAAACCAATAGGGTTTATAATCTTGGACGGTCCGACTCGCACCGCTTTGCCTGGGCAGACTTAGATCCTCTAAGCGGTTTACCAGTACTCGTGTGCGGTCGGTTTCAGCTCTTCGTGGAAGCATCACGCAACCCATCTATTTTACCAAGCCCGGATGAGCGGGGCCGACCATTATGAATGTAAAGAAAGAACTCAAGAAATGAATAACACATAAGGAGAAATGAGGATAATTGCTTTACTCTAGAAAAAATACTGAAGATACTACAGTAGCACTTCGATGGCTCGAAGAATGATGGCTCGTTTACCATGGATGTGTCAAACCCATTCTTGAGCCTGTAGCGAAATCCTCTACATAAGAAATAGTCGGGGATAATTAAGGAGATTTTAGTCTTTTATCTTGCAAATGTATGCTGTGTGTACCCATTAGAATCGCCTCGATGAGACGATTCTAATGAGTACACACAGCATACATTTTTCAATACAGAACACCGAAAGATGTCCTAAAGTATCTCGTTATGCCTCCTCGCAGAAGCCATCAGTGGCTCGAACTACCCCTGTCTCGGACAGATTTTCATGGTCCCAAAGGGGTTCGAGCCATTGAAGTTCGACTGTACTATTTTTTTTCTGATTGAATAAAAATGCCTGCGCTGACATTGTTCTCAGACAGGAATAACCATAATCCAAGAAAAAATACCTTGGAAACGGAAATTGTTCTCACTCACATTACATAATCAAAGCACCGACAGCTCTGCTGGGTTGATTGTTTCTGAGCTGGGAAAGCGGTACTGAACGGAGCATTGGGCTGTTTGTTTAACCTTTAAATTGCCGTACTTTAAGCAATCAGTTTTGTGCCTGGTCAGACGCCGCGTTCTGTGGCATCTGATCTTTGGTAAACTGTTTGCAAAAGTCTCGGCACATATGCCACCTTCTTTTACACAGCACTCTGAACATCATAACGACAAGGACAGCGCCGCTTTTTTTTTTCTACAAATAACCGTTACCAGAATTTTCTTTCAGATCCGTGATAGTCGCGTGAAGATCAACAATGAAGAGCTTCTGTGCTTAGAAATATGGGTCGACTGGAAAACACCCGACCAAAAAACACAGTTTCGTTGCAGACTAGACAGACCTTTAGAATCTTGCTTCTTTTGGTCCAAATGTAACCCTGTATGCCTAGCGTCTCAAATTGCTACATTTGCAAACAATGAAAACCCTGATCAAACGCCGCAAGACGCGGCGTTTGATCAGGGTCTTCATTGTTTGTTTAATTCAAGGAAACTAATGTTAAACTTAAAAGAATTTAACTATCTGTATTGAATACTATGTGGACCATTTTACAAATTATTTACAAGTAAAATGACCTCTCTCGGATCACATTTTTTTCGCAAAAAATATAACCTTGATTTTTTTTTTTTTGGAACCGTATGATCAGCCATTTTATCGCAGTCCGGGTAGGGCCTAAATCGTACTAATGCATGCCGAATCTATTTTCAATCGACCCAAAGTGTCCAAGCGATCCGGAAGCTTACCTGCGATTGTGCACGTGGTTTCTACTGGCCAATACAGTCTAACCAAACGGCTCATTATGCCAACGAATGCACCTGGCATATTCCCGCCAGTTTTGCAAGGGAGACAACTTTCGGAACTTCTGGCTGACTTTCATTGTAAACTAGGTCCCGTAACTTAACGCATTTAGGAAATAATTTGCAAACCAATTTTCAAATGCAAATAATCATTGAATCTCGTCAACCGATACAAACCTATTTAAGGGGATTGTGTACACTTGATATATTTTCCGCCATTTTTTACAGGAGGCCAACTATCGGAACTTCCGGTTTGCTTTTCACAAACACTTAGTCCATATGAAGAAGAGGTCTACTCTCAAAGGAAAACAATTGCTCCTTAGGGGCAAATTCTTTCCTTTGAGAGTAGACCCTATTGGAATGGAGGACAAAATGTCTATAAAACAATTACCTCCCCTGACTGTTTACCCGTGTCATGATATGACAAAGTCTACTTACTTTTCGTTGTGTATTAAATGGGTTAGGGAAACTAAAAGGCTCCATGTCGTCATACTGATTCACTGTCTTTTTAAACTCTTCGTAGTTTGGGTTGGAGGGTGGGCTGCCAGTTATCACGAGCAGGGATCGAACTGCTTCTTCGTTAGTAGTTGACTTTGGGTCGTCCGTTGTTCCTGGAAAATACAGTCGAAGTTTAATAGATCGAACTTGAATAACTCTAATATTCTTTTGGGACAATGACAATTTGTTCGAGGTAGAAGTGGTTCGAGCAATCCAGGGTCAGTCATGGCGCTAAGCATATTGGGGGATGGCGTACATTTGTTTGCAATCATCTAAAAAGTAAAGGAACGTTGTGTGTTGTGTTGTGGTATTACGGTACAGTCAACAGCTAATGTCATGGCGAGCCGGTCAATTTTATTCACTGTTCCCTAACAGGCTTAGACACTCTAAGCGGTTAACCAGTACAGGAACGTCGACCCCCGTTCATCGGAGTTTGAAGAAATAGATGGGCTGTGCACATATAAAAAGTTGCGAGTCTTATAAACCCTATTGGTTTCATTTGGCGACATGGCTTGAGATGTCATTTCATCTCAATGTCGAGTAAAAGTCCAACAAAATTGGAAGCAACGTCTCCAAAATTACCTATACAGTGTTGGCTACTTTCTAAGTTCCAAGGCAACGGGCTCACTGGTTCCAAGGAAGAAGAATTTTGAAGATTTTTAACGTGTATACTTGGTCATGTGACCGAGACCGATTGAACAAACTTTCAATTCTTCTTCCTCATATGAATTTTGCTTGATTTGTCCAGCGGTTTTTAGAACAATAAGCTTTTTTAATTTTGGTATCTGGATGACCTTGAATCAGAGTCAAGGAGTGATCTTGACCTTTGCTATCCATGTAGCTTCATATACCGTTTTAGTTAAATACATGTGTCCATTTTATCAAGCCAGTCATCATTTAAACAATCGATGATGGTCCTGAGTCCCCAATGCTTCATACTAAGTTTCGAGGCAATGGGTTCCAAAGAATAAGATTTTGAAGTGTTTTACTATATATGTACATGGAGGCCATACTGGTCATGTGACCAGACTAATATTAATTTTCATTTCTTGTTCCTAAAAGTTTTCATCTGAAATTTGGTCACAAATGGCCCGGGTTTCTGAGAACACCAATTTTAATTTTTATATCTGAGTGACCTTTGGCCAAGTTTAATTTACTCATTTAGCTTTCAGCATCTAAAAAAGTCGCATCACAGGCTGCTATGTTTTCCCAAAATGCATGGTGATGACTTTTTCGTTTACAAAAACCTGTGCAATCTTATTTGACCTTGACCTAAAATAGGTCGAAGTCATCCAGACGTCATCCTTTGAACCAACTATGATTGTCACGAATGCCTAATGCCGCATACTAAGTTTCATGACAATCGGCAGACTGGTTCTTGAGAGGAAGATTATTAAACGGTTTTTACCTTGTATGGACATAGCGGCCATCTTGGTTCTGTGACCCAGACCCCGCAAATAAACCCACTGAGGCTACATATGAAATTAGGCTATGAGTGGTCCAGCAGTCTTTTAAAATGTTGGAGGACGACGAACGGATGAACCATGGCTATACTATTAGCTCGCCAATGAGTGAGCTTATAAATAAATAAATAAATAAATAAATAAATAAATAAATAAATAAATGAAGTAGGTATATCCTTAATCTCTAAAACTATTGACAGTTTGATGAGAATCCATCGTAAAACCCTCGGTCCGATGAGACCTTGTCCCACATGAAACTGTTAAAAGGTACGCTTAAGTGAGAAAAAGTATATACGTGATGATAATTATAATATGTATTGTTTTATAGATAAGGTGTACATCAGGGAAAACCCACTCATGCGAGATAACGTTTTCTTTACATTACGATAACATTCACCCGTGCAACATGGTGCATTTTCCATAACTCCAAAAAACTGAGGAATTTTTCTTATTTATTCAGCAAACATAGGTTTTGGGTGCTCCTTAGAGCGATTCTAATGAATACCCACAAATTATGTCTTTGAGCAGAAATAAGAAAAATACTGTATACCCCTGTATACCCCAGTTTTCTCTATATAAAAGGGGTGTTCGTTTCACGGATTTGTTAACGTGATAATTTCTTTAAAACCAGCCTTTTGTCTATTGAAACATCAGATAAACAAATCCGTAGCAAGAACACCCCTATAAATCCCACTTAATATAGAAAAAGTGCGGTTTTCAGGGACATATACTATTTTCCATATTGTTGCTCGAAACATAGAGGCGGCCTTAATGAACATCCACAAACTAGAAATAAGAAGAAAACAATAATCATCTAAAAACATCTAGCACTAAACGCGATTTTAGATGACGATGTGTTGACATTTGTCTTTTTTCTTCTTCTAATATAGATCGTGGGTGATCGCGGTTCTTGAGGTTATTGACAACCAGTGTCAGGAGGCTGAATCTAAAGTATGCCTTGAAAGCCCTACATGTCCTTTAAAATGGGATAAAAACATAATTACACGGAGCTAATTAACATGATGAATGTAATGCATGCAACTGAACATTATATCTGTAAGCAGCCGCCATTAATTAAACTACGTGAGAAAGATGATTATACTGATTTGTATGCGTTAAGGTTTACGTCCCGGACAACATTATTCAGGTCATTTTGCAGATGTTGATTCCGATTTTGTGGGACTTTCGCCTGACAATGAGATGAAATGTCATCTCAAGCCATGCCGCCAAAAGAAACCGCTGAGGTTTAAGGCGGGGGTCCGACTCGCACTACTTTTCCTAGGCAGGTATAGACCTTAGCGGTCATGTAACTGACTTCAACACTCGTAATAAATTATTAACGGCTAAACTCCTTAATCAGGGTTATCGGTACCATAAACTACGCAAAGCCTTTTCAAAATTTTATAGACGCCATTCTGATTTAATTTCAAAATTCAATATTGGACTTAAATCTCTTCTGCAACAAGGTCTATCGGAACCCGAATTTTATGGTGACTTAGTATATAAATTCAGAAAAATATATAACCGCAATGACTTCAGCACCCAATTTCGTAAAATCATTCTTCGATATAAAAAGATTGGGTACAACATGGATATTATACGACAGACTGCATGCATGGTAGTTAACCCAATCACGGTTGGCAACTTTGCTTCCCTCTTTAATTGCACGCCGGTGGGTCAGGCCTCAGATTCTATGACTGCTCCAACGTAAAGGCTTATTGAAAATTAAAGAGATAATGTTGGTTGGTGCCTGATGCTCTGTCTCTGGTCGGGCTCATCGGAGTCTAACTGTTGGTTTTCTTTTGCTCCAGCATTTCAGTGGTTTCTTGCTGTCGAGTCCTCACCGTTGTCTCACCTCTGTGGTTCTTTGATTTCTGTGTTCACGGAGATGTTGCACTGATGAGTTAGGAGGCCTTCATGCGGACTGAACAAATTATTTGTCTAAATCGCGGCGGAAGTAAGGGCGAGGATTGTGGCCACGTAAAATCGATTTAAGCCCCCCAGTGGAAATCTTCCACTGACCGTTCCAAGGCGGCTCTTCCGTGGCGATTTATTTATGTTGTTGTTTGTTACTTACTGTGTGTATCACTTGTGTCTTTTAATTTTGGATGGCCATATGGCCATTTTGTGGGAAAGTAACTGTCCATATGGCCTTCCTTTGTTTAGGTTTCCATTATGGTCTGGTCGCTTAATGTTTGTATTTCTTTCCCTTTGGTGTCTTTTATGGATGGAGTAAGTTAATTGTATCAATTCCTGATCTTTGTTTTACTTCTACTTTACCAGTACTCGAGTTAGGTCAGTTTCAGCTCTGCGCGCGAGCACCATGCAGCCCAATCTTTTTCTCCAAGCCCCGATGACCTGGGTATCTTTTCCAAAGTTACTTCGTTTATTGCGGCCTTTTTTTTACGAATTGCTTCAAAGTTTCGGATAAAGCAAAGAACTCTAATTTCAGTTTTACTTTGTCTGTTATTTGAGCCCCCGCCAAGCGAATTTGTGTCTTCGAGCATTCCGTCATGGCAAATTTAAGCTACGCATGCCCAGCCATTCAGAGGGGCCAGGGATTTGGCTTTCTGTCTGAAGGTTCCTCTTGATTCACTGCTTGTATGAGCGAGCAGCGAAGGTTCTTGCGAGACTGCGCGGATGCGCAGGCTCGCCTGAACCTTCGCTGCTCGCATAGGAGATAAGTACCAAAATCGCTTGACGGGGCCCATTTAGAGCACATTATTCCAATTTTCCCGGCAAATTTAAATTTATATGCACAGACCTGTTCTTCTTTTATACGCACCATCTGGTGTTATAAGAGACCGTGTTTCAAGTTAATTGAGATTTCAACGTTTTTCCAATAAACTTTGTATATACGGAAATGCCGGGAAAGGGAATAGGAATGAAACAGACGATTTTAATTCAATTTTCTTGTCAGTTTAGGAAACGGTTGGCTTTTTTGCTTAAGGTGAATGAACATATGCCTGACTGAGATACTTTTCGCCATGTTTTGGAAGGGAGTGAATTTTGTGACTGAATATCCTTGGAATTTTGGGCATTAAAGGAAAATATAAGTGAAGGCAATGATCAGGAATCAGGCCTCCCACCAAAGACACCGCTGGGAAAGAAACGCCAATATAAAACACTTCCACCATGATAATGAAAACGACACAAGCGGGAAGCCAAAATGACAGTTTCTTTCCCGGTTATCCAAAATTTGAAGATATTAGCAGCTATAACATAGCCCCCGCCCATCGAGGCTTGAAGAAATAGATGAGCCGCATGATGCTGCCACGCAGAGCTGAAACCGACCCGCATACGAGTACTGGTAAACCGCTTAGAGGATCTAATCCTGCCCAGGCAATGCGGTGCGCGTCGACGCGTCCATGCTTATACTAAACCCTATCGGTTTCATTGGGCGGCAGGGCTTGAGATGTCATTTTATCTCGATGTCGGGTAAAAGTCCCACAAAATTGGAAGCAACGTCTCAAAATGACCTTTACGGTGTCGACGGGGACGTTAAACTTCAAATCGAACAAACAAACAAAGCAGCTATAACAATAATAAACCACAACAGAAGAACCGCCTTGGACCCCATTCGAAAAAAAACATATTCTTAGTGGAAAGACATACCTCCATATGATGATAAATGCGGGTAACTAGAAGCATATGTCGTGGGTACTTGTTAGAATCGCCTCGATGAGGCGATTCTAACAACTACCCACGACATATGATTTAATGGAGAATTTAGAAAAATGTCCCAAAAAATTCCTTTTCCGGAGATATAGCTATTGAAAACGAGACAAAAACATTCTCGAAAGAGTTGCCTACCCTTGACTCGTTCCAATATTCCGTAAGGAACTGGTATTTATTTCCATCAGAGGCCAATTTAAAAAGTAAGTTGAAAATTAGCGTGCGTATTTGAATTTAAGTTCCGCTACTTTACGGTACGTTTATAATGAATGGCACTGCCGACGACATGTTTTTTCTTCCTGTTTCAGAGTAATCGGGACAAATCAGGCTTGGCAGACGATCAGCATTAAAAAGGTCGAGTCTTACTCTCTCGTCTGCGCTATTGTGCTCTAACAGATAAGTGGCGACCAGGAAAAGGTACCGAGAAAAATGGCGATGTGAAAACTGTCGTTCTTCAAAGTCTGGAACGGAACCAATTCTGCAATTCAGATTTAAACATATCCGGACTACTTTTTCGTTGTCATTGCACAATACAATTTTAAAATGCAATTTGGCCACCATTAAAATAACAGACCCTACGAGATATATTGATACTTTTATCGCCCCATTGTTTCATATTGTTTCTCAAACCAGAGACTTTGGACGTTCGAAATAACTGCGGGTCTAACGTGTGCTCATAATCTAGCTTTTAGAGTTCTCTAGTTCGATTTCGAGCGTCTCCAAACTTTAATAGGAGTCCTTAAGGGGAATGGGAACACCTTCAGGAGAGGCAACCCCTGCAAAAGTATTTTTGTCTCCCATGTCAACAGGGGTCAACTCTTAAAGGAAAGAATTTGCTCCTGGGGAGCAAATTCTTTCCTTTAAGAGTAGACCCTTTTTTAAGTGTGATAGGGCTTATAGAAAAGCGAACAGGAAGTCCCAAAAGTTGTCTCCCTTTGAAAAATGGCGGAAAATTGTCAGGTGTTCCCATTCCCCTTAAACCGAAATAACCTTAGTTGTTGTTGGGACGTAAACCGCAATCGCACATACACACAGACCATACTGCATCGGAATGGAGAGGGAGATGCGGCCACAGCTTGCAAGTAGTGTCTCAGACCGGTCATATGTGTTCATTGAAACTGAATTACAATTTTATCTTGCTAATCAAAATGTTGCAATATCGTAAACCTAACGAGACAAATGCATAGGCACTTTCTTCACATTGCACGGCCCGTCAATGTTGGTCGAAAAAGCCAATTTCGGTTAGTGCTCTATAATCAAGACTGTTTATAAACGGGCCTGCGTAGCCTAGTGGATAAGCGCACTGACTCTTAATCATTAGGTCTCTCACCGCTGTGGGTTCGAGCCCGGCTCGGGTCACATGTGAGACGCCAAGCTCTGCAATGGAAGGCTAGGTGGTTTTTCTTCGGGTACTCCGGTTTTCACCCACCTATGATTAACGGTCGGCTGGATATAAGTGAAATAATCTTGAAAGAAACCAAAAAAAAAAAAAAAAAAACAAGAGTGTGTATCGGTTTTGAAGAAACATCTATGGTAGATGGTAGAACAGTTCAACGTTCATAACTAACTGTTGAGATACTTTAATGACATTGTCTGTGCATGTCAAATTCTTCGAAGTATGACGCACCACTATTCTGCACAGGATAGATATTACTAAAACAAAGTAAAAAGTAACAAGCTGACAACGTACAATTTTGAGCAGAAATAAAAAAGATTTACCTTGATTTATCCCATGCCTAAGTTGCCTATTTTCTACATGTAGGAAACTGGTATTTGCTTTCTTGTTTCCATTTATGCCCTCAAGCCAGGTTTGTTTTGCCTAATAATGGGTTGAAAATACTGTAGGTATAAGTAATAAAGCTAACTTGTTAAACGTCGACTGAAGTATGAACAACGTATAGGCAAGGATCCTTCTTTGTCCGTGGCCCGACGTTTTTCATACGTCAATGTTTACATTTCCACTGCAAAGCCTAATGTAAACCTATAGAAAAACATGTAGTTCATACTTCCATGAATGAATCGAGTCACATGATTTTAGTGACGTCAAATGACGTCAGTCTAAACCATTGTTCTCTACGGGCGCTGGTGACGTCAACGCTCTTCCGCTCTTAGATGAGAAGACAGCGTGTAAATGTTTTTTCAGCATTAAAAGTTGGGCCTATAAGCATTTTTTTCGCCCTGTGATGAAGGACAAAGAATGTAAATATAAAAATAAACTTATTTTTTCTTTTTTTCATGAAAATTCGAACGACAGCGGGTCGCTAGCAAAGTTTACATGAACATTTACTTTGCATTCATACTTTCATGAACAGCAGAAAAATAAAATTCATTTCTTAAATGAACGTTAAAATAACCTTCATTTCTGAACTAAACTGTTTTTGGCTTTATACGAAATAGTGAGTTGTAGTCACTAGATTTTATATAAGGCTGACCGGATACAACTGAATTTTTCGTTTCTGAATGGTACACAACTTATTTGTGATACCACGTTTTTCAAAGAGAAAGAAACTAATAAGCGGTTCAGCCCCGGAGACCAGTCCAGGTATCTTTGCAAACAGTGTAGATCCTGATGAGACGGCTTGTGGCCGTCTCATCAGAATATACATTGTTTGTCATCCTGAAAATGTTTTTGTCTTAACCTCATTTTTAATGGATGCGTCCAAATCCAGAGATGGACGAGTCCACTACAGGACCTCGGGGGTGAAAGGGATAACTCACGTCGATAAAACTTGAGTGGGTCAATGGTATCCACAGTCTCATGGTCGTAGTATATCACCACATATTCGCCTGTATCTAGGAGGCCTCTGTCAAACATGTTAGTCATCATATCCACAATGCCATTGTATGTCCCGAGAAACACGTACACTGAAACGAAAATAATAATAATAATAATAACAGTAATAATAATAATAATAATCGACTATTTATTGAGGGTAACACATTAGTAAATTAGTACTTATCTTCCATGTGACCCTCTTTATCTTCCTCTTCTTGGGTATAAACCAGTACTAAGCAATGTGGATAAAATATCTTGCTCAAGGAAACAACACTTGGTGCATGCGGGGATCGAACGGGCTACCTCTCGATCTCAAATCCGATGCTTTACCACTGCATCACAGCGCACCAAATAATCGATTTGGTTTAAACAGGCCCTTTTGCGAATATTTTGCAGAGGAGGTGAGAATCTTAAGAAAATCTTGATTTGGGGCCAAAAGTTACAGGTGTAAACTTGATCTCTGGTGAAAAACTGAATGAATTTGAGATAATTTTGCAAAAAAGTGGGGTGCATTCAGGTTGCAACCCTCGAATCCCCCACTGCGTACGGGCTTGGTTTAAACATATTTATTTCCAAAATGTGATTTATACAAAGCTACAATCAGCATATATGAATTAATTCCGATAACACATCCGTGTGATATAGTGCATTTTTTCATAACTCAAAAGGGTATTTACAGATGAAAATTTGCGATATTTTTCTTATTTATACTTAAAACATAGGTTTTGGGTGCCCGTTAGGCGGTTCGATGAGGCGGTTCTAACGAGTACTCACAACCTATGTCTTGGAGCAGAAATAAGGAAAATAATGTTTACCCCCGTAAACCTCATTTTTCTCTATATAAAGTGGGGTTTAGGGGGGGGTGTTAATTTCACGGACTTGTTCACGTGATGTGAGCCCGCGTTCACTTATTACCAGTGAAACTTCAACAGCGCCAACAGGGATGTTTCGTTTACATTGGCCTTTTCGAACTCCCTCTTCGATCGCTTGAGCATTCTAAGTCAATATATGATCGGTGATAATTTAAGAGTTATTATTATAATTATCATTTGATATCGTTAAAGAGCAGTTATGATCACGTGAACAAGTCCGTGAAATGAAAACTCCTCTAAACCCCACTTTATATAGAGAAAGGTGGGGTTTATTTTCTTATTTCTACTCTAAGACATAGATTGTGGCGGTTCTAACGAGCGCACACAGCCTGTCTTCAGTATAAATACGAAAAAATCACAGATTTTCATCCGAAAAGTACCCAATTTGGAGATGTGACAAATGGACTGTGTCTCACGGGTGTGTTATCGTAATTAACGTCATTTAAGATATTCTTAGTAAGTAGTCATTACGCAAACACGCCAATGCAAATACATTGGCACCTTTATCGTCGAAAAAATGAAGATTTTAAGACGAAAAATTACGATATTTTTCTTATTTCTGCTCAAAATATAGAGTGTTGGGTTCGAACGAGTACCCACACTCTATATTTTAGAGCAGAAATAAGAAAAATAAGGTATACCCCGAGAAACCCCAGTTTTACTGTATAAAAGTGGGGTTCAAGGGGGTCAAAATTATAAAGGCATGTTTTCGTGAAGCATTTTGTCCTGACCTAAAGTATCTATACAGCAAAGTTCATTTCGCAATGGCGTGGTGTCAGGTCGGGTTACTTTTATGAAGTTTATTTAGAAAATGGCAAGACTTCTGGCAAACAGTGAAGGCGCGACTAATCTGGACCTGCATTTTTCGCCCGTGTCCCCTTTTGGGGCCTTCCCAGTCAAAAATAAATAAATATGAATAACTGCAATTGTTTTTTTGTTTGTTTGTTGAGATTTCATGCCCACGGCAACACTATTTAGGTCATTTTGGAGACGCTGCTTTCAGCTGTGTGGGACTGGTGAAATGACACCTCAAGTCCCACTGGTCAAAGAAACCACTAGGGTTTATATGTATGGACGGTTCGACTCGCCCGACTTTGCATGTGCTTAGACCTTCTAAGCAGTTTACCAGTACTCATGTTCGGTCGGTTTCAGCTCTGCGCGGAAGCACCATACAAACCCATTACGACAACACACCCGTGCAAATTGGTGCTTTTTTACTCATCTCCAAAATGGCCATTTTTCTGATGAAAATCTGTGATATTTTTCTTATAACTACTGCAAACATAGGTCGTGGGTGCTCGTTAGAACCGCCTCATTGAGGCGGTTCCTACGAGTACCCACAACCTATGTCTTGGAGCAAGAATAGGAAAAATAATGTATACCCCCGTAAACCTAAATTTTCTTTATAAAAAGTGGGGTATAGGGGGGTCTTCATTTAACGGACTTGTTCGTGTGATGCAATCTTTTTTCTCCATGCCCTGATGGGCGGTGGCAAGAAGAATTGCAGTTTAAAAGACTGCTCTCATTAGTCTCACATAGTGTAACATTCCTATTTTACGACGTAAGACCACCTTTTGGACTGTTCAAAAGTGGTCTTTTAAGACCACTTTTGAACAGTCCCAAAGGTGGTTCTTGACCATAGGATACTTTATGCAGAAAACACGAATAAAGAATAGCCAAATCCTACTTATAAGCTTTTTAAAGGAGAACTAGTCTTAATTATTTTAGGTGGTCTTAATAGCGTATTTTACTGTACATCAAAAACTGTTATTTTTTCTTATGAAAATTTATAAAGTCTTTCTTATTTCTGCTTCAAAAATAGATTGTAGGTGCCAGTTAGAACCGCCTCATCGAGGCGGTTCTAACGAGTTCCAACAATCTATGTTGTGAAACAGAAATAAGAAGTACAGTTTATACCCCTTGATAATCCTGGTTTAATCTATATAAAGTGGGGTTTACAGGTTGTATATTAACATGTCACCAGGGGCAGCCGTTATGTGCAAAGGGTCGACCCCGTTTAGACGAACCAAATTCTGGACATTTCGTGTTATATGACCCTAATCTAAGTCATGTAGGCGGAAAAAATCGGGTCGGTGTCAAGTGCCCTGGACGCATTCAGTGTTGAGACGCTTTCATTGAAAGACACCCAGAAAAACTCTGAATGAAAATGTCGTCTATTTCGTCCTCTCTCTCTTCTTGTATACGTTTTAATCATTTTTTGCATACAGACAGCGAGGACTATGATCAAACTGCTTTCAGAAGGGCAGCCTGATCTGTGTCCGCACTGTTTGCGGCAATGAAAATTAAATAAACCAGCATACACCAAAGCCGACGACAATTTAGCTACTGTTGTCTTGAGGGTTTACAGAGCTCCTCAGTAAAAGTTTAAGATTCAATCCACAAAGTGCTGTACTCAAGAGAAAATCAACGTTTTATTAAATATACTTGCTTTCCCAGGCCATTGCCTTGAAGACATGTCTGGTGGACTACTTAAACCAATTAGTACATTTATGACAATTAGGCATTTAAACCGAAAAAAGTACTCGTGTAGGAATGAGCACTGACAAGTCCTAATTTCTTGATTTAACCATCTTCGGGCAAATGTGAACGTCCTCAGTGTTATTTTGCTCACTGAAATCTAAATAAAGTAGAAATAGCAAAGCAGCAATCTGCGTATATTGCAAAAACCACAAATGCGTGCAGCTGTCTAAATTTAACATGCAAATGACAGCAGATTTGACTTGTTGATTTCAGTGTATTGATTTCGTATATAGAAACTTAAATATGTCTGAAAATATTTAGGGTTTCCAATTTGTACTGAGGTTTTACGTCCTCTACAACACAATTTAGGGGATCGGAGACATTTGCTCATAAGACAATTACTCACAAGACAATTGCCCACAGACTTAACCCTTTTTGTACCAAATGGAATCTTCCACCTTATATATGGCAGGAGTCAATTTCGAAATTTAGGGGTTTCAGGTTGTGTTTTCATAAAAAACGAGAAATGGCTTAACTTTTTGCAAACAGTGTAGACCCTGATCAGACGCCGCAGAGCGCGGCGTCTGATCTGGGCCTGCACTGTTTGCCAACGTACCCCTTCTGGCATTTCTGTTACTGAATGTGTTAATGGAAACCAAGGCAACTGTTCACAAGATATTTGCATATTTTATTTATTTATTTATGTAAGAAATTACAATAGCACACAAAGTGAAATCCAAACGCACAAATAATATATCACTCATATTATTAATACATCAAAACCTCATTATAAAACTGTTCGGTATAACAAGGTTTTGGATATATAACACAATTTCAGATGGATCAATGACCATGCATGGTATTTTGTTCTATATAATCTATACATTTTGTTTGGATATTACACGATTGTTTACCTTACATGATTTCTGCCGCGGACCCATGAATGGTGATAAAAAGGTTGTGGTGTATATTACAGCTCAAGAAAACAAAATAGCACACATAGTAAAAGTCAAACAGCACAAAACATGTTACTTAATACAAACAATGCTATTAAAAACAATCTACATTCATAGCACATTTTAAATATTTTCACTGAGTGCCAAAATCACTTTAAAAATTATTCTACTCTATGGCTAACTGCATCCATGAAATGTTCGAGTGCCCTGGTCTCCTCTAAAGTCTCTTCAAGGAGTCTAAAATAGAAGTGATGGCAATGATCAGTAATCGATACAATAAACCCACAGCTCACATCACAGACACACAGCACACATGAAACAACTAGACCCTAATGGAAACATCACTAGCGGAAAGCCAAGGGGACAGCTACTTTCCCACAAAGTGGCCAATTGGCTATCTCTTTTGAAGTTACACATGTGCCCTACGCTTCCCGTTTGCTAGGAAATTATCCTCTACTACATGTATATTACAGTATCAGAGATAAGTGCGTGCCTTTGCTTAGTATAATTTAACGTTACTAAATCAAGCCACGAGTTAGGTGATCAGTTGGTTTGTTTGTTTGTTTGATTTGAGGTTTAACGTCCCCGTCAGCACTGTATAGGTCATTTTGGAGACCTTGCTTCCAATTTTGTGGGACTTTTACCCGACACTGAGATGAAATGACATCTCAAGCCCTGTCGCCCAATGAAAACAATAGGGTTTATAAGCATGGACGGACCGACTCGTACCGCTTTGCCTGAGCAGGCTTAGATCCTCTAAGCGGTTTACCAGTACTCGTGTGCGGTCGGTTTCAGCTCTGCGTCGAAGCATCATACAGCCCATTGATTTCTTCAAGCCACAATGGGCGGGGCTGTGATCAGTTAGCTATCATTTCATCTAATAACTGATGTTTTAATTATCACTAATTAGTTGAAATCCTGCTGAATAACTGTTACACGAACTAGTTCTCATAAACTACAGATAATTTAATAAAACACTTCAAAATAAAAATAAAAATATGAACAAACGTGTTGTGAGCAACTGTCCTTTGTGGACAGTTGTCTTGTGAACAATTGTCTTGTGAGAAACTGTCTTGTGAGCAGCTGTCATGGAATCCTACTAAGGTCAATTTGGAGACGTTGCTTCTGACTTTGTGGGATTTTTACCCGACAATGAGATAAAATGACATCAACAAGTACGCTAAGATCCTTTCATATTATAGTGATGACGTTGCATCGACCTTGATACGACGTTGCTTACACGCCATTTGCCTAGTGGGATAGTCCGTGTTAACGTCCATAACAACGTCAACCATTTGCTTACTAAAGCCCCGGCTGTCTCGACAAAAGCGTCACCCGAACCATTTGTAAACACAAAAGTTGTAGATTAATAATGAGCCAGCGCATGACAAAACCTACAATAAGACATGTTCGCCCAACAAAGACTCAGATCAGCCTGCACACCCGCGCAGTGTGTTCAGAGTCTTCGTTGTGCGCTCTAAGGATAGCTAAGGGCCCAATGCTCCTTCATGCATCAAGAGAAGTTTCTGGTTAGACTATATATATGCGCAAGCGGATCTGATTCTTCGCTCGGCGCACATGTCTTATTGTAGGTTTTGTCATGCGCCGGCTCAATTTATAGGCCGGACAATGAGAAAAGGACCCTTATTATTGCCCGGGTTTTAGTGCATTTCACAAATGAAACGCGTTTTCTTTTTAACGTGCATGTCGCTATTCTACGGTAGCTGCCCACTATCATATGTGAATCGGACCGGTCCAAGTCCAGTCTTATAGTGTCCGCTACGGAGATAACCGGATTTTTCTTACGGACAATCACGATTAATTTACTCGTTTTTAATGACAGATTCCATCTGTCTTTTCTTGCTGTGCTGCACGTTTTAAGTAATTCAGGCTTTTTCTTCCGGCTTTGACCGCCAGAAATATGAGTCCGCACAAAATGTATTTCCTGTAAGCGTAATACAAACTTTTGAAGCAGACGACTTGACGATTCAGCATTTCATATGAATCAGCCGCATCATGCGACGGGTTTGGCGAAGATTGTATACCCAGATCAATGCGGCGTCTGCTCAGCAGTCTGCTTAGGTTTTACACTGTTTTCTATCAGTGCTGTCAATATTTAATCCTTAAAGACCAGCCTGCTGTTGGACCAGGTCAGCTGTAGACAAGAATATTAATGGGTTTTCTTTCTGACTTTCGAGGTCAAGTTTAGGTCGATTACAACATAGGTGTATATTGACTTTGCGTGGAGAAATTGAAAAGAAAGGCTGTCCCTTTCAACCCTGGAATATGGTACAGATACTTAGTGTAGGTCCTGTGACATAATTCTAGGTGCCATATATTTACCAGAATGGACGAGCCCAACTCCAGTGATGGAAGAGTGCACTCCAGAAACCCAAGGCAGTGAATAAATCAAAGCACTGACAAAACTCATGCCGATTGTCTCTAAATGCAGGCTGGTCATGAACGGGGACTTGGACTGATTCGTTTAAACTTAAGATGTTAGTAACTAATGCAAAAAAGTGTGGAACAAGATCAGCACCGTGTTGTGTGGCTTTTGAACTGAGTTTACATTGTTTGCCAGATCATGTGCAGATTTTAGAGATAACACTTACATGTACCATACACTGATAAACGACGCGGCTATGTTTGGGTTGATTGTTTGGCATTCGACCCGAAGTTGATAATAAGGAAAGCGCTTCAGTGCTAATGTTTACGTGACTATCACTGACTAGTCCCAAAAACTTTTTGTCTTGTAGAAAGTAGCCGCAGTGAGATCGGGGTATTCCATAAGACGGAAGAGGGTTATCCTGGAATCATAGGGTGAGCTTGGCAAACAGTGTACACCAAGATCAGACGCTGCCGAACGCGTCTTCTTATCAAAATCTTCACTATTTGTTTGGAATTTCAAAGTTAAATAAAACAGTTTAAATCTCAGCCCAGGCCTATTACTCCAACCCACACCCACACTCTCAGTGCTTTGATTCTGAAAGTTAACCAAACTCCTTTAAGCTAAAAAGGTTAAATCAATCAACCGTGACGTTTGGTTACCAGTCCGGCCACGTCGATCCTGTGCACCACCCTCACACCAGTACGGATAGAAACCACATGTTCAGGATAAAACTTTTGATGTGTAATGTAAGGTCGTGCCTAGAAAAGAAGAAACTGAAATTTGTTCTCAAAAAAGCATTTAGTGAGAGCGTATTGCAACATTTTTCATTAAAGGATCGTTAGCGTGCCCCTGGACAGTTAGAAGCTGGTCGGAAAGCGGGTGACGTTGACTCTGATTTTGGGTGCCACATGTGTGTGATCTATCGTCTATTGGAGCGACATCTTACTATATACAGAAGACGCTAGTGGACGTCGACGTAGCGGAAGACCGACGTCCGTTCGTCAAGATCGATTCGACCGTCAGACGCATATGCGAAACAGATTTCCGCCGGCAGCTGCTACACTGTACCTGTAGATAAACAAGGTGCCTCAACTACCGACTAATAAGCATTGACACTCATTGTCGCCCTTATGCGAGGCACGTTTGAGAGCTAGACGTCCCTGTCGTGACCAAAGTTAACGCGTCGACACAGTACGGAACACTTACGCTAGTGCATGAAATACGTAAATTGGCGTCTAAGCGAATGACATATGCGTTTCAGTGACAAATCGCACTTCAGCGTGAATCACGCCGGTTGTCGTTTCCGGGTGTTTCGACGTATAGGTGTAAGGCCTAGGGAGTATGCCGAGGCGACGCGTGCGTAATAGAACATGGCATATCGAGTGAAATAAGCGTAATTGTGTGGCGAGCTATTGCGTGTAGTTAGCGAACGTAGCTTAGTGTCTTTAAGAACAATCAAGATCATAGCTGAGACGTGGATTGAACAGCGAGACGTTTCATCAATCAAGTGCTTCGGCCTCACATGGTTCCATTTATTTGTTTACGCTCAGAATCCGGAATATCTTATCCAGCAGGATTACGAGCGGGCTTATAGTGCTGTTCTTACTCAAAAATGTCTTCAAGCCAATGGAATTCATGTACTGGACTAGCCAGCCTTTCTCCTCCGATCTCTTTCCCATAGAGTATCTTTGCGTAGAGGTGTCCACAACCGACCAGACAAAAACTGTTACTTATGGACAGTAGCAGTGTTAAAACTTGAATTTGAATGTTTGGTTTTGGAAACGTAAATAGTTTCTTTCAAAAATTTGAAACATCGAATGGCGTTTCATAAAACCACTTATCTATAGACTTCTTCAAACATATCATATATTGAGATTTGCAAAACTACCTTTCTAAATTTTAAGCTCTTTTTAGAAAGGTTTTCTGTAAGTTTTCACAGTGTTATGATTTTCTCATAGAATCTGTCATTTCAGTGCCTTTGGCGCTTTGATTATTACTGGTTGTCGCTCCGTTGAACTGCAGGAAACCAGCCTAACAACAACACGTCCTTCACCTTTTAAACTCCGTTCAGAAAATCTGAATCATCGATTTTTTCGATTCTCGCGTTTAATACTCATTTTAGCCCATACATCACTATGGGAAAGTTTTAGACCTCACCCTCCGCCGATTTCTCCAGCAATTCGTATGCTTCTGCGATAGCCAGGAAAGTCTGTGATTATTTGGAGAAAAGTGCAAAATCTAAATTTTCTTCCACAGACTAAGACATTCTGACAGGTTCGACACATCCTTTTAAACCATATATAGAAGTGGCTACTGCTCTTGTAAATTACAAGGGCGTATATGTTTTATTTGCACGATCACTTCATGGAAAATCATTAGCTGTGACACCACATCCGATATCGGTATATTTCTTTTTGACCACTGTTGACAGCAGATTACGCTAGTGACTCCCCGTTCCTAGTGAGCCTCTATCTAGCCATTCGAATGTAAGGTGTGTCGTAACTGCATATCTATTTATAAAGTGCATCACATGGATTTGAATATTTATTATTTTACCTGACAATCATCGTCAAATGGACTTAGTCTGTGGTCTCATTTCTTTGTTTTGCAATTTTCTCCAA
This sequence comes from Lucinisca nassula, assembly GCA_963580285.1. Classification (NCBI taxonomy): domain Eukaryota; kingdom Metazoa; phylum Mollusca; class Bivalvia; order Lucinida; family Lucinidae; genus Lucinisca; species Lucinisca nassula. The sequence continues at coordinate 22,892,497 of OY757011.1, read as the reverse complement.
ATAATCACAGCCTTCCCTGACTGTCGCAGAGGTATATGACCTGTTGGGGAAGTCGGCGGAGGGTCAGGTCTAAAACTTTCCCACAGAGATGTCTGGGCTAAAATGAGTATTTAAAGGAAGAAACGAAAAAATCGATGATTCAGATTTTCGGAACGGAGTTTAGTTGCCGTTTGTTAGTAGTGTATCGTTTTGCAATGGTTGTTAAATGCACTAAAAGCACTAGAATCCTAAGCTTCGGGCACTGTCAAGGTTTATGGACTGCCCAAGGACCAGAGCCTGGACCGCCGGGTTGATGTGGCCCTCGCTTGCGGCTCTGGTCATATGAACCTGGCGGTCCAGGTCCTGGCTCTCGGGCAGTCCATAAACCCTGAAAGTGTCCTCAGCTTAGGTTACTGTTGCTTAAATATCCTTCAACTCTACTTGTCTGCGAGCGAACAAAAAAGGCTCAGGCGAGACTGCGCATATGCGCAGGCTCGCCTGAGCTCATTTTGCTCGCTTATGCAAAAATATAATTTTCTCATGAGCCAACTTGCTTCTAATATACTGCGTCTGATAGTGTACGTTCGGTTCTATATCTCTAATAAAAGTAGTTTCATATCGGTTTTCAGTTAATGGGCTAATTAAGAAAGACAGGTAATACGCAATTTCGGTGCCAAGGCGAAGCCATCTAAAAGAAAAGAATTTTTGAATTGTCTACAGTAAACCATCAAATCAACTTATGGCACAGCTTAGTGTATCTCTCTTTTATGATCCTTTTATGGATTATGTAATTATGTAAAAGCTCTGTATAATTTTTTCGACGGTAAATGTTCAAAGTGTATATTATATTTTCTTATCCTTTGGGATCATTGATTCCATTGTGGAATTTTGAAATTATCTGAGGGTCACTGATGAGGCCTAATTGGCCGAAACTAACTAGTCTGGCCCGGAAAACATGTACACTCCATATTTTTCACTTCTGTGGTGTATTCCTTGCTTCCAAAGGATAACCCTTTTATAGAACATATTTAAGATAGTGAGTATGAGATACAGCAAACTCACATTTTTAGCAACGACATCATAGAATCTATAGCCCGATACTTTGGACACTCCCACTTCCAATATTTGGGGTGTCTGATCAGACGTTGGGTTCTATGACGTCTGATCTGCTGTCCCTTGTCCGTTTACAAGTGTCCCTTTGTGGGGAATCTGGTCATTATACAGGCTAGATTCATTAACTGGGCATTTGGCTTAAGGAAAGTTCCCTTTGCTTCTGTGTTTGGCACCAGAAATTGTTGTCTCATATCGGCTTTTCTTTTATGCGAGACCAAATTTAGTAAGTCATGAGTCATGATATGATCTCTCTCTCTGTCTCTCTCTCTGTCTCTCTCTCTCTCTCTCTCTCTCTCTCTCTCTCTCTGTGTGTGTGTGTGTGTGTGTGTGTGTGTGTGTGTGTGTGTGTGTGTGTGTGTGTGTTTCAGTATTTAACTGGATTAACCCAATTACTGACAAGAGGCAAATACACGCTTTTCACATATTATATCAATGCCTTATACTTGGTTGCAGAAAATTTTAAATTCTATCTATCAGTCAAGTATTTATAGTCCGTGGGAGGTAAGTCCCACGAATATTCTTCACAAGTTGAGTACAGAGCAGTGATCAGATACCTGTTTTTGAAAAAAAAGAAGACAAACTAGGAAATTTATAAGGAACTGTGTGGAACTTCTTGGAAAGACTGCTCCTTCATATTCAACTGCTAAAAATGGGTGGCTGATTTTTAAACGTGGTCGAGAAAGGTTGTAGTGGAGGATCTGTGAACGCTACTGATGACGCCACTAATGAAAATCTGAGGGAACTAGTAAAGAAGGAATTGCGACTGAAAGTTTCAGAAATGGCCAGAAGATTGGCGATGATCCTGAGACTAAAGAGCAGAGTAAACAATGGACTTGTCACGGTTCATCGCGTCCAAAGAAATTCAAGACTCAGCCTTCAGTTGGCAAGGTCATGACAACTGTGTTTTGGGTTGCAAGGGTGTTCTGTAGGTGGACAATTTACCTCATGGCCAGACTTTAAATGGTGACTATTATGTTAATATTTTGGACCAAATACGCAGTTACGTGCAGCCAGCTATAGTACAGAAAAGGCATGGAAAACTTACAAAAGGGGTGCTGTTGCAACATAACACTGCTAGAGTGCGAAGTTTCTTTGGCCGCAATGAAGCGGAACGGTTTCATATCCTTACTCCATCCACCCTATTTCCGAACTTGAAGAAAGAATTACGTGGACGTCACTTCCTGTCAGATGAAGAGCTAAAGGCAGCTGTTGGACAGTGGATTGACTCTAAAGACTCCGAATTCTACATCGATGGAGGAAGTACTTATTCCTGCGGGATGACTATGTGGAAAAAGAAGAAATCAAGCGTGGCTCTATGTGTCGTATTTCATGCCGTCACGAAAACACGCTTATATAAGGTGAGTGTCTTTTGATTCTACATGCGTTCTCGAAGCCGAGCCTGATAAACTTGATATCAAAAGACACGAATCTGGCATTCTATTTGTAAATCAGTTTACCCCCTTGTTCACTCTTAAATTGCAATTTACGACTAGTTATCGATGGCCATCAGTGCGTCTCAACATTCCGTCCGTCGATATATTAAGTATCAGCTGGTCATATTTTTTCCTGTGATATTTCATAAGTAACTTTTCATTTTTTTTTAGTAATAATAACATTTTTGTCAATTTTTCCTAGTAGTCTCGTTCATCCATATAAGTGTAATGTCACGTTGACCTGATAAAGCTCACTTGTCCCGAGACAGTATATCTTTATCAGTTCAATGTGCTATAATGCAATTTATACAGGGGGTGACTGTTAAGTATTTCTTGTACACCAAATAAAGAAATCCGTGGTTTTAGCCTGAGGTAGAATACAAGAATCTTAAATGGGTGTGAGGATGATCGCGAGGGACGGAATTTTCTATCAACCCCTCACACCCATAAAAGATTCTTTTTCTTGCATACCTTACATTTTTAGCGCGGATTTTAAATGCTGCAGTCACTTCGGTTCCCAACGTCCGCCATATTGGGATGACATTACAGGAATGTTTAGTGACGTCACGTTACGTGCTATGACGTCAATCTTAACGACGGCGCATATGAGGTCGTATTCAACCAATGCATATTCGATTTGGGGTAAGAACACCAGGGTTAGAAGGTAAGAATACCAGGGTTAGAACAGAATTTCTATCCCAAGCTAATAACTATGGATTTCGTTATCTGGTGTGCAAGAAATTCTGTTCTAACCCTGGCGTTCTTACCCCAAATCGAATATTCACGCGCGTTTACTGGTTGAATACGACCTCATATGCGCCGTCGTTAAGGTTGATGTCACAGCACGTTACGAGACCTCACTAAACATCTCTGTAATGCCATCGCAATATGGCGGACGTCGGCAGTCCAAGTGGCTGCAGTGCTCAGAAAAGGAAGGTATGCAAGAAAAAAAATCCAAAATGATGTGAGGGATAGACAGAAAAATCCATTCCTCGGGATCACTGTCCGGCATCACTCAGCAAGCCTCGTGATGCCGGACAGTGACCATCGGGACGGATTTTTCCATCCCCCCTCCCTCACACACATGTATATAAGACAAACGGACAGGCGGACGGATGGGCAGACGGACTGACAGACGGGCGGAGGGACGGACAGGCAGACGTATGGACAGACGGGCGGCTGGTTGGGCAGACCGACGGACAGGCGGGCATCAAATGCGCGGAAGGGAAGTCAGACAGACGGGCAGACAGGCAGACAATGGGGCAGGCAGGTAGACAGACGGGCAGACTGACAGACAGACGGCGGAGAGACAGACAGGTAGATGGGCAGACGGTGTGTCAAACGGACAGGTACGTATGGGTAGAGAGAGTGTGTTTGTATTGTAAGGAAACTACCCAGTCAGCACTATGTATGTTATTTCGGGCCGGTCAGTTTACCTATTCACACTTTTCCTGGGCAAGCTTATACGTAAGCGCTTAACCAGTGTCCAGAAGCTGACAACTGCCCTTCTTGAATCAGCGGAATTGATAGAGAGGGAGATACAGAGAGAGACACACACAGAGACAAACAGACCGACAGATGCTATTGTAATAGTAGTGTACTAGCTTAAAATGAATGGAAGAAACGAAAATAAGACGGAAGAAAAGATAAAGATTGCTACTTTTTAGACATGATCAAAGGTCGTTGGTCATGATCTTACATCGTCACCTCACTTTGAAGACATTTCTTTCACATAATTTTGGATCTAGCTGTCAAAGCGGGTAATTATGACTAAATTAATAACCCAGGCACATGTTTAAGTGCAAGCATTTATGTGAAACAGATCCACGTTATGACAATTTCATTTTGGCCATTAACATAGCAAAAGCAGCTATAACTCTCGCCAGACCTGGGCCTTTGCCTTAATTTGGGTCACCTGATTCCGTCCATGATTAATTACGGCTCCGCCTTTTTAGTAGGTTTTATGAAGATAAAAACAATAAATAAAGGATATATTCTTTAAATTCGCCCGCCTCTAAAAGTTTGAATGACGTCAGAGAAAACGAACGAGGCTGCAAACAATCTGACGACCTTACGTTACTATATCGAATGAATTCGGTCATCAGCCGTGGTTAACCGTAGTTAACCATACGGTTAACCAAACTTTGATGGAACTGAGTCAGGTTCAATGGCGGGAATGTCATGAGCTCACTTCAGTCGAAACCAGACCAAAGCGTTGGTTTCTCTGGTGCAACAGTGTACAATATAGCGGTGAACTATATAAAAATTTGCTGGACCAAGGGAAAATACACCTTTTGAGTGTTGTTAAAGCATGTTTATTTGTAAACAAGAGCTCCGCAAGCAGGGCATTATACACCCGTAGCAATCAATAAGATGGAGCATATATATACTGACTGTTGTACAAGTTTCGGTTTGTGGAAAGTAACCAAGGAACACTATGTGCTCCATATATTCTTACCTGGCAATATTAATAACCCTCAATGACTCAAACTACCTGTATCCAACAAATTTTCATGGTCGGTTATGTTTGGTTAAGCATAACCTCAAAACAATAAAGGCATAATAGAAGTGGAGGCAATAATCAGGAATCGATACAATTAACCCACAGCTCCCATCAGAGACACCAAAGGGAAAGAAACACAAACATGAAACAACAGACCCCAATGGAAACATCAGCAGCGGAAAGCCAAAAGGAGAGTCACTTTCCCCCAAAATGGCCAATTGGCTTTCCAAAATAAAATAACCCAAAGACAAACCATAACAAAAATAACCCGCGACAGAAGAACCGCCTTGGAACGGTCAGCGGAAACGAATTCCACTGGGGGGGGGGGGGGGGGGCTTAAATCGATTTTACGTGACCACCATCCTCGCCCTTGCTTCCGTCGCGATTTAGACAAATAATTTGTTCAGTCCGCACGAAGGCCTCCTAACTCATCAGTGCAGTTTCTCGGTGAATACAAAAAATCAAACATCCACAGAGACGAAACAACGGCGAGGACTCGACAGCAAGAAAGCACTGAAATGCCGGAGCAAAAGAAAACCAACAGTTAAGACTCCGATGGGCCCAACCAGAGACAAAGAATCAGGCACCAACCAACGTTAAATTGAATTAGATCGCTCTAATTCTCAGACAGCCTTTACGCTGGAACCGTCATAGAATCTGAGGCCTGACCCACCGACATGCAATTAAAGAGGGAAACAAAGTTGTCAACGGTGATTGGGTTAACTACAATGCATGCATTCTGTAGTATAACATTTATGTTGTACCCAATCTTTTTATATCGAACAATGATGTTACGAAATTGGGTGTTGAAGTCATTGAGGTTATATATTTTTCTGAATTAAAATACAAAGTCACCATAAAATTCGAGTTCCGACAGATCTTGTTACAGAAGAGATTTCAGTCCAATATAAAATTTTGAAAAGGCTTTGCGTAGTTTATGGTACCGATAACCCTGATTAAGAAGTTTAGCCTTTTAACAATTTATTACGAGTGTTGAAGTCAGTTACATGACTACACACTCTGGTAAATCGAATTAAGTGCGAAATATAAACGCCATAGGATGGCGCACGAGAAACATCACCATCCAAAAAAGGAAACTTTACGATCTCAAAATCAACATCATCGCGTTTATCATAAATTTTGCAAGAAACAAATCCATCTACAATAGGTAGATGTAAATCCAAAAAACGGGCCCTCGGTATCGGACGAATTTGTTTTATTTAACTTAAGTTCTGGTGGGAGGGGGGTGTAAATTTGACTGATCAAACCATCGAAATAGGTATTATCAATATATAATAAATCATCCAAATATCTAGAAGTGGAGCTAAAAGCTTCAATGATTTCAGACTGGTTTTCAGCAGTAAGGGACATCATGATGTCTCTCTCATAACAAAACAAAAACAGATCAGCCACAAGTGGTGCGCAATTAGTACCCATCGAAATACCCACAGCTTGTCTAAATAACTTAGTACCAAATCTTATCTTAATATTGTCAAGTAGAAAGTCGAGAGCTTCACACACTTTCTGACATGACCATAGAGTATAATTTTTATGCTCTTCAGAAGTGAAAAAAGCATTTCTTACATTACATGCAAGATAGAGGGAGTCTTTCCTATGAAATGTCCATTCAATTAAATCATTAAGTTTTCCTTTTAAAAGATTATGCGGACGTGTAGTGTAAAGTGTGGAAAAATCATAAGTAGACGGACTTGAAGCACGAAAACGCCTGGATTTCAATTTAATTAAAACTTCATTAGAATTTTTTATAGACCAAAACAGATTTCTACCTGATCTTTCGAAGACTGTGTGGCAATATTTCATCACATGTTTTAATGGCAGTAAAACATGAAGTTAAGAATTTGGAGGGTTGAGTGGTGGTACAAGAGCTTGAATTTGCAATAAACCGTACTTTGTATGGTCTTTTATGAAGTTTAGGTAACTAATATAACGTAGAAAACTTGTCTTGGCCTTCTGTAACACAGACAGCAAACTTGGTGACTGAATGACAAATGTGGTCATCAACAAAACCCTCTCTACAGCTACTTTATAACTCTGGCAATAAGTGGTGGACTTTAATCTTGAAATAATATGCGCTGCTCCACATCATAGTCTAAATAGAGATAAAGTTTCGCCGGCGTCGGTTGCGCGTCTGACTGGTGATCAGGACGCGGGTTCGATGGCCGGGGTCTGCAACATTCTTTCGTGGAGATTGATCATGAAATCGTTTCTATGGTCATTCACTCCCTTCCGCTGATTCAAGAAGAGCAATTGTCAGTTTCTGGCGAAAACTGTGCACTGTACTGGTTAACTGCTTACGTATAAACATGTCCAGGTAAAGTGTGGATAGGTAAACTGAGCGGCTCAAAAATGACATAAAATAGTGTTGACTTGGCCATTAAACTCCAATACAAACAAACAAATAAACAATGCGTAAAGTTTCAGCTTCGTCAGATGTAAAATGTGGGAGGCATTATCCGAAAACAAAATATGTTTAGAAATATATGTGAAAGGGAAATAACTGCGGTAATATTTGGCGGACTGTAACCTCAAAATAGTATGCACTGTTCCACATCATAGTCTTACTATATGTAAAGTCGCAGCTTCATCAGATGTAAAATGTAAAAGGAGTTTATCAGGAAACGGAATGTTCAGAAATATCTGTGAAAGGGGTATAACTATGGTAATATTTGGCAGACGGTAACCTCAAAAATAAAGGCACTGTTCCATATCATTGTCTTAGTGTATGTAAAGTTTCAACATCATCGGATCTAAAATGTAGGAGGAGTTATCCAGAAACAAAAAGATTACAAAAAAAAATCAAAAGAGCATAACTATTATTATTTGGTGGACCATAACCTCGAAACAATATGCGCTGCCCCACATCGTGGTCTTACTATGTGTGAAGTTTCAGCTTGATCGGATGTAAACTGTAGGAGGAGTTATCCGGAAACGAAAAGTTTACAAAAAAAATCGAAGGGGCATAATACTATTATTATTTGGTGGACCGTAACCTCGAAACATTATGCGCTGCCCCACATGTATGCAGTTTCAGTTTGATTGGCTGTAAACTGTAGGAGTAGTTATCCGGAAACGAAAAGTTTACAGACGGACGGACGACCGCCGGGGGGGGGGCATAACATAATACGACCGTTTTTCGAACGGGCGTATAAACAAAAAGGAAAATGGGCACAATATGAAAGATATCATCGGCAAAATGGTGATTTTCCTCGTCGTCCAAAAATACCAATCGTGCCATTGAGGCAGCCATGTTTGTTTACATAATATCTACAGAGGTTGTACGATCACACTTGTAAAGAAACATGTGCAGTTTTACTTCCGATACCAGAGTCCTGTCGGTGATCGAACTCGTTCAGTATTTGCATGTAATAATCAAAGTACCTACAGCACTGATGGCTCGGTTGTCTGAGTGTAGGCTGGAAAAATAGATCTGGGCATGGACTTAGCCATGATTTTTTTTCGTTTACCCCTTAACATCCTGTAGGTATGCTAACAGTGTAGACCCTGATCAGACGCCGCGTTTGCGGCGTCTGATCTGGGTCAACACTGTTTGCCAAACCCAACACATGATTACAGAACGCTCTGACCTCATATCGATAAAGATAGCGCGGCTATTTTCGGTAAATAACCGTTATCTGGATGTCCTATGATTCAGTCAATGTCATGTGGACATGAGCACAGAAGAGCTTTTGTGCTTAGTTAATTTGGTCGATTGATAATCAAGAGACACAAAAGAAAGCTCCGAGTAAGTTTAAATACGCACCGCGTCTTAGGAAAATGCGATTGATAACGTTGCTGACCAGCCTGCGCACCGGTAAGTCTGATAAGAATATTCGTTGCCTATATGAGATTTCACTCCCTATGCCAAGACACAAAGGCTGTCAGGCTCTACATGCACCTTTGCTAGTCTGTGTCACCACTTTTCGGATATACCCACAAAGACATTTAAGTCTTAAAATTCGTAGTCAAATCCGTTTTCTAAAAGTCACAAGTCTCGTTTTTGCACTGAAGTTCTGCTGCCTGCAATAGAGTTCAACACTTATATTTGTGAACAGCGTTGTGTTTAGCGACTTGCGGCATTTCTCTGTGATAAATATTCAATCCGAGCCTGTTTGCGTACCCATTAGAATAGCCATCAGAAACATACCTTTCTCTCTCAAAAATCCGTCCTTTAAAATTTACCATTTTGTAAACATTTTTTGAAAAATAATAATAATAATAATAATAATAATAATCGCCCATAACGCCGTAGGGCGTGGCTGGGCACAATGACTTACACTCACTAGCTCCCACTATTTCTGTCTCGAATAAGCCGGCCTCGGTAGCTCAGTCGGATGCGCGTCTGACTGGTGTTCAGAAGGACGCAGGTTCGATACCTGCCGGGGTCACCAACATGCTTTCTTGGAGATTGATCATAAAATCTTTTCTACGGTAATTCTGTCCCTCCGATGATTCAAGAAGGGCAGTTGTCAGTTTCTGGCGAAAGAATGTTCACTGTACTGGTTAACCGCTTACGTATAACCCGGCCCAGGAAAAGTGTGGATAGGTAAACTGACCGTCTCTAAAAGTACCTAAAATAGTGTTGACTGGGCCGTTAAACACCAATACAAACAAAACTGTCTCGAATATATTTTCGTGTTCACAAAGGGAGTTCACATTACCATTTCATATAGGTGTGGCATACTGCATTCTTCCATTTCCTCAAAATGGTCATTTTTTTCTGATGAAAATGTGCTATTTTTCTTATTTAAACGCCAAACATAGGTTGCGGGTGCTCGTTAGAACCGCCTCATCGAGGCGGTTCTAACGAGTACCAACAATCTAATAGTATGTCATTGAGCAGAGATAAGAAAAATAATGTATACCCCAATGAACCCAAGTTTTCTCTATATAAAGTGGGGTTATGGAGAATTTCATTTCACATGCTTGTTAACATGCTGGACTTTGTCGCTTTTCAGATTATTTCCCTTTTTGCGATCAAAATATTTACAAACATATTTTGACATAAAACCAATCGGGGCTTGGAGAAATCGATTGGGCTGCATGGTGCTTCCACTTATAGCTGTATCTGAGCAAACATGAGTATTGGTAAACCGCTTAGAAGGACTAAGCCTGCCCAGGCAAAGCGGTGTAAGTCAGATCGTCCAATGCATATAAACCTTCTGGTTTCATTGGGCGGCAGGGTTTGGCAATGTCATTTCACCTCAATGTCGTGTAAAAGTCCCCCGCATTGGAAGCAACGTCTCAAAAATGACCTAAATAGTGTTGACGGGGACCTTAAACCCCAATTCAAAAGAACGAACAAACGAAACAAGAAAATAACTGTGTCTGATTTCCTTCAAAGATCTTGCCAAAGTAATAACATTTGATTGGCATTATAATGGCATTCATTTAATGAACATAACAATAGTTTCTTGAATGCCAGACACTACATCACATTCAAACAAGTTTTTATCACGTCAACAAGTGCATGTATGTAACCATACTTCATATAACTTTTAAATAGCTCCAGTCCCTTTTGCTGTCTGCTACGTTTCAAGATCATCTGACTTATGGTTCTGGAGAAGAAGATTTGTAAAGGGTTTTTACCTTATATGGGCATGCCGGGCATCTTGGTCATGTGACCAGCACCAATTATATAAACTCAAGTTCCCGTAAGGCATAGATGTTCTATGTAAAATATGATTTCAGTTCGCCCGGTGGTTTCTGAGGAGATGTTTAAAATTCTTACGGGCAGTTAATCCTTGGGACCATGAGCCAAGGTCACTTGATAACCTTGATCTTTGACATTCATAGAGATTCGAATAAGACCTATTTTCTTTTCATAAACTACTATGGTATTGGATAAAAGCACAATGTTACATTTTTCACATTCAAATGCCTTAGGGCCAAATTTGACCTTGCCGTAAAATAGGTCAACCGAGGGCCCTCATTTATATAAATTTTGTAGGGCTAAACCCGTTTTGCTGTCTGCCAAGTTTCAAAGTAATCTAACTTAGGGTTGTGGAGAAGATTTTTAAAGGATTTATATCTTATATGGGCATGGCGGCCGTCTTGGTCAGTTATATAAACTTGAGTTACTGTGAGGCATAGATGTCCCTTATAAAATATGATTTCAATTGGCTCTGTCTTTTCTGAGAAGATGTTTGAAATTCTGATGGACATTCAATCCTTGTGACATTGAGCCAAGGTCACTAGATGACATTGACCTCTGACATTCATAGAGGTTCATATAAGACCTATTTTCTTTTCACAAACAACAATTGTATTGAATAAAAGCACTATTTTACATTTTTCCCATTGAAATGCCTTTGGGACCAAATTTGACCTTGCTGTAAAATAGGTCAAAGTCAACTCAGGACCATCGTTTATGTAACATTTGTGAGCTGGGGTCCCTTTTGGCACTGTCTGCCAAGTTTCAATATCATCTGACTAATAGTTCTGGAAAGGGATTTACCTTATATGGGCATGGCGGCCATCATGGTCATGTGACCAGGATCAATTATATAAACTTAAGTTCCCGTGAGGCAAGGAACTTTTATATACAATATGTCTCCAACTGGCCCAGTGGTTTCTGAGAAGATGTTTAAAAGTGTGGACGGACGGACAACGGACCATTGGTAAACTATAATCTCACGTTGTGAGCTAAAAACAACAAAATAAAAACAGCGACAAAAACACATACAATACGAAAACACGCCAATATAAATGATTTGTAAACCTAACCGCCGGAAAATCGAAAATTTCAAGATAAAAGTTATTAATATTTTTTTACATCTGCTCAAAATATAGATTGCAGGTACTCATTAGAACCGCCTCAACAATATTTTAGAGCAGATATTAGAAGAAAAAGTTATAACCTTTGTAAACCCCAGTTTTACTATATAAAAGTTTTACTATATAAACGGACAGATACTTTCATGGTGTGGACCCACAAAAACGCCACAGAACGAGGTGTACTGACATTTAGAACAAGTAAATAGTGTAGTTTTTATTATGTCCCCAACTTCGAAGAAGCTGAAAGGGGCTAATTTTGGTTTTGGCCTGTCCGTCCGAACCGGAAAAAAATAACAATAAAATTACCAACAATGATTTATTTCGTTCGGCGACAGGGCTTGAGATATCATTTCATCTCAATGTCGGGTAAAAGGCCCACAAAATTGGAAGCAACGTCTCCAAAATTACCTATACAGTGCTGACGGGGACGTTAAACCTCAAATCAAACCAAACCAAAACTAATGATTTATATATTTCCCATTTCTGTTCTAATTCATTCTGTTTGCTTTTCACCCTCGCAATATGCTTATCAACTTTGTAAAACAATGGTGATACTAGGTGCAAATCTGGTAGTCTATCTTCCATTTTCTTTACAAATATAATTTTTTTAGCATAAAATAACAACAAATTCAAAATTCATACTATTAGGCTAAATTGTCGAATATTACATCAGCTATTGTAAAATTTAGATATAGTCCACAGTCATCTCTACACCTGTGGGCACAAAAGCGTTCAAACTCCGATGAAGTACCTTTCAATGAATCTCTTTGCATCATGTTAGTTTGACAAGAAAATGTCATTCGTCAAAGCAGTCTAAAACTGGATCAAGAAGTATACATTGATTGGTCTTATTGTGGCAAGCACTTTTTTCCATTTTTAGATCTGATTGCCATTCGAGATGTATTCTGATTGGACAGTGCAGTGTCTACAATGAAATATACAATAGTTTGTGTTTTGAATTTATTCCTGTCTTGCAGTTGACTGACAGGATGTAAGGAAATATTGAATGAAACATCAGATCAAAATGAAATGAAGTTCATCGATTTGTGTCCACAGGTGTAAGCATCATCTTAAACGTGAACATATTCACAGTTAAAAACAAGTGTATTAAGGTTTTACAAATGTACACATCATTAGCCATATTTTTTATTTTTAAAAGGATATGATTTGTCCCTAGTACTCTATGTTTATTTCTGGTTTGGAGCCACCTAATAGCAGTGTCATTAGAAAGGCTTAAGGGCATATTGAATGTCCCTTTCCATATTATATCGATATTAAATCCAAGTTCTATCTGACATTTAGTTAATTTAAAAAGTTCGATTTAAAGTTTGTAAACTATTGAAATCGTAAATGTAATAAGACCCCCACACACACAAAATAAAAAAAATGAGGACGACGTTTTTTCGGTTGTTAGTGTACCTTTCAAAGATGGCAGCTTCTAATTGAATAATCATTCCGCCGTGGCCGTTGTTAAGTTCATTGCTTGTGCTTTCGAAAGAACTCCCAAAATTTTCCATGTTGGTGGCATTTTTAACATTGCGCTGATAAAGGAGGAATTATAAGGAATGATTTATCATTTTTGTGGATTTTTTCGATGTGCAAACTCCGGCGAATCTATCAGATTTGTGGATTTTATCGATGTGCAAACTCCGGCGAATCTATCATATTTGTGGATTTTATCGATGTGCAAACTCCGGCGAATCTATCATATTTGTTGATTTTATCGATGTGTAAACTCCGGCGAATCTATCATATTTGTGGATTTTATCGATGTTTTATCGCTGATAAAGGAGGAATTATAAGGAATGATTTATCATTTTTGTGGATTTTTTCGATGTGCAAACTCCGGCGAATCTATCATATTTGTGGATTTTATCGATGTGTAAACTCCGGCAAATCACAAGTGATTCGCCGGAGTTTACACATCGATTAAACCCAAAAAATGAAATTCATTACCTATAATAAATGCTTATTTATTATTATACGACAGCTTCAAGACGACTCCTTTCGACGAGTACAGGGTTGACGGGGACTTTAAACCTCAAATCAAACAAACAAATCGACCAGACGACAAACTGAACGTGTATATTTTTATTCAGGAAAGCTGGAGACTGTGACTTTATGTATTATTTTTCGTTCATCTTGATATTGGATTAGGTTTAGATGTATGCCTTCAAGCCTCTGCTCGTATCGTGAATGACACTTCCGTTTGACAGACGAAAATACCTTAATTTAAGGCGAAATTATCTCTCTCATTAGAGTCCATATGAAGATGCTGGACTGCAGGAAAATGCCAAGAAAACGGCACTTTCAAAAAGCAACAACTAATAGACGACGCGTGGAGACAGCAACTGAATAGCTGGATAGTTGGAACGAAGTCACACAATTAAAAGCGCCGCGGCAAATCATCACGAAAACACACATATATAATTTTGATCCTCTTTAACATCACTTTTATATAGTAAAAAATGAGGTTTACAGGGGTAAGCATTATTGTTCTTATTTCTGTTCTAAAATATAGATTGTGGCTACTCGTAAGAACCGCACGAGCAACCACAATCTATATTTTAGAGCAGAAATAAGAAAAATATCAAAATTTTTCGTCTCAAATTTTGCAGTTTTTCGGCGGTAAAATTTAAGGGTGTATTTGTATAGGAGTGTTTTCCTAATGAGTGGCATGTTGTTGAGTATCTTCATAATAATTCATGCTTACTAAGGAGTATTTTGTCTGTTTCGTACGAATTTACTGGAATTGCTAATTACAAATGGAAACCAATGCCTGGGGACAACTGTTTGTTACAGTCATAGACAAATCAAAGGCAATACGGCAGTTCTGCTCTGATAACGGTCTCTTCGAAATTTAAATATGGAAGAAATTATATTTTTGTCATATCTTTGGATATATCCCTGTTTAAAATGAATTTAATCCCGATGAAAGTCATTACAAGAACACACCTATACAAACACATTGTAAATTTTACCGCCAAAAATCTAAAATTTTAAGAAGAAAAATTATGATTTTTTCTTACTTCTGTTCAAAAAATAGATTGTGGGCACTCGTTAGAACCGCCTCAATGACTCGTTAGAACCGCCTCATTAAGGCGGTTCTAACAAGTACCCACAACCTATATTTTTAAACAAATATGTTAGAGCAAAAATTAGAAAAATAAGGTTTACCCCTATAAACCCCAGTTTTACTGTGTATACGTGGGGTGCACGGGGATCAGAATTATAAAGGCATGTTTTCGTTTTATACTGAAATTACTAGAGTTGTCAGAGGATCTTGCTATATCTCCACTATACTGCTACCAGCAGGCACTAAACGTTAAAACAATGTTGGATCAAAGGTTTAAACGTTTTTGCAACATTATGTCAATGCTGTTTGCCTGCAGGGCTATCAGAAAAGGAGAAACTTACTGCATTTACGTACCTTCAAACTTACGACTGCTTCTTTCAAGCAATGGCAAGAAAAAGTCGAAAAAGTAAAGATACAGAGTTGTATAAAGAACCTGCACATGTATATTCCATATCGAAGACATCAAGGTACAATATTTTTAAACACTTTGTTACAAAAAAGGAATTCGAAAAATGGCTAAATCTCAAATGCGAAAATGATGATAGAATATTTCCGGAATAATCGAAACCACATGCAGATCTTCAGACCATAACAAAAATAGAAGTGAAGGCAATGGTCAGGTATCGATACAATTTCCTCGCATATCCCATCCAAGACATCAACGGAAAAGTAACATAAATATGAAATAACTTCGCTGTAATGAAAACTGAACAAGAGGAACCCAAAAATGACAGTTACTTTCCCACAAAATAAATAATTATGGATATCTATAAATAGGGAATAAATAGTAAAACGGCGCCCTATAAGCATGAAGTCACAAAAGTTATACGCCTTAAAAAAAAACCTGTCTAGTATATCCAGCCAGCACCACACCCAACCCCCTTCCCCTACACACAATAAGAAGTTCTTTGGCTTTAAATTCGTTTGTGTCCGACATAATTAACAGACCATTTCTGTTTCTCAATTAGATGTGGAAAATATGTACCTGGTGTCTCTTAGCTTTCTCTTGTTAGTCTGCGATGATATATTAAAAGAGCGTTATATAAGATTCTAATATACGTAAAATAAGACAAATGAAATGAACATACTATTTATAAAGATGAATTCCGGCTAAACTAATTTTACTGATTTTCGAAGACATTATAACATCTATGATGTAAGTTCACTGATCAAATCCGACAGACCATTATCGGATAAAAACACTGAAATATTTCATTCTCAAAGCCCTTAGAGTATAAAACAATTCTTGTCTGGACTGATTAGGTGGTTTGCTTGACGTATTATTGATGTCAGCGAACACAATTTTCAAAATTATTATGTCAGATGAATCTAAAAGACAGTAGGTTTGCCAAAACATCTTTAACCCATTGTATGCTAGTGAACTCTTCCATTGCCTTATGTTGGACAAGTGCATTTGTCATATAAGGGGTGTCAGGCCTATTTTTTGTTTTTATTCTAGTTTTGACGGAAAATTCTTTTAGCAAATAGTGCAGGCGGCGTCTGATCCTGCCAAGGTACCCTTTTAGGGGTTTCCCGCATGCAATGGGTTATTGCCTTCAAAGCTGAAGACCGGTTCACATTACGAAAACATGCCTATATGATTCTGACCCCCTTGAACCCCACTTTTGTATAGTAAAACTGGGGTTTCCGGGGTATACCTTATTTTTCTTACTTCTGCTCTAAAATAAAGAGTGTGGGTACCCGTTAGAACCGCCTCAATGAGGCGGTTCTAACGAGTGCCCACAATCTATATTTTGAGCAGAAATAAGAAAAATATCACAATTTTTCATCTTAAAATTTCATTTTTTCGGCGATGAAGGTGACAATGTATTTGTATAGGCGTATTTGCGTAATAAGATACATACCCACACAGTGCAGATATAGATGGGACGGCTCTTGATCAGGAGCTACATTGTATGCCATCCTTTTAACGATTTTATCTAAGCCCTGTTTACGAGAATGGACGTGTCCAAATTTAAAGATGCAAGCGTCTGTTTTAGAAGAGATAACCCATATATATCCAGCGACCTTTTCTTGGTGCATTGGCAAACAGTCCAGACCCACATCAGACTGTTTGCTTAAAGTACGTTCATTTTCGTAAAACTAACCACACACAAAACATACCTGGCACCCATATAATGGTAAATGGACCACCCCAAACACATAAGGTGGAATATTCCAATGTCATGTATGCGTTAATCATGCTTGGGCAAAAGCCATATCTGAATAAAAAAAACTATTTTCTCTGGGTTGTCCTGAACTTGGAAATTGACTGTTCCTTATTGAAACTCCCTTTCCGGTACTTGCGACTCTTGTATTGTCATTGCGCTGCTTAATAACCGACATGAAGAGCTCATCACACGGTGTCATAAGCTCCTTGCCCATATACAATAACCGATATGAAGAGCTCTTCACACTGTGTCATAAGCTCCTTGCCCATATACAAAATAGAAGTGAAATCTATCTATCTATCTATCTATCTATCTATCTATCTGTCTAGCAGGAGCAACTAATGACCCTTCTAATCAATGATCCATCAAATCATTTTTGCAAAAAAAAAAAAAAGAAAAAAAGAAAAAAGAAAAAAAAAAAAAAAAGAAAAGAAAGGGTCGCTGGATGAGTCCCGTAAACTATTTACAATCTGATTAGAGAGGTGTACTAAAACGCATACCTCTCAGTCCAAATATATTCTGTACGGACTTTGAACTCCTCTCTGCGGTTAGATGAGGGAAGACTGGTCCACTGAGGAATAGTTCCAGGAAATAATGCTTAATGACATCACTATAGGCCTGGTATCTACGGTATTGTGTGTTATTTACTTTTGATGGCCTTGTTTTAGTTGAAACTATCACAGGGGTCATGTATTTACCTTTATCAAGAGACTATACCAGACACTGTTCACAACGGGCCTCAGAATCAGGCCACTCCAACTCGCTGAGCATGCCACCGCATTTTCCGTTTTTGGATGGTGATGTTTCTCGTGCGCCATCCTATGGCGTTTTTTATTTCGGAATTAATTCGATTTGCCAGCGTGTGTAGTCATGTAACTGACTTCAACACTCGTAATAAATTGTTAACGGCTTAACTTCTTATTCAGGGTTATCGGTATCATAAACTACGCAAAGCCTTTTCAAAATTTTATAGACGCCATTCTGATTTAATTTCAATATTGGACTCATCTCTTCTGCAACATGGTATATCGGATTCCGAATTTTATGTTGACTTAGTATATAAATTCAGAAAAAAATATAATTGCAATGACTTCAGCACCCAATGTCGTAAAATCATTCTTCGATATAAAAAGATTGGGTACAACATAGAGGTTATACGACAGACTGCATGCATGGTAGTTAACCCAATCACGGTTGGCATTTTGCTTCCCTCTTTAATTGCACGCCGGTGGATCAGGCCTCAGACTCTATGACGGTTCCAGCGTAAAGGCTTATGTGGGTTGGTACCTGATGCTCTGTCTCTGGTAGGACCCATCGGAGTCTAACTGTTGGTTTTCTTTTGCTCCAGCATTTCAGTGGTTTCTTGCTGTCGAGTCCTCACCGTTGTTTCAGTTCTGTGGTTGTTTGATTTTTGTGTTCATGGAGATGTTGCACTGATGAGTTAGGAGGCCTTCATGCGGACTGAACAAATTGTTTGTCTTAATCGCGACGGAAGTAAGGGCGAGGATTGTGGCCACGTAAAATCGATTTAAGCCCACCAGTGGAATTCGTTTCCGCTGACCGTTCCAAGGCGGTTCTTCTGTCGCGGTTTATTTTTGTTATGGTTTGTCTTTGGGTGTTTGTATAACTTATATTATTTTATTTTGGATAGCCTATTGGCCATTTTGTGGGGAAGTGACTGTCCTTTTGGCTTTCCGCAATTGATGTTTCCATTAGAGTATGCTGTTTCTCGTTTGTGTTTCTTTCCATTTGGTGTCTCTGATGGGAGCTGTGGGTTAATTGTATCGATTCCTGATCATTGCCTCCACTTCGATTTTATTTCGCCGTCGCCGACATGTCCATCGAGCTGCTATCCTCTGAACCATCTCAACCTGCTGAGTCTGAGTTTTAATATTGGGATGCCAAATGGATGATGCATATTCGAGTTGAGGGCAAATCAATTTTTCATATGCAACACCCTTTGTCTGCTTAGGTGCGAAAGCCAAATTACGTCTTAGAAATCCAATCAAGATCGTCGGTGATGGTGACACCGAGTTGGCGGATTGGACCTGCTCCAAAGTTTGCTGGTGTAGTGAATAATCAAACTTAATCTGATTGTCAGGATGATGTCGTGACACCCTTGGCCACATTGAACTTCATCTGCCAATCGGCCCCCCACTGTGCTAATCTGTCCAGTTCATAATGTAAAATAAGACAGAAGGCAATGAACAATTGGATATTTGCAAACAATGAATACCCTGATCTATCGCCACAAAGCGTCCCTGACACCCTACATATTAAACTGGACCGCTCTAAAGCTATTTGGTATTAGAATCTATTGGTCACTAAAGTAAGTTGAGCGCCTTTGTGAAACTGAAGTAAAATTCGACTAAAACTGGCGTTTTGCGACGTTAACAAGTTGTATCAACATCCTTGTAGATCCCGATTACAAAGAGTACAGATGGGAATATACCATTTTGGACTAACATTATGAAAACACGCCTATTCTCGTATGCTGAATACTTACCGAAAAAAAAAATCGGATAAAAAAATCTGATGATTTTCATATTTTGGGTTAAAACATAGTTTGTGGTAACGCGTTAGAACCGCTAACGAAAGTCAACAATCTATATTTTAAAGCAGAAATAAGGAAAATGAGGTATACCCCTGTAAAACCCAGTTTTACTGTATAAATGTTGGGTTCAAGAGGGTCAGCTTTTTATGGGCGTGTTTTCGTGATGAGGAAAGAAAGCATTGTGCCCCCTATGTGGGTGACTTTTTTAGATGAGACAATTCCTCTAGCACCATTTATATGACATGAGCTGTAGGCAGTACATGAAATATAGTTCTGGAATAATTGTTGTTGCTTGTATCAATGACATTTCTTGTTATTGTGGCATACAAATAGCTGCGGCTCTTGCTAAGGGGCGCTTAGGAATGGCTTAGTTTGTGGACATCTCTTAATACGTCTGTTACAGAAAAAAAGCTTTTTCCAAATATCACAGATCAATCTTGGCAGTTGTATCATCTAACTAACCGGAATATAAATTGCTTCAGGATGACTCCCAAACCTGTTTGCAAAGCTAAGCATAATTCTAACCACTTCGGATGATTGTAGACGTTACACGTGCAAATTAGTTCGTGCTTAGCCTCCGTAATTAACACAATCATTACGCAAACACGCCTATACAAATACATTGCCACCTCATCGCCGAAAAAATGAAAATTTTATGATGAAAAATTGTGATATTTTTTCTATTTTCTGCTCAAAACATAGCTTGTGTGTATACTCGTTAGATCCGCCTCAGCTTGTGTGTACTCGTTAGAACCGCCTCGCCGAGGCGGTTCTAACGAGTACCCACAAGCTATGTTTTTAAGCAGAAATAAGAAAAATAAGATATACCCCTGTAAACGCCAGGTTTACTATATAAAAGTGGGGTTCAAGGGGGTCAAAATTATATAGGCGTGTTTAAGTGATGACACAATGAAAACTGAACTCATTACCTGATTCAATCTAAATTGAAACATTTTTACCATCCATCAGAAACGAGATGACGTTCGTTTCTGACTCTGTGTAAATATGGCGCTTAGAAAAAAAAACTAACTCTAAGCATTCAGGCTGTTTAGTTTATCTCAATCGAAAAATACTTTTTTTTTGGGGGGGGGGGGGGGTGGGTCCTTTATTGTTAAATCGCTCTGTTCATTAACCAATCTAATGCACTTATGTCTGTAACGCAACGTCCGAATGGAAATTGTCAACTATTTGCGACGGTATATTCCGCGATATACTGTCGCAGAACATTTTCCCTTGAAGTACGGAATTTGGTTTGAAATTTTTTTATTTATTCATTTGACTATTCTGAATAGTCAAATGAATAAATAAAAAACTGACAAAACCTTTTTAGACCTCAAAATACCAACGTCCTCAGGGGATAACTGTATTAAAATTGTCATTTGCGGGGTAAATCGGCGGTTTTACGATCAAAACTGGTGCCGTTAACGGAATTTGCGATCGTAAAAAAGACGATTTTCAATTCAGCTATCCAGATTCTAATGTACTAAATCGTTTGTTTAGCAATAGTTCGTTCCCTGTGCACACAACGACAATCATGGGCAGCTGCGTAAAATCAAATGCTGGCAATGAAATGCGACGTTACATTTTGTCAGAATATACTTTGACATTATCCAAAAAGTCACATACGCGAGTGCATTAGAATCTTTGATTATGTTATAAAAAGATGCTTTTGAAAACAAATAACACACCAAAATAGAAGTGAGGGCAATGACCAGGAATAGATTCAATTATCCCACATCCCAGCAGGAAATAGCTGCAATGCTGGAGCAAAATAAAACCAACAGTTAGTAAGTGTCTTTTTCTCATGCGCCGTCTCAAATGTTTCGGTTAGATCCTGTGTCAGTTTTATTGTATCATTTATCATGCAAATGTGAATAATAAAGATTTAAGGACTATAAAATGTATACTTCGAAGGGGATAAAAAATTTACAATTGCTCAGAACGTTGGAACATTTCTCCAGTAAAATAGACTATTGTGTGCCAATAAAGCGACGGCAATGATCAGAAATCGATACAATTAGCCACAGCTCCCATCAGAGACACAATCAGAGATACCAAAGGGAAAGAAACACAAACCTGAAATAACCAGACCCTAATGGAAACATCAACAGCGGAAAACCTTGCATATCAAAAAGTGTTTTTTTTTTCTTTTTTGAAGAAACAACTAAAATGTTATTTGTTAGAGAATTACCTTTCAAAATGGTTCATTTTTAACATCTAATTCTCAATTGGTCTTCATCAGAAAAGTAGTATTTTTACAGCTTAATATAGTATAGACCTTGTCCTAGCAACAACGAGAAGTAGCTTTTCAAAAATAGAAGTGAAGGCAATGATCAGGATTCGATACAAATAGCCCACATCTCCTATCAGAGACACCAAAGGGAAAGAAACAAAAACAAAATAACTAGACCCTAACGGAAACATCAATAGCTGAAAACCAAAAGGACAGTTACTTTCCCACAAAATGGCCAATAGGCTATCCAAAATAAAAATATATAAGCGATACACACATTCAAATACAAACTGTAACAATAATAAAGCGCGACAGAAGAACCGCCTTTGATGGTCAGTGAAAAGAATTTCACTAGGGAGCTTAAATTGATTTTACGCGGCAAAATCCTCGCCCTTACTTCCGTCGCGATTTAGACCAATAATTTGTTCCGTTCGAGTGAAGGCTTCCTAAATCACCAGTGCAACATCTCCGAGAACACAAAAATCAAACATCCACAGAGATGAAACAACGGTGAGGACTCGACAAGAGCAAGAAATAAGTAAAATGTTGGAGCGAAAGAAATACTTGTTAGACTCCGATGGGCCCAGCCAGACACAGAGCATCAGACGACAACCAACATAACATTTTAAATCTATTCTAAGTAAGCCTTCACGCTGGGACCGTCATAGGCCTGACCCACGGCGTACAATTAAACAGGCAATTCAACACTGTCATTATAGCATTATATAGATGTTTTTAAAACCCCACCGAAAGTGCATACTGTATACATGAGGTGTATTTTCTCCAGGTATAAGGTGGCAGTCGCCTGGCATAGGGATTTTATTACAAATGTTTTTTTATGCCCAGATCTTGATATTCTATCATCATTTTGATAATTTGGTTTTATGAATATACAGTTAAATTCCTATATTAAGACCACCTTTGGGACTGTTCAAAAGTGGTCTTTAAGACCACTTTTGAACAGTCCTAAATGTGGTCTTTGACCATGGACACTTTGTTCAGAAAACACAAAGCAAGAATAATTGAAACTTTCTAAATAAGCTTGTTGACGCAGAATTTGTCTCAATATTGGTGGTCTTAATAGCAGAATTTTACTGTAATAGATACAAGTGGAAAAAAAATGGTTCGTTTTCTCCAAAAGACGGAGTAACGATTTGACGGAGCTTTTTTATCGCTACGCCTATTATATCGTACCATGTGTACATGAATAACAATGTATAGTGTACAGTACGCATAGGTAGAGGTTTTACAAGCATATATATAATTTTATAACAGCAGTTTTTGAAGAAACAAAACCACAGAAGATCCTTACTACTTGTTTGCGAGCAGAAAAGCTCTGGCGAGACGTCTCGCCTGAGCCTTTTCTGGTTTACTATTCAAAACTAATGTATTGCACAAAACTACCTCAAGATTTCCACTACATTTCTGCGAGTACCATTGACTTTGGCATGACTTTGCTTATGCGAAGTCTCGCCCGAGCTTTTGCTGGTTGACTATTCAAATGTAACTGTATGGAACTGCCTCAAAGATGCGAGCACCATTGACTTTGGCGTGACTTTGGTTCCTGACCCTTTTCTGGTCGGCTGGGTGGTAATTAACTGTCTTTAGGAGCTGGATCATAGATATTCAGTAGTATTTCAGGCGACTTATTTGTTACTGCAGCCGAGAGGGGGCTGTTGTAATGTATATTTATCTTCAATTTCAAGACCAATGTTTGTCTATTTTTTTTTTTTAATTTCCATGGCCAATATTTTCTGAGAAGTTATATGATAAATAAATTAAAACATTTGGCCGTTAGCTCATTTTTTAAGTTGTCTTTTGCATACTTGCTTAGCTTGATATTAACTAGACGACAGGTCTTGAGATGTCATTTCATCTCAATGTCGGGTAAAGTCCCACAAAATTGGAAGCAACGTCTCCAAAATGACCTTTACAGTGTTGACGGGGACGTTAAACCTCAAAAAAACAAACCATAACTAAATCTGGATAAAATATGGCTCTATTCTCTAGAATCTGGGCAGATAAACTCTTATCCCATATTGCATGGTCTTGCCAATTTTTGCGATGAACAGTCTTCAAAGCTATTGTGTGCTCCATATTGCTGTCTATTCTCGCACAAATCTCTTACTCGTGATGTATAGACGTTTAACCATATCATATCGTCCTGAGTACACGATAGTGTTTGATTCGCCGTTTAAGTCATACGCGTCAATGTAAAATAGCGGCCGCCATATTTGTATACAGAGTTCCGGCTATGACAGGTATTCTGTGTTTCTAACTCATTTCAGCACGAACACTGAACAATTGAATACAATACACATTACGATAAATCATCCGTGCGAAATAGTGCATTCTTTCATATCTCC
This sequence comes from Lucinisca nassula, assembly GCA_963580285.1. NCBI lineage: Eukaryota > Metazoa > Mollusca > Bivalvia > Lucinida > Lucinidae > Lucinisca > Lucinisca nassula. The sequence goes on along the minus strand of OY757011.1, from coordinate 22,868,274 downwards.
AAAATGGTGAAATTTCTCATGAAAAATTGTGATATTTTTCTTATTTTTACTCCAAACATAGGTTGTTGGTGCTCGTTAGAACCGCCTCATTGAGGCGGTTCTTACGAGTACCCACAACCTATGTCTTGGAGCAGAAATAAGAAAAATAATGGATACCCCCGTAAACCCCAGTTTTCTCTATATAAAGTGGGGTTCAGGGGGGTCTTCATTTCACGGACTTGTTAGCGTGATGATATAGCATGTCGGTATAGCAGAGCTATTTGACGCTAGTTATATTTACACGTTTTCTTAATCAATTTAATATAAGTCTATGCATTTCGAACCAGGCTCGTTTAATACGTTATGCATCATTAAATAATAGTATTTATCATATGACGTCGCGCCTGAGAGTGTAATAACGCCATGTTATAAATTAAGTAATCCACTAGTGGATTAAATATGCAAATTAGTTAGATACGCTTCTTAACGTTACCTGAACGACGTCCTTAATGGCGTCGCGATTACTAATGGCGGAATATTAACATTTTTGTACAAGTATCGTGAATTAAATACGTTTTAAATGTCATATGATAAATAAAATCTTGCATTCGTGCTCATGTATTATTGAATTTATTAAACTCGTTGAGGAAAAGGCATAAAATGCTCGGCAAAGCCTCGCATTAGCCCGTCACGCGAAAAGGGACCTTCTGGGAATTTTTGGGGAAAATGAGTTATAACTGATTTCAGATATATTGGTATTTGGGAAACAATTTAACACCAACATGAATAAAATACTCCTAAAGGTTTCAGATTTACAGTATTTTAAACATTGGTATCCTAAACGTTATAACGTTACAGAATACCAATTCGACGTCATGGGTTACGTCAACAAACTGTTGAAGGTAACGACGCGGGTTATATTGCAAGGTAACACCTGAAAGGCATATCAAACTACTCAAACATTTATTTCCTTAAGCATTTCTTTGAGAAATCTAACAAATTAACGATTCGCCCCCGACCATCTAGTTGGGCTGCATGATGCTTCAACGCACAGCTGAAACCGACCGTACACGAGTACTGGCAAACCGATTAAGGGATCTAAGCCTACCCAGGCAAAGCGGTGCGAGTCGGATCGTCCATGCTTATAAATCAATTGGTTTCATTATGCGGCAGGGCTTGAAATGTCATTTCATCTCAATGTCGGGTAAAAGTCCCACAACACTGAAAGCAACGTCTCCAAATGACTTATAGTGTTGTCGTGGACGTTAAACCAAAAATCAAACAAACATATTAACGATAGCGATAGGAAGCTCAAAAACCCTATTTACACATTAGATGCACAAGAAAACCTGTTATTTGCATGTGTGAACAAATGCGCAGATCAGTCTGCACATCAGAATAGAGTGAGCAGCGTATATAATGCAGGCTTTTGTGATCATGTTATCACTTAGTCAGCTGTATGTCAAAATTTAGGTCACCTAAGGCCTCTCAACGCTGTGGGTTCGAGGCTGGCTCGGGTCACATGTGAGAACCCATGTTCTGCAACTGAAGGTCAGGTGGTTTTTCTCAGGGTACTCCGCTTTTCGCCCACCTATCATTAGAGATCGGCTCGAAATGACTGACATGATCTTGATGGCGCCGCAAAGTGACCTAAAGCGCGGGTCAAAAGTGAGACGACATGTTCGGCAAAGGAAGGCCAATTTTTCTCGGTACTCTGGTTTTCGCCCACTTCTGATTAACGATAGGCTTGAAAATATACATACAAAGCTTTATAGGCCCGTACTCACTTTTCAACAACGCGGGCGCCTGCCGAATGCTCGCCTGCCTCTTTAACGCAAGCGTTGGGTACTGAATCATTTGCGCATGAGTACACGGTATTCATGTTGTTTCGGTAGGTATTTTAACATGCTTTAACCTGCACAGAAGATGATTTTCCCTGCATATTGGTCCCCCAGTTATCGTCCCGATCGGAAGGACAGTTCACTTTGGTGCATTAATCCCTGCAAATGATGTCAGTGGAGTATGTTCAGACACCGCAATTTTATTACCCATCACGAAAACACGCCTATATAATTTTGACCCCCGCCAACCCCACTTTTATATAGAAAAACTGGGGTTTACAGGGGTAAACCTTATTTTTCTTATTTCTGCTCTAAAATATAGATAGTGGGTACTCGTTAGAACCGCCTCGATGAGGCGGTTCTAACGAGTAACCACAATCTATATCGAGGCGGTTCTAACGAGTACCCACTATCTATATTTTAGAGCAGAAATAAGAAAAATACCACAATTTTTTCATCTTAACATTAATTATTTTTTTCATTTTTTCGGCGATTAAGGTGTATTTGTATAGGCGTGTTTTCGTAATGGCTGTCAGGAATCGAACCGGAGGCTTTTACATTGAAGGCCACTAAACGATGATCTACTAACGTAACCACACCGACAGGTTCTTATGATGCCGGCAAACTCTAAATTTTCGTGAAATACTTCCCTTAAATCTTACATTTTTCAGCTGTCACATAAGCTGTGGTATTTGTTAAGAAAATAAAATGACAAATAGAACTATTAAATATAGCTATGTACTACACCGATTTGGACCTCATCTCCAGATTTTTTTTGGATGAGTCGTATGTAACAGATCGACCGTGTGGCTTGGTAGCTCAGTCGATAGCGTGTTCGCACGGTATGCGAGAGGCCCTTGGTTCGAGTCCCGTCGAGACATGTTCTTTTTCCACCCCTGTGACATTTGGTGACCAGTGTGGTCCAGCACCGCGTCTGAGGGCATGAAAGAGTATGAAAAATAAGTTTAGCAAGCGGACTGGATAGGACTATTCGGGACGAATCTCAATCTCATAAGGAGAGATTCGGGACGAATCTAATTAGGCAGGGGGGAAATGCAACAGGTCGACCGTGTGACTCGGTAGCTCAGTCGGTAGAGTGTTCGCACGGTATGCGAGAGGCCCGAGGTTCGAGTCCCGGTCGAGTCGTGTTCTTTTTTCCACCCCTGTGACACATAAAACAGAAGTCCTGTCGCCGTATGACCTGCAGGTAATCCCCGCGAGGGGGTGATGCAGTATAGATGCAGTTAGATAGATGTCGCACGCTATGGCAATAGTAAACGACTGTCCGGTGTCTGAATTTAAAACCACAATTGTTCTCTAACAAGGCACTGGACAACAATATTGATCTTTTTTTTTTTTTTTTTTTTTTTTTTTTTGGGGGGGGGGGGGGGGGGGAAGCGTCAGTTGTCACAGTGAAGATTCCGACGATTTGTCAGAATTAATAAGATCTACTCGATCTCATTCGCCGGTAAGCCCAGCCTCATCAAGATTTTATTCAACTTGTTTGGGTAATTGTTTGGAGCAAATTTCAAACAGACGACATTATTAGGGGAGTTTTTAAATACAGTAGTCTCTCGTTATCTCAAACTGATATCTCAAACAATGTCTTAAGTCAACCCAATTTTTGTGCTGTTGGTTTCAGTGGCTTATACTGTGCTATTTATAAATCCTGTATATTTATTAACTTATGACGTAGGAGTGAGACGTCACCAACATTCACTGTCTGTGAACTGGTTGACCTTATCGCATTGTTTTGTTTGTTTGAAATGAGGTTTAACCCAATGTCAACACTATGTGATTTTTGGAGATGTTACTTCCAGTTTTATGGGACTTTTACCCGACACTGAAATGACATCTCAAGCCCTCTTGCCCAATGAAAAACAAAATGCTTATATGCATTGGGCGGTCTGACTCACACCACTTTGCCTAGTCCTTCTCAGCGGTTCAGCTCTGCGTGGAAGCACCATACATAGAGGATATTTGATTTTTTCAGTGTAAGATCGAATTTTATTTCATCGAATGAACACCAAAACTGTTATTTTCACGAGTGGCGTAGCCACGAGTGAAAATAGCAGTTTTGGTGTTCATGAGTGAAATAAAGTTTGATCTTGCACTGAAAAAATCAAATTTTCTGTTTCTTACATGCTTCAAAAGGCAATATTTAGCGTCTTTAATGGTGTCGCTCACATTCGGAGAAAATTATCTTTGTTCCTGTTCGTTTCGCGTCAATTTAGTGGTGTCCATCGTGTTTAGTGGGTATACTATTGGGTGTAAACTGAAAGTTTGCACCTGAGAAATGGCCTGGGATGGTATTATTATGAATGATTAATGGAATAATTGAGAGAGTAGTTTTCCAAAGAAGTTGCTGGGAAGTCTAACGTCGCGCGACAAAAGACGTGACGTCAGCGTCATAAATGACGTCAGTAACGTCCCCGTCACACAAGAACGGGCTATGCGTCAGTTAGAACACATTTCAGTATTGTTCAGTTATCTGACAAAGATAAAATTGAAATTAGAGTTAGATTTGGAGAAAAAAGTAGTCCCAAACAGTGAAAAATAAAAAATCGTATTTTCACTGTTTGAAACAGTGAAAATATCGATTTATATTTCACTGATAAATCTCTTTCATTCATTGAAAAGCATGTAAGAAAGCCCAATCTATTTCTCCAAGCCCCGATGGGCACCTTATCGCCCTAGTTGAATATACCTACTGGGCCTGGTTGGTTGACCTTACCCAGATGAAAAAAAAAAAAAATCGTTGTCCGGATCAGACATGTAACCTGAAAACGCTGTAAAATTCAGTCCATTCATTGTCTGCGTAATGGTTCAGAAAACTGGCATTTTTACTGCTCAAACAAGGGACGAAACTCGAATAGGAACAGTGAAAAATCGGACTTGAAAAAAATAGCCATTTCATCATATTTAAGGAGCATTGTGAGTCTAATTAAGACAGCGAAATCAAATTATCAGCAAATGACGTTAACGTGAACATTATTTTCGAACGTCATTTACGCCAAATGACGTAAGTTCCCAGAAGGTCCCTTTTCGCGTGACGGGTCACATATATGAACACTCATGTAAGATCCTCTATGTTTGCGCTCGTTAGAGGCGGTTTTGAAGGTGTCCATGTTCTTTGTTTTGAATAAAAAAGGAGGAAAAATGTGTGTGCGCATTTTTTTTTTTTTTTTCATAGTAAGCGGGGTTGGACATACGGCCACGCTAAATCCCTTATGAAAAAGATAGTTCCTTGAAAACAAGAACTTAAGACTTGACGTGCATTACGAAAACACGCCTATACAAATACATTGTAAACTTTATGCCGAAAAAACGAACATTTTAAGATGAAAAATTGTGATATTTTTCTTATTTCTGCTCAAAATATAGATTATGGATACTCGTTAGAACCGCCTCATCGTGGGGTTCACGAGGGTCAAAATTACATTACGAAAACACGCCTATTCCAATACATTGTAAAATTGACCGCCGAAAAATGAATATTTTTGGATGAAAAATTGTGATATTTTTCTTATTTCTGCTCAAAATATAGATTGTGTGTACTCGTTAGAACCGCCTCATCGAGGCGGTTCTAACGAGTATCCACTTTCTTTATTTTAGAGCAGAAATAAGAAACATAAGGTTTACCCCTGTAAACCCCAATTTTACTACATAAAAGTGGGGTTCGCGGGGGTCAAAATTATATAGGCGTGTTTTCGTGATGTATAGGCGTGTTTTCGTGATGTATAGGCGTGTTTTCGTGATGTATAGGCGTGTTTTCGTGATGGTATACACGTTTCTTCTGGACCAGAAGGCTAACTAAAAGAGACAACTTATTAGGAATTTGTCATTAACCCCATAGATGACAATAAAGTCTAGTCTTCCTTTCCATAGGTTGGGTGAGGTCCGTCTCTTCTACGTGTGGTGTCAGATTTCCTTCCTCTGGGATCAGAAGTTTAAAACAAAAACACGTATACTTTGGGCAAACAGTTTAGATTAAGATCAAATGTTCCGTCCTGCGGCGTCTGATCTTGGTTTCCATTATTTACTAATGTCCCATGTTTGGTCCCTGGCAAATATGGGACAAGCAAAGCCACACAAATGAAAAGATGTGATTGTGAATGGTCTATAATGTACTTGCAATGAGGGAGTAGCTAAGCTTGAGATAAGCCAGTGCGAAGTTACAGTCATTTCTCATATACACTCTGCTATTCTCCCGAGATACAACTTGCACCTTGTGAAGATACTAATAAGACTGTGCAGATATGCGTGCTGGCGTGAGTCTTCGTTTGTCACACATGTCAATCGAAGCCATTTTGAGCGCACAGACACATATTTATAAAGATCAATACCAATTACTATAAAGCTCAGACTTGATTACATGAAAGTGCCGCTTTTATGGTTTATGTAAGACGATTTTTAACCCTTTTTGTACGTGAGACGCCAAGTTCTGCAACGGAAGGTCAGGTGGTTTTTCTCCGGGTACTCCGGTTTTCGCCCACCTCTGATTAACGATCGGCTCGATATGAGTGAAATAATCTTGAAAGAGCCGTAAAACCAAAAAAAAAAAAAGAAAACCCGCTTTGTACGGAATTGTATCCCCCCACCCCCCATATATTACACAAGCTCATTTTAAAATTTTAGGACGTCAGATTGTGTTCTCTTCAAAATATATTTGGAAAATGGCTGCATATTTTTGCAAACGGTGTAGGCCTTGATCAGACGCCGTTATGCGGCGTCTGAGCTGGGCCCGCACTGTTTGCCAGTTACCGTTACGCATTTTTTTTTCGGTACAAAATGGGCTAATAGAATCTGTATGCACAATATTATAAACGGACATAATCCTCTGACCATGAAATGATCCACTGATCGATACGATAAAATAAAGACACAAGTTCGTCGTAAGCATGAAATGGCCGTCTCGGCTGTCTAAGGAAACAGTCAAAGTCACCATTTAGGACCATTTTCCCACCCCGCCCCCAGAGACAATCAGCCCACCAGTGCGGTCAATACCTTGATTTATAAAACACCGGATCAGCTGTTTGACAAACCGGATCATTTTTTTAAAGCACCGGTAAATTTATCCCAAATGTACGATGGAGCATTAGGGCTAGATACACTTTTATTTCTTTTGATAGGTATTTCGAGATATTTCGAGAGTCGAAATTTCGAGTAAATAAGTCGAAATTTCAAGTTAATAAGTCGAAATTTCGAGATACTAAGTCGAATTTTCGAGATACTAAGTCGAAATTTTGAGTTACCTATCAAAAAAAAAAGTTATACCTGGCCCTAATGCTCTTCCGTATGTAATACATGTATAACAAACATCCACCAGAACCTTATCGACAAAAACCGTGGGCAAATGTCAAAGTAACACACATCGCACTACGTTTTGTGCGGACACATATTTCGGTGGTGGTGAAAGTGGGATACAATAATAGATAGAATCTGTCACTGAAACAGTTTTAACAGATGGAATCTGTTGTTACCAGCTATTTCTGCTGTTTAATGAGTTTTGGTCAAGCACTTTCAAATAGATGGTTCTTAAGAGTACATGTAACCATTATTTATATTTAGAGAAGTCATACTAACGCAAGTCCCATTTTTTTTGCTGAAAAATCTGCGTCTGATGTGATGTTAATTTTATGGCATCAAGTTAACAAGTCCAGGAAATGAAGACCCATCTAAACCCCACTTTATACAGAGAAAATGGGGGTTTACGGGGGTATACAATATCTGCTTTATTTTTACTCAAAAACATAGATTGTGGGTACACGATAGAACCGCCTCATCGAGGCGGCTCTAACGACCATCAACAATCTTTGTTGAGAGATAAATTAAGAAAGATATTACAAGTTTTACTTAATATTTGTGATTTCGGACACCATGTTGGACGTCATTATTTCAGATGGACACATGTTTTCCTAATGTTACTTTTATGATATTCTCATCCATGCAAACATTATACTATTTTTGCCCCGAAAAGGGTCAGTAGCATACAATGTAGACCCAGCTCAGATGTATGCATTGTTTGATTCAAGTACAGATAATTTTCTGAAACTTGACCGCAAACAAGACAAACCGGGTATCAATACAAAAGGAAATGGACCGGTCCTAGCTATTATGGGATAGATCCTATTGCCATCTGAGAGTTAGGGTGTTAATCCTGTCTTTTCATTTGCGTGTAATCATTGTCTTCTCAAAACCTTTTGTGAACCAGCACTGATTCTTTCAGTATACCCCACTTTTCAAAACTACATAAGAAAAATCCTCGGAAACACTCTTTAACAGGAAACTATGGCTTATTAGAATCTATCTTGTGCCCACTTTTTTTCTTTAACTTCAAATAGATGGATATATGGTATTCATACAATGCAGAACTGAAAACCTGGAGTGTACAGTAAAAATTCATCTATTAAGACCACCTTTGGGACTGTTCAAAAGTGGTCTTAAAGACCACTTTTGAACAGTTCCAAAGGTGGTCCCTCACCAGAAGACATTGTAGGCAGAAGACACAAAGGAAACACCAGTGTACCCTTCAAAATAAGCTTTTTATACCAAAATTAGACCTAATTTGAGGTGGTCTTAATAGCGGAATTTCACTGTACATGTTTTTCTGTGCCAGTCTTGCTAGTTCGGCCAGTTGGACGTCATCGATGACCCTCAGACATTTGTATACTTCCGCAGTCTTGAAAATATAACCCACACTATATTGAAGGGTAGGCAGATATTTTACGGCCGCCACATGTTCCCTTAACACCAGTTCCGGTAAAGTTAACCCTTGTCATGCTGAGCCCGGATATATGCATTATCTTTGAAACAATGTAGAAGCCATCTGATCAGGATCTACATTGTTTGCCATTCAGATTGTGAATATGTTGTAATAATTTTCATCAAGTTATCTGATTGGTTGATAAGTAGTGGGTGTGGCAGATTGAAATATTCAGCATGACAAGGGTTAAATATTCTATAATCCATTAGAAGCAAGGACTACTATACAGAAATGAAAACCTTGAGTGTACAAGTTTTTTCCGGGCTAGTCTGGCCAGTTTCGGCCAAGACTGGTTTGAAGAGAATGGCGAAGAAAGTCAGGGACTCCTTGAGAGAAACACAACAAACACAAGGCACCCCACAGTGGTATTAAGGTCGCCTATTCAAATACAGTAAAATTCCTACATTAAGACCACCTTTGGGACTGTTCAAAGGTGGTCTTTAAGACAACTTTTGAACAGTTCAAGGGTGGTCTCTTGGGTATAGAAAACACAAAGAAAGAATAACTGAAACCTTCGCAATAAGGCTGAAAACATGTACACTCCATATTTTCCCGTTCTGTGGTGTATTCCTTGCTTCCAAAGGATAACCATTTCTAGAACATATTTAACGTCAATACAGCTATTGTCTGGGAATGTGTGGCGGCGATAAAAAAAGTCTCCCTGCCCTACATCAGAGTGTAGTTTATATTTTCTTGTCCTTTTCAATCATTGATTCCATTGTGGAATTTTGAAAATATTTGAGGGTCACTGATGAGGCCTAAATGGCCGAAACTAGCTAGTCTGGCCAAGAAAACATGTGCACTCCATATTTTCCCGTTCTGTGGTGTATTCCTTCCTTCCAAAGGATAAACCTTTCTAGAACATATTTAAAAGCAGATTTAGTCTTAATTTTAGGTGGTCTTAATAACGGAATTATACTGCATATGCAATGCATTCCCGACTAGGCTCAGAGATTTTTTTTTTTTTTTTTTTTTAGTTTTGGTTTTACGGCCCTTTCACGATTATTTCACTCATATAGAGCCGATCGTAAATCAAAGGTGGGCGAAAACCGGAGTACCCGGAGAAAAACCACCTGACCTTCCGTTGCAGAACTTGACGTCTCACATATGACCCGAGCGAGGCTCGAACCACAGCGGTAAGAGACCTAATGATCAAGAGTCAGCGCTCTTAACCACTAGGCCACGGAGGCCCGTTTAGGCTCAGAGATATGCAAGATTCCTGGATAAGTAGTACGGCTGATGAAACTCAGACCTTTGCATTTGAGCCAGCGCACGACAAAACCTACAGTAAGACATGTGCGCCCATCGAAGACTCAGACCAACCTGCGCATCCATATAGTCTAACCAGAGACTTTTCTTGCTGCATGATCGGTCTATTAGGTATTGGTTTGATTGAAACTTTTTAACCTAAGAAGGTAGAAAACCGAATCCAAGGCACAGACAGAGATGCAGTCGTGCTAGCCGAGTTCTTCTTTGCTGTCATGACAAAGGGTTATCCAACAGAAGAGAAGATGCAAGAAGGCATAGATCAAGTATTCGACATTTGTGACAAGGGTGCACATGTTTGAGCCACAGAGAAGAGCTGATAACAAACTGTGGAAGCGCAAAGATCAAACGCGCATGTGTATTGCTAAGAGAACCATCAGCTCCAAGAAGATGTTATATGCAATCTTCTTTAATTCTAGTGGGTCAGTGGTTCAAAAGGCTTGTCCTTCTGGCCATACATTCACTGGGTGAGTCTTTAAGAACGCTGTACTTAAGAAAGTCAAATCGTTCTACAATAAGAATCGTCCAAGCAAAGGTTAGTCAGGAATGCACCTGATCCATGACAATGCCTCCTCTCACAAGTCTGAGGTTGTGATGTCGTACTGCTCAAAAGGTGGAGGTTGTAAATCATCACCCCACTATTCTCCTGACCTGAGCCATGCGACCTTTTCTTGGTTCCAAGGCTCAAGAAAATGCTTCCTGGAAATAAATATAAGTCCAGAAGTCCACTTGGCAGCGCGATTTATCAGTGCCTCCAACAGGTACTCAAAGAAGACTACCAAGCAGCTAATAGGCACTGGATCAGAAGGTTATAAAAATGCGTTTCGGCAGAGGCGGGGGAGTGCGGAGTGGGGGTACTTTGGGGCCTGCAATAGGGACAAATTATAAAATGGAGCGTTTAGGGAATAAAACACCAGGGACACAACTTTTTGAAGGACACTCGTATTTTTCTTATTATTGCTCCAATACATAGGTGATGGGTGCTCGTTAGAACCGTCTCAATCAATACATAGGCTGTTGATGCTCGTTAGAACCGCCGCCATGAGGCGGTTCTAACGAACACCCACACCTCACCCACAACTTATGTCTTGGAACAGAAATAAGAAAGTAATATATACCCCGGCAACCCCAGTTTTCTCTGTATAAAATGGGGTATAGAGGGGATCTCGTTACATGGCCTTGTTGTCTTGTTAACATGACGCCTGAAATATAGTTGACCACGTCGGAATTAAGGAATTTCAGGTGCAATTATTTTTAGATTTTTTTTTTCATAAAATGGCTGAACGTTTTACCAAAAGTGTACGCGCCCGTGCGGAGTCTTATTTGGGCCTTTGCTGCTTTGGACTTTCCCGTCCATAATGAGCTTATCATTAAAATCAACTGGGTTTAGAAATTTGTCGGTCGTTATTTTCAACAAATTGAAGTTCATTAAGACTTTCAAGTCACGGAATGGCTGTGAAGTATCCTTAAGAGAAAGCAATTGTCACGTGCAAATGCGGTTAATGATTTGGAGCTTTTGGGAAAATATTATTGCACTCGATTATGTATTGATTCTTGAATAATTACCAACGAGATTGATTTTGAAACTGTATTTAGAACACATTTATAAGGAACGATTCTGGCGATCTAAAAAAGGATCTGCTTAATGCGTCAAACATGATCATCATGTTGATAAATCCGTGTAATATACACCTATCTGAACATGATGTTTTATGGTGAGAATTGGGGCTGAGAGGGATATATATTAATTTTCTTATTTCTGCTCCAAGACATAGATTGTGGGTACTCGTAAGAACCGCCTCATCGAGGCGGTTCTAACGAGCACCCACAACCTATATTGGAAGTTTTAATAATAAAACTACAAAAATTTTCATCAGTAAAGTAACCATTTTTGAGATAGAAAGAATGGTTTTTGTCACACGGATGTGTTATCGTATTGTAAAATCAAGACCCGGTTGCATTCAGTCGAATCATCTTTATAGCGTAACACGCCTGTTTATTGGAGGAGGCGATAGAATTTACCCAAATCCTTCTTCAGAGACACCAATGGGAAAGAAAGACATACATTAAACAACTAGACGCCAATGGACCCATCAATAGCGAAAAGCTAAAAGGACAGTTACTTTCCCACAAAACGGCCAATTGGCTATCCAAAACTAAAAGATAAAAGCGATATACACACTCAAAGACAAACCATAACAAAAATAAACCGCGACAGAAGAACCGCCTAGAACGGTCAGTGAAACGAATTCCACTGAGGGTGGGGATGGGGGCTTAAATCGATCACGCAGCTACAATCCTCGCCCTTACTGAAATATTTCCTATGGACTCAAGAACGGGTTCATCACAGCCGTGGTAAACCAGCCATCGATGTTCGAGACAAGAAGGTTTATGCTCTAAATATCTGAGACAAAAAATCTTTGAAAATATTAATTATTAATTGACTATCCTGTATTGTTCGGATGTCATCCGTATCAACATTGTGGTAAAAAAAATCATGATTTTTATGTTGAGAGTTAATAAAATTCTCATTAATCAAGTAATTTCGTATTGTCCCAGTTACAGCTCCTCGGTCTGCTGTATTGGCCTCGGCCTTCGGCCTCGGGCCAATACAGCAGACCTCGGACCTGTAACTGGGTCAATACGAAATAACTTGATTAATAACATTATATTACAACGTATACCCACAAAACAAAAATGCTGTTTACCGAGGTAAACTATATTTGATACAAAAGAACACCATAACGAAACCACGCCTATATAATTTTTACCCCCCCTAAACCCCACAAGAGCACCGCATGCGGGTGCCAACGCTCGGCTGCAAAAATTCTAAGTCGAAAAAGGGGCATAACTGTGCCAAAAATATTTTGAGGGTTAGCTTTCCTATTGGTATGAGTTCCCCTTTTCATTATGAACAACTGGCCGAGTTTCAAGTAAATATGTTCAGTAAGACAGAGATATTACAAAATGTCCATGTTTTTGCACGACGACGATGCAAAAATTCTAAGTCGAAAAAGGGGCACAACTGTGCCAAAAATATTTTGACGGTTACCTCACCTATTGGTATGAGTTCCCCTTTTCATAATGAACAACTAATCCGGGTTTCAAGTAAATAGTAATGGCAGAGATATTACAAAATGTCCAAGTTTTTGCACGACGGTACAGACGACGCCAAAGCTATGACAATACCTCGTCGTTTTCTTCGAAAATAGCCGAGCTAAAAACTTAGGATGACATGAGTATACATTATTTCTCTTATTTCTGCTCAAAAAATAGACTGCGGATACTCGTTAGCACCGCCTCAATATATTCAATATATATTAAAATTCCGCTATTAAGACCACCTAAAATAAAGGCAAAATCTGCTCTTAAGGGGAATGGGAACACCTTCAGGGGAGACAACTCCTGCAAAAGTATTTTTGTCTCCCATGTCAATAGGGGTCAACTCTTAAAGGGAAGAATTTGCTCCTGAGGAGCAAATTCTTTCCTTTAAGAGTAAACCCCTTTTTCATTGGGACAAGGCTTATAGAAAAGCGAACAGGAAGTCCCGAAAGTTGTCACCCTTCGAAAAATTGGCGGAAAAATCTGCCAGGTGTTCCCATTCCCCTTAAAAGCTTTTTGAGATTGTTTCAGTTATTCTCTCTCTCTGTTGTCCTCACTCATTGTCTTCTAATAATAGACAACCTTTGGGATTGTTCAAAAGTGGTCTTTAAGACCACTTTTGAACAGTCCCAAAGGTGGTCTTAATATAGGATTTTTGCTGTATTTCAATAGGCATATTTGCGTAATGCTATGTTTGATGGAATTGCGTCACGGAAGTACATTTCCTGGTTATTTCATGTCTGTGTCTACAATTATTCATGTAATGTACACTGACATGTCACATATTTAATTATCTTTCTATAAACAGAGTACAATGTCTGTCGAAATTAAGTAATACAGTTAATAGTAAAACGGCGCCCCATACATTCGAACTTCAACGGTTCCAACACCTTTCGGACTACGAAAATCTGTTCGAGACTGGGGTAGTTTGAGCCACTGAGGTTTACAGCCAGGAGGCATAACGGGAATCATTTTGAGACTTGTTTTAGGTGTTCTATAATATAAGTGCATGCTGTGTATACTCATTAGAATAGCCTCTATGAGGCGATTCTAATGAGTACACACAGCGTACATTTGCAAGATAAATGACGAAAATATCCAAGATTTTCCCTCACTATTTCTTTTGTAGAAAAATTGCCTAGGGACTAAAAAAATGGATTCGACTCATCCATGGCAAACGAGCCACCGCTGTTCGAGCCATCGAAGTTCTATTGTACTTTTTTGTTTAGTTGGGTCAAGCGAAAACGTGTCTTTGACAAAGACTCAAATCAGGCTGCGTCAATATTTAGTCTTCCTCGGCCCCGCTCATCGGAGCTTGAAGAAAGAGATGGGCTGCATGATGCTTCCACGCAGAGCTGAATCCGACCGCACACGAGTACTGGTAAACCGCTTAGAGGTTCTAAGCCTGCCTAGGCAAAAGGTTGGGAGTAGGACCGTCTATGCTTATAAACCCTATTGGTTTCATTGGGCGCCATTTCATCTCAATGTCGGATTAAAGTCCCACAAAATTGGAAGCAACGTCTCCAAAATGACATGTACAGTGTTGATGGGAACGCTAAACCTCAACTTCCCCGTCTGCGCGATGAAGCTTCCGGTCATTGCCCATAGATATAGCGCATGGCGAAGACTCTGATCAGACTGCGCGGACACGCAGCCTGAGTAGAGTCTTCACCATGCACAAGCGCCTCTTGGCGTGTCCAATTTGATTGTACGCATGCAACACATTGGTAAGATGGTAAGCAAATAGGAACAAAGCTCGCTTGCCAATTTCACTCTACTTTCATCGGCAGTAAATTGACACAAAGACAATGAAATGTTCATTTCGTCGGATATGTAGACATTGTGTTTCAGACATTTTGTAAGAGGAAGCTAGTCAAATCTGCACTCTCAAGGGCAAATCAACAATTGTTTACGGTGTTTACAGCGACAGGGAAAATATTTCCAGAAACCTTTTTTTCGAAATGGCGACGCAAGCACGGCAACTCCCAACACACTTGAGCATGGAAATTATAATACTAATAAACATTAAACAGATGAAATAAGGCGATTTTCCCACTCACATTATGTCAACAAAGAATGTCATTGGTCCTTAAGTCATCGTGAAAACACGCCCATATACCCCTTAAACCCCACTTTTATATAGTAAAACTGGAGTTTACAGAGGCATACATTTTCTCATTATTTCTGCTAAACACATAAATTGTGGTTACTCGTTAGAACTGCCTCACCGAGGCGCACGAGTTCCTACAATCTATGTTTTGAGCAGAAATATTACAAGAAAAAGTATAACATGTTGTTACATGTTAAACGGAGGCATTGCTAAACATAAGGATTGATTTTATATGGGCCGCGTCAAGCGATTTTGGTACTTATCGCCTATGCGAGCAGCGAAGGTTCAGGCGAGCCTGTGCATCCACGCAGTCTCGCCAGAACCTTCGCTGCTCGCTCATACAAGCAGTGAATCAAGAGGAACCTTCAGACAGACAGCCATATCCCTGGCCCCTCTGAATGGCTGAGCATGCGCAGTTAAAATTTGTCATGACGGAATGCTCGAAGACCCAAATTCGCTTGGCGGGGCTCATTTATTATTCAGAACAAGCATTTTTCAGAGGAAAATCAGCGATATTTTCGTATTTTAAGTTCAAACTTTGATTGTTGGTTCTAAGCAGTACCCACAATCTATGTTCATCAGCAATAAAAATATCTACCGTATAAATGTGTAAAACCTATTTTTCCCAATCTAAAGTTGGATTTTCAACGGTTTTCATTTCACAGACTTTTTAATGTAATGTCATTTCCACCTATACAGTATCAGCTCAGTCAAAGTCAGGTTCTGGAGAAGATGTGAAAATTTGACAAGCTACTGACACACGAACGACAGACAGGTCATGCCATAACTTGGACCTATACGATGACCTGGAGCTTTTGAGCTAATAACTCGCAAACAATCAAAAACCATAATTTCACACTGCACATTTGATCGGTAGATTTGTTTGATTTGAAGTTAAATGTCCCCGCCAACACAGTAAAGGTCATTTTGGAGACGTTGCTTCCAATTTCGTGGGACTTTTACCCGATATTGAGATGAAATGACATCTCAAGCCCTGCCGGCCAATGAAACCAATAGGGTTTATAAGCATGAACCGGTCGACTCGCACCACTTTGCCTGGGCAGGCTTAGCGCCTCTAAGCGGTTTACCAGTACTCATGTGCGAGTCGGTTTCAGCTCTGCGTGGAAGCATCATGCAGTCCATCTATTTCTTCAAGCCCCGATGGGCGGGGGCGATATGTTCAGTAGAACATCAAAGGTTTTTAACATGCAAAATGGGAAATATTTTAATCAAATCAAAGCACTGACAGCACTAGTCTCTGAGAGATGTCGCAGGTCAGTGTAGTTCCCGTTTCTTGCCTTGTCTTCCTGTTTTCATATTAGCATATGTATAAAATGCATTTTAATTTGAGCCCCGCCAAGCGAATTTGTGTCTTCGAGCATTCCGTCATGACAAATTTTAACTGCGCATGCCCAGCCATTCAGAGGGGCCAGGGATATGGCTTTCTGTCTGAAGGTTCCTCTTGATTCACTGCTCGCCTGAACCTTCGCTGCTCGCATAGGCAATAAGTACCAAAATCGGTTGACGGGGCCCAATTGATCTTATTCCAGACAATAGGACAAATACATGTAAGCTTTAGGTGGCTTAATATGAATCACGTTGTGCTTTCATTCATGTGAGCTAATGCTGAGCTTTCAGTTGTTATGCCACCCATGTGAGATAATGATGCACTTTAAGTTGTTATGCCATACATGTGAAAGATATACGGCTAAATCACTCAACCATGAAATGTAGTTCACACCAACCAAGTTACACATGTATATTTTATGTCAATCATTGGGTCACCCGGAAGTTATAACCCCGGCATGAAATTTCTCAATCTAGTACACATTTTATCATCCATGAAATACACAGGTCACACTGGTCTAGAATATGTATTCAGACCAATCATCGGGTCCGCTGAACTTATAATCCACACATGACATTTCTAATTATAAGTCAAAATCACTGAATCATGAAATATAGATCAAACTGACCTTGATATATTATTATGTCAATCGTAAGGTCAAATGAATATTCCATGCATTGCTCCAATAACCAGTATTCAAGTAGAAGGCAAAGTCACTGAACCATGAAATTTAGGTCATCCTTAACTTGATATACCTTTCAAGACAAATCATCGCATCTCATGCAGCTTATATGCATGACACGTGAATATGGTGACCAAATAGTCTTATTTCCATCACATAGTTTTCGTTCTGCAACGGCAGGTCAGGTGATGTTTTTCTCCGGGTACTCCGGTTTTTCGTCAATTTCTGATTAACGATCGGCTCGATGTGAGTGAAATAATCTTGAAAGGGCAGTAAAATCCAAACAAAAATCACATAGTTTTCCAGATATAAGGCAAAATTTCTTTACCATGAAATTAAGGTCACGCTGAGCTAGATATGAATTTAGGTCAATCATCTTGTCACAAGGAGCTAATATCCAAGGTATATGACATCTCTCCAACAAGTAACGATAGCGTTGACGATAATGCGGAACCGCAATTCAAACAACCAAGTCCGCAACATATAAAGTGAAATCATCCTGAAATGCAGGTCACCATGTTCTTCACTCTTTTACACTGGGACCAATCTCACATAGCATTACGAAAACACACCGGTGCGATATAGTGCATTTTTCATAGCTCCAAAATGGCTACTTTTCTGATGAAAATCCGTGATATTTTTCTTATTAATACTGCAAACATAGGTTGTTGGTTCTAACGAATACCCACAACCTATGTTTTGGAGCAGAAATAAGAAAAAATAATGTATACCCCCATACACCCAATTTTTCTCTATATAAAGTGGGGTGTACGGGGGCGTTCATTTCACGGACTAGTTCACGTGATGGTAGGCTGATTTATATAACCTGTTAGCATAGTGGAACCGCATTTATCATATGATGTCGCGTCTGAGAGTGTAATAACGCCATGTTATATTTTCGATAATCCACTAGTGCATAAAATATGCAAATTAGCTAGATACAAGTACGACATCCTTAACGAGGTCGCGTTTACTAATGGCGAAATATTGACATTTTTTTTAAACAATCGTGAATAAAATGCGTTTTTAATGTCATATGATAAACAGAATCTTGCAGAATCTTGCAAAGCCTCGCATTTTATCCCTTTTCCTCAACTCGTTTAATAAATTCAATAATACGTGAGCACTCATGTCAGATCCTATATATGGCATATTAAAAAGGTGTCCTAGATTTTAACCCATTGCCTCGCCGCCAGCATTTAAACCCAGTTTTTTAGCTATCTCAGAAAAACCTGTTCTAAATATGAATGATATTTGATAAGTGACTATTATGTGATCATTATAAGCAGTAATGTGCATTATTTTATACCCAGACTATGTCTCGTTTACTTTCTACATATGTTACCGGTCAATATTTTTCCATATTTCCCGTTGTCAAGTTCATATTGTCCGTAGATAAGCAGTCACGTTCAAAATAGAACTACTTTTAAATTTGTCCATTTCGATATTAAACTTCGGCAGCCATCTTGTAAGGCGTATCGACTGAAAACGAATATAGGTTCTGACAAAGTGCATAAAGCGCATTTTATGCTGTCACATATGACCTACCTGCAATCTGTTTAGATTTTCAATACTTTCTTCTAAGAAATCAGGAGTATTTTAAAAGAAATTTAACCGACGCTTTGGAAAAAAATGGTGTCCTGTGTTGGGAAACGTCAATGTTTTTGATGACGTCACATCCACCAACGTTAATGTCGCCTTCACTTTGGCGCCGTTGGGCGTGGTTTTTCAAAGTGTAGGGAGACACTTAACGATATTCATTATTTTCCATTTCAAACCACAATCAACAGACCGCACATGAGTACTGTTAAACCGCTATGAAGGTCTGAGCCTGCCCAGGCAAAGTGGTTTGAGTCGGACCCTCCAATGCATATAAACCCTATCATTTCATCTCAATGTCGGGTAAAAGTCCCACAAAATTGGAAGCAACGTCTTCAAAATGACTTGAAGATTGTTGGCGGGGACGTTAAACCACAGACCAAACAAACACACAAACACGTACAAGGAGCTAAAACTATCTTGAACGAGGATTTAGACTGTTCCCCATCAACCCTTAAATTTTTGAGTTGTAAACAAGCAGAATAAAACCTGATTATATCATAGTGCCACATTCTGATCTGGGGCTACACTATTTGCCAATTACACTGTTTGCTAAACCGCCTGCTAGATGAGAGCGCTGACTCTTAATCATTAGGTTTCTCATCGCTGTGGTTCGATCCTCGCTCGGGCCAAATGTAGGACGCTAAGTTCTGCAACGGAAGGTCAAGACGTTTTTCTCTGAGTACTCCGGTTTTCGCCCGACTCTGAATAACGATCGCCTTGAGATGTGTGAAATAATCTTGGAAGGGCCGTAAAACCAAAACCATTAAAAATCTGTTTTCACAATAAACATTCAAGTTAGCCTGTCATTTACATGTTTATCTCTTCGGATAATTATATGTATTGGATACATGTACTTGTCACAATGGCCTCGTTGAGGTTAATTTAGCATAGTAACCATTATACAAGATTGATGAACAAGTACGAAACTTAAATCATTCCTTTCCTTATTTCTTGTCGTTAATAGTGAGCTGAAACACAACTCGGGGTTGCTCAGGGTACTCTGGCTTTCAACCACATCTGATTACAAATGAATGACTTGAAGGGATGGATAACAGCGCTGTTAATAATTAGGTCTTGGCTAGGGTCACATATGAGGCGCCGTTCTTCAAATGCAATTCAGGAGGTTGTTCTCCGGGTACTCAGATTTTCAATTTTGCAGTTTTCGCCCCATAAACAAACTGCAGTATTCGAAAGCGAACCCACAGTATCCCTTAGAACAACTGAACAAAAAGTCCTTTTCAAGCCTTTGCATTTAAAATATATATGCATATTTTTTCAATCTTTGACACTAAAAAATCTACAAACTTGCAAGTCATAATAACCTTATAACCGTTTACATGTTTTCATGCAAACAAAATATATAAATGTCAGCCATGAGATTCGAACTCACGACCCTCTAGTCTCAAAGTAAGGAGAGACACGTTTCCATCGGACCACTGTTGTTGCAATGTTTAGCAAATTTATTGCAATATAAACACAATGCAATATAGGTCAACTATGTTGCAGTCGTTCCCTGCCATATATCAAATAAAATTATTATGTTAAGAGCACGAAATGATTCGTTTTACATGAACAAAGTACATGGAAAGCGAACCTCTGGTGCCAGAACATGACTAGCCGTAATTTCAGCCATGAGGTACCTCCAAGCGAGCTCTTCACCGGAACGCCATATTGAAATATAGACATAACCAATATTTCTGAACGGTAATCAGATAACATAAACGCAAGTAATCTCTTTACTTGTCACCAGTTTACACCAATTTTTCCAAACAAACTTCTTTTACGAACAATTATGCATTGAAATGTCCACACTCTCCTTGAATAAATATGTCATTTGGGAAATTTACTTACTTGGATAAATAGTTATTTAACGAACAGAACACAGAAAGTTTTTTTTATATTTATAGGGTATTATTATTCAAATGAAAAAGAAACTACAGCTGGTGTGCCACAAGGTTCAGTTTTGGGTCCTCTATTTTTCTTGATATATATAAATGGTATTGTTGATAAGCGTTTAAGTATGGTAAGGCTTTTTTGCAGATGACACTTCTTTAGCTTTGAGCGCACGTAATATACCTGCTATAGAAGGTATTTTAAATCACGACCGCAGACTTATTTCTCAGTCTGGTAAACATTACTCCTAAAAAATGGAAGCTTTATTATTGACATTAGAAAATATTACCGTTAAACCAAACTTGGTTCTTTGAAGATGTTCCTGTAGAATTTGTGAGTTAGCATAAACATTTGGGTGTAACCTTCTCAAATGATGCTAAGTGGCACGACCACATTAGTAATATTGTGTCATCTGCATCCAAAATTCTCGGTATTGTGCGTAAAATAAAGTTCTCCTCAAGTCGGAAAGCTATGAATCATGTTTACATCTCTTTTTTGAGACCAATTCTTGAATGTGCCTCTGTTGTATTGGACAGTTGCACAGTTCTAGAAAAAGACACTTGAGAAAAAAATTAGCACGAAGCGGCGCTGTAACAACGCTTAGTGTTCACTCGACGCTTAGTGTTCACCATGGACACTAAGCGTTGATGGCGAACACTAAGCGTTGCCACTGCAGTAGAAACGCTTAGTGTTCACCATCAACGCTTAGTGTTCACCATGGACACTAAGCGTCGCGACTGTTGATACTGTGTGCGATCCCAACGCTTATTGTTCACCATGGCATTAGCTCGCCAAATACAATGAAGTACAGTGAGAGCTATTGTTGTCACATCGTCGTCCGCTTTTGCGTTTGCGATTTCAACAGTCACGCATCACAGGGTACTCATATTTTGGACTTAAGTACCTGGGAGCGTCTTCTTATGTTCCAAGAGAACAGACCCCTGGGTGCATGCCCCGGGGTTGGGCTAGGAGGCATAATCTAGAACATCTCTGTAAAACTGTGTTTAAGTTTTTGAAATGCTTATATCTCAACAATCACTCATCACAAAGCATTCATATTTACAACTTCTGAAAATACCTGTGGGTGTCTTCTGAGATTCCAAACGAACACACCCCTGGTTTCATGCCTTTGGTGGGGTTAGGGGGTCAAAATCTAGGACACCTTAGAAATTTGTTAAATACATTTCCATTGTGCTAACAAGTTACAAAGTTAACTCAATTGATAATACAACAGCCATCTATGCAACATTGGTTCAAGTGTGAAAGGGTGAAAATTATGGTGACCTTTATTTTACGGTCCAGTGATTTTGCCTTATATCTTCAATACTATTTGATGGAGACGTGTCATACCTGGGATTATTTGTTTCATAAGACCCCATGATTGATCTCAAATATATCTAGGTCTGTGTGAAAATAGTGTTATAAGGCAAAATTACTATTTTTCATACCAGAAAATGAACACTAGCAGTTGATACTGCATTCCGATCTTCATGTTCGACGCTTAGTGTTCATTTGGCAAAATGAACACTAAGCGTTGACAGTGGCAACGCTTAGTGTTCACCATCAATGCTTAGTGTCCATGGTGAACACTAAGCGTCGAATGAACACTAAGCGGCACTACACGATGCGTATCGTATCGGGCTTAACACGCTCCGTGTCTTTACACAATCTTTATAAAGAAATAGGATGGATGTCTTTAGGGGACAGGCGAATGTACAAAAGGTAATGATAATGTACAAGGTCCAAAATGAACTTATCCCTGACTATTTAAAAAACCTCTTCCCTCCAACAGTCGGTAGCAATACACCATACCAATTACGAAATGCACAAAATTACCAGTTACTTAGCAGCAGAACAACACTTTTTTCTAGATCATTTGTTCCAGCATCTGTATCTCTGTTGAATAATCGTTCTGAAAACATTAGGAATTCTGCCACTATCTCTTCTTTTATAACGGCTGTTCTAGCTCTTTTGTTTGTGATACCTTCTGTACCATCATATTTCATATCGTGAAGCAGACATCTCTCGATTATTCATGCACGAAATAGAAGTGGAGGCAATGATCAGGAATCGATATCGTCGATACAGCTCCCATCAGAAACACCAAATGAAAAAACCCCAAAAAAACACAAACATGAAACAACAGACCCAATGGAAACATCAACAGCGGAAAGCCAAAAGGACAGTTACTTTCCCACAAAATGGCCAATAGGCTATCCAAAATAAAATAATATAAGCGACAGAAGAACCACCTTGGAACGGTCAGCGGAAACGAATTCCACTGGGGGCTTAAATCGATTTTACGTGGCCACAATCCTCGCCCTTACTTCCGTCGCGATTTAGACAAATAATTTGTTCAAAGGGTTATTAAATAATTAAATAATTTGTTCGAATACGCAACAAATGTAGCGAGCTTGATTATGACCGTTACAATAATCATTTAATAGTAAATGCCCATTATTATTGTGGACATGCAGCAGACGATGCAGAACACGTTTTCTCCCAATGTCCAAAGTATGCCAATGCACGAGTTCATCTTTTTCAGGCAACCAGAATTTTTCACCCTCTGTCAAATTGTACTTTATGGTGAGGCAAATGCTATTGAAAATGAAAACAGTGACCTGTTCAAAAGTGTACAATGCTATATCAAGGAAACATGTCGTTTTGCACATGGTTCACAGGGCTAACCACCATACTTATAATTTACTAACTCTTTAAATAATATCTCGTTTGGTAGCCGGTACTCTCTCTCTCTCTCTCTCTCTCTCTCTCTCTCTCTCTCTCTCTCTCTCTCTCTCTCTCTCTGTTTGAAAAATGAGAAAAAATCTATTTTCTGATTGTGTTGATACATTCATTGTCATCTGTTATTGCTTGTAAGTGTGTAGTTTGTACGGGACGGGCCGTTTTTAATGTTGTTAGAACTTGTGGCCCAACCCATTTGCTTGTAACTTACATGTATATAAGCAATAAAATAGGAATATGGAAACCTGACAAACCCAGTACCGGAAGAGTCCAATATAATATCAAATACAAATATAGGCCTTATAACGAGTATTCTATTAATGCATTACTTTAATAAGTATATGTAGAATAACTAACGCCTAGAAAAATATCAGAATTTGTACCTGAAATTTTTCATTTTTTCTTTTATCGTGGAAAATTTTCAATAT
Organism: Lucinisca nassula; assembly: GCA_963580285.1. Lineage (NCBI taxonomy): Eukaryota > Metazoa > Mollusca > Bivalvia > Lucinida > Lucinidae > Lucinisca > Lucinisca nassula. The sequence goes on along the minus strand of OY757011.1, from coordinate 22,844,515 downwards.
ATTTGAATGTGCGTTTTGTCGTAATGCAACAGTTATATAGCTTGTTGTGGCCTGGATTAATCCGGATTCCTGATATGGCTGTTTCTTATTTTTTCCTGAACTACTCGCAGATAACAACGATATCCGTATGTTTCTGCAGAAATTCAGCTTCTAAGCGGTCTACAGACCTTGCAGTTCTTCGTATGCAAACTCAAGATAAACATAACAATTAGTTTTAGTTTATACTAATTTATTTAAGTTCGATTGCGATGAAAGCTTCAAGCTTATTGAATCGCTCTCGAACACTCATTCCGGGTGTTTTCACGCACGCGCGAGAGAGAGGCAGTGGCTTTTACACCACTGCTACCCATTTACACCTGGGTGGAGTGGGGCAGTGTCATAACTTGTCTTGCCCAAGGACAAACCTCGATACCGGTGGCCGGATTCGAACGCCCAACCTCTCGATCATGAGTCGAACGCGCTAACCACTGCGCTATCGAGCATTGACGGTTCCACTTGTACCACTTTGCCTTGGCAGAGTTAGATCATCTAAGCGGTTTACCAGTAATCGTGAGCATCATGCAGTATAATTAAAATAGTTACTGTTAGCCGTAAGTATTCAAACTCACATCAGCCTGAACCAGCATATGTTCATTTGTAATATATATTTGGTTTTCACGTTTTTGATTAAAATAAGGAATTCAAGTTAACCTTATTAAATCTTTACATATTTATGACAAGGTGACTTATACTGCTAATAGACAGGGGCCATTTCCAGCCGCATAGGATGACTGACGTATCGAGTATTCCGTCTGACCTGGGCGTTGCTCACTAAAAGAGAAGGGTTTTTTTTCTATTATTTTAGAGTAGTTTCTTGTTCGCTAATAGCAGACAAGCATAAATCAGCATCATATTATTGCTGGTTACCGTAGATTGTTGATTCTTTCTCTTGTAGATTGAAAAAAAATGTTGACATTCTTTCCCGCCTATTATTTTGTTTTGGATAGCCAATAGGCCATTTTGTGGGAAAGTGACTGTCATTTTGGCTTTCCGCTATAATTGGTGTTTCCATTAGGGTCTTGTTGTTTCATGTATATGCTTCTTTCCCTTTGGTGTCTCTGATGGGGGCTGTGGGTTAAGTGTATCGATTCCTGATCATTGCCTTCACTTCTATTTATAAGCATTGACGGTTCCACTTGCACCACTTTGCCTTGGCAGAGTTAGATCATTTAAGCGGTTTACCAGTAATCGTGAGCATCATGCAGTATAATTAAAATAGTTACTGCTAGCCGTAAGTATTCAAACTCACATCAGCCTGAACCAGCATATGTTCATTTGTAATATATATTTGGTTTTCACGTTTTTGATTAAAATAAGGAATTCAAGTTAACCTTATTAAATCTTTACATATTTATGACAAGGTGACTTATACTGCTAATAGACAGGGGCCATTTCCAGCTGCATAGGATGACTGACGTATCGGGTATTCCGTCTGACCTGGGCGTTGCTCACTAAAAGAGGAGGTTTTTTTTTCTATTATTTTAGAGTAGTTTCTTGTTCGCTAATAGCAGACAAGCATAAATCAGCAACATATTATTGCTGGTTACCGTAGATTGTTGATTCTTTCTCTTGTAGATTGAAAAAAATGTTGACATTCTTTCCCGCCTATTATTTTGTTTTGGATAGCCAATAGGCCATTTTGTGGGAAAGTGACTGTCCTTTTGGCTTTCCGCTATAAATGGTGTTTCCATTAGGGTCTTCTTGTTTCATGTCTGTGCTTCTTTCCCTTTGGTGTCTCTGATGGGGGGCTGTGGGTTAATTGTATCGATTCGATCATTGCCTTCACTTCTATTTATAAGCATTGACGGTTCCACTTGCACCACTTTGCCTTGGCAGAGTTAGATCATCTAAGCGGTTTACCAGTAATCGTGAAAATCATGCAGTCTGATTAAAATAGTAATTGTTAGCCGTAAGTATTCAAACTCACATCAGCCTGAACCAGCATATGTTCGTTTGTAATATATTTGGTTTTCAGCGCCCGCATTCGTGACCAGTACAATCAGTCTGCGTTACCGACATTTTATATCTTTTTTTTTTGACTAATTAACCCATTGTATACTAGTGGATTCCATTACAAGATGTCGGACAAGTCCATTTGTCGTTTAAGGGCTGGTACGCCTATTGTTTGTTCTTATTCTATTTTTGATGGAAACTTCTGTTAGGAAATAGTGCAGGCCCTGATTAGACGCCGCGTTCTGATCCGGGTCGGCACTGTTTGCCAATGTACCTCTTTATGGGTCTCCCGCCTGCAATGAGTTAACCCGGATGCTAATGACAGAGAAACGGAACTGTTTGAAAGTCATAATTGCGAGGCTTTGAAAGACTAGATTCCTGCTAAAATTTTTCTAGGTAATTACTAGACTTTCGCTTAAATAAACTTTAGATTAAGAAAACAGAATACAAAGACACAGGAAGTTGCACAATCACCGATGACATTTACGTCCAATACCGCAAAATACGGTCGAACCTTCCTGCTTGGATACCTTTTGGACCATAAAAAAATTTCGAGAAAAGCGTACTCAGAGCCACACAGGGTTAACGCTAGCTTAGGAGGAATACGTAATATTTTTGGATATAATTCTGATTTTCTGTACAGTATATGTATGTTGTCTATACTTATTAGAACCACCTCATCGAGGCGATTCTAATGAGTACAGACAACATAAAATTTCATGAAATAATCTCCAAAAATTATCCCTAAAAATCTGTTATCTGTATACTTGTTTTAATTGGGTTTTACGTCCACGTCAACACTATTTAGATCATTTTGGAGACGTTGCTTCCATTTTGTAAGACTTTTATCTGACATTGAGATGACATGACATCTCAAACCCTGCCGCCTAAACATACCAAAAGAGTTTTATATGTGGGGACGGTCCGACTCACACAACTTTGCCTGGGTAGGCTTAGACCCTCTAAACGGTTACAAGTACTCATGCATGGTCGGTTTCAGCTCTGCATGGAAGCATCATGCAACACAAGCCAACTATTTCTTCAAGACCCGATGGGCGGTAGCTGACTTCACTGTGAGTCCTGCAGTATCAAATATAAGCAAAAGTTACCATGATGAGACAGTACATGCTGAGGACACCCTGCTCAGCAGCATGAGCAACAATGATGGTTCAGCATTGTGGCTGCCAGTGACTGAACCTTATATAGCAAAGGCTACACCTTTAACAGATACCCAACTATAGCTCAGAGTACAGATACTTAATCACAGAGTACTCTTATTCGGACTGCCTGGAGGCAGCCTAGTATGACACAGGCTGTTCCTTTGGGGAAAAAAACAGAGAAAGAATTCCCAGTTCTAGGTACTTCAGAAAAGAATAATGTACAGACTCCATCTTTAAACTCTAGAAACTCTAATTCATTAGGAAATTATAGGAAAAAATACTTCTTCCCTTTCATCATATTTTTTCCTGTGTTTCAAATGCCAGTGCCATTGACCAGGGGCGTTATATTTCTGGCAAGTACCAAGCTATTCCAACATACAATCAAACGGCCGGATTGTATAGTCACTTCAGCAATGACATGAATCGCTACAAGTAACCCACACCTCCTATCAAAGACACCAAAGGGAAAGAAAAACAAACATAAAATAACTAGACCCTAATAAAAACATCAACAGCGGAAAGCCAATGTGATAGTTACTTTCCCATAAAATGGCCAATTGGTTATCAAAAAAAAAAAAAAAAAAATTAACGATTTTACGCGGCCGCCATCCTCGCCCATAATTCCATCGCGATTTAGACGAATAATTTGTTCAGTCCGCATGAAGGCTTCCCAACTCATCAGGGCAACATCTCCGAGAGCACAAAAATCGGGCAACCACAGAGATGAAACAACGGTGAGGACTCGACAGCAAGAAATAACTGAAATGCCGGAGCAAAAGAATCCCAACAGTTGGACTCCGATGGGCCCGACCATAGACAGAGCATCTGGTACGCACCAACATTACAAAAAATTATGGAACCATCATAGCAAATCCAATTTTACATCTTGGAACTTACGGCATCTTTGTTTATTACCTAAACCTGTGTTTGAATTCATTTGCTTGAAACAAGTATGAAAGTGCAAATAGTAGACTGAAATAAATAAAAAGCCTCTTTCGGGTCACATGTGAGACGCCAAGTTCTGCAACGGAAGGTCGGGTGGTTTTCTATCCCTGAATAACCGGTTTTCGCCCACCTCTGATTATCGATCGGCTCGAAATATGTAAAATAACTATGAAAGGACAGTTAAACAATAAAAAACATGCTGTGTATAGAAAAAAGCATTCTATAATGTAGTCATATAGTAATGACGACTCTAATGAGCTACCGTTGTTCCAACCCAGGAAGAAACTCCGTAGATTGCTTAGGTCATACATGTATAAATTATTTTGAGACATTGTATCGCGGTAACTTTTTGGGACATATTGTTTAGTTTTAGCAAATATTATTCCTATGAAAACTTAAAACATAACATAGTTATCTAGCATCAGAACTGGTAATTTTCAGGTTCGAAAACGGGGTTGATTTTGTTTGTTTGATTTGAGGTTTAACGTCCCTCAACACTGTAAAGGTCATTTTGGAGACGTTGCTTCCAATTTTGTGGGACTTTTACCCGACATTGAGACGAAATGACATCTGAAGCCCTGTCGCCCAATGAAACCAATAGGGTTTATTAGCATGGACGGTCCGCCTCGCACCGCGGTTCCTGGACAGGCTTAGATCCTCTAAGCGGTTTACCAGTACTAGTGTGCGGGCCGGATTCAGCTCTGCGTGGAAGCATCATGCAGCCCATATATTTCTACGAGCCCCTATGGGCGGGGGCCGCCAAAAAAACGGGATTGAACATCAGGTTCAAAAATACGCCTTCTTAGTGTGGTTTACGTGGGGTATTCAGTATTTTCCATATTTTTCTCAAAAGCGTAGATTGAACATCTTCGAATGGCAGGGGCGTAAAATCATCTGAAAAAAATGCTTGAAAGACGCCATTTTTTATCGCAAGTGCTGACCGACATTAGCCAGACGTACTTTATCAAATCCTAACTAAAGTATTATTATTTTAGACAATAACGAGTTTGATCCCATATTTGAACATTTGAGCCAGCCTATGGTAAAAACTACAAGAAGTCTTGAGCGACCAGTGAAGACTCAGATCAGCCTGCGCATTCGCGCAGTCTGATCAGAGTCTTCGCTGATCGCTGTACCCACTTTAGACTAAAATCTATGCAGAGACATAAGCAAAAGGACTTGTCACAGTGGGTAGGTGCGCAGGTTGATTTGAGTCTCTGCTGTGCTGGTCGCATCGATCTGATTGTAGGTTTTGACATGCGCCGGCTCAAATTTTCATTTCATAATTAATGGTAAAATGTTGTTACCATGTCGTAAATAAAGCTGTATGGCATCAATTAAGGTTTTGTTTCAGGAAACTTGCATCATGAAGTAATTAAACGCGTCTCTGCTAAACTCACTGTTAAATAACGATGGAACATGTTGTTGTTAAAGACGGTTTAAACAGAATACGATACTCTTTGTAAGAACACTCCTGCTACTATAACACACCATTTGCTAATTCTGTCACAAGAAAACATGTTTTCGGTGTCTGCGACGAGGTAAGACACCGTTCTGCACTAATTCACCATTACGATAACATACCCATGCGACATAGTGCATTTTTCACATCTCCAATATGGCTACTTTTCTGATTAAAATCCTTGATATTTTTCTTAGAAATGCTCAGAATATAGGTTGAAGGTGCTCGTTAGAACCCCCTCAGTGAGGCGGTTCTAACGAGTGCCCACAACCTATGTCTTGGAGTTAAAATAGGAAAAATAATGAATACCTCCGTAAGCCCCAGTTTTCTCTATATAAAGTGGGGTTTAGTGGGTCTTCATTTCATATGATGCAGACTAACAAGCGTCTTGTAGTTTCAGATATAGAACAAAATAGGTACAGTGTATTTTATTTTATACTTAGCAGTGAAATCAATGCATATCTGAAACAAATAAAAATGATATCAACCACAAGTGAAATGATATCGTATCATTTCACATGTGACTGATACCATTTATATCATTTCACTGTAGCGTGCCGGAACTATTTTTTTGTTTACGTTATGGTCGAAAAAAGGATTAATTTTCCCCTTATTTACTTAGAATAACAATTCCTTATGTCGTTAGAATATATTTTGACGTTTGAAGACAGAAGAGTGGCATTAAAACTGAATGAACAGGCGCCATATTTGACAACAGCAGCGCCGTGATTTTTGCCGACACACATCTTGGTCACAATTTAAATGCTCCCTCTAAGATTTAGGCTTAGCTGTCTTGTTACAAATGGTCTACAAGGCGCACCAGTTCACTGAATGGCTCAGTAAGAGTTTGTGCGAGGAAATATGGGCTCAAATCAGCGTGTTTTGTGTGTTTTTTTCCAACGTGAAAAACCGCCCGCGACCGACTGGTACACATGGAATCGATTCTACAGTGGCTGGGTGCATGCCACGTAGAGCCTTGAATAATAAAATGAACTTCAATCCTAATTGCAGTACGTTTCCTCTGGCTTTCTTTGCCGGATCATTACAGGGTCACTGATGAGGCTTTATTAGCCGAAACTACGTAGTATGGCCCATCTTCTTTCTTATGAATGTTTTCATTGCTCTTAAAGGAACTCATTTTTGATTTTTATTTGCCTTCACTGCAGCTGGTGTTGTGCCGTGTGGCGGCCGTAAAACGTCTCCCCGTACATCAACCATAGTGCAGTTTATATTTTACTTTTGGTACTTTGAGATCATCGTGAATATTCTGAGAAACCAGAAATAAATTATTGGTTTAGACTCATTCTAGACAGGTTTTTCATTATTTGGACCCCATTTTTATTTATGTCAGTCTTTGAATCGACTGCCTCTTCGAAATTCGCAAAATTGCAGTACGTTTCCTCTGGCTTTCTTTGCCGGATCATTACAGGGTCACTGATGAGGCTTTATTAGCCGAAACTACGTAGTATGGCCCATCTTCTTTCTTATGAATGTTTTCATTGCTCTTAAAGGAACTCATTTTTGATTTTTATTTGCCTTCACTGCAGCTGGTGTTGTGCCGTGTGGCGGCCGTAAAACGTCTCCCCGTACATCAACCATAGTGCAGTTTATATTTTACTTTTGGTACTTTGAGATCATCGTGAATATTCTGAGAAACCAGAAATAAATTATTGGTTTAGACTCATTCTAGACAGGTTTTTCATTATTTGGACCCCATTTTTATTTATGTCAGTCTTTGAATCGACTGCCTCTTCGAAATTCGCAAAATTGCAGTACGTTTCCTCTGGCTTTCTTTGCCGGATCATTACAGGGTCACTGATGAGGCTTTATTAGCCGAAACTACGTAGTATGGCCCATCTTCTTTCTTATGAATGTTTTCATTGCTCTTAAAGGAACTCATTTTTGATTTTTATTCAAATAAGCACAACGCATTCAGTAACATACCATGAAAAGCATTCTTTGAACTAGAAATGCTGAATCCAAAATGGCGATTTGTTTATGCTTTGAAACTGACAGTTGTGACGTCATGTAGCCAGGTCAAAATCGTGACGTCACCGCTTCGGGTCGATCAATAATTACCGTAAGTGTCCCAATAAATTATAAAATAAAAAGAACATTAACTTTTTTTCGACGGATACCAAAACTATTTCATCTCGTGTGTTGAAAACATCCTAATTTTCACTCGTGCTTCGCACTCGTGAAAATTATGATGTTTTCAACACACTCGATGAAATACTTTTGGTATCCATCTCAAAAAAGTAAATATCCTCTATTTCTTACATGCTTTTCAATGAATGATAGAGATTTATCAGTGAAATATAAATCGATATTTTCACTGTTTCAAACAGTGAAAATACGATTTTTTATTTTTCACTGTTTGGGACTACTTTTTTCTTCAAATCTAACTCTAATTTCAATTTTATCTTTGTCAGATAACTGAACAATACTGAAATGTGTTCTAATTGACGCATAGCCCGTTCATGTGTGACGGGGACGTCACTGACGTCATCTATGACGCTGACGTCACGTCTTTTGTCGCGCGACGTTAGACTTGACAGCAACTTCTTTGGAAAACTACTCTCTCAATTATTTCATTAATCATTCATAATAATACCATCCCAGGCCATTTCTCAGGTGCAAACTTACAGTTTACACCCAATAGTATACCCACTTAACACGATGGACACCACTAAATTGACGCGAAACGAACAGGAACAAAGATAATTTTCTCCGAATGTGAGCGACACCATTAAAGACGCTAAATATTGCCTTTTGAAGCATTTAAGAAACAGAAAATTTGATTTTTTCAGTGCAAGATCAAATTTTATTTCACTCAAACACCAAAACTGCTATTTTCACTCGTGGCTAAGCCACTCGTGAAAATAACAGTTTTGGTGTTCATTCGATGAAATAAAATTCGATCTTACACTGAAAAAAATCAAATATCCTCTATTTATCATATGATGTCGCGTCTGAGAGTGTAATAACGTCATGTAATATTTTCGATAATCCACTAGTGGATTAAATATGCAAATTAGCTATATACGTCCCGTAACGTTACATGTGCGACGCCCTTAACGACGTCGCGTTTACTAACGGCGGAATATTGACATTTTTGTAAACAATCGTGAATAAAATGCGCTTTATATGGCATATGATAAATAGAATCTTGCATTCGTGCTCATGTATTATTGAATTTATTAAACTCGTTGAGGAAAAGGGTTAAAATGCTCGGCAAAGCCTCGCATTTTATCCCTTTTCCTCAACTCGTTTAATAAATTTAATAATACATGAACACTCATGTAAGATCCTCTATATACTACCCTAGAAGCGAAGTGAAGGCAATGATTAGTAATGATACAATTAACCCACAGCTCCCATCAGAGACACCAAAGGGAAAGAAACACGAACATGAAATAACTAGACCCTAATGGAAACATCACTACCTGGAGGCCAAAAGGACAGATACTTTCCCACTAAATGGCCAATCATTGGTTATCCAAAACAAAACTATATAAGCGATACACACACGTTTGAAATGCCGCATTGGAACGGTCAATGAAAGTATTTCACTGGTGTGTGTGTGGGGGTGGGGGGTTGGGGGGATGGGGGGAGGGGTTAGAAATCGATTTTATGCAGCCACAATCCTCGCTCTGATTTCTTTCGTGGCTTAGACAAATAATTTGTTCAGTCGGGTCGCATCAGTGCTACAAAACCATAAAATTCAAACATATACAGAGATGAAACAACTGTTTAGGTCTCGACAGCATGAGATAATTGAGATGCTGGAGCAAAAGAAAGCCAACAGTAAAACTCCAATGGGCCCAACCAGAGACAGAGCACCAGGTGCCAACCAACTTTACATTAAACTTAATTTTTAATAAGCTTTTACGCCGGAACGTAATAGAATCTGAGGCCTGACCCGAAGCGGGAAGCAAAATTATCAACCGTGATTGGGTTACTTATCATGCATGTAGTCTGTCATATAACATTTATGTTGTATCCAATCTTTTTATTTCGAAGAATAATCTTAGAAACTGGGTACTGAAGTAATTGCACGCATGTATTTTTTTCTGAATTTATATACAAAGTCAGCATAAAATTAGGGTTCCGATAGGCCTTGTTGCGCAGAAGTTATGTGAGGCAAACATTGTTGTTTTTATCCTTTCCTTTTTTTTTTTTTTTTTTTTTTTTTTTGGTTTTACGGCCTTTCCAAGTATATTTCACTCATTGCAGTAGGTTCGGGAAGAGGGAGATGCTATTTCTTCTGTTTCTTCCCTTTCTTTCATTTTCCTCTCCCTTCGCTATCCATCTCTTTTGTTACATCTCTTCTATCTTTGTTTCTCCCTTTCTTTGTGAGGCGAAACAAAATGACCCACAAGGATTGGCATGTTGTTAAACACCAACACAATCTATCAAATCTACATTTTTTTCTTATGAAAAAAAAATGATAGTTTCACATCATTGAGGCGGTTCTAACGAGTACCCACCATCTTTATCTTGGTGCAAAAATAATACAATTACACCCCATTTTTCTCTATAAAAAGCGGGGTTCCCTCTATCTTGCATGTAGTGTATTCACTTCTGAACATTACGAAAACATGCCCATACAAATATATTGTAAACTTAAACACCGAAATAACGAAGATTTTAAGATGAAAAATTGTGATATTTATCTTATTTCTGCTCTAAAATATAGATTGTTGGTACTCGTTAGAACCGCCTCACCTTTCTTATTTCTGCTAAAAATATAGATTGGGGGTACTTTTTAGAACCGCCTCGGTGAGGCGGTTCTAAAGAGTACCCACAATCTATATTTTAAAGCAGAAATAAGAAAAATAAGTTTACCCCTGTAAACCCACGTTTTACTGTATAAAAGTGGGGTTCGATGGGGTCAAATTATATAGGCGTGTTTTCGTGATGAGCATAAAAATACACATAATGGTCATCTCAGAAAGTGTGTGAAGGTCTCACCTTTCTACCTGACAATATTTACATCAGATTTGGTACTAAGTTATTAAAACAAATTGTGGTTACTCTCGATGGGTACGAGTTGCGCAACCCTTGTGGCTGATCTGTTCTTGTTTTGTAATGAAAGAGACTTCATAGAATCCCTTTCCGTTGAAAACCAATCTGAAATAATTGAAACCGCTTTAAGCTCGACTCCTAGATATTTGGATGATTTATTAAATATTGACAATAATTAGTTCGATGGTTTGATCAGTCAAATTTACTCTCCGGAACTTCAGTTAAATAAGGCAAATTCTTCTGATACCGAGGCTCCAATTTTCTATTTACATCTAGCTATTGTAGATGGGTTGGTTTCTTGCCAAATTTATGACAAACGCGATGATTTTGATTTTGAGATTGGAAATTTTCCTTTTTTTCATTTCTTGGGTGGGGATGTTCCCCGTGCGGCATCATATGGCGTTTAAATTTCACAATTTATTCGATTTTCCAGAATGTCTGGTCAAGTAACTGACTTCAATACTTGTAATAAATTGTTAACTGCTAAACTTCTTGGTAAGGGTTATCGGAATCATCAATTACGCAAAGCCTTTTTTAAGTTTTATAGACATCATTCCGATTTGGTTTCAAAATTCAATGTTGGACTTAAATCTCTTCTGCAACAAGGTCTAACGGAACCCGGATTTTATGGTGACTTAGTAAATAAATTCAGAAAAATATATATTTGAAGTGATGTTGATTAATTGTAACGATTCCTGATCATCGCCTTCACTTCTATTTTCATTCTTCGATACAAAGGGATTGGGTATAACATTTTTACGTCAGATTGCATTCATGGTAGTTAATCAAACCACGGTTGATAACTTTGCTTCACACCGGGGGTTCTATGACGGCTCCAGCGTAAAGGCTTACTTAAATTTTTATTTTACGTAATGTCGGTTGGTACCTGATGCTCTGTCTAAATTCGGGCTCGCCTGAGTCTAACTGTTGATTTTCCCCTGATCCAGCATTTCATTTATTCCATGCTGTCGAGTCCTCGTCGTTGTTTCATCTCAGAGTCTGTAGTTGTTTGAACTTTATGTTCTCGGAGATGTAGCACTGGTGTGTTAGAAAACCTTCATGCGGACTAAACCACATTACGAAAACATGCCTATATTATCTTGACCTACTCGAACCCCACTTTTATATAGTAAAACTGGGGTTTAGAGGGGTAAATGTTATTTTTCTTGTTTCTGCTCTAAAATATAGCTTGTGGGTACTCGTTAGAACCGCCTCGATGAGGCGGTTGTAACGAGTATTCAAAATCTCTATTTTGAGCAGAAATAAGAAAAATATCACAAGTTTTCATCTAAAAACTTAAATTTTGCGGCGGTAAAATTGCCAATGTATTTGTATAGGCATGTTTTCGTACTGCACGACAGAACCAAGGGCGAGGAATGTGGCCATGAAGAATCGATTTCAGTCCCCACCCCTACCCCACCCCCAGTGAAATACCTTTTGCTGACCGTCCAAGGCAGTTCTTCTGTCGTGGTTTATTATTTGTTGTAGCATTACGATAACACATCCGTACGATATAGAACATTTTTCAAATCTCAAAAAAGGCATTTTTTTTCCTGATGAAAGTTTGTGATATTTTTCTTATTTATACTCCAAACATAGGTTATGGGTGCTCGTTAGAACCGCCTCATTGAGGCGGTTCTAACGAGTACCAATAACCTATGTCTTGGAGCAGAAATAAGGAAAATGATGTTTACCCCCGTAAACCCCAATTTACACTATATAAAGTGGGGTTTAAGGGGGTCTTTATCTCACGGACTTGTTCACGTGATGTTTGTCTTTGCATGTATGTATTGCCTATACCTTTTTATTTTGGATAGCCGTTTGGCCATTTTATGGGAAAGTAACTATCCTTCCGGCAATCCACTAGTGAAGTTTTCATTAGGATTTGGTGGCTTCATGTTCGTGCTTATTACCTTTTGGTGTCTCTGATGGGTGGTGTGCAGTAATTGTATCGATTCCTGATCATTGCCTTCACTTTTATTTTTCAGAGGAGTGTTCATTACACGGACTTTATATCATAATGGTATTAAATTCCAGGGCCCAGTTGTTCAAAGCCTCGTTAGCTTAACGAGCTCGTTAGTGGCCATATTGTTAAGTCTTCTAGCAAGTTCAGTATCTAAAATTTTGGTATTTTTGATGAAAAAATGTCAGCAGCTTTTGCAATTGCAAAAGCTGCTCACATTTTTTCAGCAAAAATATCAGCATATTTGCCATAATAAATGATCAAAGTTTTAACCATACGTTAACTAACGACGTCACTAGTTTTGAACAACTGGCCCCTGAGCGCACTTTGCTCTTAATATCGAAAATACGGTACTGGTAGCAATTTACTCGTAAAATTTGCTGAACATTTATGGCTAAGTCGCGCGTAAGCGGATTGCTAAATAAGCGTTTTTATTAAATATGGAACTCTCTCTCTCTCTTAATAATATAGGATCCGTGATCAAATGGATATTTCATTAATTTTAAAACAAGAAATATGAATTGATGTTTTTTCAAGAAAATTAGTTGAGCGTTCTATATTTGTTACTAGATTTCATTGAGCTTTTGATATTCGTGTAATTTGCGCGTTTCGCCAATCCATTTGCTAGGACGTGAATGAATTAGCCTCTGTGTGACACATAGAACTTTTCAGATATTAGTTTCGGGCGTTTTTTCACTACAAAGTAAAGGGATTCCTAGTCAAATTCATTTATTGTAAGTTACGAAAAAATATGGACTTTGAATCGCAGTAGGTACCGGCCCAACACGCAAAAATGGGGATGGGGGAGGGGGGGGGGGACACCGGGCCAACACCGATACGATGTGCTATAGGGGCAACATCGGAAAACCATCGAGACGACAATAGGTAGCTGTCAGGCAACCATCTAAATGACGTGCTAACAGGCAAACTTTGGGCAAACATCGATACGTCCATCGTCGCCATCCATCCGCCCATCAGACCATTCGTTCACAAGTTTTTAAACGGCATCGCTGAAGCGCTAAAGGGATTCTAACCAACCCAACAGGAATTATCTTTGGATGGTCCCCTTTCAAAGCCGTTTAAAGAATCCCAATCTTTTTAGAACCAGTGTTGCCATGACAACAAAAAAGGGAGATTACTAGTACAAGTAATACAAATCGTCCTGTCAGAAATTCATGTATAGTAGGGCCAAGTGTTTAAGGGGAATGGGAACACCTTATACATTTTTACGCCGTTTTCTTAAGGCAAGCGGACAGTGCAAAAACTATATGCCCTCCTACGGGGGCATAAAAATTTAAAATTGTCGAAGAAATGTGAAAGTAGTTCGCGCCACAAGGTTCAAGAACGCGTTTTTCAGAAAATAAAGGACCATAACTCCTTCGCAGATGATAGGATTAACGTGAAAATTGTGTTAGGCACCCCTTTACCCCACAAGGAATGCATGTGCAAAGTTTCAGCTCAATCGGTGGAGAAATGTGGAAGGAGTTCGCATCACAAGGTTTTCGAACGAGTTTTTTAGAAAATCAAGGGCCGTAACTCCGTCATAGATGATAGGATCAACGTGAAAATTGTGTTAGGGACCCCTACACGTCACAAGGAATGGATGTGCAAAGTTTCAGCTGAATCAGTGACGAAATGTTGAAAAAGTTCGCATCACAAGGTTTTAGCACATTTTTTAGAAAAAAAGGGCCGTAACTCCTTCGAAAATGATAGGACCAACGTGAATCGGTGAAGAAATGTGGAAGTAGTTCGCATCACAAAAAAGTGCGGACTATCGCACAAACGCACAAACGGACGGACAGTGCAAAAAACTATATGCCCTCCTACGGGGGCATAAAAATACTTTTGGAGGAGTTGCCTCCCCTGAAGGTGTTTCCATTCTCCTTAATGCTCGGTGTTTTTATGCAGGTCAACTACTTTGATTGTATCGATTCCTGATCACTGCCTTCTATTTTGAAACAAAAGTGATATTTTTTCAAAAGGATTCAGAGTGAGGTCATGGTTTCGTTTTATTTTGGCTAACATGTCTAGCCTATGATGACCCGGAAGACATTTAACGTCCGCTACACTGCAAATAGGTTTAAGGGGATAACTGTATTGAAAATTTTCATTGGCGGTTACACGGACGGAAATTTCGATTTACGCCGACGCGTCAGCAGAGCCGTAAAGCGGAATACCCCAAATGACACTTTTCAATACAGTTATCCCGATTCTAATGCACTTATTGGGCTGTTTTACTTTTTTATACATAAAAAATGTGTACTATTTTGCACAAAGCGTCAAGTCCTGCGTAAGCTGTGTCAAACCGAATACCAGCCAATGAAATGCGACGTTACGTGATGAGGACAGCAGAAAAATGAAATTCATTTCTTATGTATAGTGTCGCATTTTTTGTCGTTATCCAATCAGACGCCGGGTTACAAAAGCAAGTGCATCAGAACGCTAATTCATATCAAGATTAACGAAATAGAAACCCTTGAAGTTTGAATACTTAGCAAGGAATATCACCTATCACGTGTATAAGTGCATGAAATGAACCCCCCACTTTGTGTAGAGAAAACTGGGGATTAAGGGGGTGTACATCATTTTCCTTATTCCTGCTCTAAGACATAGGTGTGGGTACTCGTTAGAACCGCCTCGGCGAGGCGGTTCTAACGAGTGCCCACAAGCTATGTTTGGAGCAGAAATAAGAAAAAAATCGCATTTTTTCATCAGAAAATTTTCATTTTGCGGAGGTAAAATTTTCAATATACTGTTCATAATGGAAATATATTCGTTAGTATTTAGGTAAGTAAAGTCGAAGAAAATGTAGGCCGTATTGATTTTGTCCTCTTCGAAAAACTAACCATTTCGGCGCCAAGCCAAAATTGTCTCTGGATAAAGCAATCAGCGCAAAATTAATTGAAAATGCTAATGACAAAACAGCATGCGTCTAAAGTCAGGTCATCTTTGCGTACAAACACGCATTTTCTATTTGCGAGACAAAAGAACATTTTGCACAGGCATTTAGATTTCTCGCATGGTAGGCAGTAGAATTTATCTCATTTTGTTATTATGTATCATTATTATCATTATGTATTTGAAATTAAGTGGGAGATGCGGATCTCCTCGCACGGAATACAACAACATCAGGAAATGTCATAGCGGATATAATTGTAGAGTTAGCCGCGCATGAATTCCACTTGATCGTTGCCGGAAATGACTGCACTGGAAATACACCCTTGTTAATCCGGTCAATCCTGCAGACCGGTGCATATATAGATGACCCGAGTTATAAGGACAGTATTTGTTCCCTATTATTGTGCTGTTATAATGAACTTGCCGTTATAAAGAATCCTAGTCAGGAGTATGATAGCTTATAAAAGATGTTTTTTCAACATCATGCCTCCAAAAAACAAATGTTATAGACATTTGTTAGAATCGCCTCGATGAGGCGATTCTAACAAATATCTATAACATTCGATTCTAACAAATATCTATAACATTTGTTTCTTGGAGTATTGAATTACAAGAATCTTTCACGTCTATGGATGCGTTTCATGTCTATGTCGTGTTCATGTCATGTCGATATGGGTATTTCCAGCCCAAGGGACGCCCAAGCCGTTCGGAATCGAGGCTAAACCTTGATCATTCTATTGAAATTGTCGTTAGCCACGCAAGAATTCCACTTGATCGTTGCCGGAAATGACTGCACCAGAAATACACCCTTGTAAATCCGGTCAATCCTGCAGACCGGTGCATAGATATATGCAATCAGTGTAGATCCAGATAAGGCGGTCCATGCGGTTCATGTTGAACAGCTCCATGAGGATCAACACAGTTCGCCATCTTGTCATTGATTTTGACTTAACCTCTATCTACAAGGAGGTGGTGCAGTGGTAAAGCCACTCGTCTCATGAACCAGGGATCCTGGGTTCGATTACGGG
The DNA here is from genome assembly GCA_963580285.1 of Lucinisca nassula. Classification (NCBI taxonomy): domain Eukaryota; kingdom Metazoa; phylum Mollusca; class Bivalvia; order Lucinida; family Lucinidae; genus Lucinisca; species Lucinisca nassula. Next base: position 22,828,039 of record OY757011.1, on the reverse strand, counting down.
CTTCTTCAGACTTTCGGATGGGTTGTTAAGACGAGGCCCCATCTGCATGTGACCTCAGTGGTTGATGCCATGTAAAATTCAAATATTGGACGTGTCAAAATTCAAACATAGAAGAATAGAAGTGAAGGCAATGAACAGAAGTCGATACAATTACCTCACATCTCCCATCCTAACCTCCCACGCAAATGCAAAAGCTACTCACATTTTGAGCAAAATATTAGTATAATCGGTGCGAGTCCAGGCTTATAAGCCCTATTGGTTTCATTGGGGGACAGGGCGTGAGATGTCATTTCATCTCAATGTCGGGTAAAAGTCCCACAAAACTGGAAGCAACGTCTCCAAATTGACCTATACAGTGTTGACGGGGACTGTAACCTCAAACCAAACAAACAAAACAAACAAAATCCAATATTAGGAAAAGCAGACAAAGAAACAGACACATTAGGTAGGAGAACAGACATGTAGTGTTATCCCTACACGAATAAGGCATGATTGCAGCAGATCCATGGAATGTAAAGATTATATGAATCTTATATAGATGTGAGGGGTGGATGGAAAAAAACCTGTCCCAAGGGTCACTGTCCGGCATCACGAGGCTTGCCGAGTGATGCCGGACAGTGATCCCGAGGGACGGATTATTCTATCCACCCCTCAGACCTATATTGGATTCTTTTTCTTGCATATCTTCCATGTCTTAACGCGGATTTTGAATGCTGCAGTCACTTCGGTTACCAACGTCCGCCATATTGTGTTGACACTGCAGGAATGTTTTATGACGTCACGTAACGTGCTGTGACGTCAATCTTAACGACGGCGCATACGAGGTCGTAATCAACCAGTGCATTTATCAAACACGCGATTATATTCGATTTTGGGTCGGAACACCAGGGTCAGAACATAAATTTCTATCCCAGGGTAAAATCACGGATTTCCTTGTCTGGTGTGCAAGAAAATTTCTTACTCGGCCCAAAGTGATGAACAGTTTTCTGATGAATACAATCTGTTGTGGTTTACTATTGTTGTAGTTCGTCTTTGCATGTATGCATTGCTTATATATTTTTATTTTGGATAGCCGTTTGGCCATTCTGTGGGAAAGTAACTGTCCTTTTGGCTTTCCGCTTTCGTCGTTATGTCGTTTCCGCTTGTTATATTGTGCTGAAGTTGTTTTATGTCTGTGTTTCTTTCGATGGGAGGTGTGAGGCAACTGAATGGATTCCTGAACATTATTTTCACCTCTGTTTTAGGCTGAGTTAAATTTATATATCGATTTACATCTAGGAGATCCATACCAGTAAGGAGAGGGCTATCTAACGTTGTTGATGAACATTAAGAAAACACACCAATACAAATACATTGTAACCTTATCGCCGAAAATTGGAAATTTTAAGATAAAAAATGGTGGTATTTTTCTTATTTATTCTCAAAATTATAGATTGTGGGTACTCGTTAGAACCGCCTCATCGAGGCGGTTCTAACGAGTTCCCACAATCTATATTTTAGAGCAGAAATAAGAAAAATAAGGTTTACCCCTGTAAATCCCAGTTTTACTATATGAAAGTGGGATTCAAGGGGGTCAAAATTATATAGGCGTGTTTTTGTGTTGTAATGGCTAAATAAATTCTGAATAGTAAGATCCTTTTGAAGGAAAGAATACACTAAAGAGACGAAAATAGCAGACTAGATTTTTACTGAGTCTGTGCATGACCAGTACTGAAATGTGCAAATCCGACCGCGCCCTCTAGCGCCGGCTTAAGCAGAACACTATTTTCAAAATGATTCTAAATGAAACCAATGATCCTAAGGACCAGACAATATAATCTGCAATATGATGATGTACGTGTAGGCTTTAAACCCATTTTGATTAAGACAACTAAATCTGTTACATCTAATCCCACATTTTCTTACATAAATTGGAGTTCCAAAAGAAGTCTGTATAGCTAATAATTGTGTTTTCTTGGTCTTTCGCTTCTGTCGATGAGATTGTTGTACTCTGTTTCTTATTTTATTATTGTTTTGCTTTTCCTAGCACCGTGTTTGCATCAATTTGTTAAAGACGTCTAATGTTTACATAATTGCTTCAAGAAGTGATCAGGAAATTAAATAGACTGTATTGATCACGACAGATCAGGAATACAAACGAGTCTGTGGAATGAAATTAAGTCAACCGACATTTCCATGTCAAAACTTTTGGGGATTACTGTTTCCATGTTTTTGACAACTCATTCCCCTTCATAATGAAAACTATTCAAGATTACTATGATCCGATGGCCCCTGCCCATCGGGTTTTGAGAAATAGATTGGGCTACATGGTGCTTTCACGCAGAGCTGAAACCGACCTCATGTGAGCATTTGTAAACCGCTAAGAAGGTCTAAGCCTGTCCAGGCAAAGTGGTGCGTGCCGGACCTTCCATGCATATAAACCTTATGGTTTCAATGGGCGGCAGGCATTGAGATATTATTTCATCTCAATTTCGGGTAACAGTCCCACAAAATTTGAAGCAAGGTCTCCAAAATGATCTAAATAGTGTTGACGGGGCCGTTAAACCTCAATTCAGATAAAACAGAACTCATTTCAAACAAACAAAAACTAAGAGTTTCTTTTAGGACATTATCTCAATATACTTGGTTTATATTTCTCTAAGGACATCGAATGAAACGGTTCGTATGGAACCCTTCACGAGCGTCCATCTACTCTTCAAGTCGACTAAATAACTAAATTATTTGTTTATCATCTAAATCGTGACGGAAGTAAGAACAAGGATTGTGGCCGACTAATATCGATTTAAACCCACCAGTGGAATTCGTTTCACTGACCTTTCCAAGGCGGTTGTTCTGTCGCGGTTTATTTTTGTTATGGTTTGTCTTTGAGTGTGTGTATCGCATATATATATATTTTTGTTTTGGATAGTCAATTGGCCATTTTGATGAAAGCAACTGTCCTTTTGGATTTCCGCTATTGGTGTTTCATGTTTGTGCTTCTCTCCCTTTGGTGTCTCTGATGGCAGCTGTAGGTTAATTTTATCGATTCCTGGCCATTGCCTTCACTTCCATTTTGATTGTATATATAGATAAGATCTAATACTTTGATGTCCGCATAACTACTACTGACCAGTCAGGCCGTGCTGACACATCGCGTATAAAGGTAAAAGTTATCGAATGTAGATATTGTTACGAGCCAGGCGTAGCAGAAAGAAAAAGCAAACAAGCCTTTTGGAAAAACTTAACAAAATTTATGTACAAAGTATCTTTAACCTGTAGAAATAAGAAATTAAATGCTCTTAGCTCTGTTATGAAATATCCTTTAATGAATCTATTTTCCTTGATCCCACAAAATCCACAGTCCGAAATGAAATATAACATTTAACAATCCAGAAATAACTTTTGCTATAAACCCAAACTTCAAACTCCAAAGTCTGACACAAAGAGAAAAATCAAGGTCTTTTATAGACCCCAAGATTTCTCTAGAACGTTCTAGAGGGCTGTAGAATAAGATTAGGTAATTTTCTAAAAATAATGCAACCCAAAATTTCCGGAAGTTTCCAAAGTTCTTTTTCTTGCAAACAAGTTGTTTTCAAATATATAACTCATTTGTAGAATATTCTTTAACAAGATGTTTATAGGATTATTAGGTCACCCAGTGGGGTGAAAGTTGGAATCAGAAAAATAAATTCTTATGCATAACAATATGCATTATCATTGACAAATAGTGTAAAATGGTGCGCCTTATGGACGGGTGGCCCTTTAACCCTTTTTGTACCAAATGGAATCTTCCTTCTTATAAATAGGAACTCATGTCAAAATTTAGGGGCTGCAGGTTGTGTTTCCTTCAAAATTTATTTGTAAAATAGCTGCAAATTTTGCTAACAGTGTAGGTCCTGGTCAGACGCCGCATTCTGCAGCGTCCGATCTAGGCCAGCACTGTTTGCCAGGGTACCCGTTTTGGGGTTTCTGGTACTAAATGGGTTAATGACCAAGAAAACCTTCCACTTAAAGCATAGGATATGTCCAGATGAAAATATACTGCATGTTAAGTTTAATTTATGAGTTTAAAAGGATATTAAGTTTACTTATGAATTTGAGAAAAAGCAGCTGACTCGGTTTCGGGAAAAGCCAACGAAAACTACACAAAGTTCTGGTCAGGATAAAATCAAGAAATATGAGTACGATAGTCGAACAGTTATCTGTTTTCTTTCTTTGTTTGAATTGAGGTTTAATGTCCCCGTCAACACTATTAAGGTCATTTTGAAGGCGTTGCTTCCAATTTTGTGGGACTTTTACCCGACATTGATATGAAATGGCATCTCAAGCCTTGCCGTCCAATGAAATCAAAATGCTTACAATGCAGTGGACGGTCTTACTCACACCACTTTGCCTGGGCAGGCCTAGTCCTTCTAAGCGGTTTACCAGTATTCGTGTGTGGTCAGTTTCAGCTCTGCGTGGAAGCAACATGCAGCCCATCTATTTCACCAAGCCCCGATGGGCGGGGGCGAACATTGATCTGTACACTGTTGTCTACAGAGGTGAAATAGAAACCACTAACTAGACTGCTCAACCGATGTATGGATGGCTGCAGTTATCAGATAAAACATTTTATAGCTGGTCCAAAGGCTAACTAGAGCTTATGTTGTATACTGTCGACTTAAAATAAATCTTGACTAAACTCTTGACGTGATATTACATTTGAAAACCATAAGCCACATCAGATCCCCTTGTATTCAACTGAGAGAGAACAGTGGAAGTTTGCGTCATCCTTGTATAGTTACCACTTAAGAGGAATGGAAATACACGGCAGATTTGTCCACCATTTTTCAAAGGGAGACAACTTTCAGTACTTCCTATTCGCTTTTCTATAACCCCCGTCGCACTAAAAAACTAGGGAGACAAAAAATTATTTTGCAGGAGTTGTCTCCCCGGATGGTGTTCCCATTCCCCTTAAAGTGTGTTTGAAAAAAAAATGATGCAAATAGCGAGCCAGTCTGTGTCAGCCTTAGACTTTTTCGTTTAGCCCTTACACTGCCCAATGTCATATACAGCTTTCCCCGCTACCTTCATTGTTCAGAATAACATAACCTGAATCCAGCGACACATTTACTTTGCCAGAATGACCTCACCGTTGAATCAACTTTGAAAAAACAAAATCCCACATTGAAATCGTTTTTTAAAGGTTGTGTCAACAAGGAGTCAACATTGTGGGCCTGCGGCGTTTATAACCCGTGCACGGCAATTTATCGGATCAGGCTGCACATTCATGGCAGTCTAATCATGATAGGCTGTGAGCTATCTCAATGCGCTTTGACCCGACTGAATGATCATTCGCGGTGTTTGTTTGTTTGTTTGATTTGAGGTTTTACGTTCCCGTCAACACTGTATAGGTCATTTTGGAGACGTTGCTTCCAGTTTTGTGGGACTTTTACCCGACATTGAGATTAAATGACATCTCAAGCCCTATCGCCCAATGAAAACCAATAGGTTTTGTAAGCATAGACTGGCGGATTCGCACCGCTTTGCCTGGACAGGCTTAGATCCTCTAAGCGGTTTACCTATACTCGTGTGCGGTCGGTTTCAGCTCTGCGTGGAAGCATCATGCAGTCCATCTATTTCTTCAAGCCCCGATGGGCGGGCCCGGCATTCGCTGTGTGTACATATCCAAAGACATATGAGCCGGGACACAGCATTTCCTACAATTTACATGTGCGCCCAGCGAAGACTCAGATCAGCCTGCGCGTTCATATGGCCTGACCAGGGACTTCTCTTGCTGCTTGAAGGAGTATCGGTCCTTTAGCTACCATTTGGGCGCACAGCGAAGCCTCTGATCTGACTGCGCGGATGCGCAGTCTGATCTGAGTCTTCGATGGGCGCACGTGTTAATTATAGGAAATGCTGTGCCCCTGCTCATATATTCTCCTTGTTTCAGCTCAACGACAATGTTGACACTTTAATTTATCATAACCAAGACATTCCTAATATCCGTAGGTGTCATTTCCAGATGTTCCTGCGATTATATGCTGAATTCTAAATGAAACATTGTTTAATTAATCATTCAGGATTATAGTTATCAAAATCCTGTTGTTTTAAGAACAAAATAAATATGAATCAGTGGTAATGCAATTTAAAAAAAAGAAATATAAATATTATGAGATTTGAAAATAATCGGTTGTATGCATACTTAACCGACAAATACACTTTAGTAGCTCCATTATATTGGCAATTGATAATAATTGTCTTGAGTCCAAAACGACTTTTCCCTGTCCAAAACAACGAAATATACCAAAGGAATTGGGAAAAAATATGAAAAGGATCAATAGAAATTACATGAGAAATCTGGCTGGAACCTCTTTTTTTACATAAAAACCTGATTTAATAACATTGAATGATGTTATATGACTAGCGCAACAATAAACGTCTTTGGAAACAGAGCACATAGCGGGAGAAAGCAAAGCACTGCCAGTACAGTTGCATATTGGTATTTTGCGATAAATGAAGAATTGTTTTGGTCAATTCTCAATAAAAATCTATGTTGTGAATATTCGGCGAGGCGGTTCTAATAAGTACCCACAACATAGGTTTATAAGGGTATATAAGGAAAACTAAGTTTCAGTGTCTCTGAGGGTAGGCTACAAATGTGGCCCTGAAAGGGGCTAAGACATTTTTTGTTTAACCCTTGATTTCTGTACTATCTGAACACAGTGTAAATCCTGATCAGATACCGCGTACTGTGGCGTCTGATCTGTGTCTGAATTATTTGCCAATGTCCTAATGCATGCGTGGAGACAATGTTTTACAAAATGCTTTCATATCTTTTCAAAATGAGAAAATATCATTTCCATTTGTTTCCGATATGCATTGACTTCACTTCCAAGTACAGAACAGAATAACAAGATTAGCATATCAGTCGAAGATAAGATTGACTAGGCGGCGCTATCGTACGCACCTGCCTTTGGAATGTTCTATTGACGAAAAGGTAAACCAAGTCACCCGACTGTGTATTCAACTTTAACACAAACACAAACTGTGACGAATTTGGCCATTTGATCCGCTTGCGGAAAGCATGCGAAAGACTCTACCGAATCTTCTTGTGGACCCAGCGCATATGACAGACATTGACAACACCTGAATAGCTCCACCTAGTCAATCTTGTCTGATACTACAGTAACTATAATTAAGTATAGAATAAAATGTTTTACCTCTTGTGTCAACAAAAGTTCGTTCCACAATTCCGGGGAAGGGGTTTCCTGTTGTCAGTGGTATATGAGGTTCTTTAAATATTTGCTTCTCATTTATCTTTATGTCATGCTGATCTGCCAGTTCCTTGAGCTTCTCAGCAATAACAATGAACTTGTGAAGAGATCCCACAATAAGCGTGAACTTAGACCAGTTGTAGTGTAGGAGCAGCGAAATGATTGGTTTAGCGACTTGCGTAGCAGGAGGAAATGTTCGAGCAAACGTCGGAAATTCTATCTTGTTTGAGACGTCGTAGTCTGCACACTTCTGCAATAGAAGAGACAGAGAATCTTACACGAGCGGTCATTCCATATGAAATTTATGAAACGTGCCTCTGATCACAGGTGTTTTGTTTGTTTGATTGATTTGAGGTTTACCGTCCCCGTCAACACTATTTAGGTCATTTCGGAGACGTTGCTTCCATTTTTGTGGGACTTTTACCTGATGATATGTTAATCCCTGCCGCCCAATGAAACGAATAGGGTTTTTATGCATGGACTCGCACCGCTTTCCTGGGCAGGCTTCGACCATTTAAGCGGTTTACCAGTACTCATGTGCGGTCGGTTTCAGCTCTGCGTGGAAACATCATGCAGCCCAATCTATTCCCTAAACCCCGATGGGTGGGGGCTTTGATCACAGGTGTAAGATTCTGTTTATCATGTAACGAAAACACGCCTATTCAAATACAGTCGAACTTCAATGGCTCGAACCTCTTTGGGACCATGAAAATGTGTTCGAGACAGCTGTATGTCGAGCCACGGAGGGTTACTATAAGTGCGTTATTTACCATGGTGTTCCATAATATAAATGTATGTTGTGTGTACTCATTAGAATCGCCTCAGCGAGGCGATTCTAATGAGTACACACAACATACATTTGCAAGATGAAACATGAACATCTCCCTCAATTATTCCTATATCATATTTTGAGGAATTCCCTACGGTCTAAAGAACATATTCGACCCATCCATGGTAAACGAGCCATCGGGGTTCGAGCCATTGCAGTTCTATTGTATATTAAAAGTTTTATCCCCGAAATTTGAAAATTTGCAAATAAAAATTCTGACATTTTTCATACTTCTGCTCAAACACGTTTTTGATAAGAAAAAAGGAAAATATTTTATAACCCTATAAACCCCAGTGTTACTATTTAAAAATGAGTAATTCGTTTCACTGACCGTTCCAAAGCGGTTCTTCTCTCGCGGTTTATTTTTGTTATGGTTTGTCTTTGAGTGTGTGTATCGCTTATATAATTTTGTTTTGGATAGCCAATTGGCCATTATGTGGAAAAGTATCTGTCATTTTGGCTTTAGGCTATTGATGTTTCCATTAGTGTCTAGTTGTTTCCCTTTTGTCTCTGATGGGAGACGTGGGTTAATTGTATCGAATCCTGATCCTCACTTCTACTAAGGGGTCGAAATTATATAGGTGTGTTTTCGTGATGACAGAAAGATTTAAAATCGGGTTTTATCGGTACATCAATCAAAACTGAATAAACATTACAAAAACACGCCTATACAAATACATTGTAAACTTTACCGCCGAAAAAGAGAACATTTTAAGATGAAAAATTGTGATATTTTTCTTATTTCTGCTCAAAATATAGATTATGGGTACTCGTAAGATCCGCCTCATCGAGGCGGATGTTACGAGTACACACAATCCATATTTTGGAGCAGGAATAGGAAAAATAAGTTTACCCCTGTAAACCCCAGTTTTACTATATAAAAGTGGTGTTTAAGGGGGATCAAAATTATATAGGTATGTTTTTGTTATGGTTTTCGCGGGCTGCATCATGACGTTTCTCACCAGTCACCATGTGGTCATATAATATTTATTCTTTCACCACAGATAAGGAAATCCATAGTTTCAATTTTGGATTGAAATTCTGTCCTTACCCTTGTGTTCTTATCCCAAATCGAACGTTCTCGCGTGTTTGATAAATGCACTGGTTGAATACGACCTCATATGCACCGTCGTTAAGGCTGACGCCACAGCACGTGACGTAACGTCACTTAACATCACTGTTGTGTCATAACAATATAGCAGACGACGACAACCGAAATGACTGCAGTATTAAAAGCCATGCCCAGAAATGGAAGGTATGCAAAAAAAAAGAATCCTGCATGGATATGAGGGGTGGATAGAAAAATGGGTCCCTCGGGATCACAGTCCGGCATCACTCGGCAAACCTCGTGATGCCGGACAGTGACCCTCGGGACGGATTTTTCAATCCACAAAATCCGTCCCTAGGGATCACGGTCCGGCATCACTCGGCAAGCCTCGTGATGCCGGACAGTGACCCTCGGGACGGATTTTTCCATCCACCGCTCACACCCATGTAAGATTCTTATTTGACATGACGTTAGCCACTAAATAACAGCGACGTTGTCGGATGAAACATGTATCTCGGAAGATCCCGTGCCTTCTTAATGAATGAGTTTATTTTAAATGAGCCCCGCCAAGCGAATTTGTGTCTTCGAGCATTCCGTCATGACAAAGTTTAACTGCGCATGCCCAGTCATTCAGAGGGGCCAGTGATATGGCTTTCTGTCTGAAGGTTCCTCTTGATTCACTGCTTGTATGAGCGAGCAGCGAAGGTCCTGGCGAGACTGCGCAGATGCGCAGGCTCGCCTGAACCTTCGCTGCTCGCATAGGCGATAAGTACCAAAATCGCTTGACGGGGCCCAAATGGTAAACAGTATATTTTGTCTCGTGGAAATTTATGATAAAGAGTTAACTTTTATTTTTTTTTTTTTTTCGTTTCACTTATTTATTTATTTATATTTGTTTTGATCGATTACGGAGAAATAATTTACGAATGTTCCAAGGCTTCCGAGTAATAAAAAGGGTGAGCGATAGCGAACGCGTTTGTTTGTTTGTTTGTTTGTTTTGCATGAAACATAGAAGTGAAGGCAATGATCAGGAATCGATACAATTAACCAACAGTTCCAATCAGAGACACCTAAGGCAAAGAAACACAAACATGTAATAACTAGACCCTAATGGAAACGCCGATTGCGGAAAGCCAAAAGGACAGTTACTTTCCCACAAAATGGCCAATTGGCTATCCAAAACAAAACAAAATATATAAGCGTTACACACACTCAAAGACAATCCATAACAAAAATAAACCGCAACAGAAGAACGGCTTTGGAACGGTCAGTGAAACTAATTCCACTTGTCGTGGGGGGGGGGATGCTTAAGCCGCAATTCTCGGCTTTACTTCCGTCGCGATTTAGACCAACAATTTGTTCAGTCCACATGAAGGCCTCCTGACTCATCAGTGCCACAGCTACGAAAACACAGAAATCAAACAACCACAGAGATGAAACAACGGCGAGAACACCTTATAACACGTCATTTCTCCGTAATCAATCAAAATAACAACAAAAATCTATTTATTACGTTTCATTTATGTTTTAACTTTGAAGTTTCAAATTTCAAATAGTTCCAGCCAGGGCATGAATTTCAGGAGGCGTGGTTTAGTTGAAAAAAATTGCCATCTTGCTTTCATTTCAATGCAAAAATCAGTAGATGCTTGAAATACAGATGCAACAAAGTCATGACAGTAAAACTGAATTATCAAGAAAATAATACTTTATCTTCGTGTTGCAGGTCTTTCCTAAAAACATCAAATGGGCATAAAAATGAAGTCTGATTTCCATGATATTATCACATCGCGAAAACACGTCTATATAATTTTGACCCCCTTTAACCTCAATTTTATACAGTAAAACTGGGGTTTACAGGGGTAAACCTTATTTTTCCTATTTCTGCACTAAAATATAGATTATGGGTACTCGATAGAACTGTTCAACGAGGCGGTTCTAAAAAGTACCCACAATCTATATTTTGAGCAGAAATAAGAAAAATATCACAATTTTTCATCTTATTTTTTTTTGGCGGTAAAGTTTGCAATGTATTTGTATAGGCATGTTTTCGTAGTGAGACTTTCCGACAGACGTCAATGTTACAAACGATGAAATCTCATTAAACTACTGCTGAATAAATAACACAGAAACAGGAAAAAAAAAAACGTTTTACTCTCTCTCCTGCTAGAAGCCTCCGTGGTGTAGTGGTTATGCTACTCGCCTTGTAAACAAGGGATCGCAAGATCGATCCCGGGCTTCTCCAGACTTTCGGATGAGTCTTTAAACCGAGGTCCCGTCTCCGTATGACCTTAGCTGTTGGTGGGACGTAAAACTCAAACACTCACTCACTCTCTCCTGCTGCTGTATTTAGTGGAATTGGATTAACACCACAAACAAACTTGTCGTTGTTTTTGGGTCGACTGTTTATCAATCGACCCAAAGTTATACAGGACAAAACCTCTATTAGTGCTGGAGTCCACGTGACTATCACTGATTTGTAGGAAATCCACGCAGATTATTTATAGAATTTTATCGTATTGAGGTCAGCGTGTCTGCGTAAAAAGGTTATTCGTAAAATCTGAGCTGGAATCATGGGTTTGTCTTGGCAAACACTGTAGACCCAGATCAGACGCCGCAGAACGCGGCGTCTGATCAGGGTCTACACTGCTTGCTTACAGTATAGGAATTTAAGGGTTAAACGAAACAGTCTAAATCACCGCTCAGGCCCATTTTTCCTATCTACACCCAGAGACAATCGACCCATCAGTACTCTCAGTGCTTTGATTGCATTATGTTACGCTTAAACAAGAGCAAAGTTTTAAAAAGACCTCTGTTGTGTTTCCGGGAATATGCCACAGACATAAATGAGCATTTAGGAATTAGATATTGAAGAAGACAAATACGAAATTATTCATTTGTATCTTCCATACGATATATTGATTACGCAATATGAATATTCTCAAAAATCGATATAAAACTCGTTTTACCAAATTCTAAAACCCATGTACATGTAGTTGCAGGTAGGGGAGGAGCTATCGTTTGCTACTGCCTTTGGATGTTTCTATTACCGAAAAGATAACCATTATACGAAAACACGCCTATTCAAATGCATTGTAAACTTTAGCGCCGAAAACACGAAAATTGTAAGATGAAAAAATATGATATTTTTCTTATTTTTGCTCAAAATCAGAAAGTAAGGTTGACCCCTGTAAACCCCAGTTTTACTATATAAAAGTGGGGTTAAAGGGGGTCAGAATTATACTGGCGTGTTTTCATGATGCTTTGGATTTTTCTATTACCGAAAAGGTAAACTTTGTCACCTTCAGCTGTGTACATGACCACTTAGTTCTGAGAAGGTCACTCTACCGAAATAGATCACAGTCAGTGAAAAGGAACACTCGGATATAGTTCAAGATGTCTTATTTCTGCTCACGCTGCTGAATGGAATTCTGACTGCTTATGGAGAGAAAAACACAGTATATATATACACACTAGCAGAATGCGGAAGTTCCGGAACACATCTCACCCGGAGAGTGGCACTACATACTGTCCCACTTTAGAACGCTTTTATTGGCTATTTACAGCACGTTCCTCGGACATTCCTGCTTGATCTCATTTTTAAACCTGGTCGTCAATAATTGTTATTGTCACCACTGCAGCCAGAGTGTGCCTTCAGAACGTCCTACGTTTCATATATGCACATTTGAAATATAGTGATAAAATATACTTAGTTTTAGTCTCATCTGTATTCTCAACTGCACCCCACATATATGCTATATGTAACCTTCCTTTAATCTTCTAATACAAAGAATAATATACATCAAAGAACCGTTACTGTGTTGCACAGAAGTGAAAGCAATGGACAGGAATCAGTACAATTATTCTTGAACACCAGACAAGGAAATCCGTGATTTAACCCTGGCATAGAAATTTATGTTCTGACCCTGGTGTTCCGACCCCAAATCGAATATAATCGCGTGTTTGATAAATGCACTGGTTGATTACAAACTCATGCGCGGCGTCGTCATGTGTGACGTCACTAAGCATTCCTGTTGTGTCATCACAAAATGGCGGACGTCGGTAACCGAAGTGACAGCTTCATTAAAAATTCGCAATAGAAATGGAAGGTATGCAAGAAAAATAATCCTATATTGGTGTGAGGGATGGATAGAAAAATCCGTCCCTCGGGATCACTAACCAGCATCACTCGGCAAGCCTCGTGATGCCGGACAGTGACCCTTGGGACGGATTTTTCTACCCACCCCTCACACCCATATAAGATTCTTATATTCCACACCTCCCATCCAAGACACCAAAAGGAAAGAAACACGAACATAAAACAGTTTCAATATAATGAAAACATCATAAGCGGAAAGACAAAAGGACAGTTACCATTACGATAACACACCCGTGCGACATAGTGCATTTTTCTCATCTCCAAAATGGCTACTTTTCTGATGAAAATCCGGGATATTTTTCTTATTTATACTGCAAACATAGGTCGTGGGTGCTCGTTGGAACCGCCTCATTGAGGCGGTTCTAACGAGTACCCACAACCTATATCTTGGAGCAGAAATATGAAAAATACGGTACGCCCCCGTAAACCCCTGTTTTCTCTATATTCAGTAGGGTTTAGGGGGTGTTCATTTCACGGAACTGTTCACGTGATGCTTCCCCACAAAATGGCCAAACGGCTATCCAAACTAAAATATATTAACAATACATACACCAAAGACGAACTAAAACAATAATAAACCATTACAGATGGATTGATCGATTTCGATGGTTTGATCAGTCAGACTTACCCCACAGAACTTCAGTTAAATAAAGCAAATTCTTCTGACACCGAGGCCCCGGTTTTGGACTTGCATCTATCTTATGATAAACGCGATGATTTTGATTTTGAGATGGTTGGATGTTGATGTTCATCGTGCGGCATCCTATGGCGTTTATATTTCACAATTAATTCGATTTGTCAGAGTGTGCAGTCATGTAACTGACTTCAACACTCGATATAAATTGTTAATGGCTAAACTTCTTAATCAGGGTTATCGGTACTATAAACTACGCAAAGCCTTTTTAGACGCCATTCCGATTTAATTTCCAAATTCAATGTTGGACTTAAACCTCTTCTGCAACGAGGTCTATCGGAACCCAAAATTTTATGGTAACTTATTATATAAATTCAAAACAATATATAATTGCAATGACTTCAGCACCCGATCTCGTAAAATCATTCTTCGATATAAAAATATTGGGTACAACATAAATGTAATACGACAGACTGCATGCATGGAAGTTAATCCAAACACGGTTGACAACTTTGCTTCCCTCTTTTATTGCAAGCCGGTGGGTCAGGCGTCGGATTCTGTGTCGGTTCCAGCGTAAAGGCTTACTGAGAATTGGAGAGAATTTATTTTTATGTAATGTTGGTTGGTGTCTGATGCTCTGTCTCTGGTCGGGCCCATCGGAGCCAAACCTTTGGTTTTCCTTTGCTCCAGTATCTCAGGGGTTTCTTGCTGTGGAGTCTTCGCCGTCGTTTCATCTCTGTAGTTGTTTGTTTTTGTGTAATCTCAGATGTTGTACTGGTGAGTTAGGAGGTTCATGTGGAGTGAACAAATTATTTGTCTAAATCGCGACACTAGCACTACTCCGCCCTGCAAAGCTTATCCGTGACTACTATATAACTACCGAACTTTCTACACTTTGCTTGTAAATATCCATTAATGTATCCTGATACCCCCGAGAACTTGTGTGGAGGAAAGTAGCATCTATCAAAAGGCATTTGATGTTGTGTGAGAGCAAGAACTTTTCATGCCTCTTGGGTTTTCAATAAACGATATTCTTACATTTTACACGATTCAAAATAAAGGTCTTTCAATTTCATCAAAACTACTTTTTCAGGCAGGTGTGTCTTTCCTCGTCCGGCATGCAATACCATAAATGGTTATTTTACTTCACGAGATGACGATATATGTTGACCATTTGGCATTTCATAGGGTCTTCAAAGCTCTTTTCGTTTATTGAATAACGTTTATAAATTTGCTCTAAATCAAGTTTAAGTTGCAATAGGAAACGGAGAATCAAGTGACACTCATTTTGCTGATACAATTGTAAGGAACTGGAAAAAGACACCCCTTTAAAATATATAAAACAAGTGCTGATATTAGATCTAAAGCCTGTGGGTTTCCTCATAAATGCTATTTCACGTTCCCTCCTTTTCAGCTGATTGAAAACGGGCAGTTACAGGGGTAAGTCTGTGCATCCGGTATGGGAAATTTCAGCCTGTCAAGATATAATTCAAATTCGAATTAGAGGATAACTGTCTTCAAATGTGTCATTTGTGGAAGTAATCGGTAGTTACCCAGTCAGAAATTTCATTTTACGGCGACGCGTGAGCGGAGCCGTGCAACGTAATTTCCGGCCGTAAAAAGGCGATTTAGCTCCCAAAATGAATACAGTTATCCCCATTCTAATGCACTTATTTAATTGTTTTGTTTTTAAAAAGGAAGGGCATTATTTGTTCCAAGCTGTAGGAACCTTGAGCTGCGTCCCAATGAAAAGCGACTTGACGTGATGACGTCAGGTTTCCTACAGTATATCGCAGGATATACTGTTGCAAATATTGAAATTCTCTAATTAGACATCACGTTACATGCACATGTACATTCGAATATGGCTTCTACGGTTAAAAATTATCAGAGTTCCCCATACAACATATCTTGCAGTTACACTTTCTCTTATAACTACACTGTAAAAGGTTATTTCTTTGAATATGTTCTATAACAGGGTTATCCTTTGGAAGCAAGGAATACACCACAGAAGTGAAACATATGGAACGTACATGTTTTCTGGGCCAGACTAGCTAGTTTCGGCCAATTAGGCCTCATCAGTGACCCTCAGATAATTTCAAAATTCCACAATGGAATCAATGATCCCAAAGGACAAGAAAATATAATCTACACTATGATGTAGGGCAGAGAGACGTTTTACCGCCGCCACACATTCCCACACACCAGCTGTAGTGAAGTTAAATATGTTCTATAAAAGAGTTATCCTTTGGAAGCAAGGAATACACCACAGAAGTGAAAAATATGGAGTGTACATGTTTTCTGGGCCAGACTAGCTAGTTTCGGCCAATTAAGCCTCATCAGTGACCCCCAGATATTTTCAAAATTCCACAATGGAATCAATGATCCCAAAGGACAAGAAAATATAATCTACACTATGATGTAGGGCAGGGAGACGTTTTACCGCCGCCACACATTCCCTGCGAATAAGGCAAATATCTTAAATTATCGGGGAACAATTACTTACTCTTGTATGTTACGTAAGAAATGCTTTATTCACTTCTGAAGAGCATAAAAATTATACTTAATGGTCATGTCAGAAAGTGTGTAAAGCTCCCACCTTTCTACTTGACAATATTTACAGAAGATTTGGTACTAAGTTATTTAGACAAGTTGTGGGCATTCCGATGGGTACGTATTGCGCACCACTTGTGGCTGATCTGTTTTTGATTTGTTATGAGAGAGACTTCGTGATGTCCTTTTCTGCTGAACACCATTCTGAAATCATTGAAGCATTTAGCTCCACTTCTAGATATTTGGATGATTTATTAAATATTGATACTACCTATTTCGATGGTTTGATCAGTCAGATTTACCCCCCAGAACTTCAGTTCAATAAAGCAAATTCTTCTGATACCGAGACCCCGTTTTTGGATTTACACCCACACATGTATCTATTGTAGATGCGCTTGTTTCGTGCAAAATTTATGATAAACGCGATTATTTTGATTTTGAGATTGTAAATTTTCCTTTTTTTGATGGTGATGTTCCTCGTGCGCCATCCTATGGCGTTTATATTTCGCAATTCATTCGATTTGCCAGGGTGTGTAGTCATGTAACTGACTTCAACACTCGTAATAAATTGTTTACGGCTAAACATCTTAATCAGGGTTATCGGTACCATAAACTACGCAGAGCCTTTTCAAAATTCTATATACGCCATTCTGATTTAATTTCAAAATTCAATATTGGACTTAAATCTCTTCTTTAACAAGGTCTATCGGAACCCGAATTTAATGATGACATTAATGATAACCGCAATGACTCCAGCATCCAATTTCGTAAAATCATTTTTCGATATAAAATTATTGAGTACAACATAAATGTTATACTATAGACTGCATGCATGTTAGTTAGCCTAATCACGGTTGACAACTTTGCTTCCCTCTTTAATTGCACGCCGGTGGGTCAGGCCTCAGATTCTGTGACGGTTCCAACGTAATGGCTTATTGAGAATTAGAGCGATCTAATTAGGGTAATGTTGGTTGGTGCCTGATGCTCTGTCTCTGATCGGGCCAATCGGAGTCTAACTGTTGGTTTGCTTTTGCTCCAGCATTTCTGTGGTTTCTTGCTGTCGAGTCCTCACCGCTGTTTCAACTCTGTGGTTGTTTGTGTTCTCTGAGATGTTGCACTGATGAGTTAGGAGGCCTTCATGCGGACTGAACAAATTATTTGTCTAAATCGCGACGGAAGTAAAGGCGAGGATTGTGACCACGTAAAATCGATTTAAGCCCTCCAGTGGAATTTCGTTTCCGCTGACCGTTCCAAGACGGTTCTTCTGTCGCGGTTTATTTTTGTTATGGTTTGACTTTTGGTGTTTGTGTCGCTTATGTTGTTTCATTTTGGATAGCCTATGGGCCATTTTATGGGAAAGTAACTGTCCTTTTGGATTTCCGCTGTTGATGTTTCCATTAGGGTCTGTTGTTTCATGCTTGTGTGTCTTTCCCTTTGGTTTCTCTGATGGGAGCAATGGGTTGATTGTATCGATTCCTGACCACTGGCAAAGCACTGGAAATTGTCCAGTGAAAAAATTGTCTGTTCCAGATAAGCTAGTTTCGTCCAATTAGCCCAAATCAGTGACCCTCCAATATATTCAAATATGTTCTAGAAAGGGTTATCCTTTGGAAGCAAGGACTACACTACAGAACTGGAAAATATGAATTGTACATGTTTTCTGGGTCAGACTAGCTAGTTTCGGCCATTTAGGCCTCATCAGTGACCCTCAAATATTTTCAAAATTTCACATTGGAATCAATGATCCCAAAGGACAAGAAAATATAAACTACACCCGATTTAAACTACTATATTCCTCAAGCCTAATTTAAACTTCTAACCAGATGCAAAATTTTCCCGACCCTTTCCCAAATTCACCATCAATCGCCCCCATCAGCATTTTGGTACTCTGATTAAGAAAGTAAAGCAATTTACTATTAACAACATCTACATCATCACGGTTAGGAATTATTCATTGAACATTCGTAGTGTCTAGCCATGTTTGTCTAGGGCTTTCAAAATAACAATGGGTGTACGGAAGCGTATTATCTGAGTCACAAACAGCTAGAACGTCTTACTAATTTGTATTCAGGTTGTCTTGTTGTAAATATAAAGGCCATTTTTCTAAGAATATTAAATTTAGTTTATCGTCATTGATTACACAGACTTTCGTATGTATTGGCTCTGCGTAAGGATCAATTTTGACTGCTGCATTTTTCCTAAGAACACCAATTTTCAAATTGACTGTCTTTAGTCACTGTTCACCAATTCTCGACTGCAATGTTGTCTGCTCGATACATAAGCCATTGTTGCAAATAAAAAGAACTCCGGTCAAACTGCTTCTTTCTGGGTCCACACAGTTTTAAGTATGCAAAAATATATTAATGTTTGCAAGAGGATGCAGCTATTGTTGCAAACAAAAAGAACCCCGGTCAAACTGCTTCTCTCTAGGTCTACACTGTTTTAAGTATGCAAAATGTATTAATGTTTGCAAGAGGATGCAGCTGACGATACAGACAGACGGCAGTTTAAGATGCAGTTTTTCTTGGCGTCTGAAGGATTAATCCATTTAGTAAATTATATGATAGCAGACCTAAGTAATTGACTTCTGCTACTTTGCTACTTTATTTGACAGCCGATACATCTTGTGTGTAATTAGTCGTAATAGCGACTTCATTCTGAGAAATGAATGTGATTTAGATAGCTTCTTTTTTCTTTGAAGTGCAGAATTATTTAGAGTCCTCAATTTAACATTGTGAATGTAGGAAAAAATGATCCAGCGCATGACATATCCTGTTATAAGACTCAGACCAGCCTGCGAATCCGTGCAATCTAATAAAACGTTTCCTTCACATGAAAATGTTCGTG
This sequence comes from Lucinisca nassula, assembly GCA_963580285.1. Lineage (NCBI taxonomy): Eukaryota > Metazoa > Mollusca > Bivalvia > Lucinida > Lucinidae > Lucinisca > Lucinisca nassula. Next base: position 22,808,734 of record OY757011.1, on the reverse strand, counting down.
AAATGAACACCCCTACCTCCCAAAATAGAAACGAAGGCAAAGATCAGGAATCGATACAATTAACCCACAGCTCTCATTAGGGACACCAAAGGGAAACACAAACATGAAATAACTAGACCTGAATGGAAACATCTATAGTGGTGGAGCAAATAGTTAGACACCGATGGACCCAACAAGAGACATAGCGCCAGGTACCAACCGACATTACATAAAATCAAATTCTAATTTTCAGTAAACCTTTACGCTAGAACCGTCATAGACTTCGAGGCCTGACCCACTTACTTGCAATTAAAGAGGGAAGCAAATATGTCATATCCTGAGTTTTTTAGCGACATTATATGAGCCCCGCCAAGCGAATTTGTGTCTTCGAGCATTCCGTCATGACAAATTTTAACTGCGCATGCCCAGCCATTCAGAGGGGCCAGGGATATGGCTTTTTGTCTGAGGTTCCTCTTGATTTACTGCTTGTATGAGCGAGTAGCGAAGGTTCTGGCGAGACTGCGCGGATGTGCAGGCTCGCCTGAACCTTCGCTGCTCGCATAGGCTATTAGTACCAAAATCGCTTGACGGGGCCCATATATAAATTAAGATAAATTTTCGGAACAATTTTAGAGTTTTTAAACGTTACAAACGCATTGGATACAATATAAATACTATTCAACAGTCTGCATGCATTGTGTTTGACCCAATCATGACATTATGATTTCCTATTTAATTGCACGCCGGTGGATCGGGGCTCAGACTCCATGATGGTTTTGACTTAAAGCTGTTTATCAGTTGGTCGGAGCCGGAACTTTTATGTTTGTTTTGTTTGTTTGATTTGAGGTTTAACGTCCCCGTCAACACTGTAAAGGTCAGTTTGGAGACGTTGCTTCCAATTTTGTGGGACTTTTACCCGACATTGAGATGAAATGACATCTCAAGCCCTGTCGCCCAATGAAACCAATAGGGTTTATAAGCATGGACCGTCCGACACTCGCACCGCTTTGCCTGGTCAGGCTTAGATCCTCTAAGCGGTTTACCAGTACTTGTGTGCGGGTCGGTTTCAGCTCTGCGTTGAAGCACCATGCAACCCGATGGGAGGGGACGAAGGAACTTTCATGTCTGTTGCTTGGTCCAACGGGGTTCCACTTTTGGTTTTCTTTTGCTCCAGTGTTCCTGTGGCGTTGCACCGGAAGGCTCACTGCGTTTTACTGTCGTCCTCATTCATCCTTGTGTCAACCTGGCTTTAATTGTAATTTCTAGGTTTACAGCGTTGACTCACTGATAAGCCAGAAAACCTTCACGCGGACCAAACAAATACTTGGTTGAACCAGAGTGAAATTGCGGGTGAGGGTCGGGATCCCGTTAAGTTCACTTAAACCCACCAGTAATGTTTACTGACCGTTCCAAGTCGGCGCTTCTGCTCTGGTTCCTTCATGTTTTGTATTTGTGGTTCTGATTCTTTCTATTACGAAAACTCGCCTATACAAAAACATAGTAACTTTTATCGCCGAAAAAAAAATTAAGATGAATACTTGTGATATTTTTCTTATTTCTGCTCAAAATATAGATTGTCGGTACCCGTTAGAAACGCCTCATCGAGGCGGTTCTAACGAGTACCCACAATCTATGTTTTTAGCAGTAACAATATAAACAATGTATACCCCTCTAAACCCCAGTTTTACTATAAAAAACTGGGGTTTAAGGGGGTCAAAAGTATATAGGTGTGTTTTCGTGATGACTTTTTATATAGGTTGTTACGTTGATGATTCCCATTCTTCCCTCTTTTTGGTTGTTCAATTTTTGTTACTTTTGTCCTTTCATGTTATTGTTTGTCATGTTGGTGATTCTGATTCTCTCCCATATTATGTATATTGATCCTTTTTAGTTAGGTTTAGATACTCTGAGGCACCACCTGTTTGGGAAAGAGCTGCTGACTCGGTTTACCTGTTGTCCATTTGTTTACTTTCGTCGCTCCGTGTTTCGACTTCTGTACCTAGTGATATTGTGGGAAAAATTTGGGATCTCACTGAATCAGTTCCTAATCGTTTCTCTTTTTTAATTGTCAACCATGATTGGGTTAACTACCATGCATGCAGTCTGTCGTATAACACTTATGTAGTACCCACTCTTTTTATATCGAAGAATTATTTTACGAAATTGGGTGCTTAAGTCATTGCAAGTATATATTTTTCTGAAATTATACTAAGACACCATAAAATTCGGGTTCCGATAGCCCTTGTTGCAGAAGAGATTTGACATTTGTATGTATGTTTGTTGTACATGTTCTTTTCATCAAGAGATTAAGTCCAACGTTGAATTTTGAAACGAAACCCATTTTATGTGGAGAAAACTGGGGTTTACGGCGGCATACTTTATTTTTTACTATTGTTTCTCCATAGGAGATAGACATAGGTGGTGGGTACCTATTTTTCAGTATTAATTAGGAAAATATCAAGGATTTTCATTAGAAATTTATCCATTTTGGAGATGTGAAAAATGTTCTATGTCATATGGGTGTATTGTCGTAATTCCAAAAAAAAATCAAGAAAGAGCCACAATTACAAAGAGGAGATCACCCTTGTGGCCGGGAGGAAGACAAAAAAAAAACATCACGAAAACACGCCTATATAATTTTGACCCCCTTAAACCCCTTTTTATATAGCAAAACTGGGGTTTACAGGGGTAAACAGTATTTTCCTTAAATCTGCGTTAAAGCATAGATTGTGGATACTCGATAGAACCGCCTCGTCGAGGCGGTTCTATCGAGTCCCCACAATCTTTATTTTTGGCAGAAATAAGAAAAAAATCCAATTTTACATCCTAATATTTTTCATTTTTTGGCTAAAAACTTGAAAATGTATTTGTATAGGCGTGTTTTCGTCATGTTTAGGAAACGAGCACAAAAACAAGCGCTTAACGAACTGAACAATCAGCCCTCTCTTTCTCAAACGGGGTGATTACACCTGTGGACACAAAACCGTTCAAACTCCTATGAAATAACTTTCAATGAGTCTCTTTGCATCAAGTTTGTTTGACAAGCAAATGTCATTCATCAGACAATTCTAAAACTAGATCAAACAATTGATGGGCTCATTTTGGCAAACACTTTCTGATTGACATTTGAGATGTATTTTGATTGGACAGTGCAGGAGTCACCAATGAAATGTACACCACCTTGTGTTTTGAATTTATTTCTGTCGACAGGATGTTATGACATATTGAATGATGTTTCAAGTCAAAATGAAACGAAACACATCAACGTTTGAACGGTTTTGTGTCCACAGGTGAAGATTGTTAGAAAGCACTTTACCCATATATGACAATGGAATCTCCCACCTAATAAGTTTGGAGTGGTCCATTTGCAGTTGTATAGAGATGCCCGGTTTGCGGTATGTTTTGTATACATATATGTACTTTAAGCAAACAATGTAGACCAGCCGCGTTCTGTGGCATCTGATCTTGGTCTACACTGTTTGTCCATTACGCAAACACGCCGATACAAATACATTGCCACCTATACCGCCGAAAAAATGAACATTTTATGATGAAAAATTGTGATTTTTTTTTCTTATTTCTGCTCAAAATATAGATTATGGGAACTCGTTAAAACCACCTCATCGAAATCAAACGAAGACTGGCATTCTGCACAGGGTGATCTGAATATAAGCTCTTCAAAAAGGTCTTATTATAGGTTTTGTCATACACCGGCTGATAAACCCGTTGCATATTAGTGGACTAATATATTATATGTTTGACAATTCCATTTGTTGACGGGTCACATGTGAGCTACCAAGTTCTGCAACGGAAGGTCAGGTGTTTATTTTCGGGTAATCCGGTTTTCGCCCACCTCTGATCAACGATCGGCTTGATATGAGTTAAAGAATTTTGAAAGGGCCGTAAAACCTAAACCACATTCCATTTAACATTTCTGGGGCTTTCAAGTCTTTATTTTTCCGGTTTTTATTTTATTTTTTTTTATTTATTTTAGTAAATCCTGCCAACAAACAGTGTAGACTCAGATCAGACGCCGCCATAGGCGGCGCCTGATCTTGGTCTGCACTGATTGCCCATGTTCACCTTTTTTCCTTGTACGAGTTGCCGGATAAGAATGGGTTCTGAGGTGTTTGATCTGGGTATCATCACGAAAACATGCCTTTATAATTTTGACCCCCTCCAACCCAACTTTTATATACAAAAACTGGGGTTTACAGGGGTAAACCTATTTTTCTTATTTCTGCTCTAAAATATAGATTGTGGGTACTCGTTAGAACCGCCTCGATGAGGCGGTTCTAACGAGTACCGACAATGTATATTTTGAACACAAATAAGAAAAATGTCACAATTTTTCATCTAAAAATATTTATTTTTTCGGCGATAAAGGTAACACTGTATTTGTATAGGCGTGTTTTCGTTATGATATTTATTGCCAAGCTTAACCCATCATTCCAGTCCAGATTCTACAGATAACCCTCTCACCCGACACCCTCACCTCACAGCGATAAGTAAAACACAGCTATATGCTACAAATAACAATAACGCATGCATCCCACAATATTTAAACATTGAAAATGGAGTGCAAGTTATTATATTCTTATTTGCATTTACTTTTGTGAAGTATATAGTAAATACATGGTTAGTGTCTTTAATAATAAAATATAATGGTGAGCCTAAGACAATTTTATAGGGGCGAGCTTTAGCGAGCCCCTATAAAATTGTCAGGGCGAACCGATTATATTTTGTTTTTAAATACACTAATCATGTATTTAGTTTATACCGCAATTCAAAACAATCAAGGGGTTTTGCAATAAGTAAGCAAATTTAAGCAAAAAAGACAGCAGACAGTATGGCATGTAAAACGACAATCAGTGCCATGGCGCGCACACGTAGTATAACGTGACGTCAACGAGTGCAAAGTTTCTGACGTCACCGCGCCACAAAGACGTAGGAAACAACATGGACGCTCGAATAAAAGTTTCCCAGCGCTTAACTTTCTGTATGAAAATCTGCAAATAAATAGTTAATTTTAGCTTTAAAAAATAGTTTCGAGGTTGAGAAGCTAAGTACTGCATTAGCAGTGCGCAGTTATTCAAACGGGCCATTCAAACCAGGAAAGGCCGAGAAGGTAAGAGTTTAGCTGAATTTTCGAAAATCTGTTTAAATAAATATTGCAAAGATTTTAACATGCAGTTTCGTGTTTTTCCCATGTATGAAAGGTTGCATGTTATTGTTTACACTTGTAAATTAGTGACCTGAAAAGTAGGTCCGGTCTATAAACGGTCACTAGACGTATTATAGGCCAGTAGAAGGTATTATAGGTCACTACCGATTATAGCGTGCACTTATTCGACCCCCTTTATTAGGTTACTATAATGCCTGATTGCGGTAAAAATATATTTTCGTGTTTGTTAAAATTTAGCTGCTGACACATTCTTTCTTGACATGTTTCAAAATGTACGTCTAAATCTAAAATATTTTGTTACAATACCAGTATTAACGGAAATTAGCAATAATATTAATGAGATAATAAGATGGCGGAGAAACGTAATGTGATAAAGATATAAAGTTCTAATGTTAGAGGTTTGTTTCCGCTGACCGTTCCAAGGGGCGGTTCTTATGTCGTGATTTATTTTTGTTATGGTTTGTCTTGTTATGAGACACCAAAGGGAAAGAAACACAAACATGAAACAACAGACCCTAATGGAAACATCAATAGCGGAAAGCCAAAAGGACAGTTACTTTCCCACAAAATGGCCAATAGGCTATCCAAAATAAAATAATATAAGCGACACAAACACCCAAAGACAAACAATAACAAAAATAAACCGCGACAGAAGAACCGCCTTCGAACGGTCAGCGGAGGGGAGGGGGTGGGGGTGGGGAGGGTACTTAAATCGATTTTCGTGACCACAATCCTCGCCCTCACTTCCGTCGCGATTAAGACAAATAATTTGTTCAGTCCGCATGAAGGCCTCCTAACTCATCAGTGCAACATCTCCGTGAACACAAAAATCAAACAACCACAGAGATGAAACAACGGTGAGGACATGCCAAATACTGGAGCAAAAGAAAACCAATATTTAGACTCCGATGGGCCCGACCAGAGACAGAGCATCAGGTACCAACCAACGTAAGCCTTTTCGTTGGAACCGTCATAGAATCTGAGGCCTGACCCACCGTCGTGCAATTAAAGAGGGAAGCAGAGTTTTCAACCGTGATTGGGTTAACTACCATGCCATGGTCTGTCGTATAACATTTATGTTGTGCCCAATCTTTTATTTCGAAGAATGATTTTACGAAATTGGGTGCTGAAGTCATTGGGGTTATATATTTTTTTTGAATTTGTATACTAAGTCACCATAAAATTCGTGTTCCGATAGACCTTGTTGCAGAAGAGATTTAAGTCCAATATTAAATTTTGAAATTAAATCAGAATGACGTCTATAACATTTTGAAAAGGCTTTTTGTAGTTTATGGAACCGATAACCCTGATTAAGAAGTTTAGCCGTTATCAATTTATTACGATTGTTGAAGTCAGTTACATGACTACACACTCTAGCAAATCGAATAAATTGGGAAATATAAACGCCATAGGATGGCGCACGAGGAACATCACCATCCAGAAAAGGAAAATTTACAATCTCAAAATCATCCCGTTTATCATAAATTTTGCAAGAAACAAACCCAATTACAATAGATAGATGTAAAGCCAAAAACGGGGCCTCGGTATCAGAAGATTTTCCTTTATTCAACTGCAGTTCTGGTGGGGGGTGGGGGGGGAGTAAATTTGACTGATCAAACCATCGAAACAGGTATTATTAATATTTAATAAATCATCCAAATATCTAGAAGTGGAGCTAAAAGCTTCAATGATTTCAGACTGGTTTTCAGCAGAAAGGGACATCATGAAGTATCTCTCATAACAGAACAAAACCAGATCAGCCACAAGTGGTGCGCAATTAGTACCCATCGGAATACCCACAACCTGTCTAAATAACTTAGTACCAAATCTTATGTAAATATTGTCAAGTAGAAAAGTGAGAGCTTCACACACTTTCTGACATGACCATAAAGTGTAATTTTTATAATCTTCAGATGTGAAAAAGGCATTTCTTACATTACATGCAAGCTACAGGGAGTCTTCCCTATGAAATGTCCATTCAATTAAATCATTAAGTTTTTCTTTAATAAGATTATGAGGAAGTGTAGTGTAAAGGGTGGAAAAAATCATAAGTATTCAGACTTGAAACACGAAAACGCTTGGATTTCAATTTATTTAAAACTTCATTAGAATTTGTTTAAAGCGTGGAATGGAATTTATTAAGTTTTTAACTTTAAATAACAAAAACAAATTCTGGAATGATGTTTTACATTCATGGATTGGGGGTAAATAACTCCTAAAGTAAAAACTAAAGAAGACATATTGTCAGGTAAATTTTGGGATAATACAGATTAAAAGAATAATAATAAAAATTGAAGTGGAGGCAATGAATTGGTTCCACAAGAACGGAAGGTTTTTACAGAAGGTGGTTCGACAAGAATATTTTGTATATCAAAGATATAGTCAACTCGGATGGAGCTGATTAAGATTTTTATACATTTACACAAAAATGTACTATTAATATTAATTACATGTTTTTGCAGTGATACATTTTTTAAGAAAACAAAACATGTTCCATAGTACATTGAGGTAAACAAATTGATATTTTCCATGGACTATAAAAGAAATACTGAGAGATACTAAAGGTTGCAAAATATTTATACAATTCTGAATGAAACATTAATACTACCTTAAAGCCAACGGAAATGGATAGAGCTTTTTCAGAATATAGAATTGAACTGGAGAAATATTTATAAAACACCAGCCGTTGTCTGTAACAATACAAGACTGCACTGGTTTCAATACAGAATAGTTCATAGAATTTTAGCAACTAACGATTATCTTTTTAAAATACATGTTAAAAATGATGACATTTGCAGTTTTTGTCGTTCATTTCCTGAAACGTTAGGATATCGTTTTTGGAACTGTCAAATAATTTCGGAATTTTGGGAAAGGATAGAAAATTGGAATAATGAAAGAAATGAGTGCACTATTAGTATAACCATGTAAAATGATGTATAATGTTTTCTTTGGAACCTCAAAAAAAATCAAGAAATAAATAAACCAGCTAATACATTATCATATTAACCAAGTATTACATGTATAAATGCAGAATAAATGGAACCCTGTTCAATTTTACAGGTTGGAAAAAATGAGATAAAAATCCTGATTATTAGAAAAAATGATGGCGGTCAAAAACAATATGACTGAAAAATTCCTTAGGACTTGGGGAATATGGATTGTCATTTTCGAAAATAATGGGTAAATTAGTGTTGATAAATTTTCAAGTCCCGATACCAAACGACTCCCTAATAGTATTAGTAAGTTTAGAGAAAATATCATAAAATATATCTGCTAATTAGTATCTGCAATGCCTTTGATTAGTTCTGTACTATATATAGACTTAAAAGATTAGTTTGATTTTTTAAACCTGCAGATATATTAATTCATATTGATGTAACCGTCTTGAAATACTTTATACATGTTACATGTGTATATGTTTATATTAAATGTGTCGTCAGAATAAAAAAATAACAATAACCTGGATTCCTACAATACAGTGATAGTCACGTGGACTTTAGCACTGAAATGGTACTTGCGCTTTATAATTTCGGGTCAACAAAAAAGTAATAATAAGACCTAAAATAGCTGTGTTTCCGCTAACCCAGCCGACCCTGATGTTTTGTGCCGACCCTGCAACTTTGCCATCCAGAAAAAATAAAAAGATTTTGTTAGCTATCGACCTTAATGTTTTCTAGCAATTGTGATAAAAATTCACACAACTGTCAAAATAATGAAACTAATACTTAAAATCCAGTTCGTTTGATTCCTTGATACTTTTAACATTGTTATTTGAATGTTTTGAGTTAATAAAGTTAAAATTTAGCCGTTTAAATGGTATTTTGCATTTTTTTCCACCAAATAAAATTTTGACAAACAATAAAAAGATTTTGTGCTCTACCGACCCATATTCGTTTTCGGTATGCTAGTGGAAGAACAGCTATTTCTTAGGGCCAATAAAATACTTTACACAACTTTGACTTAGTGCCAGATGGGCTGGAACTAAAGGTAACATTTGAGGTGATTCTCATGATTTTCATGATGAAAGAAGACAAATTATCCTAGATTATCCCTGCAGTTTTGTTATCTAGAGCTATCGGACGACTAAAACAGAGTTCGAATCAGCCGTGGTAAAAGAGTCTTACTGTTGGTTTTATTTTGCATTTCAGTGGTTTCTTGCTGTCGAGTCCACACCGTAGTTGTTTGATTTTTGTGTTCTCGGAGATGTTGCACTGACGAGTTAGGAGGCCTTCATGCGGACTGAACGAATTATTTGTCTAAATCGCGACGGAAGTAAGGGCGAGGATTGCAGCTGCGTGCACTCGATTTAAGCACCCCCCCCACACACACACACACACAGTAGTATTCGTTTCACTGACCGGTCTAAGGCGGTTCTTCTGTCGCGGATTATGTTTGTTATTGTTTGTCTTTTGAGTGTGTTTATCACTTATATTATTTTGTTTTGGATAGCCAATTGTCCATTTTTGGGGAAAGTGACTGTCCTATTGGCTTTCCGCTATTTGTGTTTCCATTAGGGTCTAGTTATTTCATATAAGTGTTTCTTTCCCTTTGGTGTCACTGATGGGAGCCTTGGGTTAATTGAGTCGATTCCTGATCATTGCTGTCACTTCTGTTTTGAAGTTTTTTCTGTAACTGATTCCAGGCTTTTGTCGGTAACGTGAAATTATGGTTCAAGCGATTGATATTAAAGGTGTTATATTTGGAAAAATACAGAAAGCCTCAACAAATCCCTCTCATGTACCTATTGGCGACGAAGTGTGTTAAGCAAACCTAAATATGTTTCCATTTCCTCATTGTGCCAGAGATCGGCGGAGATGTTAACGTTTTGTTCTGGGCATCGTGTCTCTTTATTTTGTCGGCATGCAAACGCACATGAGAGAGAGAGAGAGAGAGAGAGAGAGAGAGAGAGAGAGAGAGAGAAAGAGAGAGAGAGAGAGAGAGAGGAGTAATCTAGTAAGAAAACGGAAAAGGTCACTCGGGAAAGGCCACAATCATAGCACGCAGCCGTCAGCCATCTCAAGTCACCTAAATATGGAGGCGCACACAAAAACAGACGAAATATGAACCAACGGCACAAGTGAGTGTTTGAGTTTTACATCTCGCCAACAGCTAATTCAAACGGAGACAGGACCTCGGGTTACAGACTCATCCGAAAGTCTAGAAAAGCCCTGGACCGATCCTGTGACCCCTGGTTTGCAAGGCGTGTAGCGTAACCACTACACTAGGGAGGCTTCTGGACCAAAGCCAAGTGACAAAAGAACGACCTCCTTGGGGCGGTCACAAGTAAAATATACTGGAGGGCTGCAAAGTAGAAGTAAAACAAAGATCAGGAATCGATACAATCAACTTACTCCACCAATCAAAGACACCAAAGGGAAAGAAACACAACTCCAGAGTTTATGAAATTTCGACGCTCGCCCTTAGTTCCAGTGCAGTATCAAACATAATAACAATAAAAATTGATCCGAACGGAGGCTTCCTAGCTCAACAGTAATTCATAATAAAAATCACAGTAAAATGACCAAGTACAGATTAATACTATCATAAATCAGGGCTGAGGACTAAACAACAACCGTATACCGTATAAACTCCACTTTTGCTGCATTTAAAATAGAAGTGAAGGCAATGATCAGAAATCGATACAATTAACTCACAGCTCCCATCAGAGCTACAGTATATAATTGCAACACGCAACACTACGAACGACTGCTCCCACGAGCGACATCCTGTTGTGTGTTGCAAATATACCCCAATCCATCAGAGACACCGAAGGAAAAGAAATAAAAAACATGATTTAACTGAAAAATGTCGACTTTTTATCTCTATTTTTTGCCGCGTTTTTCGGTCATAACTTCTTTATCTTTTTATTTTTAATCAACGTATCCAGCGGAAATGGTTGTAGAGGATAAGGTCCGCAAACTTCTACCCAACGGGGCTTGAAGAAATAGATGGGCTGCATGATGCTTCCACGCAAAGCTGAAACCGACCGCACACGGGTATTGGTAAATCACTCAGAGGATCTAAGCCTGTCCAGGCAAAGCGGTGCGAGTCGGCCCCGTCCATGCTTATTTTCCCTTTTGGTTTCATTGGGCGGCAGGGCTTGAGAAGTCATTTCATCTCAATGTCGGGTAAAAGTCCCACAAAATTGGAAGCAACGTCTCGAAAATGACCTATTCAGTGTTGACGGGGACGTTAAACCTCAAATCAATCCAATCAAAAAGGTTCCATGACCCTAATTTATATGAGCAGAGCGGTAAGTCGAAAAAGATTTCTTAAATTTCAAGCTTGCGTGAAATTTTCTATTTCCACTGCTCCTGCCTTGACGGCGTGGTTTCACGATTTGTCGTCTGTTCAGTGCTTGACTGACGGATAATTATGTTGGTCATTCGAACATCCTGCATGTAAACAATGTGCACATACGAGAGTGAAATGACTGAAGAAGTATTGAAAAAATATAACGATATAGATCAATGGCGTATGATTTGTTTTGTCTTTACAAATGGTTTGCCGACTAAAACCACGTAGATCGTGTTTTAATGATTTGTACAACGTCCATTGAGTTGGACGCTTCGATGGCTGCAATTTATCCATATATAGATATTGACCAATAATCGGTTTATATTTCGATAGTGTGAATGAAAGAATTGGGCATAGTTTTTATCGAAAAATTCAGACATTGTAAAATGTCCATCTGATAAAAACAAAAAGTAAACCATTCTGATTCAGGAAGCTGGTTCCACAACTTTCTTGCCGGATGAATTGATCAAAGATAAAAAAATAAAGAAGTTATCGCCGAAAAACGCGGCAAAAAAGATAAAATAATCGACTTCTTTTTTTAGACCCTAATGGAAACACCAATAGCGGAAAGCAAAAAGGACGGTCTCTTTCCCACAAAATGGCCAACTGGCTATCCAAATCAAAAAAGAATAAGCGATACACAAACTAAAAGACAAACCATATCAAAAATTAACCAAGAAACGACGGAAATGAAATGCTGGAGCAAAAGAAAAAAAAAAAAAAAAAAAAAAAAAAGACTCCGATGGGCCCGACCAGAGTCGGAGCATCAGGCACCAACCAACTTTTAGTTGGTTTAACATGGCTAAGGATATTGTTTGTCTGATGCTAGTTGTAATATGCGCATGCTGAAGAACTGAATCAGCAGTCCGATATTTTGCAGAATGTCATGATGCAGCGTAGAAATGTAATAATGCATGAAAAGAAAGTAAAGTTAGCTGCACTGCAGAATTAATCATGTCATATGCGTTTGAAAGTTGCTTCATTTCAGCAATCGGAAAGGGATTTGTCATGCCTTTTAATTTACATCTTGAAGTTTCGCAAACATCAATAAGGCCGCAGTACTAGATTAAATGCTGTACATATCTTTATAACTGACTGCACCCCACTTCATTCTAGTTGACTTCTTATAAGAATCTGACATTCAAAGCTTGACGAGGAATACGTTACAGTATAAATCCTATATTAAGACCACCTTTGGGACTGTTCAAAAGTGGTCTTTAAGACCACTTTGAACAGTCCCAAATGTGGTCTCTTATTAGAAGACACTGGATGGAGAAAATGCAAAGAAAGAATAACTGAAACCTTCTCAATAAGCTTCTAAAAGCGCATTTAGTCTTTAATTTTAGTCTTAATCTTAATTTTAATTTTAGTCTTAATTTTAGGTGGTATAATAGCGGATTTGTTTGTTTGTATTTGAGTTTAACGGCTCAGTCAACACGTTTCGGGTCATTTTTTGAGAGGGTCAGTTTACCTATCCACACTTTTCCTGGGCAGGCTTATACGTAAGCGGTTAACCAGTACAGTGCACATTCTTTCGCCAGAAACTGACAACTGCCCTTCTTGAATCAGCGGTAGGGAGAGAATGACCGGGTCTAATAGCGGAATTTGGAGTGTACATGTTTTCTGGGCCAGACTAGCTAGTTTCGGCCAATAAGGCCTCATCAAACCGCTTCCTCGGAACCCGGCAAATGATTATGCATGCACAATCTTGGATGATCCCTATCCTACTTGTGTTTTTGGTTTGTAAACACTATTAAGGACATGTCGACAAAATCAGTTTACCTAATAGACACCGTGCACATTCTTTAGCCCAGAAACTGACTACTGCCCTTCTCGAATCAGTGGAGGGGAGAGAATGGCTGTATGAAATAATTTATGATCAATCCCATTGAAAGATTGTTACCGAAGAGGCGTGGGTCGAACCCGCGATCTGCTGATCACAAGTTGGACGTGCATCCAACTGAGCCAACGAGGATGGTTAAATGTTATTGGTGTTCTTTGTTTGTTTGTTTGTATTGAGGTTTAACGTCCTCGTCAACACCAATTATGTCATTTTGGAGACTTTGGGACTTTTACTCGACACTGAGATGAAATGACATCTCAAAGAAACCGCTAGTTTAAGGAACGGTCCGACTCGCACCACTTCTGTGGGACTTTTACCCGACACTGAGATGAAATGACATCTCAAAGAAACCGCTAGTTTAAGGAACGGTCCGACTCGCACCACTTCTCCTGGACAGACTTAGACCCGATTTGGTAAAACGACAAATGCATGATTGGACATGCGGATCGAAGTCTATTGAGGCGGTCTATCGTTTTATTTGCCTGTTTTATTGTTCTTTCAGTATACGCCACAACCTCTTTATAGCACTATAAATGGGGTCCGAAGCAGAAACCGCGTTTGTTAAACGACCGCGTTATATCCAAACAAAAATGTATTGATTATATAGAAAAATGACCATATATGGTCACTTTTTTATTTTTATAATCTATACATTTTTGGGATCCATCTTGAAACCGTGTTATATCCAAAGCGTGTTATAATGAACCGTGTTATAATGAGGTTGTGGTGTATGTTGAGAGACACCAATTCAACTTGAAGCTGTCTCCAATCATATTCGATTTTAGATACAGAGTGAAAATTCGAAGGCTCGAACAGCGATCGCTCGTTTTCCACGGCTGTTTCGAAATAGATATTAAGTCTTTTGGAACAATGATATTTACATATATCTGGGATAGGGTTCGGAGAATTTTAGAATTTTATCTTTAAAATGTATGCTGTGTGTACTCATTAGAATCGCCTCGGTGAGGCGATTCTAATGTGTAGACACGACATACCCTTATTTTAAAGATAGAAGGTCTCTCTAAATGTCCAACAAAATCGGAAGCTACGTCCCAAAATGACCTTGATGAAGTTGGCGGGTACGTAAACCCTCAGCACAAACAAACAAATATTGTAAAGAATAGACACAATTTTCCAGGCACGGACAAATTAATCACGCCGTGCTGTTCGGAAGAAATTTGTTTCATTTAAATGATAAGTGGAAAAGGATTTTTGCGTCTATCAATTTACTACTGAAATTCAGCCTATTTCAAATCAGTATGCTAACCTTGGTTTGTTTAAGAAATATATCAGCTCTAGCAGTGATTAATTGAGTGATATATCACTGTTTGATGGTCACTTGCAAACTAGATCAAATCACGAGCGCGTAGAGCGAGTGATTTGTCTACTTTGAACTGACCGACAAACAGTGATACATGTAGTTATATCACTCAATAAATCAGCCACTAGAGGTGATCTATTTCGATTCTAACACACTAAAAGTCGACGAAAATGCTACTGATCTTCAGATTCTTCCTATCTTCCGTCATTGTTTATAGAGATCCCGCCAATATAACTGACTGTATCACATGCGTTTACCTGTTTTCATGATATATCTGATAAAAGAAGACAACTTTACACCATCTAATGCCAAGGTAACAATTAATGACGTCATGGAACGGGATAAACAGGTGGCTCTTCGCGCCAGTAATTTAGGACTACCAATCAATACATCAATAGATTTTACTATTTGCTAAGAGATAGACGACCAGTATAAGAATTAAGGTCTATCGTCCCCGTCAACACTATGTATGTCATTCTGGAGACGTTGCTTCCGATTTTGTGGAACTTTTAACGACAATGAGATGAAATGACATCTCAAGCTCTACTGCCCAAGAAACCGCTAGTGGTAAAGGAACGGTCCGACCGGCGAAACTTTTCCTTAGCAGGCGCGGTTTTCCAGTAAACGTTCGGTCGGATTCAGCTCTATACATAAGCACAATGCACCGAAATCCATTTTTGCAAGACCCGGTGGACCGGGGAGGGGGGTGGGGAGTATACCAAAATACAAGTATATTTGTGTAAATTGTTCCTTATTACTAAGGTCCGAGCTAGGTTTTAATAAGAAGTAAAGACTTTCTTTGCATAATATGCGTTTTCAAGGATATACCGTAAAATTCCGCTATTAAGACCACCTAAAATTAAGACTAAATTTGCTTTGAGAACCTTATTTAGTATGTTGCAGTTATTATTTCTTTGTATTTTCTGCATACACTGTCCTCTGGTCAGAGACCACCTTTGGGACTAGTCAAAAGTGGTCTTAAAGACCACTTTTGAACATTCCCAAAGGTGGTCCAAATATAGGGATTGTTTCTGTATATCAAATAGACTTGACAACGTATTGGGTATAATGATAGCATCAGTATAGCTGATTGCTGGTCCCAGAGTTGTAGCTCATATCAAACCTTGCAATCAAATCGTATCTGATTTCTTCCTGACCACAGATAATCGCCTCTTAACTAGTCATTATTCCGCTGTTGACCCAATATCAGCTGAATAAAATTGGTTATAAATCATCGATCAGAATCTATGCCCGGAAAAGCGATGCTACAAAAAAGATAGCTTTACTGTTTAGCCTCTATTGTTCCCCTGAATCACAAGCCAAATACAGCCCATCGAGGCTTGAAGAAATATATGGGTTGCATGATGCCTCCACGCAGAGCTGAAACCGACCCACACACGAGTACTGGTAAACCGCTTAGAGGATCTAAGTCTGCCCAGGCAAAGCGGTGCTTATATATCCTAATGGTTTCATTGGGCGACAGGGCTTGAGATGTCATTTCATCTCAATGTCGGGTAAAAGTCCCACAAAATTGGAAGCAACGTCACCAACATGACCTTTACAGTGTTGACGGGGACGTTAAACCTCAGATCAAACAAACAAACACAACTAGTCATTATTCCGCTGTTGACCCAATATCATCTGAATAAAATTGGTTATAAATCATCGATCAGAACCTATGCCCGGAAAAGCGATGCTGCAAATTAGATAGCTTTACTTTTTAGCCTCTATTGTTCCCCTGAAACTCAGGATTCCGATATTTAGACCACTTAAAATTAGGACTAATTCTGTTTTACAAAGCTTATTTCGAAGGGTGCACTATGTCTTCTGGTCAGGGACCACCTTTGGTACTGTTCAAAAGTGGTCTTAAAGACCACTTTTGAATAGTCCCAAAGGTTGTCTTAAAATAGGAATATTACTGTATGAATTCCACCATGTTAACAAGACCGTGAAATTAATACCAAAGCCTTTTATATTAAGAAACAGTGATTTGCAGGGGTTGACATTATTTTCGCCCCCGTCCATCGGAGCTTGGAGAAATAGATTGGGCTCCATGTTGCTTCCACGCAGAGCTTAAACTGACCACACATCGGTACTGGTAAACCGCTTAGAAGGATTAAGCCTGGCAAAGTGATGTGAGTCAGACCGCCCAGTGCATATATGCCTTTTGGTATCATTGGGTGGCAGGGATGTCATTTCATGTCACTGTCGGGAAAAAGGCCCACAAAATTGGAAGCAGCGTCTCCAAAATGACCGAAATAGTGTTGACGGGGACGTTGAACCTCTATTTAAACAAACAAACAAAACCCATGGTTTTAAAACCACTGTGACCAATGACGCGGTACTAACCAGCACGCACAATCTATGTTTGGAGCAAGATAAAGAAAAATGTAAAAAAATAAAACCACCAGAAAAATGTCTGTTTAGGAGCTATGGAAGAATTCTCTATACCTCAACGATGTACCACTCTCTACTTTTAATACTCTGCATGCTGGGTATTTTTATCAGCAGTCGACATTTTGAAATATTGTTTTAATTTTCCAAGAAAACAGGATTTGACATCTCATGCAAATTGTCTCCTGTGGAGACAATTTGCATCAGG
This sequence comes from Lucinisca nassula, assembly GCA_963580285.1. Lineage (NCBI taxonomy): Eukaryota > Metazoa > Mollusca > Bivalvia > Lucinida > Lucinidae > Lucinisca > Lucinisca nassula. The sequence goes on along the minus strand of OY757011.1, from coordinate 22,791,507 downwards.
AGACAATTTGCATAAGATGTCAAGGCCGTTTTCTGAGAAACAAAAAGCAACAATTCGTCGTAGGCCGAACTAGCCAAGAGAGTGGTTAAGGTTAAAAGTACTTTATATAACCTCATATATGCCATGTCATATGCCACACCAACTGCTGCAAGCAAAAAGAGTCGATTTTCAACCTCGGATTATGCTTGACCCGTCTAAGATTTCTTATCCATTCTTGTTGTTTAATGATATATATAATTGTATCCAAGGGCATAAAAATTAAAGTTATAAAAATTGTATATTCAAACGTTATGGAGATAAGCAAAAACGCCATTGTGTTACTAAAAATTTCAGTAAACTCATCAACCGTTCATATAAAGATGTCCAGCAAGCACACGTCGCTAGGGCAACGTCAAATCACAGTGAAATTCCGCTAATTAGAGCAGAAATAAGAAAAATAAGGTTTACCCCTGTAAACCCCAGTTTTACTATATAAAAGTGGGGCTCAAGGCTGTCAGAATTATATAGGCGTGTTTTTATGATGGTTTGTACTATGTGAATTTATCTCAGACAATATCGTTGTATCAGCTGATCTTTTCTGCTGATCACATTTTCGACCATGGATGACAGGGAATAACATGTCAGAGCAATTTCTTTCCAATATCGTGGGTGTTTCTTGTAATACATTGTACAATCAATCTGTATTCGATCTCATTCTGACCACAATTAATCCCTGTTAAAGGGGAATGAAAATCTGTCAGGGGACATAACTGATTCAATGTTTTGTTTTCTGTTCGTTTTCAACGGGCTTAAATTATAGTGGACATTGGGTCACTTAAACACCTATGGCCAGTAATCCACCGCTTTTTCGAACCTGGCGATAAAAGATATATAACTGCATTTACATCTGTGAAGAACTGCTGTGTATACACATTTGAGCCTAATAAGTGCATACGACATACCTATCAAACGATATCCCAAAAATACTTCCTGACTTGGCGGGATGATGGCTCAAACTTCCCTTCAGTGGTTCAAACTTCCCATGGGCCCCGCCCATCGGGACTTGGAGAAATAGATTGTGCTGCATGGTGCTTCCCAAGTAGAGTTGAAACCGACCACACATGAGTACTGGTAAACCGCTTAGGTCGAAGCCTGTCCAGGCAAAACCGTATAAACCCTATTGGTTTCATTGGGCGGCAGGGCTTGAGAGGTCATGTCATCACAATTTCGGGTAAAAGTCCAGCAAAATTGTAAGCAACATCTCAAAAATGACATCAATAGTGTTGATGTGGACGAAAAACACCAAACAAACAAACAAACTTCCCGCGTCTCGAAAAATCTTTCAAGGTTACAAAAGTTTTTTGGGTCATTGTTGTTCGATTGTATTTAAAGGGTACGCAAAATGTCCTTTCTGTAAGAAGATCCCTTTTAGGAGGGATGTGGTGAACAGGAAAAGAAATGAAACCTTTTTCGGGTAGCCTCTCTCGTCGAGAAAGGCGGACAATTCGCTAGATGTCTTCAATCACGTTAAGTACCAGTTTCATCGGAGATTACCAATTTTTACCATGTTTTATTTTGGCCTCGCCCATCGGGGCTTGAAGAAATAGATGGGCTGCATGATGCTTCCATGCAGAGCTGAAACCATCCGCACACGAGTTTTGGTCAACCGCTTAGAGAATCTAAGCCTGCCCAGGCAAAGAGGTGCGAGTCGGACCGTCCATGCTTATGAACCCTATTGGTTTCATTTAGCGGCAGGGCTTGAGAAGGCATTTCATCTCAATGTCGGGTAAAAGTCCCACAAAATTGGAAGCAACGTCTCCAAAATGACCTATACAGTGTTGACGGGTACGTTAAAACTCAAATCAAACAAACGAAACCAGGTTTTCTTTTCAGATCCAAGTTACGAAAAATTAGTGCACGTGACATATCATCCGCACATTTTCACAAAGTGAACAACTTTCGGAACTCGTTGTTCGCTTTCCTGTAAACCCGGCGCAAATGAAATGGGGGTCTACTCTTAAAGGAAAGAATTTAATTTTCTTTCCTTTAAGAGTAAACCTCCATTGAGAAAGGCGACAAAATACTTTTTTTACAGAGTTTCTTCCGCTGCACGTGTATTTATTCCCCTTACAGTCAATTTCAGAAGATAAATGTATCGCAAAAATTACAGCTTTGAGTTGTACATCCGACTATTCGTGGCGTAGCGGTTAAGCTACTCGCCTCATGGGTTGTGGATTCGATTCCAGGCTTCTCGAGACTTTCGAATGAGTCTCTTAACAAAGGTTCCGTCTGTTTTTTTTTTGTTTTTTTTTTTGTATTTTGGTTTTGGTTTAACGGTCCTTTTAAGTTTATTTCGCTTATTTCGAGCCGATCGTTAATCAGTGGTGGATGAAAACCGGAGTACCCGGAGAAAAACCTTCCGTTGCAGAACATGGCGTCGCACATGTGACTGTGAGGCGGTTCTGAGTACCCAAAATCTACATTGTATATTTTAGCGCAGCAATAAGAAAAATGAGGTTTACCCCTATAACCCCAGTTTTACTATATAAACGTGGGGTTTAAGAGGGTCAAATTATATAGGCGTGTTTTCGTGGTGTGGAGAACATAACTCTGGTCTTTTTTTCATGGGTCGGCTCAATTCAAATTTCTTTCTTATCTGCTCCAGTATCTAAATGTCACATTTGATGATTTCATGACAATCTGATTTCTATCTAGTCTCCAGCCTCCATTAGGCACTTATAATTCGATTATGTTTAATTACAGCTATAAATGTGTCTGTTTACAAGTCATTGGCACGAAACATAGCGGCCGCCATTTTTAGTTGAGCAGGTACTTGTGCTACTAGCTCATTTACAGCTAGAAAAAGAATAATTAAACATCTTTGGTGGTAAAGAATCTACAGGCAAACACAAACCATTTATACCGCAATCAGGCATACTAGTAAGCCAATAAAGGGGGTCGAATAACTGCACGCTATAATCGGGAGTGACCTATAATTAGAGGTTATTGTATGGTCAAGGTGTGTCTCTAAGTCATATTGGCCAATTTTGAATTGCGGAAAAAAAACTAAATACATGGATAGTGTCTAAAAATAATAACAAAATATAATCGGTTCGCCCCGACAATTTTAAAGGGACTCGCCAAACCTCGCCCCTATAAAATTGTGTAAGGCTCACCGATTATATTTTATTAATAAAGACACTAACCATGTATTTACTATTTTAAGGTTGTCTCCAGAAACACCTGAAAAGTACATTGTACTGGCCTGCAGTGGTTTGGTATCATGTCTGTTAGTGATGGTTTTATTTCTCAGTTACCCTATATATATACTGTATTGTAACGCATTGACCTGATAAAGATATGCTATCTCAGGTCAAGTGAGCTTTATCACGCAAACATGACATTGCACTTTTATGAATGAACCGGACTACTGGAAAAATGACCAAAAATGTTATTGTTACTGGGAAAAATGTTAAAAAATTGCTGGAAAAAAATATGACACGAAAATATTGTCAGCTGATACTAAATATATCGACCGCCAAAATGCTGGGACGCACTGAGGACCATCAATAACTGATCGTACTTTGCTAATTTAAGAGTATACAAGGGGATATACTGATAAATAGAATACCCGATTCGTATCATTTGATATCAAATTCTTCAGGCTCGGCTTCGAGAACGCATGTAGAATCGCTCGGCAAGCCTCGCGATTCTACAAGCGTTCTCGAAGCCTTGCCTGATAAACTTGATATCAAAAGACACTCACCTGGTATTCTCTATTTATCTTACCTTCCTTTGTAATCTCCGTTAAGAATACTTTTCACCCAGAATAACTTTATTTGTTTTTTATCGTGATGTGCAGTTTCTATTTTCACGTGGATCAAGGAATTCATTCCGACATGCAGTCTTGTCAGACACTTCGATGTGCGCTAAACGTTTGCCCGCTGAATCAATACTTCTTTATGCATAAATGAAAGACGGCATTCTTATCGAGTAGGTACACAATCTCATGTCAGTTTCAATTGAAAGCAAGTGCCCGAAAACACATTTTCGCTTGTTATCGCCAAAACTGCCGCGTCGTCTGCTTTCTTCTAATTAAGGAATCGTATTACTTTCTTTGAGGAAAATAGCTCTATAGTTCCATTTTAACCACTATCAATAATTATACAAAATACGCAGGAACTCTTCTTGATGATAGCAAATCTTGTCCAAAGACGGTGGAAAGTAGAAAGGATAATTAAGTGGGGTCAAGCGAAAAAGGAAGGGATTGCAAAGGCGACCTGCGAGGACTCTGGCGAGACTGCCGCAGATGTACTTTCATGCAAGAGACCGTGCGTCTAACTCTACTTTCATGCAAGAGACCATGCGTCTAACCCCATTTTCATGCAAGAGACCATGCCACTAACCCTACTTTCATGCAAGAGACTAAGCGTCGAACCTTACTTTCATGCAAGAGACTATGCGTCTAACCCTCTTTTCATGCAAGAGACCGTGCGTCTAACCCTACTCTCATGCAAGAGACTATGCGTCTAACCAAACTTTCATGCAAGAGACCATGCGTTTAACCCTACTTTCATGCAAGAAACCATGCGTTTAACCCTACTTTCATGCAAGAGACCATGCGTCTAATCATACTTTCATGCAAGAGACCATGCGTCTAACCCTACTTTCATGCAAGAAACCATGCGTCTAACCCTACTTTCATGCAAGAAACCATGCGTCTAATCATACTTTCATGCAAGAGACCATGCGTCTAATCCTGCTTTCATGCAAGAGTGTGTGTGTGTGTGTGTGAATTCGGGTTTAACGTCGCTTTCAACAATTTTTCAGTCATATCACGACGGTGTCTGGTTGCGACAGGGAGCTCAATGCTCACGTTTATAGTGCTGCCTCACTGAAGTATCATGTCCCAGACACATTACATGATACCACACCCAGTCACATTATCCTGACACTGGATCGACCAGTCCTAGCTCTACCCCGTAAATCTGAGTGCCAAACGAGGAGCAGCTAGTACCATTTTTAACGACTTTGGTATGTCGCGGCCCGGGATCGAACCCGAGACCTCCCGTTCCCCGGAGCGGACACTCTACCAACTGAGCTATCGGGGCCGGTTCATGCAAGAGACCATGCGTCTAACCCTAAATCATGCAAGAAACCATGCTTCTAATCATAGTTTCATGCAAGAAACCATGCGTCTATTCATACGCATGACCGTGGACATGTATTTTCAGGGCGTAAATTTACGAATGCAAAAGGTCCTTTTCTCAAGCTTCAACTCAGTTGTACATCTGTATCATTTTTTTTTTTCTTCATCTCTTACTTGATTTCGTTTGGACATTTTTGTGAAAAGATGAAGGTATTCTCAGAGCATGTCCAGTCTATCAATCAAAAGGGATTCTTTGTTGTTTATCGATTTCAGCATTTCCAAACATATGTCTTCTATGCTGGCCCCCTCCCATCGGACTTGGAAGAAATTAATGGGCTGCATGATGCTTCCACCCAAATCCACCGCACACGAGTACTGGGATCTAAGCCTGCCTAGGCAAAGCGATGCGAGTCGGACTGTCCATGTGGTTTCATTGGGCGACAGGGCTTGAGAAGACATTTCATCTAAATATCACGTAGTGTTGCAGGTAAGAACAGTTTCGTTATCGAACTTGGTTTTCACAACGCTTCTTCGTATACTAAGTTTGTAAACAGACTGATTTGAGATTTCAGTCCAAACAGTGACGTAAAGAAAGGTTCTATTATCTTTTAGCTTGAAATGAATGTATGGTAATCTGCTGTCTCAAGCATATGGAGCGACAGAGAAGACAGGATCTGATGCTATGAAAATTCTAGTCTCGTGTATTGGAGTAAATTGTATAGCAAGCTTAGAACAACATTTTTGAAGTTAATAAATTTCTGAATACGACATTTGTATCTCGAACATACGAACATACAAGAACCATATTTTACCAGAAGCACATACATTTCTTTAGGGGCTTCTTTGGGCTTCAGGGTGAAAATGTCATTTTACCTCAATGTCGGATAAAAATTCATTCAAAATCTGAAGCAAAGTCTCCAAAATTGCCTAAAATAGTGTTAAAGGGGACGTAAACCCTCAAAACAAACAATCATATCATGACATGCAATAAAATGTTTCGAGCTACATTTCCTTCAGAGCACATCCTCCCCAATTGAAAGCCACTGTCCATTTCCAGACACTTCTGATCATTATACAAGTTGATTAAAAATATCATGAATCAAGTGAACATCTGCGTCCCCGGAATAAAGAATCCTGATTAACCCTTTTTGTACCAAATGGAACCTTCCTCCTTATATAAAGTAGGAGTCCATTACAAAATTTAGGGGTGTCAGGTTGTGTTTTCTTCAAAACTGATTAGGAAAATGGCTACACCTTTAGCAAACAGTGGAGGCCTTGATCAGACGCCGCGTTCTGTGGCGTCTGATCTGGGCCTACACTGTTTGCCAGGGTACCCGTTTTGGGGTTGCAGGTACTAAATGGGTTAATAGCTTGCTTCCGTTCAGTAGTCATCTGACATACGCAACATAAGGGGTGGGGGGGGGGGAGGGCGGGGTCCGTTAAAGGGGAGGACCACTGAGTGATTGTAAACCTATCAAGTTGAGTCGACAAAGTAAACATCTTTTAATCCTTTTTGTACCAAATGGAATCTTCCACCTTATTATATGGCAGGAGTCCATTTCGAAGTTTGGGAGTGTTAGGTTGCGTTTTCTTCAAAACTTATTCGGAAAATGGCTTAACTTTTTGCATACAGTGTAGGCCCTGATCAGACGCCGCAGAAAGCGGCGTCTGATCTGGGCCTGCACTGTTTGTCAAGGTACCCCTTTAGAGGTTTCTGGTACTGAAAGGGATAAAACCCATATCTAGAAGTGATGAACATTTTTGTGTTACAAAAATGAGGATGTTCGGACAAGCACTCGCAGTATACTGTAAAATCCTATATGAGCCAGCGACGACAAAACCAACTATAAGACATGTGCGCCCAACGTAGAATCAGATTCGCCTGCGCATCCATATAGTCTAACCAGAGTCTTCTCTTGTTGCATGAAGGTGATTTGGGCACTTAGCTATCCTTAGAGCGCACAACGAAGACTCTGTTCAGACTGCGCGGATGCGCAGGCTGATCTGAGTCTTCGTTGGGCGCACATGCCTTATTGTAGGTTTTGTCATGCGCTGACTCATATCAAAGTATACAAGTCCGTAGTGTAGGTAAACTGATGCGCGAGTTGATCGTCAATCAAATTTTATTGCTGCAATGGGTGTTGCATATCAGCATGTAGAGCATAAACAAGGTTTTAAAGAAACTTGACCTAGTGACCTAGGTTTTGTTCTGACATGGCCTACATTCAAACTTGGCGTAGATATCATAAAGCCAAACATTCTGGTAAAGTTTCATTATGGCCTCTAGAGGGTGAACAAGGTTTTAACACAATTTGACATGGCGACCTATATTTTGATCTGGCATAATCAATATACAAACTCGACCCAGGTATTTGCAAGGCAAACATTCTGGTAACGCTTCATGAAAATTGAAGCAAAATATGGTCTGTAGAGGGTGTACAAGGTTTTAAAGAAACTTGACATAGTGACCTAGTTTTTTACCTGGCATGATCCCTATTCAATCTTGATGTACATGTAGATATCATATATCCAAGCATTCTGGTAAAGTTTAATGAAGATGGAAGTAAAATTATGGCCTCAAGAGGCTGAACAAGATTTTAACGCAACTTGAATTAGTGATCTAGTTTTTGATCCGATATGACCCATATTCGAACTCGACACAGATATTATCAAGGAAATATTTTGGTAAAGGTTCATGAAGATTGAAGCAAAATTGTGTTGGCCTTTAGAGGGTGAACACTGTTTTAACGCAATTTGGCATAGTGACCTACTTTGTGACCCGACATAACCCATATGCAAACTCGACCCAGATATTATCAATGCAAAAATTCTGGTAAAGTTTCATGAAGATTGAAGCAAAGCTGTGGCCTCTAGAGGGTGTACAAGGTTTTAAAGAAATTTGATCTAATGACCCAGTTTTGACCTGACACGTCCTTTATTCAAACACCATATATGCCATCAATGCAAACATTCTGGCATAGTTTCGTGAGAACTGAAGTAAAGCTGTGGCCTCTAGAGGATGAACAAGGCAAAAGTGGACGACGGACAACGCACGGACGACGGACACAGGGTGATCAGAATAACTGACCTGGAGCACTTTGTGCTCAGGTGAGCTAAAATCAAAACATCATCGATACCTTGCCAAATGCAAAAGCATTTATGCTCGTGTTACATCGTCTTTACCATCACGAAAACATGCATATATAATTCTTATCCCCTTGAACCCCAGTTTTATATCGTAAAACTGGGGTTTGCAGGGGTAAACCTTATTTTTCTTATTTCTGCTCTAAAATATAGAGTATGGGTACTCGTTAGAACCGCCTCGATGAGGCGGTTCTAAAGTGTATCCACAATCTATATTTTGAGCAGAAATAAACAAAAATCACAATATTTTACGTAGATTTTCCTTTTCAAGGCGGTAAAATTTACAATGTATTTGTATAGGCGTGTTTTCGTAATGCACTATAACGAATTGCGGAAACATACCGTGAATTTGACAAAGCTCGAATACACAGAAAAACGCACAGCACCCCGGCGAATGTGTTCATCGGGACTAAACGTAACGAACTGAAAACGAATTTGAAACAACACCAGAACGAGTTCATGGCATTTGAGTTACTACATATTAAAGAACCAGAGCGAATGCGAAACGACCTCTCTGCAGATTCGAACCGGTCGCGTGACATACAGCTACATTTGCTTCACTCGACAGACCATTCTGTGCTAGAAGATGGGCACGAGGCGCACGCCAAAGAAACCCTCCATGGGCAGAGGCAAGGGGGAAAGCAGTAGCTCCATCACATGATGACACAAACACACCTCACGACTCTACAAGATCTCTTACAAGGTATCCTTCATATATACACTACATATATATCTTAACTCTTCAATTAGAAGCCCCCGAGACAAACAGTCAAATTCCTATATTAAGACCACCTTTTGGACTGTTCAAAAGTGGTCTTATAGACCACTTTTGGTCTTATAGACCACTTTTGAACAGTTCCAAAGGCGGTCTCTGACCAAAGGACACTGTATGCAGGAAACACAAAGAAAGAATAACTGAAACCTTCTAAATAAGCTTTTAAAAGCAGAATTAGTCTCAATTTTTGGTGGTCTTAATAGCGGAATTTTACTGTAGTTGATTAGCTACTCTCCTCATAAACCAGGAGTCGTGGGTTCGATCCCGGGCTTCTCCAGATTTTCGGATGAGTCTTTAACCCGAGGTCCCGTCTCCGTATCACCTTAGCTGTTTGTGGGACGTAAAACTCAAACACACCCGCTTACTATCTAATATACCCAACGGAATGCACAAAAACGCATGTCGGACGCTAGCAATACGGTACTCGTAGTTAAAGCATGACAAGCACGGAACTCAGTGGTTTAAAGTCGCAGCAGCAACGGCAATGATAGGTCGACGCATCGCAATGCAAAAACACGCCTATACAAATACATTGTAAAATTTATCACCAAAAAATTAAAATTTTCAGATAAAAAATATCTATATTTTTCTTATTTTCTTATTTCTGCTCTAAACATAGATTAAGGATACTCGTTAGAACCGCCTCGACAAGGTGGTTCTGACGAGTACCCACAATCTATGTTTTGAGCAGAAGTAAGAAAAGTAATGTATACCCCTGCAAACTAGACTTGCCCAAGTCCCTACATTTACATTTTTTATTTTTAAATGAAAGCCCCTTTAAACAAAATATATGTAAAAGTCTCTTTAGTCGTCATCTGTGAATGTAGGTGTTAAGTTCACAATTTTCATAAAATACGGTATTGCTATTTCATTTACAATGTATTTATTTTTTATTTTTGTAAACAATTATTTTTACAATGGACACCTAATTAACAGACTTGGGCAAGTCTACCCTGCAAACCCCAGTTTCACGATATAAAGTGGGGTTCGAGGGAGTCAAATTCATATAGGCGTGTTTTCGTGATGGTAATCATGCAGTACATCATTTATTTTAAACTGAGCCAATTCGTACGGAGAAAGTTGAATGAATACTTTAGTTTAAAGGCGCCTAAAAAAAGCTCAAAGTTTTCATTACATGCATCCTGAATGAATCTTGTCACGAGAAAAACCTATTGCGATCTGCAATCATGTTAGACACCAAACGGTCTGCGAAACTATATAGAAAAGCAAGAGTTTCAAAATTTTAGACACAGATACCGTATATATTGCACTATCAGTAGGCGGACAAAAATATGCAGATCAGCCTGCGCATGTGCAGATTGATCTGCATTTTTTTTGTCCGCAAATAGCAACACAGATTTTCTCATGACGTAGCTGAAATTTTGAATGTTGATTTACATGCACTTTAAAACAAGAATTCTAATGCATTTGGGTATCTGCTTGGATAACATCAAAAATTTTCGACTGCATATTTAAATGCTGTCGCGTATGTAACGCGATGTCTGATTGGATAGAGTAAAAATTTTGCGACGGTATATTCTACGATATACTGTCGGAAACCCGATGTCATCATATTACGTCTCCTTTCATTGGCTGGTATTTGGTTTTACGCAGCTCGCAACGCTTGCCTTTTTGTGCAAGTATAGCAATTTTTTAACAAAACAAATGAATGCATTAGAATGGGGATAACTGCATTAAAAATTGTCATTTGGGGAGGTAAATCGTCGTACTTTTTGTCGCAAATTACGTTTTACGACTCCGCTTTATATAGCGCGTAGCCGTAAAACGAAATTTCCGACCGTAAAACCTCCGATTTACAACCCCAAATGATAAATTTTAATGCAGTTATCCCCTAATTCTATGTACGATATACTGTCGGAAATCCGACGTCATCACGTAACGTCGCTCTCCATCGTTTGGTACATTGCTTTTGGTATTACGCAGCTCCTTATGCAAACTAGTACAAGTTTTAAGTTAAAAACGGAATAGGCGCATTAGAATGGGAATAACTGTATTGAAAATTGTTATTTGGGGAAGTAAATCGTCGGTTTTACGGTCGCAAATTCCGTTTTACGGCTCCGCTGACGCGTCCCCGTCAACACTACTTAGGTCATTTTGGAGACGTTGCTTCCAGTTTTGTGGGACTTTTACCCGACATTGAAATGATATGACATCCCAATCCCTACCGCCGCCGAATGAAACCAGTAGGGTTTATATGCATGAACGGTCCGACTCGCAACACTTTGCCTGGGCAGGCTTAGACCTTTTTAGCGGTTTACCAGTACTCATGAGCGATCGGTTTCAGCTCTGCATGGAAGCATCATGCAACCCAATCTATTTCTCCAAGCCCCGATGGGAAGGGGTAATTTGGGTCATATATATCATTAGACAATGATTAGACGGTATGGGCACACAAGTATGAAGACATTTTACTTGTAGCGACAAAAATATGTAATAGACATGGCGCGACAAAAATATGCAATTACGAAAGTGTCACTGAAATACGGAATCATATTATATGCACAAAACGCATATTCAAGTGCACTTTGCGATTAACACATAAAATGCCAATCACAACAATTGTCGTCTGCTTTGTCGACTGCCAAGTACTTTAAAATTAGTTTTGGCAAACAGTGTGGACCCAGATCAGACTGCTCCTCCAGGAGCAGTCTGATCTGGGTCCACACTGTTTGCCTGTATACAAAAAAAAAACAACGATTTAACAGACGATATAAGCAGACGTAGTTTTCCTCGGCGTCTTAAGCTTGACGTAAAATACGAGGAATATTTTCGAAAGGCGCCATTTATCAGACAGAATAGGATGCAAAAGCATAGAAGGAAAAGTTCAGACGGTGCGAACGTCCTCATCTAATAAAGACCAAAAGAAAGAACAGACGAACAGGAGCATTCTCAACCAGATTCAGAGATATTATACATCGGCCCCCGCAAATCGGGGCTTGAAGAAATATATGGGCTGCATGATGCTTCCACGCAAAGCTGAATCCGACCCACACACGAGTACTGGTAAACCGCTTAGAGGATCTAAGCCTGCCCAGGCAAAGCGGTGCGCACGAGTCGGGCCGTCCATGCTTATAAACCCCATTGGTTTCATTGGGCGACAGGGCTTGAGATGTCATTTCATCTCAATGTCGGGTATAAGTCACAGCAAAAAATTGGAAGCAACGTCTCCAAAATGACCTTTAGAGTTTTGACGAGGACGTTAAACCTCAAATCAAACAATTCCCATGGGAGGTGTGGGTTAATTATATCGATTCCTATTCATTGCCTTCAGTCCGATTTTGGACCGATTCATTTACGCTTTCTGTGTTGTCAGACTTGTTTTTTTTTTATTGCAGGTTCAACACAAAAGTTTTCTACGTTAAATAAACCGTGTAGACCCTGATCTGATATGGGTCTACATTATTTGTCAACGTTCCAGTTTTGGTAGTTCACCGATCAAATACAGTAAAATTTCATATATTAAGACCACCTTTGGGACTGTTCAAAAGTGGTCTTTAAGACCACTTTTGATCAGTCTCAAAGGCGGTCTCTGACCAGAGGACACTATATGCAGAAAACACAAACGGATAGAGTAACTGCAACCTACTTAATAAGCTTTTTGTAGCAGAATTATTCTAAATTAAGACCACCTAATGGTCTTAATAGCGGAATTTTACTGTATTGCGAAAACCCACTTGCAAGTTATTCAGAACGGAACAAAACCCAGCTCAGGAGGAAGAGATACAAATCTGCTTCGAGCAAACGCAATCAACATCACGAAAACACACCTACATATAATTTTAACCACCTTGAACCCCACTTTTATCTAGTAAAACTGGGAAATTAGTTCCACTGACCGTTCCAAGGCGGTTCCTCTGTCGCGGTTTATTTTTTTATAATAGTTTGCCTTTGAGTGTTTGTATTGCTTATATTATTTTGTTTGGAATAGCCAATTGGCCATTTTGTGGGAAAGTAACTGTCTTTTTGGCTTTCCGCTATAGGGTCTGTTGTTTCATGTTTGTGTATCTTTCCCTTTGGTGTCTCTGATGGGAGCTGTGGGTTATTTGTATCGATTCCTGATCATTGCCTTCACTTCTATTTTTTAATTGGTCAAAATCATAAAGGCGTGTTTTCTTGATGAAAAACGCAACAGGCACGAATCTCATACGTTACTGAGGAAAATGTGAAGCTCATATGTACTGAAAGACTCGAGAAAGAGATACTGACCTTCACGAAAACAAACCTATATACTTTTAACCCCTTTGAATCCCACTTTTATATGGTCTTTATAAATCTTATTTTTCTTCTTTCTGCTCTCAAATATAGATTGTGGGTACTCGTTAGAACCGCCTCGATGAGGCAGTTCTAACGAGTACCCACAATTTATATTTCGAGCAGAAATAAAAAAAAGTCACAATTTTTCACTGTAAAATGTTCGTGTTTTTGGCGGTAAAGTTTACAATGCATTTGTGTAGACATGTTTTCGTAATGCAAAATAGTAAATCGGCCTAAATAAAATTTTTTGGATCAAAATATTTACGACTATGTTTTCCTGTAACTTAGCAAATGCATTCAGTTAAATTACATGCGCTAGATACGGCTTGATTGTATCTTTATCAGCTGTCAATCATCTAGCAATCATCTTTATATAATTCGGTCTTCATTGATCGTTCGGAATGCAATTAGAGTTTTAATGATCTTATAAATCAAATGTCTTTCACAGACATGCAGAATAACCAAATTTCGAAGTGAAATATATACTTAATCTCCGGAATGTCACTCTTCATTCACGTTTAGAAGCTATCTAATCACAGAAACTTATAGCATTCCTTTATTCAAATGCACTTGCGTTTTCATGGATAACGTGAAAAATTTGCGACATTATATTCTGCGATATACTGTCGGAAACCCGACGCCATCACCTAACGTCGCTTTGCATTTTGTTTTACGCAGCTCACACGGCATGTCGCGTTGTACAAAATAGTACGCTTTTTATCAAAACAACCAAATAAGTCCATTAGGATTTGGATAACTATATTGAAAATTGTCATTGGTGGGGATGGCGTACATCGTTGGTTTTACGGTCGCCGTTCAACGAAATTTCCGACCGTACAACCGCCGATTTACCTCCCCAAATGACAATTTTGAATACAGTTATTCCCCAATTGCGCGACGTCGCAGAAATTTAGTCGATAACGTGATGTCATAAAAACCATATGACCACATGTGTAATAACACATGGTTACTGGCGAGTAACAACTCTTTGTTGTTGTTTTTTTTTCTCTAAATTCTTCGGCAATAACATCATATTTTAAAACCATTATATGACAAACAGAATCTTACACTCGTGATCATTTCATATGAAATTTACAAAACTCGCCAAAGGCTCGTTTCATAAATTTCTCTCGTTTAAGATCCTCTATTTCCATCATGGTAAGACATCCGTGTAAATATAGTGCATTCTTTATAATTCCAAAATGACTACTTTTCCTGTCAAAATCAGTGCTGCAAACATAGATTGTGGGTGCTCGTTAGTACCCACAACCTATGTCTTGGAGAAAAAAATAAGAAAATAATGAGTGCCGCGGCGACACGTATGTATTGTATTCGCGATACATAGTATGTTTTGGCGACAGGGTTTGCGACAGGGTTTGAGATGTCATTTCATCTCAATGTCGGGTAAACGTACCACAAAATTGGAAGCAACGTCTCCAAAATTACCTAAATAGGGTTGACGGGGACGTAAAACCTCAATTTCAATAAACAAAACGAAACCGAAAACGAAAAAAAAACAAAGCGCCAAAGGCACTGAAATGACAGATTCCATGAGGAAATCATAACACTGTAAAAACTTACAGAAAGCCTTTCTCAAAGATCTTAAAATTTAGAAAAGTAGTTCTTCAAATTCAATTATATGATATGCTTGCAGATGTCTATACACCGGTGGTATTATGAAATGCCATTCGATGTTTCAAATGTTTGAAAGAAACTGTTTACGTGTTCAAAACCAAACATTAGACTTCAAGTTTTAACAATGCTATGTCCATAAGTAACAGTTTTTGTCTGGTCGGTTGTGGACACCTGGCCCAAAGATACTCTATGTGAATGTGATCGGAGGAGAAAGGCTGGCTAGTCCAGTACATGAATTCCATTGGCTTGAAGAAATTTTTGAGTAATAACAGCACTATGAGCCCGCGCAAAATCCTGCTGGATAAGATATCCCGGATTCTGAGCGTAAACAAATAAATGGAACCATGCGAAGCCGAATGTAACGTATCGCTGTTCAATCAACGTCTCAGCCATGATCTTGAATGTTCCTAAGCTGCCTTCGCTAACTACATGCAATACTTCATCACACAATTACGCTTGTTCCACCCGATATGTCACGCTCTATTACGCACGCGTCGCCTCGGCATTGCTTGCACCTATACGTCGAAACACCCGGAAACGACAATCGGCTAGGTTCACGCTGAAGTGTGCTTTGTCACCAAAACGCATATCACGTGAGTCGCTTAGACGCCAATTTACGTATTTCATGCATCAGCGTATGCGTTCCGTACTGTACCGACGCGTTAACTTTGGTCACGACAGGGACGTCTAGCTCTCAAACGTGTATCGCATAAGGGCGACGAACAGTGCCAGCGCTTATTAGTAAGTTGTTGAGACCACTTGTTTATCTATAGGTACAGTGTAGCAGCTGCCGGCTGAAATCTGTTTCGCAGATGCGTCTGACGGATGAATCAATCTTGAAGTAATGACGTCGGTCTTCTGCTACGTCGACGTCCACTAGCGTCTTCTGTAAATAGTAAGATGATACTCCAATACACGATAGATCATACACATGTCCCCGAAATCAGAGTCAACGTAATCCACTTTCCGACCAGCTTCTCACTGTCGTGGGGCACAATTACGATCCTTTAATGAAAAACGTCGCAATATGGTCTGACTTAATGCTTTTTGAGAACAAATGTCAGTTTCTTCTTTTCTAGGCACGACCTAAAGTTTGGTCCTGAACATGTGGTTTCTACCCGTACTAGTGTGAAGGTGGTGCACAGGATCGAGGTGGCTAGACTGGTAACCAGACGTCACGTTTTTTTTTTATTAAACCTTTTTTGCTTAATGGAATGGTGTCTAAGCGTGCTGTAGCTTCCGAGTGTAGGTTTGGGTAATAGTCCTGGGCTGAGATTTAAACTGTTTCATTTAACTCTGAAATTTCAAGCAAATAGTGAGGAGTTTGATAAGAAGCCGCGTTCTGCAGTGTCCGATCTTGGTCTACACTGTTTGCCAAGCTCACCATATGGGCCCCGTCAAGCGATTTTGGTACTTATCGCCTATGCGAGCAGCGAAGGTTCAGGCGAGCCTGCGCATCCGCGCAGTCTCGCCAGAACCTTCGCTGCTCGCTCATACAAGCAGTGAATCAAGAGGAACCTTCAGCCAGAAAGCCTTATCCCTGGCCCCTCTGAATGTTTGGGCATGCGCAGTAAAAATTTGTCATGATGGAATGCTCGAAGACACAACTTCGCTTGGCGGGGCTCATATGATTCCAGGATAAGGATAACCCTTTTTAGTCTTTTGGAATAACCTGATCTCACTGTGGCTATTTTCTACAAGGAAAAGGGTTATTCTGACAAGTCAGTGGTAGTCACGTAGACGTCAGCAATGAAGCGCTTTTCTTATTAGTAACTTCAGGTCGAATGACAAACAATCAACCAAAACATAGCCGATCGTTTGTCATTGTTGGGTGCATGTACATTTTATCTGTATCTGGCAATCAATGTAGACACAGATCAAACGCCGCAGTACACGGTGCTGATCTTGTTCTACACTTTTTGCATTAGTTACTAACATTTTAAGTTAAAACGAAACAGTCCAAGTCCCCTGCACTCAGAGACAATCGGCATGAGTGTTGTCAGCGCTTTGATTATTCACTGCCTTGAGTATTTCTGGAGTATACTCTTCCATCACTGAAGTTGGGCTCGTCCATTCTGCTAAATATGGCACCTAGAATTATATCACAGGACCTACACTGCTCGCATAGGTATCTGTACCGTATTGCAGGGTTGTAAGGGAAGCCTTTCTTTCCAATTTCTACAGTGATATCTATGTACACAAAGTCCAATATACATGTACACCTAAGTTGTAACTGACCTAGACTTGACCTCGAAATTCAGAAAACTTGTCCGCAGCTGGCCTTGTCCTATATATAGCAAGCTGGTCTTTAAGGATTAAATATTGACAACACGGTTAGAAAACAGTGTGGAACCTGAGCAGACGGCTCAGCATACGCCGCAATGAACTGGGTATACAGTGTTTGCCAAACTCGTCGCATGATGTAGCTGATTCACATGAAAAATGCAAAATCTAATCTCTGAAAGGTAAGATAAAATCGTCAAGTCGTTTGCTTAAAAATTTGTATTGCGCTTATAGGATAACTAATACACTTGTAAAATTTTGATAACTGTGCCAAACCGCACTACATTATGGCATAAAAGCCGGAATAAAGCCGGAACTGCTTTAAGACGTGCAGCACAGCAAGAGTAGACAGGTGGAATCTGTTATTAACAATGGTATGTTTTGCGCACAACTCAAGGTTTTCCACACTTTGTCCTATATGTTTTTTAAGAGACCCGCTCGAATGAATGAGAATATGTCTCTCGACACACCAATAATTCATAAATCTGACCTTGGTATTTTGGAGACAAAGGAATGTCACATCTTTATTGCTTCAGCTTCGATCGTATATTGGGGGCACCCGCTAGAATCGCCTCATTGAGGCAGTTATGGCGGGTGCCTGCGGTCTATGCTTTGGGGCGAAGGTAGCGGGAAAACGTATACCCATTTGGCCTCAAGTTCTTTGTAGAGTAGGTCCTTACATACAGGAATACGAAACTGTGATGACAGTGACTTCTAACCGCTAAAAATTAGCCTTTTCAATTCGACTAACATGTATCGTGTTGAATTGATGTTCCACTTTGGTTTTCAGACTGCACTTTTGAACTTTCCCCCTTCTTCCTTTTTTTTTCCTTCCCTTTTCTCTATCTCTCCGGTTATTGCTCTCCTCTACGCCATGTCTTCACCACAAACATACAATTATTTTTTATGTTCTCATATATCATATCTTGTGATCTGAGAAGTAATAAAGTGTATTTAATGTTATGCTATGTAACAACTTGGCGAACTGTCTAATCTGAGATGTCTTTGTGGGCCAATTCCACTCGCTATTAACACACGGGGTATTCGACTACTTGGAACGCAGACGGATACCAAAAACGCCGACTGTTTACCTTGGATTTGAAAGAGGGTGAGTCGATAAAATCATGTTTTTTGCGACCCTATTAAAAAAAATCAGTTTTGATTTTTTGCTGTATTCTTCTGGAACTGTCACAGCTGTTTCGTAATGGTGCTTTTAGCTTCGATAGATTACATGAAAGCGTCTTTACAGACAACTAAAACGCAAAACATGCACAATTTCGAAAAGAATTAGTGTAATTACCAGAAATGAAACCGATTTATCCAAAGATGTCATTGTAGCTTGAAAGAGAAATAGTACTTGTTCAAAAATAAACTCCTATATACTTGTGCCATACGTTGCTCGGGCAGCAATAAGCATGGACTTGAGTGCACCATGCTGAAAGAAGATAATATTTACGACAGACGGATTTCTTTGATGTTACCATGAAACGCAGACGATGGATACCAATGACGGATTTACAATTAATGGCTAAATCAATGCCTACTTCCATATCTCCTTAATTTTGAAGTTCAAAAAGCACGGTTATGAACAGTGTTGAAAATTTCCCATGCCGTATATAAACAACGATGGTGAAAATAGCGTAAGGCGAGTAAATGGTTACTCTCTCTCTCTCTCTATCTCTCTCTCTCTCTCTCTCTCTCTCTCTCTCTCTCTCTCTCTCTCTCTGCATGTGTCTGGTATAGGGATTATAAATTTCAACGACTTCCATTTCAGGAAATGTTTGGATAGTTCATGTTTTCTATACTTACATAAATGTCTTCAGAAGATAACTGATGAATAGGAACAGTCAGAGAGCCTTTCCTTGGTTCTAATATTTTTTTACCATAATAGTTCCACATTTTATTGAATAAAATAATAAAAAATAGCCATCGAAGAGATGGCAAATCCCCCCGACCAAAAGCCAATATGGCCTTCAGAAGATTGTTCATCAATAGAAAGTGCACCAGAATTAAACCAGCAATATATCACAAAAGTTACTGCAGTTATGGCATTCATAAGATTATACTGTCAGGGGAGATAACTAAAAAACCAGGGCACTAAAAATTGTGGTTCTTGCGCATGACATGCCTGCTTAAGCTCATGTATTTCTGTACAAAGTACCATCAATATAGCTCAAAGGGTATTTGAGATATGATGATCAGAAGCTGGTCATACTGTTATACTGGAAAGGTGGATAACTCAAATACCACAGCACCAACAGTTGTGTTTCTTGCACATGACACCCCTTCTGTACCTTGTTTAAAATTGCGCCAAGTTCCTTGAATATATCTCAAAGTGTGTTGGAGCTATGGTCATCACAAGGTTATATTGGCAGGGGAGAATACTCATAAGCCAGAGCACCCAGAGTTGTAATTCTTGAGCATGACACACTTGCTTAACCTCATGTACATCTGCATCAAGTACCACCAATATATGTCAAATGGTATTGGAGGTACGGTAATCACAAGGTAATCATACTGGTATATTGCAAGGGGGAGATAACTCAAATATCATAGCACCAAGAGTTGTGGTTCTTAGGCATGAAGCGCCGCCTCAACCTTGCATACAAGTGTGCCAAGTACCATCAATATATTTCAAAGGGTATTGGAGTTATGGCCATCACAAGGTTATTGTCAGGGGAGATAATTAAAAAACCAGGGCACCAGAGTTGTGGTTCTGGCACGTGACACACCTGCTTAACCTCATGTATAACTGTACCAAGTACCGTCAATATATCTCAAAGCGTATTGGAGATGTGGCCATCACAAGGTAGTGATTCTATATTATTGGAAGGGAGATAACTAAAAAACCATGGCACCCAGAGTTGTGTTCTTATGCATGACACACCGTCTCGGCCTTGTGAACACCTGTGCCAGGTATCATTAATATATCTTAATGGGTATTGGAATTATGGCCATCACAAGGTAGTCACTCTATTTTATTGGAAGGGGAGATAACTCAAAAACCATGGCAACCAGAGTTGTGGTTCTTGTGCATGACACGCTGTCTCAGCCTTGTGAACAACTGTGTCAGGTGTCATCAATATATCTCAAAGGATATTGGAGTATGGCCACCACAAAGTAATCATTCTATTTTATTAAAAAAGGGAGATAACTCAAAAAGTATGGCATCCAGAGTTCTGGTTCTTGCGCATGACACGCCGTCTCAGCCTTGTGAACAATTGTGCCAAGAACCATCAATGAATTCCAAAGGGTATAGG
Organism: Lucinisca nassula; assembly: GCA_963580285.1. Taxonomy (NCBI): domain Eukaryota; kingdom Metazoa; phylum Mollusca; class Bivalvia; order Lucinida; family Lucinidae; genus Lucinisca; species Lucinisca nassula. Next base: position 22,771,007 of record OY757011.1, on the reverse strand, counting down.
AGCCCAATTTTGGAATATGGAAGTTGTGTCTGGAACCCCTATGGATTGGTCCTCAATCAAGAATTTGAAAACCTTCACAAAAGAGCTGCTAGATTTGTAACAAGCAATTACTGCTTAATTTGAAACTGGGAGTAGGACTGGAATACAAATGAAATTAAGATATGTGTTTCTGAAGAACAGGAGGGGAGAAGTAGGCTCATATCATATACAAAAGTCATGGTTGATGCCAACATTACAACAGATGACCTTGTTTCCCCAGCTAGGCGCTGTATAACCCCACTCACTTCATTGGTGTTTCACTCCCCTACTGCAAGAACTGACATTTACAAATATTATTTCTACCCTCCGACCATTTCAGATTGGAATTCCCTTCCCGATTCCATCATTCCCACAGCTGAAGGTGCTAGGGATAATGTAGCTTTGTTAACCTCTTTGGTGAGAGCTGGGGACAAACTTTCCATATCACAGGTCCTGATGTATGAATGTCATTCGACGCTTCACCAGTAACAAATTCTTGTTCTGATGCACGACATTGTTTCTAAAATAAAAGGGAACACCTCGAATTACAAAGTGCTAACTTGTTATAAGAATCAGAAATGTTACTGGTAACACTTCAAATGACATTCATGCACAATGACATGTGATGTGGGAAAATAGTCCCTGCCACTTACCAAAGACGTTACACCTTCCTCTGCACCCTCTGCTGAGAAAATATAGATCTGGGAGGGTATTCCTTTCTTTTATGGTTCGAGGGAAGAAGGATCTTTGCAATTCTGATATAGGAGACTGGAAGGCCAACCATCTTGGAGGTATTCCATTTTTATGGTTCGAGGGAAGAAGGATCCTTTACAACTGTCAGTTTCAAGAGACTGGAAGGCCAATTAGCTTTTTACGTTACCTAATTGGGGAATAAGACCATTCGTTGCAATCCTAGCAGCACACTTTAGACCTTTATACAAGAGTATAAACTTACTGTCTCTCCTCCTCTGCATAAGAGATATTTTATTTATTGAATCCATATTTTCGAGGTACTTTCCCCTTTAAATGCAAGAAGGCTCAGTTTTATTGGTTTTTCTCCTAGTTATTTGTCAATACTCCACTTAACGCATTGAAATTTGATGGCCCGTTTTATTGCCCAACATCTTAATCTATCTTTATCAGTCTGATGTTTCAATGAGTTATCTCCATTTCTCATTTCACGGTAGTAAACACAGTCATCTTTTCCAATGCCTGAGCCATTGTCAGTTAAAATGTCATTAATATCCACGAAGAACAAAATGGGCCAAAAAACGGCACCTTGTGGGACACCAGACAAAACTGGAGCCCAATCCTAAGTTTCACTGTTATGTTCAACTATAGTATCCACGGCACACGCCTACAGTTCAACTGCAGCATTGTATGTCTTGCATTACTTTAATCTTAAAACGTAGATTTTGAATATGCAGTCACTACGATTGCTAACCACGAAAAACACTTACTGACCGCTCCAAGGCGGTGCTTCTCTTTTTGGTTTATGATTTTCGTTGTATGTCTTTGCATGTCTATCATGGCAATATCGCCCCCGCCCGTGAGTGCTTGGATAAATGGATTGGGCTGCATGGAGCCCTGTCGCCCAATGAAACCAATAGGGTTTATAAGCATGGACGGTCCGACTCGCACCGCTTTGCCTGGGTAGGCTTAGATCCACTAAGCAGTTTACCAGTACTCGTGTGCAGACCGGATTCAGCTCTGCGTGGAAGCATCATGCAGCCCATATATTTCTTCAAGCCCCTATGGGCATTGCAATAATGTATAATCATATTTATCTGTCACAATAATGCAACAAACTCGTACAGTTCTAATACGATCTGTTTTGAGTTCGAGCCTGGCTCGGGTCACGTGTGAGACGCCAAGTTCTGCAACGGAAGGTCAGGTCGTTTTTCTCTGGTTTTCGCCCACCTTTGATTAACGATCGGCTCGACATGAGTGAAATAATCTTGAAAGGGCCTCAAAACCAAAAAAAAAAAAAAAACGATCTGTTTTGAAATTTAATGTACAGTGAAACTTCGATGACTCAAACACTGATGGCCCATTTACTACGGCCGAGTCGAACTCTTTCTTGAGTCCCTAGAAAGAAAATTCCATAACTGCAGATATAAATACAGTTTGTATAATTGTCTAATTTGATCTTGAAAATGTATGTTTTGTGTACTCGCTAGAATCGCCTCAATGAGGCGATTCTAATGAGTACACACAACATGCATTTAATTGAAGAAAACTGAAAATATGTCCATATTCGGCGTCCTTCCCTAGCTCCAAGATCAACCCCCTGTGGCTCGAACCACCGTGGTCTCGAACAAATTTTCTTGTTCCCAAAAATGTTCGAGCCATATTGAAGTTCGACTGTATATTCATATTTATCTGTCAAAATAATGAATTTAAAATTACTCTGCGTGGACAAAAGGTAGCGTGAAGGACTGAATTCATGTCCGTGGTTTTTTTGTGGGACTACGCTATTAATATACCTAAGGAAATGTACAAATCGTGCCTATTTGATCGTAAAGGTATCTAACATTATGAAATCACAGATTTATGACACCTAATCACAGATTTATGACACCTAATAAGAATTGACGGGTCATGTGCGCTATTTAAAGTCATATGCGCGAATATGTCCCACATGTGGTATTAAGACAAACCGTCACGTTTGGTGTCTTTTGACGAAAAGCGAAAGGCAATCGTATCGATTCCTGGTCATTGCCTTCCCTTCTACATCGAGAATACCCTCTTTGGTCGAGGTACACTGTGGTAAGACTCAGTGTCTGGATTAACTTTCCAATTAAACGAAAACAGAATGTATTTTACTCCTTTTTTTTTCATTTTTCCACGCATGTGGTTTTCACGTCAATGGTAACCATAACTTTGTGCCGTCTGCATTGCGTGGTATCTGTGCGGGTCGTCATTGGTATCCTTATTCGAACACCCTCATCAAGAAATTCACATCTATAATTCTAAAATCTTGCTTTTTGCTAATTCTAATAACGCACGGCAGGTACTCAATACATTAGTATTTTATGCTATTCAGGAAACATTGGAAATTATATACGAACTATTGCTGTAAAACTAAAAAAAACTGTCGACTTGCATCAAGCATTTATATTTTGCCGAATAAAATAGGTCATAATTCGTCATTGACAGAAGGATTTGCATCCACAGTTCGTGGAAAGTATTCCGAGACACTGCGAAACAGATTACTATCAACATCTGTGGGCATCTATTTAATATATGCCCGTAAAATGCGATTTATTCAACTCACCACGAATGTTTGTTGTTTTTTTCCGTCGGCGTTTTTGGTATCCGTCTGCGTTCCAGGTAGTCGAATACCCCGTGTGATTAAGACCACTTCGAATTAAGACTAAATCTGCGTTTGAAAGATTATTGAGAATGTTTCGGTTTTTATTCCTTTGCGTTTACTACACCACGTGTCTCCAAAGCTTTGGGATTGTTTTAAGACCACTTTTACCAAAGGTACTGTTGCGACCACTTTTGAACTGTTCCAAAGGTAGTCTTGATAGAGGAATTTTACTGTATAGCAAAGGCAATGTTGTTAAAATGAACAACACATCTATAAAAGTTACAATACACACGTCACTCTAATCAGAAAGGTTTATCATTTGCCATTCTCAATACAGTAAAATTCCGCCAGTAAAAGACCACATTTAGAACTGTTCAAAAGTAGTCTTAAAGACCACTTATAAAATTTCCAAAGGTTGTCTTAATATAGGAATTTCATTGTTATCACATTGCATGTTACAATACACGCGTCACTCTAATAATATACAACTCGAATAGATATTACGTTAACACACTGGTGCGACATTGGGCATTTTCTTTTTTTTTTTTTTTTTTTTTTTTTGTTGTTGTTGTTCATTTCAAAAATGGCTACTTTTCTGATGAAAATTCGTGGTATTTTTTATCTATACTGCAAACATAGGTTGTGGGTGCTCGTTTCACGGACGTGTTCACATGACGTCATTTCAGGGGCGGCAATTCTATCAAAATGTTTTACCTCCCTTGTCAATGAGCCATATACATGTAATCTTATCTGAAAGAAAATACACGAGTACTTTGCTTTTGGAGAGTTTTTTATCCTTTAACCCATATATGCCTAGCTTTCCATTATCTGGGCATTTTCAAACAGCGTAGACCAAGATCAGACGCAACAGCCGAATCAGGGCGTCTGAGCTGGGTCGACACTGTTTGCTTTAAGTACATACTTTTTTGTAAAAGTTACCAAAAACAACAGCAACAACAACATAACAAACACAAAAACAAAACAAAACAAAAAGACACTCATAATTGTATTTGGGAATGGACCACTCCAAACTGTTCAGGGGAAAGAGTCCATCGTCATAGAAAAGTTAAGAGTGGACCATTTTTGCAGAAAGCATACGGAAAATCACGGAGAGTTGTGGCGCTTGTCAAAATGACGAAAATAATGTCAGATGTAAGAACTGCCCGTTATGACATTTATGAAACCAAAGGAATTAATTTTTGTCACCATGGAAGTTATTATCAGGAGAAAAAAAAGATAATTGAAATATGATCAGTATGATAGAACTTTTTTAATATATAAATAAGTTCTAAAGTTAGATCCTTTGGAAGGTAGGAATACACCAAATAAACGAAAATAGCAGACTCGGTTTTATTGAGTCTGTTAATGACCAGTACTGAAATGTGCAACACCGGCCACGCCCTCTAGCACCGGCTAAGCAGAACTCTATTTTCAAAATGATACCAAATGAACTCAACGATCCAAAAGGACCAGAAAATATAATCTGCACTATGATGATGTACGGGGAAAACTTCGCCTACTACTTAGGTTAGCAATGTAGCATAATGCGAGATTAAATGAGCCAAGTCACGACTGAACCTACATTTCGACATATGCGACCAGCATAGACTCAGATCATCCTGCGCATCCGCGGAGTCTGATCAGAGTCTCTGTTGTTCGCTTGAGCCGTCTGTCTATCATCGCGTTAACAAGTCCGTGAAATCAACCCCTCTAAACCCCAATTTATATACAGAAAACTGGGGTTTCATCACGAAAACACGCCTATATAATTTAGACCCCCTTGGACCCCATTTGGTATGTGTTTCTGTTTTACTAATGAATGTTCGCACAGTAAACATAGAGCCTCATCACGAAAACATGCCTATATAATTTTGACCCCCTTGAACCCCACTTTTATATAGTAAAACTGGAGTTTTCAGGGGTAAACTTAATTTTTCTTATTTCTGCTCTAAAATATAGATTGGGGGTACTCGTTAGGACCGCCTCGACGTTAGAACCGCCTCGACGTGTACCCACAATCTATATTTTGAGCAGAAATAAGAAAAATATCACAATTTTCTTCTTAAATTTTTCGTTTTTTCGACGGTAAAATTTACAATGTATTTATATAGGCGTGTTCTCGTAATGATTTAAATAACTCTTAATTATACTTTAGTGAAACACTGGGTAGGCGATAAATCATCAAACCAGCCCATAAAGGCGGGGCTTGTGGAAACTGAAAATTTTGCACATACTGGAAAATACAGAAATCACCATCTGATCACAGCTAAAGGGGTATGTAATCTTTTTGAGAATTTCGTGCAGCTTCTCCTCTTTTGTTCAAAAATCAAACCCTCATCCTCAACCAAAAAAAAAAAAAAAAAAAAAAAAACGTTATTGCATCCCCAACCCCCGCAAAAAAAAAAAAAAAAAACGTTGTAAGAAAGAAAAGATATCGACTTGTGACCTAACATCAAAACGCCAAGCAGTTGTTACAAGAACTTAACATGAATTCATTCTAACTTTCTATACCTAAACTGTAATGGAAACCCCATGTTTCTTACGACATCCATGCAACATATTTATGTTCTCATTTCCCTTATGCTCGACATTTTCAGATGAAAACTTCTGATATATTTCTTTTTATTTCCCTGATATAAAATGCAGATATTCGTTGCAGTGGCTTGGCAGCATGCAATAACAAAAGTATTGTACCTGAAAAAAAGTGCGGCCGGCCATAGGCATTCATATTACAGACTTTCTAAATGTGTTCTATGAAAGGGTTATCCTTTGGAAGCAAGGAATATAGGACAGAAGTGCAAAGAATGGAGTGTACACGTTTTTCTGGGCCAGACTAGCTAGTTTCTGCAAATTAGGCTTCATCTGTGACCCTCTAATACTTTCCCAATTCCAGAGAGGAATCAATGATCCCAAAGGACAAGACAATATAAACTACACTATGATGAACTTGTTTGGACTGCAATTTTCAACCGCCTCTGAGGTTTTCGTTCAATACACTGTATTTATCACAAAAATGGAGATATTCATTGACCCAGTACATGTATTTCATTTGCAGCGATGCATCTTAATATATTGATTCCAGATTGCTTATTATTTGAATATTGTCTTCATCCTCCGTGACTGTCATACTCATAGCGAGTATCAGCGACCTCTTGGGGTATAGTGCTTTAGGATTTCATCCCATTTGACATGAGCAATTTTTATGGCTCCAAAACGCAATTTTCTGAGGTCAAATATTTCTTATTTCTGCTGTAAACATAGATTGTTGGTGCTCGTTAGAACCGCCTCGTCGAGGTGGTTCTAACGAGCACCAACATTCTATGATTTTAATAAAAAGGAAAAACAATGTAGACTCCTGTAAATCCGTTATCTTTATATAAAAATGGGGGTTTTCAAAATGTTCATAAAACAGACTTGTTAACATGGTGTGTGGATTGGTATTCAGGGGACAGTTGTTAAAAACCAACGACGTCGTGAGTTTACGTATCGTTAAAACTTTTAACATTTATTATGGTAAATATGCTAATATTTTTGCTGAAAAGTTGCTCATTACGCAAACACGCCTATACAAATACATTGCCACCTTTATCGCCGAAAAAATGAAAATTTAAGATGAAAAATTGTGATATTTTTCTTATTTCTGTTCCAAATATAGATTGTGGGCACTCGTTACGAGTATCCACAATTTATATTTTAGAGCCGAAATGAGAAAAATAAGGTATACCCTCGGAAACCCCAGTTTTACTATATAAAAGTGGGGTTCAATGGGGTCAAAATTATATAGGCGTGTTTTTGTGATGTCACATTCAGCAAAAATACTAATTTCGCAAAAGCTGCTCACATTTTTTCGGCAAAAATACCAGAATTTTGAATATTAAACTTGCTAGAACAGTTAACAATATGACCACTAACGGGCTCATTAAGCTAACGATGCTTTGAACAACTGGCTCCTGATTTGGTTCTCGTATACTTGATGATTTTCTTTTTGGTGCCTGGCTTCGACTCTCGCTAAGTCTCGCTCTCCCATAACGATAACATATCCGTGTAACATAGTGCATTGGTTCAGATCTAGAGAACGGTTAATTTTCTGATAGAAAATTATGAAATTTTGTCTTATTTCTACTCAAAATATAGGATGTGGGTGCTCGTTAGAACCGTCTGATGGAGGCGGTTCAAACGCGTACATACAACCTATGTCTCCGAGCAGAAATAAGAACATTAATATATACCCCGTAAACCCCAGTTTTCGTTTTTTTTTTTTGTTTTTTTTTTTTGGGGGGGGGGGGGTTAATTTCACGGTCTAGGTATCGTGATGTCATTCGGTGGCGTGGAATGGTTATATTCGTATTCTGTTATCGTGTCTTCTCCTGCCTGAGTCATTTTACTTTATATTACAGCCTTAGCTAAAAGGAACATTTCACTTCCAGTTCCTTCATAAAAGGACAGTAAAGCACGTCTTCTGGTAACATTTCTATGAAGTTTTAAACCAGACGCCGTCGTGATATGACTGAAAAATTGTTGAAAGCGACGTTAAACCCGAATTCACACACACACACTATGAAGTTTCAGTTTATTCTAATTTATTTCAGCTCGATTGTGATGAAAGCTTCAGGCTTATCTGAGTCGCTCTCGAATGGAGTTTCATGCACATACCTTGACCGGTTTACAAGTTATAGGGCAGATACGAAATTACCAGTCAAATTTCAAAGGAGAATTTCTCCGAAAATGTATCGATAAGAGTTGTGGTCAAAACGTCGACGGATGTGTGAATTTCATGAAAATATCTTGAATAATTTTCAAGTTATACAGCGGACACGATTTTGTGACAGACGGACGAACGGATAGACGGATGATTTTGGAAGTCTGATATTTTAGCCACACAAAATCATTTTTGCCACTTAACACACCAAATCCTATTGAATTACATTATATCAGTAAATCATAGCCACCTAACTACACATGGGTGTGTACGGACAGACGGACAGACAACCAAGGCAAAGTAATAGGTATCCTCCCTTTTAAGCGGGGAGCGGATGGGAGGAGATATACATATAATTAGTATGAGCCCGTCTGTGTTAACAAATAACGGCGAACAACAAAGGTTTGACAGAGACATCGAATGAGCGGTCTAACAACAGCCGTGTTAGGAACTGGCTGCTTCTGGATATAGGTTTTACCCTGGCATTGCCAGAAGAATGACCTTTTCTCAAAATAGTCGAACTAGGGGTTTGGCACATTGCCCCTGCTTTTACACCTTACACACCGAGTCGGTCAGGATTAGAATCAATGACAAGCTACATGAATTACTGGCACATACAGCGTGTTTCAGTAATGAAGGCTGAAGAAATCTGACGACGCATTACCTTTTGGTTTAAACAGTATTTATTGCAAACATTTGCATACAAAATATAAAGTACAAACAAGGATCTGACAGTAAGCAAAAATGCTTGTCTAGAAGTCATCTCCTGTGTCTGAGATTCTGTGCGAAGAGGTGTGAGTATGACAGTGTGACATGATGTACATTGTATTTAAACTACTCTATGGTATTAAATCAATAATATCAGAATAAATGAGAGAGAGAGAGAGAGAGAGAGAGAGAGAGAGAGAGAGAGAGAGTTTTACTGGTTACTATAAAGAAGTTCAGTCAATAGTAACCTTAGCAGGCACTCAACGCTGAATCAGCGCCAAGAACAATACTGAAACCATCGTTTCAACGTTGATTCAACGCTGTGTTAGGGTTGTTCGCTGGTAGGATACGTTTAAGTAACATGTTGACACGTGAAATATTGTGAGTGGAAATACTTTATGTCTTGCACGTGTCTTTTTCCATTCACGTATTTAAAGGAAGTATACGGGAAATGAAAGAAATAGAGATTAATACAACTTTAGTTTTAAATACGGGAAATATTTTCCCGAGAGACTTGCAAATCAAGTAAACAAACGTGTGCGAATGCACGAGTTTGTTTTTAAGATTTGCAAGTTTCGAGGGAAATATTTCCTGTATTCAAAACTAAAGATGTATTAATGTTTATATTACATTTATTAAATCGGCCGTTTCTGGCCTTTCTTACGTCTAAAACTGACGTAATTAGCGCTGTGACGTGACGTAATTTGTCCCGATTCGTCATAGTGCATGATGACGTTCGAAAGGAAATATATCCCCGCCTGAAAGGAATATTTTCCCTGCAGGAAAATATCATTTTTATTTCCCCTAAAAATTACTTAAAAAGAAGCAAAAACGTAATATGTAAGAATATTACGAACATTACGACAGCCTTTTGAAATTTGATTGTAATATATCGACCCTATCCGGTGGAGATTTTTTTTTTTTCAGTTTTTTTTGAATTTGCGACAAACCTTGCAAATTGACAAAATTCCCCACCCAACTATGATAATATGAGAAATCTGAAAAAGAATGTCACCTTGTACCAACTGCTTGGCATTTTGGTGTTCGGAATATCGCAGGAAACCTCATGAAGTGGATAAGCATAATTATATGAAAATCAAAATTTTGAGTTGAAGCCAATTGCGTAGAAATTGTAATTGAACAACAACAAAAATATATATATTTATACGTAAAATGCGCAAAATAAATGTACTCTGTTGAAAGTGCCCTTAACAGCTTATTCTAAATTGCCTTCACGTCAACGAGTCCGTGAGGTGAACATCTTTGTTGCCCCCACTTTATGTTGACAAGGCTGGGTTGGCTTCGGTATACATTGTTTTTTTCTTATTTCTGTTCTAGGACTTGGGCTGTTGGTGTTCGTCAAAACCGACTCCAATACATTACGGATAACACACCTTTTAGACATAGTCCATTTTTTGACATGTCCAAAAGGGCTACTTTTCTGATGAAAATTCGAAATATTTTCATTATTTATACTGCAAACATAGGTTGTTTGTGCTTGTTAGAACCGCCTCATTGAGGAGGCGGTTCTAACGAGTGCTCACAAAGTATGCCTTGGAGCAGAAATAAAAAAAAATAATGTATGTCCCCGTAAACCCAAGTTTTTGTGTATAAGTTCATTACACGGACTTGTTCACGTGATGACTAGAAAAAAAAAACAAACACATTTTGTCATCAGAAAAATATGGACTTTTTGGAGAACTAAAAAATTCACTATATCACTCGTATGTATTATCCTTATAAATGAATGATGTCAAAAAGGTTGGCAAGATCCTGTAAATAAAATGCTCAGATGTAAAAGATTTCTTATTATTGTGGAATTAACAATTGCCAGAAATGATGTTTCCATGCTATCAGCGCACTGGCTTATGAAGTTCTGTCAGGACTGATTATTTTCTATTGTTTTGTTGTCAGATAATATTTCGTGTCATGAGCAAGGTTTGGCCGACAGTCAAGCTCAGGTATATTGATGAATCTTGCATTTACCGCGGCAATATGTATCATAAATAGAGGAAATTTACTTTTCATGTGAATATAAAAAAAAATTCATCTCGTGTGATAAAAACATCAGAATTTTCACGAGTGTGGAGAACTCGTGAAGTCGCACTCGTGAAAATTCTGATATTTTCAACACATAAGATGGAATATTGTTGGTGTATATAAAAAAGTAAATTTTCTTTTTAGTTTATACGAAAAACAAACCAATAAAGTAGTACGGCTGCTACATCGTCATGTTATTTTAGCGACAATATCAATGCACATTTTTTATTTGTTTCAGATATGGATTGATTTCACTGATCAGTATGAAATAAATCTGGATATTTTATTCTTTTACATTTGTTAACTCGTATACTTTATACAATGGCGGATAAAGTAGTAAATATGAACACGTCTTTACCTCACAGTGTCCTTTACGAGCCAGCATTATATCTGGAAGATTTATATATACACGTCATTTTAGAGAGCTGTTTTGTGATACCATCCATTCTCGGCAACTTATTTATTCTAATCAGTATATGGAAGTTTCCCTCACTCCGAAGTAGAAGTAATATACTGATCGCCAATCTGGCAATTGCTGACTTGTTGGTGGGTACAGTACTGATACCTTTCAATGTTGCTGACATGCTTTGGAAGGACCTGTCCACTGGAGAATGGTTGTGTTATTTGGAGTTATCTTTATTTATATGTTTGTTTACAGCAAGTGTATTTAACAATACTGTGATATCGTTTGAAAGATTCTGTGTCATTTGTTTCCCTTTGTGGTATGCTAGAAAATTCAAAAAGAGATTGTTATACATTTTGGTGGCAACAATGTGGCTCATTGCACTGGGCATGTCAATTTTACCTAATATTGGCTTGGCGAAACATTCGTTACAAGCACCATGTTCAGTTGATTTCGCATATGAAATGGAATATATAACAATCTTGTCTGTTGTGATATTGTCCTCTATCATGGCGAGTTTCTCAATGTATGGCTGTGTCATCTATACTGCATTAAGTCAACTTGGAAAAACAGTATCCTGCTTAAAAAATAGGAAACTTCGAAAATATGCAAAGAGAACTTGGTTAATGATGTCTATATTTGTTGCGTTTGTCTTGTGTTGGTCTCCCTACGTAGTTTTGGTGGCAGTGGGTGTATTTTGCAGAATCTCTAGACACTTATTACGGATTAGACAATGGACCAAACTACTCGGTCTGTTCAATTCCGGTGTTAATTGGATTATCTATGGTTTACTGAACACAAGATTTAGGAGAGCCTTCAATTGTATACTGACGTGTCGGTGTGATGTCAACTTTAGTCGCCTGGCTGCTACAGATTCCCTCATAAATCCAACTATCCGAAAATCTACCATGATCAGGAAATCGACAATCCGGAAGAAAAGGGCCTCGTCCAAAAGAAACTTCAGAGCAGCAAAGCGTTCGGATATGTCAACGTTGATTCATGATTCTAATGATCCAAGCTCCAAGATGAAAGATAACTGATCCACTTTCAAGACAGAGAACTCTTTCAAAATAATTTTATGTCCACTCATCACGTAAACATGTCCATGAAATGAAGACCCCCTAAACCCCACTTTATATAGAAAAGTGAGGTTTAGGGGGTATATATTATTTTTCTTATTTCTGATTCAAGACATAGGTTGTGGGTACTCGTTAGAACCGCCACAATGAGGCGGTTCTAACGAGCACCCACAACCTATGTTTGTAGTATTAATAAGAAAAATATTGCGAATTTTCATCAGAAAAGTAGCCATCTTGGAGATGTGAAAAAATGCACTATGTCGCACGGGTGTGTTATCGTAATGTCTCTCTGAGGATGGGCATGGGTAAAATCAAAGCACCGACAGCGCTGGTTGGTCGATTGTCTCTGAGTGTAGCTGAAAAAATGGTACTGAGCGAGCACTTAGACTGTTTCGTTCAATCATTAGATTCTGTACTATATGCAAACAGTACAGGCCTAGATCAGACGCCGCGATCTGAAGTGCCTTATCTGGGTCTACAGCGTTTGCCAAACCCAATACAAGATTCCAGTCCAGATTCTATAGATAACCCTCTTACTCGCTCTAACCTCACAGCGATAAGAATAGCACAGCTATTATATTTATAAAAAAAGCGGTTACATGGATTTCATATAAATCCGTGATAGTCACGTGGACATCCGCTCCGAATAGCTACGTGTGCTTAGTAACTTAGGATCGATTGACAATCGACCCAAACCGGAAGCGGATACTGAGAAGTAGATTTCAAATCCGAATTTAGTACAATAGCCATATATAATACAACAACCCGCCCCCTCCAATCGGGGCTTGAAGAAATAGATGGGCTGCATGATGCTTCCACGCAGAGCTGAAAATCCGACCGCATGTGAGTACTGGTAAACCGCCTAGAGGCTCTAAGCCTGCCCAGGCAAAGCTTATTAACCATATTGGTTTCATTGGGCGACGGGGCTTGAGAAGTCATTTCATCTCAATGTCGGGTAAAAGTCCCACAAAATTGGAAGCAACGTCTCCAAAATGAGTTATGCAGTGTTGACGGGGTCGTTAAACCTCAAATCAAACAAAAAAGTAATACAATAATCCCTCGCCCAAGTTTGCACTACTGAAAAAAAATGAAATGAAAATTTGGAGGTGAAAAATTGATATTTTTTTATGATTTCTGCTCAAAATATAGATTGTGGGTACACGTTAGAACCGCCTCATCGAGGCGGTTCTACGAGTACCCACAATCTATATTTTAGAGCAAAAATAAGAAAAATTAAGTTTACCCCCGTAAACCCCAGTTTTATTATATAAACGTCGGGCTCAAGGGGTCAGAATTATATAGGCATGTTTTCCTGATGGTAGCTGAAATAAGAAAATTAATGTTTACCCATGTAAATCTAACTTTTATCTAGTTACATGCACAATGGCACTCATTTCACGGACATTTTAACGTGATGATGTGGCCATTTTTAACCAATCAGTGTGAGTTTAAGGAATTACTCGTAGATAGAGTATCATGCAATGAACATCACAGGAAATTCTGAGACGATTTTCGAAATTTGCCCTACAGCAATATGCAAGGTAAATATGTCCGCCCTCTTTACCCTGCAACGATAACATAAAGAAATTTAAGAAATGGGGAGTGACAAATAGTTCACACCTGCTAAAATGTCAATAAAACCTAGCACACACGCCCCATCCACTGGCGGCAATAACACGCCTATTCAATTGGTAGAGTGTCCGCTCCGGGGAACGGGAGGTCACGGGTTCGATCCCGGGCCGCGACATACCAAAGTCGTTAAAAATGGTACTAGCTGCTCCTCGCTTGGCACTCAGATTTACGGGGTAGAGCTAGGACTGTCGACCCATTGTCTGGATAATGTGACTGGGTATGGTATCATGTAATGTGTCTGGGACATGATACTTCAGTGAGGCAGCACTATAAAAGTGATCATTGAGCTCCCTGTCGCAACCAGATACCGTCGTGATATGACTGAAAAATTGTTGAAAGCGACGTTAAACCCGAATTCACACACACACGCCTATTCATATATATATATTGAAAGTTTTTCCACAAAAAATGAAAATGTTCAGATAAAAGTTTTGATATTTTTTATATTTCTGCACAAAACATAGATTGTTGGTATTCGGTAAAATAATGACACCCTTAAACCCCACTTTTGTACAGTAAAACGGTAGTTTATACTGGTATACATCATTTTTCTTATTTCTGCTAAAAACATAGATTGTGGGTACTCTATATTGGCATGTTTGATTGATGTTAACACCCCCTATAAACCACACTTTATGTAGAGAAAATCGGGGTTCTCAGGATTAAACATTATTTTCTTATTTCTGCTCCAAGACATAGGTTGAGGGCACTCGTTAAACCTCCTTTAACTAGTGCCCACAAGCTTGGTTTGGAGTATGAATAAGAAAAAAATGAACATTATTTTATCTGAAAAATAATCATTTTGGAAATCTGAAAGCATGCTCTATGTCACACGGATGTGTATCTGTGTAAGCGTAATGATGTTATTGCATGAGTTGACAGAATCTGATAGATTAAACTGAAATCCTTGAACAGATTATGAGAAGATTTTTATTTTGTTTTCTTTCCTGCATGAAATTCTACATGCTTTTAATGAAAAGATTGCATTCAGAGAGGACAAATTGAAACCCATAAATTTCGATCGAATAGGCTCCTGTATTCAGCTTAACATCGATTAATTTAGAGACTAGAAGCCTTACGGTCTTGGCAGGTGACCATTTAGAGCTGATCATAATTCAGGCGCCATGGAAACAGAAGATATCCAATTAGTTAAATATGACTGATCACTTCTGCGAATTTCTGAAAAAATTTCCCTCAAATTGAGTAGCTTTGATCTTACTAGCTTGAAAGCTAACAATATCTATGAAAACAAACAGACCCCAGTAGAAGACTGTAAATCAGATATTATGACAGATAAGGAGATAGAATTCTAGAAAAAGCAGAGTATATTTAGGCATCGTGTATTCTACGGAGTGGAGTCTTGGAGTGGAGTCGTGAGTGGAGTTTAGAGCAAAATTTTGGAGCCAAATTTTGGAGTCACATTCATTTTGCATGTCCTTGCTCTTGTTAGCTCAGCAGAACATAAAATGCTTATGATGAGCAATTATGGTCGGGCAAAGTCAGTCTGGCATTGACTGTCGGACCTTATCATCATGTGACGTGTCTATGGACTGGAGTGATGGAATGGAGTGTTTGAGTGGTGTTTGGAGTGGAGTCTTGGGTCATATTTTGGAGCTTCATTTGTTTTGAAAGCCTCATCGTTATAAACCATAATGAAACTATATAGATGAAACGCTGTCGTCATGAAACATATATAAGTAATATTGCTTATTTTCATTTAGTTTACAGTACATCAGTAAGCACGGATACACAATAATGATAGCTTACTAAACCGACTTTCATCACATAAAAGGGATTCACTCTAATGAAACCGATGGTTGCGGGAGCTAAATATAGAAAAAATCTTTAACCCATAAGATGCCAGTCACGAGACTTGTCGTCTACTTTTTTGTCTAATGGTCACTGTTGCAAACAGTGGGGTCCAGATCAAAATCTCCTCCTACAGACTGCTCCACACTTTTTCCTGTATCCAGAATTAAATGAGAAGTTAATGACAAAAATCCAAACTGACCATCATTTTATTGCAATAAACAGTATTTCAGGTATAATATATGCATTTTAGACTAAAATTCAGTATGTTCCCAGATTTCAGTTAATGAAAAAAAATCCAAACTGACCAAAATAATGTTTGTTCATCATTTTATTGCAAGAAACAATATTTCAGATATAATTAAAGCATTTTAAACTGAAATTCAGTATGTTCCCAGATTTCAGTTAATGAAAAAAAATCCAAACTGACCAAAATAATGTTTTTCTATCATTTTATTGCAAGAAACAATATTTCAGATACAATGTATGCATTTTAGACTAAAATTCAGCATGTTCCCAGATTTCAGTTAACCCTTTCCCACTCAGATACGTATTTTTACGTGTCTACACCCCCCCCCCCCCATTTTAAGCCCCAGAAGCACGTAAAATCTGCATTTCCTACCCCTGGATGGTTAAGTTTGCTTTAAGATTTGTTTGGCAAAAAATGACATGTTTTTTCGCGCGCCTTCCCACTAAAAATATCCCCCCCCCCTCACATCCGAAAATTTTTGGGTGTATGGCCAAACCGGCCGCTAAAATTTATATCTGAGGGTGTCTGGGGTCAAAAATGCCTCAAAATTGATGCTGATAAAACATGCTGTAAACAGTGAAAATGGCCAGTGCCAAACCCCTTAAATGTTGCCTTGACAGCTGTGTGAAGATTAAGATTTGGTCAAAAATTCATGTGAAATCACACTTTTTGCCAACTTTGAGATGCCCCCTCATTACCATGACAACAATGATCAAGTCATGAAAGGTTGCAGTTGAAAGGCTACTGCCCAATGATTATTCGTACCGAGTTTGGTGTAAAACAGACCATCCATTATGAAACAATGGCTACCCGGTAGTTGAAGTTGCTGTCGTGCACAACACTGTGAAAATCAGCGAAATTCACAAAATCCCTGAGTGGTAAAGGGTTAAGAAAAATAAGTAGTAGACATCATAAAGAGACATGTTTAGTTGAGTATTTTCTTGGCATCTTAAGAGTATAATGACGAATCCGCCTACACCAATGGGCATTGGAAATCGAAGGAGATGATAATGTAGAAAAAAAACACTAAGAAAAAGGCCCTTCACATCCCGTACCTGCTGCACGCACTGCAAGCCCTTACCCCACTGTAGCCCAAACAGTGAATTGTTTAGGTAACTTCGAACCGACTCAACCCTCCATACCAGGCCACTTATTAGAATAAGTCTTAAGTGTGGGTGTGAAAAAATCAGCTTTGATAGAATGTACCAACATGACTAAATGTGCATTATACCAGATTCTGCATTTATCTCCTGGTACCGAACAGAAATAAAATAGTGCCTTTTCCTTTGAAGGGTTACATTTAAAAGATGTTGAAATGTAAGCCCTTCGCAATCCGCATTCCCACCTCATGACCGCACCAACACCAATCATACAAACCATGCCAACATCCCTACTGCCAGGGCCGGCAACATTCTTTCATGGAGACTGATCATGAAATCATTTCTACTGTCATTCTCTTCCTTCAGCTAATTACAGAAGAGCAGTTGTCAGTTTCTGGCAAAATAATGTGCACTGTACAGGTTAACCGCTTACATACAAGACTGCTCCGGAAAAAGTGTGGATAGGTAAACTGACTACCTATGGCCTAAAAGAATTAAGTATGATTCGCCAGAGTCTGCCTTTTTCTATTAACTCCTAGAAGGTAGAACCCACAATCTATGGTTTAAAAGTACTTATGAAGTTTATAGCTACAAAACTCCACTTGTCCACTGGCCACTTTAATCAAAGCATTGACACTACTTAAGCGTCGACAGCTTCCTCTGAGTGCATATCATCTCATATCTCAGAAACCGTTAAGATCCCCACCCCTAAACCATATATATTCTTGTTCCTTATGATTAGACGCATTTAGAGGCGCCAACCATGGTGTCCCCTGGGTGGCGCTGGGACCATGCCCCACCCCTCCACTTCATAAAAGACATATTTCAGAAACCATTCAGATCCCCACCCCTAAAGCAGATATACTCTTGTTCCTCATGATAAGACGCTTTCAGTGACACCAACCTGGAGGTCCCCGGGGTGCGCTGGGGCCATACCACACATCCTCCATTTAATTTAAGGTCTTATATCTCTGAAACCATTCAGATCCCTACCCCTAAACCGTATATATTCTTGTTCCATTTTGTTAGATGCAGTCAATGACACCAACCAGGGCGTGCGAGATCAGCGTTATACTCGGCTCTGCCAGAAGTATTGGGGTTTGCGATGGCGTGCCATCGACTTTACTTTTTGGCTTCATTGTTCAGTTACAGGATGGTCCTCAATTAAGCTGGGCTTGCTATATCCTGGAGACAGTTATTTATCATCATTAGCGATGGATAAGACTGGGCAATAGAAAGCAGTGTAAGCCTAGATCTGATGATGTGCGGCATCTGATTTCAGTCTACACTGTTTGCTGAAAGTGCAGTATTGTGTAAAGAGGATTATTTGTTAAATATGAGCATGATTTGTGTGTTGCGGCAATGGCAGAAAGTGTAGACCCAGATCAGAAGCAGAGGTACGCTGCATCTTATGAAGGAATACACTGTCAAAAATACAGGAAAAACATTAAAAGACATTGTTCAGAACCATTCAATACATAAATTTAAATCATGTTGCTAATGTCCACATGAATTTCACTCACCGTCTAAATATTGTTTGCATTTAATCATGGTTACATTTATTTATCATCATGGGTCATTTTTACATCAAATTGTTGTATTAAGAGGGTTAACTGCAATTTATGGACTGTATCCATCTGCAGGGGCATTTTATGCCACATATGGCAGCGAATATTTAGGGGATGACTGTGCTGAAAATTGTCATTTGGGGAGGTAAATCGTCGGTTTAACGGTCGCAAATTACGTTGTACGGCTCCGCTAGCGCGTCGCCGTAAAACGAAATTTCCGACCGTAAAACCTCCGATTTACCTCCCCAAATGACAATTTTCAATACAGTTATCCCCATTCTAATGCACTTTTTCGGTCGTTAAGCTAACAATTGAACTATTTTGCACAAGGCGGCAAGCGCAGTGAGCTGCGTAAAACCAAATGCCAGCCAATGAAAAGCGACGTTACGTGATGACGTCGGGTTTCCAACAGTATATCGCAGAATATACTGTCGCAAATTTTTGACGTTATCCAATCAGACAACGCGTTACATACGCAAGTGCGTTAGAATGGAAGTTAAGGGTCAAAGGAAACAATTTCAGTCCCAGTTCAAGACCACTTTCCAGCCTATACTCAGAGTGACCATTTTGTTTACCATTTTTTAATCAGAATGGAACTGTTGTTAATATAATTGAGCCCCGCCAAGCGAATTTGGGTCTTCGAGCATTCCGTCATGACAAACTTTAACTGCGCATGCCCAGCCATTCAGAGGGGCCAGGGATATGGTTTTCTGTCAGAAGGTTCCTCTTGATTCACTGCTTGTATGAGCGAGCAGCGAAGGTTCTGGCGAGACTGCGCGGATGCGCAGGCTCGCCTGAACCTTCGCTGCTCGCATAGGCGATAAGTACCAAAATCGCTTGGCGGGGCCGATATAGCTATTCTGGTTAATAGGCCCAGGGATATTGGAGATTTTGTTTCTTTTCAGCTCTGTTAGCAATCTTATACATCTAAGCGGAACAATTATAGCTAGTTGCAAGGATAGGAAATCACATGGGCAAAATTCACATTATGGTTCAATTAAATTGGCTTTAAAGGAGTTGGCATTAAAGCAAATTATTGATGCTGCTTGATGGACAGCACCTGACAAATGACGTCCAACGGACATTGAGATGAACCACAATAGGTCACCTTCAGCTAATAAGAGCAAAGGGGTGAGAAAAAAGTGACTCCAAAATCTGGCTCCAAAATTTCCCTCCAAACTCCCTTCCAAGACTCCAATCCAAGACTCCACTCCATAGAATACACGGTGCCGTAGATTGTAGCAGAGTTGAACATTATTTAGTTTCTATTGACCAGCCTGCTCAAAACTTGTTTTTTTGGTTTTCATCAGGTGAACAAGTCTGTGAAATGAACGCCCCCCTAAACCCCACTTTATATAGAGAAAACTGGGGTTAATGGAGTACACATGATTTTCCTTATTTTTGCTCCAAGACATAGGTTGTGGGCACTCGTTAGAACCGCCTCATGTGGGTACTCGTTAGAACTGTCTCAATGAGGCGGTTCTATCGAGCACCCGTAACCTAAGCTTGGAGTGTAAAAAATATCATGGATTTTCATCAGAAAAGTAGCCATTTTGGAGATGTGAAAAAAATGCACTATGTTTCACGGCTGTGTTACCGTAATGGTTGTGGTTTTACGGCCCTTCCAAGATTATTTCACTTATTCAGTTGAGCCAAGCGATAATCAGAGGTTGGCAAAAACCGGAGTACCTGGAGAAAAACCACCTGATCTTCCGTTGCAGAACTTAGCGTCTCACACGTGACCCCAGCCAGGCTCGAACCCACAGCGGTGAGAGACCTAATGATTAAGAGCCAGCGCTCTTATCCACTAGATCACGGAAGCCCATAACTGTGCAGGCTGACTCATGTGTGGTCAGTTTCAGCTCTACGTGGAAGCACCATTCAGCTCAATATATTTCTCCAAGCCACGGTAAGCGGGGCGATGTTCGGTTTGATATTGTGTATGATAACTGAATAGTCGATTCTATGGTAGTTGAAATCTTACCAAGTCTTATTTACGTAGTAAAGACGGAGCCGAAGCGTAAAGTCGACATATTTTGATGGGGCCAAAACTAGACCTTTCCTGATATGACCCTTTATAAAAATTCAGGTTGAAAAAATAAATCTGGAATAAGGGATAAGGACAAAGGAATAAGGAAAAAGGAATAAGGAAACAACTTATCACTCGTTCATGCGTTGAAAACATTGCAGGCCCGTATCAGATGCCGCAGAACAAGACGCCTGATCAGGGCCTTCACTGTTTGCTTAAAGTTCAACCATTTTTTATCAATGATTAAATTCTACTCAGCCTGGTACCCCTTTAACTCTTAAATGCACCCCTTCTGTATGTGGGATGGGAGATCCCATTCTTTACAAAATGGGAAAAAATATTTATTTATTTTTTTTATTATTATTATTTATTTGTGATTTTTCCTCATTACTAAAACCTCTTAGTTACTTATAAACATTCTTACTTTACCTTATTTACTTTCCTACCTACTATTGAATCAACGTTGAAACAACGTCTAAAACTTTGTTTCAACTTCGAATCAAAGTTGAGTCAATGGTGTGTGCCTGCAAGGTTACTTGCTTACTTACCTACTCACCCACTCACTTACTCGCTCGCGTGCTCACACACTCACTCAATCCTGTTTCTTTTATTTTCCTCTGCATAGTTAAAAGCCATCTGTATTGTCCTTAGCTTTAGCAACTTCTTTTGAGTGTTTCCAGATTTTTGCCAGCTCTGGTAATTAAATACCCATTCTGACAGGGCATATACTAAAATGCTGAGTAGAGTCTGTGAGCTGCGTCTATGAGCTGTGTCTTTGAGTTGAGTCTATTGCACATGCTGCTCAACAAGATAATCCCATACCATGTATTTGTTTTAAATCTAGCCAGTATCATGACTGATCAGGGTTTTTATCAAGCAGAATAAGGTTGATAA
Organism: Lucinisca nassula; assembly: GCA_963580285.1. Classification (NCBI taxonomy): domain Eukaryota; kingdom Metazoa; phylum Mollusca; class Bivalvia; order Lucinida; family Lucinidae; genus Lucinisca; species Lucinisca nassula. Next base: position 22,749,462 of record OY757011.1, on the reverse strand, counting down.
GAGCATTTTCACATCTGGGTGATATAGTCATAAAACACAATGTCATATTAATAGTTCATGCACTCTCATGATTTGTTTATCTAATGCAGCAAACTCTGTAACTGAATATTTTCAGTGGTTCATTTAAGTGGCTGTTTCTGTGACCTGAAAGAATATCTCCTGTCTTTATATGATTAATATCATTCCTTCAGCCATGAAAAATTGTCATATGTTTGCATGGGCTTGTTAGCGTAATGCACATTTCTCAAATGTTTGAGTGACTGACCCTGTGTAGAAATTGATCTTCCTGACCCATTTGTTTTCTCTTGGATTTTAATATTCTCTGTCACGGTGAAACAATTATAATCATAGAATTACTAAAGTGTATTTATACCTATCACTACTACATATCCCCCACCCCTCACCATTTCCGAATCACTAAAGTGTATTTATACCTATCAATACTACATATCCCCCCACCACACCTCACCATTTCCATACACGGATATGCTCTGAGTCTCTGTGGAACATTATTAATACAGCATGGCGTTCTAACCAATTCCAACATTGCTGACCTCGGTAGCCCAGTCGGATGCGTGTCGGACTGGTGAAAAGGAGGATGCAGGTTTGATACCTGCCGGGGTCGGCAACATTCTTCCGCGGAGTTTGGTCATGAAATCTTTTCTATGGTCGTTCTCTCCCTTCCGCTGATTCAAGAAGGACAGTTGTCAGTTTCTGGTGAAAGAATGTGCACTGTACTAGTTAACCTCTTACCTATAAGCCTACCCAGGAAAAGCATGGATAGGTAAACTGCCCGGCTCAAAAGTGACATAAATAGTGTTGACAGGGTCGTTAAACTCCAATACAACAAATAAAACCAAATCCCACAATCAATGTTTTAAAGCAGAAATAAGAAAATCACTGCTTGCAAACCCTACTTTTAGTCCATGTTTAAGGTTGCTCATTGCATGGACTCGCTTACTGGCAATCGAATTATTGTACATTTCCTGTATCAGTTTAGGAGTGAGTGAGTGAGTGAGTGAGTTTTTGTTTTATGTCCCACCACCAGCTAAGGTCATACGGAGACGGGACCTCGGTTTAAAGACTCATCCGAAAGTCTGGAGAAGCCTGGGATCGATCCTGCGATCTCTGGTTTACAAGGCGAGTAGCATAACCACTATGCCACAGGGCTTCTAATATCAGTTTAGGAGCATACAGATTTCTAGGTCATTATTTGCTCATGTAAATTTGCCAAATATTTGGATAAAGTGATTGCTTTATAGCTTTAGCAAGTTCATGCAATGAACAGCCTTGTAAAATTGAAGAGAAGGCGATGATCAGGAACCGATACAATTAATCCACGCACAGCTCCCATCACAAAGTTATATAATAGATTGTCACGGCATTCGATTGAAAATGAGGCAGTTCTAACAAGCACCCTCATTTGGGCCGCGTCAAGCGATTTTGGTACTTATCACCTATGCGAGCAGCGAAGGTTCAGGCGAGCCTGCGCATCCGCGCAGTCTCGCCAGAACCTTCGCTGCTCGGTCATACAAGCAGTGAATCAAGAGGAACCTTCAGACAGAAAGCCATATCCCTGGCCCCTCTGAATGGCTGGGCATGCGCAGTTAAAATTTGTCATGACGGAATGCTCGAAGACCCAAATTCGCTTGGCGGGGCTCATTTTACATGCGCACGTTTCATCTGAAAAATGTGCCTCTCAAGAAGAAATAGACTGTGAAATAGAGGTCTGAGCCTGTCGAGGTAAAGTGTTGCGAGGCGGACCGGCTATGCTTATAACCCCTAATGATTTCGGCTTTAAATGTCATTTTATCTCAATGCCGGGTAAAAGTCCCATACACTTGGAAGCAATGTCTCCAAAATGACCCTAAAAGTGTTGGTGGGACATTCAACCTCAATTCACCGATTTTTGTGTACTAGGCCCAGTCTCTTTAACAGAGCTGAATTAAATAAATATTAGTTGAATGATATATCCACCACAGAAAACAGTTGTTTACGCTGTCACACATGTGGGTATTCTGAGAAAAGTTGATGTAAACCCTTTCAAGAAAGAGTTACAGAGTCCTAGTAACAGGGAGCTGGCTGGTTACAAAACATATGCCATTACTGCAGTAATACTGTATGCATTCAATGTATAAGGTCTACTCGCCCTTAGAGCCAGCCAAACTAGTAGAAATGTAAAAAGTGGCACTTTTTAATGAAAAGTAGAAGTAAAACAAAGATCAGGTATTGATACAATTAACTTACTCCATCCATAAAAGACACCAAAGGGAAAGAAATACAAACATTAAGCGACCAGACCATAATGGAAACCTAAACAAAGGAAGGCCATATGGACAGTTACTTTCCCACAAAATGGCCATATGGCCATCCAAAATTAAAAGACACAAGTGATACACACAGTAAGTAACAAACAACAACATAAATCAATCGCCACAGAAGAGCCGCCTTGGAACGGTCAGTGGAAGATTTCCACTGGGGGGCTTAAATCGATTTTACGTGGCCACAATCCTCGCCCTTACTTCCGTCACGATTTAGACAAATAATTTGTTCAGTCCGCATGAAGGCCTCCTAACTCATCAGTGCAACATCTCCGTGAACACAGAAATCAAAGAACCACAGAGGTGAGAACTCTGATTATCATGTCAAGATTTTCTGATGCTGTGGCTCATCAACACAACTCAGACACTCAGCTCATAGACTCAGCTCAGAGACTCATCTCAGCATTTTAGTTTATACCTTCTGACAGATGGTTTAGTTTGGAGACTAAAGTTTGATAACAAAATAGAGAAAATTAAGAAAAAAGTCTGTATTTTGTAGGAGTGTGATGTAGATTTTTGTTTTAAAAAAAAATACCCATGTTAGATAATCAAAGCACTTGCACTTCTGTTCTGATCGATTGTCTCCTGGTGCATGCTGGATAAATCACTGCGATAATACACCCGTGCAACATAGTGCATTTTTTTCACATCTCCAAAATGGCTACTTTTCTGATGCACTCCGTGATTTTTTTTTAATATTTCAAATATAGGTCGTGGGTGCTCGTGAGGCGGTTCTAACGAGTACCCACAACCTGTATCTTGGAGCAGAAATAAGAAAAATAATGTTTACGGGCCTCCCATCACGAAAACACGCCTATATAATTTTGACCCCACCGAACCCCACTGTTATATAGTAAAACTGGGGTTTACAGGGGTACAGTTTATTTTTAAAATATTGATTGTTGGTACTCGTTAGAACCGCCTCGATGAGAGGGTTCTATCGAGTACCCACAGTCTATATTTTGAGTAGAAATAAGACAATATCAGAATTTATCATCTAAAAAAATTCGATTTTTCGGAGGTAAAGTTTACAATGCATTTGTATAGGCGTGTTTTCGTAATGCGTGGTCTAGTGTATAAGAGCACTGACTCTTAATCGTTACGTCTTTTACCGCTGTGGGTTCGAGCCTGGCTCGGGTCACATGTGAGACGCCATGTTCTGCAACGGAAGGTCAGGTGTTTTATTCTCCGAGTACTCCGGTTTTCGCCCATCTCTGATTAACGATCGGTTCGATATGAGTGAAATAATGTTCAAAGGGCCGTAAAACCAAAACCAAAAAAAAAAAAAAAAAAAGCAAAATAATGTATATTCCCATAAGCCCCAGTTTTTTTTTTTTTTTTCGTGTAAAGTGGGGCTTTCACGGACTTGTTAACGTGATCTGGGCCGAAGATTCTTAGTTTTTGTTTAACTCTAAAATTCCTGTATTTTAAGCAAACAGTATAGACCCTGATCAGGTGCCAAGTTCCGTGGCGTCTGATCTGAGTGTAGAGTATTTGCCAATGTCTCAGGATATGAGCCAAGTATACCCTTTTTACAAGGCAGTCTGACGTCAAAGATAGAAGCCTCCGTGGCGCAGTGGTTACGCTACTCGCCTTGTAAACCAGGGATCACAGGATCGATCCCGGGCTTCTCCAGACTTTCGGATGAGTCTTTAAACCAAGGTCCCGTCTCGTATGACCTTAGCTGTTGGTGGGACGTAAAACTAAAACTCACTCACTGACTCACTCACTCACTAACGTCAAAGATAAATAACTGACCTTAAAAAGTATGGCAACGATCTTTGAAAGGCTTTTTCAGAAAAGTGTTCATGTTTCATCTTATTTGGTTTATTTGATTGTTTATTGTTTGTTTCTTTGCTTTCGTTCAGAAAACACGGGTATTTTGTATTCGTTAAAACCGCGTTTATGAGGGTGAACACTCTATAATTTAAACCGTTACCTTTTAAAACCCCACCTTCCTGATTTAACCCATTTTTACCTGGGGCCAGTTGTTCAAAACTAACGACGTCGTAAGTTAACGTATCGTTAAAACTTTGATTATTTATTTTGGCAAATATGCTAATATTTTTGCTGAAAAAAATGTGAGCAGCTTTTGCGGAAGCAAAAGCTGCTCACATTTTTTTCAGCAAAAATACCAAAAAATTATATATTAAACTTGCTAGAACAGTTAACAATATGACCACTAACGAGCTCGTTAAGCTAACGATGCTTTGAACAGCTGGGCCCAGGAGTACTCTTCCATTGCTATATGTTGGACAAGTGCATCCACCATTAAAGGGGTATCAGGCCTTTTCTTCTTATTTTATTCTATTCTTTGACAGAAGATTTTGTTTAAGCAAATAGTGCAGGCGCGTGGGCCTGCACTGTTTGTCAATGTACCCATTTAGGGGTTTCCCGCATGCAATGGGTTAAAATTCATTTTAGGGTGTCCTTTCAGGGGCTTGTTTACGTCATACACAATACCAGGAAACTTACGTAAGAAATCATAGGCAGATTCCAGGCGGCTGCTACCTTAGCCTCAACGCTACAACTGTCCTCTAATCCAATGAAGGCTACCGCCCCTTGTCGCCACTGGTCTGTCAGTAACTTTGTACTGACCAAGGTATTCGCCATCGTGTCTCCCCATATAAATACAATTTTATGGTTTGGGAGAACATTCGGGTCAGCATTAATCTGTTCAATAGCTAACGTGAGCGCCCCCGAGATGGCTCTACCTTGTTTTCCACGCATAAACACGTCCGTCTTATCCACAGTCAAATATCCAATTAGGATTGACGAAACGTTGTTTTCCGACACAAGAGATTGCCAAGTTTTAGATATAACAAATGAAATAATTATAACCTGCACAATTCCTTGTATACAGTTTATCATCGTTAAGCAGAAAAAAATATTTTAAAATTTAAAAGCGTTTACAACAGGTTAATTGAATGTTTCTTTATTTGACATCCATTGTTAAAGCAAATATTTGCAAGAAAATAAAAAAATAAAATTACTTTTCCAAAATGTGTGACGATATATTTCAAATAACAAAATAACAATCACACTCTATACATGTATTTATTTTTCAATCGCATGCACTAGCGTACTAACGCATTACGTTGTATACATGTTCACAATGAATCTACGAGTGGATTTAAGAGAATTTACTTGAATTCTGATATCTTCCTTGTCAAACAAAATTAATAAATAACTTCAACAAAGAATCAGAGGAAACAGATGGTCGAGGTAATATCCATTCACAATAATCTAAGAATGCAGTTTCAGAAATCATTGATAACACTTCATATCCATTACGTCTGTATCAGAGGCACTTCATCTCATATCCGGAGATCGGCAGTAACTGCTGTTTTCTTGAGTGGACGCCGTTATCAGGACAGCTTATAGAGAATGCGACAGAATGACATCTGCGACAAGCGATGGCTCGGGTCAGGCTGCGCAGGTGCGCAGGCTTACCCAAGCCATCACTGTTTGTTCAATGGATTTAATTTCTCATATAGATGTCGCTTTGAGCAGATGGTGTCTCTGACTTCACGGCGAATCTCTCCAGATCAATCTGGCTCTACGAAAGGTCTGTAAGCTGTATTTAGAAATATTTAGACGTGGCTTCTAAGCAGCTGTGATGACGCCTACTTCAGCGTCTTAACAATCGATCTTAGACTACACCTGAAATGGCACTGAAATATGACATTTTTTCCTAGACATGCTATGATAGGATTATTAGAGATATTGAATGACTTGACAAGATTGTTTAAAGGATCTGGTATCTGAAAGGAAACATCCCTTAAAGACCTGACAGTGACAAATATGGTATATATTGAAATTCCAGTATAAGACCAGCTAGAATTTAGACTAAATCTTCTTTAAAAACATATTTATAGGTTTCAGTTTTTCTGTTTGTTTTACTTCTACTTTGTGTTTTTTTTTACACCCAGTGTCCTAGTGTTTTAAGGTCAAGAATACGTCATTGGGCTCTCCCTTAGATATTTTTTGCATCTGAGTACTTCTCAACATTATTCACCGAAACATGCAATAAAATGATATGTTACTGAGTTCGTTTAGCCGCCATGACTATGAAAACCAGAATAATTTGTATAGAAAGAAATCGGAATCCGGCGAAAATTGTTGAATTTTCAAACTTTTTGGCCAACAGAAAATAAACTGGCTTATAGAATTTTTTCGAAAAACTGATATTTTGTGTCGTATTTATTGTTGATTAGAATGAGGTGAAAAAAAGTCCTTGACTACCAAGTTAGTTTAAGGGCTATAGCAGCGAGGAAAAGTATAGGGTAAGTATAAGTTTGGCGCATTTTGACGTAATTTGTAAATGACGTTTCAGAAGGGTGCCGACAACTTTTCTTTAAGTTGTAGCCTGACAAAAAGAGCAAACAGAACATAATTTCCAAAACATCATGCATTAGCAAATATGTCAACAGCCCTTTTAGTCGCTAGTCGGGGCATTTTTCCGGATGTAAACCCGAGGGGAAAAAAACTCTATTCTTGTGTTCCCCAAACATAGATTCTGTGTGCCCGTGAGTACGAAAGCCGGGTAGGGCCATTTCTTATTTCTAACTTCTAACTTCATACTTCATACTTCATACTTCATACTTCATACTTCTTACTTCTAACTTCTAACTGCTTTCGTACGTGAGAGAGGCTTGGTAAAACAGTTTTCCACTTATGCATACAATAATGTTTCAGCAAAAATAACGAAAATAACCGTAAGACCGCTGCATACCTCACTTCGCCTTGTATAGTCTTTCAAAACGCAGTGAGACATGACTGCACTTTTATTTTTGGACTAGTCCGCGTTTTAGGTAAATCGCCTTCAGTTGGGATTTTATATTGGGCGATATAGTTTTACTGAGGATCGTACTGCATCATATTAACAACTTGGCCACGACATATACATAATGGCATTATCAAAAAACTTCATTATAGTTTTAAAATCCTATAAAAAAGAAATCCGAAACCTGCTTCCCCTAGAACATGGAACAGTCTTATCACGCTTGAACATTGAACTCTCAAAGGTCGCTGATAAACTATAGTAGGCAGCGTTTCTTGGCTGTAAGATTTGATCGGGTTATGTAAAACGACCACAGTTATTTGGTACTGTGAAGACTATGAATAGAGAGCGAGAGTATACAAACTGATCTCAGTTGTCGCTAAATGTTCGTGCTATTTCATCACGTGAAATGAAGACCCCCTATACCCCACTTTATTTAGAGAAAAATGGGGTTTACGGGGGTATACATTATTTTTCTTATTTTTGCTCCAAGACATAGGTTATGGGTACTCGTTAGAACCGCCTCAATGAGGCGTTTCTAACAAGCACCCACAACCTATGTTTGCAGTATTTATAAGAAAAATATCACAGATTTTCATCAGAAAAATGCCATTTTGGAGATGTGAAAAAATGCCCTATGTAGCACGGCTGTTTTATTGTAATGTTACATTTTCTCATGACTGTTTATTGTAATTTTTTATTTAAGCGAATTTATTTGAAACTTTGCAGTAAACTGCATGCAGTTGTGAATGTTGTATTGCTATACGGCATAGCAATAAATAAATAAATAAATAAATAAATAAATAAATACTGCAACGTGTTTATACAACAGAGACTTAAGTTTTTCTTTATCATTTAACCGACATGGTAAGGGAGAATAAGAAGGTTTTCAATGAAGACGTTTGTTTTGGTATCCAATGACGTTGCCGGTCAACGCGCATAAAGTTTGGCAGCGACGTCATTTACGTATTCTTGATCTTAAAGCCTTTTGAACAGTCCAAAAGGTGGTCTTAATACAGGAATTGTTCTGTACTGCATTTGTAAATATACGTAATAAGGTTAACAGATAGCAAGGAACAGCTGTAGAAGACAGACAATTTTTATGGCAAACATTTGGTATATTCTACCAACACTGTAGACCAGGGTAGACCAGGGCAGATCAGAGTTGTCACGGATAAGATTGGCAGGGCAAGGCAGTTCAGAGATTGTCAATATACTCGTGTGTCAAATTCGCTGAGTTGGTTTAAACAATAGTTTATTAAGTATATAAATTTACAACACAAACATACACAAATGACACAAAAGGATCAGATAACATGCTAATCGTAGCTTATGTGAAATCTTCTCCTAGCATAAATGGAAGGTACAAACCAACGAGTGTAGAATACAAATTCGCTGAGTTCACCAGAAGATTCGGTAGATTCGGTAGAGTGCCTTTCGCATGTTTTTGCAAGAGGACCAAATGGCGAGATACATTATAGTGTTGTTCACTAGTCATCACAGGTAGATCTCTAACACTGAAAATTCCATTGACCTTGGTTCTAGGGAGTTTGCTAGGCTTGTGATATACAGTATGTTTGTGTTACAGCTGGGCTCATAAAATCGATTGACTTGATTTACCTTTTTGTTCATAGGATATTCCAAAGGCAGGTACAAACGATAGCTCCGCTCTGCCAATCTAATCTGCGACTACTATACCTATGGAAACAGTGAAAATCCAGATAAGATGGCTCATGAGCCATCTCATCATGGTCTGCGTGCTATCCTGTTAATGGTAATTAAGAAATGAATGTTATTTAATTACCTTTATTACTTATACATGTATTTACATTATGTCCCATCCATTACATGCCGAAAAATATTGACAGCGGGACAGCGTCGTTGGCGCCTTACGTCGCCATCGTCCAATCAAATTGAAGAGAACCATTGTAAATGTATTCATTGAAATATAAAAACAACATTGCTTCCCAGTAGTTATAACTTTAGTGGTTTTCTGTAAATCCATTGAGAATGTAAATATTTAGGGGATAACTGTGTCGAAAATTGTGATTTTGGTAGGTTAATCGTCGGTTTAATGGTCGGAAAATTCGTTCTACGGTGAATTTGCGACCGTAAAGCCGGCGTTTTACCCCTCCCCTGCCCAAATGATATATAAAGTTATCCCACATTCTAACGCATATTTTCACTTCTTTTGTTTAAAGAACGTTTTGCCTTAAACGGCAAGCACAGTGAGCTGCGTAAAACCACATACCAACCAATGAAAATTTACGTTACATGGTGACGACGGATTTCCGACAGTATATCCCAGAATATACCGTGGCAAATTTTTGACGTTATCCAATCACACGTCGCGTTACATAGCAAGTGCATTAGAATGAATAAACGTCCTAATTACGGAAGAGTCGAATTCAGAAAGGGTTAAAAGGTTTTAAGAAACTCAGGGATGAAAGGGCAAAAATTCCCGCAGATGGCAGGATGCAAACCTGTGCCATTTGTTTGAAAGTCCAATGCTCTAACCACTCAGTCAAGAAGTCGACTCTTTGCCTCAGTGACTATAGCACCGGACTTTTGCCATAACCGAACAGAACAGAACAAAACATTATCCATGAAAACATCTCAGGTCACGTATGGGGCATATGAGATAAATGATTCTTGCACACCAGACAAGGAAATCCGTGATTTTACCCTGTGATAGAAATAATGTTCTAACCCTGGTGTTCCGACCCCAAATCGAATATAATCGCGTGTTTGATAAATGTACTTGTTGATTACAACCTCATTCGCGGCGTCGTCATGCGTGACGTCACAAAACATTCCTGTTGTGTCATCAAAAAATGGCGGACGTCGGTAACCGAAGTGACAGCAGCATTAAAAATTCGCAATAGAAATGGAAGGTATGCAAGAAAAAGAATCGAATATGGGTGTGAGGGGAGGATAGAAAAATCAGTCCCGAGGGATCACTGTCCGGCATCACTCGGCAAGCCTCGTGATGCCGGACAGTGACCCTCGGGACGGATTTTTCCATCCACCCCTCACACCCATATAAGATACTTATATTACATAAAATGATAGCATGACGACGTAAATAACAACCGCACCCACTCAGTCGGAACAGTACCCACTTAGTCGCTGTCTCTACAACACAGCATCCCAGCCTCTGTATCAGAAATGCCTTTTCTCGTGATGTTGGTCGCATCCTAATATACGTTGGTATGGCAGAAAAACAGCATTTTTTAAGTTCTAACTTTGTAGTCGTAGACAAGATTGACTAGGCGATATTCAGGTGTTGTCAATATATAGCTGGTGCAATTTGACATGAGACTGACCTTTATGCAAAGACTTAATTAGTCAGTGTTATCGCCTAATAGGTCGGTTTTCGTAAATTGCTCGTGAATTTTCGGCCCACTACCGACCTCTCTGTATTGAATAACAACATCGACATTTTCGGACGACGGCGAAGATAAATATATGCATTTAATCGGGTGTGAAATTATGGTAATAGATGTCAACAGTCTCATGTCAAACTGTTCGAACTATATGTCAAATTCGCTGGGTCCACCAGAATAGCCCCCGCCCATCGAAGCTTGAAGAAATATATGGGCTGCATGATGCTTCCACGCAGAGCTGAATCCGACCCGCACACAAGTACTGGTAAACCGCTTAGAGGATCTAAGCCTGCCCAGGCAAAGCGATGCGTACGAGCCGGATCGTCCATGCTTATAAACCCTATTGGTTTCATTGGGCGACAGGGCTTGAGATGTCATTTCATCTCAATGTCGGGTAAAAGTCCCACAAAATTGGAAGCAACGTCTTCAAAATGACCTTTACAGTGTTGATGGGGACGTTAAACCTCAAATCAAACAAACAAACAAAACCAGAATATTCGATAGAGTGCATTTCGCTTGCATTCTGCAAGCGGACCAAATGGCCAGATATACGCCACAGCTTTGTGTTACAGTTGAATTCACACAACCGGGTGACTTGGTTTACCTTTTGTTAATAGAACATTCCAAAGGCAGGTGCAAACGTAGATCCCCATAGCCAGTCTTATCTGCGCCTACTATACAAATAATACCAAATGCAAAAATAAAACAAATACTCGCCTAAGTATTTAGAAGGATGGTCCACATTACCTGTCGTGGTCAAGCAATATGTGACAATAGCGTCAGATAGTGAACGTTTTGCTCAGTGAACCAAGCGGCCTGAGTTCGAATCCCACCGCAGGCAGCGATGTTCTTCACCTATGCTTCTATCTATCTATCTATCTATCTATCTATCTATCTATCTATCTATCTATCTATCTATCTATCTATCTATCTATCTATCTATCTGTCTGTCTACTAAGAAAAAGACCGGCCCAAGTACCGAACCTTGTCAGACACCAGTTAAAACAGGGACTGGATCGGACGCTTGGTCATCAAGTTCATCTTGTTGTGTGCGCCCCGAGAGCCATGAGCTAATCCACCTATGTTTGGATCCTCTTATCCCATAGCATTCCAGCTTGTACAATAGCCTTCTGTTAGGTGCCTTGTCAAAGGCCTTGGCAAAGTCAACGGTAATTAGGTCAGTCTGTTTGTGGCTATGGTTCATGGCCGCATCCAGATTGCTTACAATGGCATGGTAAAATCGGACTAATTGGGTTTCACAAGACCTGCGGAAACCATGTTGACAGTCAGCAAGAATGCTTTCAAAGACCAGGTGCTTGTTAATATGGCTAATTAGTATATGCTATAGGGTTTTGCAACAGATACATGTAAGCGACACTGTTCTATAATTTGCAGCATAATATTTCTCTCTTTTTTATAGACCGGAGCAAGTGATTCATTAAAGACAGAGGAGAAATTTCAGCACTACATTCTTTAAGCACCCTGGCATTCAGGTCGTCCGGCCCAGGTGCTTTTTTATATTTTGAGCTTATCCAACAGTTTAGCGACACCTTGGGGTCAACTGTTATGCCCCCCCCCCCCTCCCCCCCCCCCCTCCCACACACACACATAGAGGGAAACGGGCTATCACATTTGGATAGAAACTCACCACCAGATTCACGAGTAAATGCAGACTGAAACTGTTTATTAGGCTACATATATTTGCCTTAACGGGGGCGTCAGTTTTCAGAATTTCATTTTCCCTTAGTGAGGTATACTTCTTTTTAAGGAATTTACAAATGACAATACCACTCTTCTGGGGACCATCGGGATCTTTATTGTCGTCTTCAAAGGTAAATATGCTGGAAACATGCTCCAAATATACATATCTTAATACTGTTTGTACATGTGCTCCGAACCTTTTGTAATGGTTCTTAACGTCAGGATTGCGAGACTTGCGCGCACGAAAGTACCCAGCAGGCACACGTCGCAAGGGCAACGTCATATCAACGTCGGTGCAACGTCACCACGTTGCACCGACGTTGATGTGACGTTGCATGAACGCCATGACGTCGCACCGACGTTGATGTGACGTCACAATTACGTCGTGTGCCTGCTGGGTACATTCCATCACGAAAACACGCCTATATTATTCTGACCCCCTTGAATCCTACTTTTATACAGTAAAACTGGGATTTACAGGGGTAAACCAGAGGTAAACCATATTATTCTTAATCTGCTCAAAAATATAGATTGTGAGTACTTGTGAGAACCGTCTCATCGAGGCGGTTGTAACGGGTACCCACAATCTATATTTTGAACAGAAGTAAGAACAATATCACAATTTGTCTTCTAAAAGTTTAGGTTTTAGGTGGTAAAACTTACGGTGTTTTTGTATAGGCATGTTTTCGTATTATGTCACGTGTTCTAAGTAAGTGTTTGATCGAGTGAGTGAGTGTTTGAGTTTTACGTCCCACCAATAGCTAAGGTCTTAGGTCAAACTGAGACGGGACCTCGGTTTAAAGACTCATCCGAAAGTCTGGAGAAGCCCGGCACCGATCCTGCGATCCCTTGTACACAAGGCGAGTAGCGTAACCACTGCACCACGGAGGCTTGTGGGTAGCAGTGGTATACATGTCACTGCCTCTCTCTCGCGCGCGCGTGATCACATCATGAATGATTCAATAAGCTTGGACCTTTCATCACAATCGAACTAAAATAAATTAGTATAAACTAAACTGAATATATAGAGGATATTTACTTTTTGGAGACGAATCCCAAAATATTTCATCGAGAGTGTTGAAAGCATCAGAAAATTCTAATGTTTTCAACACACGAGATGAACTATTTTTGGTATTTATCGAATACAAGGTGAATTTTCTATTTATTTTATACGAAACTTTGGCGATGTACTGTAATTGAACAACTGTTTGTAACATGCTTTGCACTCGTGAAAACTTCTGGGCCCAGTTGTTCAAAGCATCGTTAGCTTAACGGGCTCGTTAGCGGTCATAATGTTAACTGTTCTAGCAAGTACAATATCTAAAACTTTGGTATTTTTGCAGAAAAAATGTGAGCAGCTTTTGCATATGCAAAAGCTGCTCACATTTTTTCAGCAAAAATATGAGCATATTTCCCATAATAAATTATCAAAGTTGTAACGATACGTTAACTAACGACGTCGTTAGTTTTGAACAACTGGCCCCTGGTGTTTTCGTTGAAATATTGGTATTTATCGAAAGCAAAGTTTGTTTGTTTGTTTGATTTGAGGTTTCACGTCCCCGCCAAAAATGTAAAGGTCATTTTGGAGACGTTGCTTCCAATTTTGTGGGACTTTTACCCGACCTTGAGATGAAATGACATCTCAAGACCTGCCGTCCAATGAACCCAAAAGGGTTTATTAGCATGGACGGGCCGACTCGAACCGCTTTGCCTGGGCAGGCTTTGATCCTCTAAGCTGTTTACCAGTACTCGTGTGCTGATCGGTTTCAGCTCTGCGTGGAAGCATCATGCAGCTCATCTACTTCTTCAAGCCCCAGTGGGCGGGGGCAAAGTACATTTCTTTTTTAAATAAATACGAAAAATAAAATAAACAAGTGCTAGTCCCGGCTGCTACTGTGAAAATTGCAGAGTCAAGTTATTTTTTTCTCACCATCATATATACCCGGCAAAAAAGTTCTGCACAACTGTTTTTTATTTTCGACCCGTTTGCCTAAAGCATAAATATACAGAAAAAATAAATACACCACAAGAAAATTTAATTCAATCCTGATTAGAAACAGAAATCAAAACAAGAATATCATCACTGAGTCATGAAAAATGCTTCTCCGAAGGCACATGGGGTAGGTTGTCAAAAATAACAAAATCACAGTTTCTGAACTGTAACTTAATAACCAGTGCTTCAGCTGAAGTGCACGACCCGCCGGATGCTTTTAGCTTTATGAGTGTTACCATATATGGGTATGGCGGCCATTCTGGTCATGTGACCATGACCTAAAACGGTTCCCCCAATAAATGCGCCTTATCGTAAGGAGCAAAAATATATCTTATACTTTAGTACTGTATTCTGAATCGTTTGCAGGATAAAATGCATTCTCACTTTTCCAATACAAAAACATAAGTGCCAAAGTTTGACCTAGGCACAAAGAAGGTCAAGGTCAACCCAGGGTCACCATTTTAGCAATTTATGATGGGCCTACGTTCCAGATGCTATTTATCAAGTTTCGTGGAAATCTGCCCAGTGGTTCTGGAGAAGACTATTTTGAAGGGTTTTTTACCATATAAGGCTTGGCGGCCATTTTGGTCATGTGACCTGAATCCCATGAGCAAATTTTGGTTTCCCCCATCCCATAGAGGCTCCATATGAAATTTGACTTCAATCGGCCCAACGGTTTCCGAGGAGAAGCAGTTCGACAATTTTCACATTTTTCGCCTCGGCGAGGCTATACTGAATGGAATGTAATATTTCGCAAGTTCATTGGTTAGATCTCATTAATATCTATCAGTATGCCAAAAATTGTTTAACTATTCCAAGCGGTTAAGTCACTATCACCAATTTTCACAAACGGGTTACGGACGGACAGACAGGCAAACCATATATGGCTTGGCGGCCCTTTTGGTCATGTGACCTGGACTCCATGAGCAAATTTTGGTTTCCCCCATCCCATAGAGGCTCCATATGAAATTTGACTTCAATCGGCCTAACGGTTTCCGAGAAAAGCAGTTCGAAAATTTTCACATTTTTCGCCTCGGCGGGGCTATACTAAATGGAATGAAACATTTCTCAATTTCATTGGTTAGATCTCATTGATATCTATCAGTATGCCAAAAATTGTTTAAATATTCCGAGCGGTTAAGTCACTATCACCAATTTTCACAAACGGGTTACGGACGGACAGACAGATTGACAGACTGACAGACTGACAGAATGACAGAATGACACGGTGATTTTAGGGCACTCTTAGAAAATCAACCGACTTCAGTCGGTCGCTTTTTCTGCGGGTCGTGCAATCAATAATGGGTATAGCCACCAAGTTTCACACGAAACTCTTCAAGTCTCCTGCTCATGGAATTCACCCGTCACTGTATATGATGCTGAGGAATCGCAGCCCATTCTTGGAGTAGAAGTCCCTGCAAGTCTGTTGTGTTGATTGACCCGTTTGTTTACAGCCCGACCAGGAATATCCCACAAATGTTCAATGCACGCCAAGTCAGGGGACATCGGTGGCCACTCAAGTCTCTGCACACCATTCTGCTGCAGGAAAGCATCGACAATCCTGGCACGATGTGGTCTCGCATTGTCGTCCTTGAAGATGGAGTTCTGGCCCATCTGTCTGAGATACGGTACAACATGGGGTATTAGAATTTCGTCAATGTACGGACGACCATTCAAGTTTCCGGGCAATACGACAAGGGCAGTTCTGCCATTAGAACCGATAGCTGCCAAACCATTACACTGCCGCCGTTGGAAGCTGTTGTTGGTAGGACATAGGCTCAAGGTGCCTCTCCCCAGTGCGACGCCAAACTCTGATCCGATCATCAATCTTCCGAAGACAAAATCTCGACTCGTCGAAAACAAGAACTTCCGACCACTGCCGTTGGTTCCATCTGCCATGTCGTGTATAAAACTGGCGCCGTAGAGCCCTGTTCTGTTGAGAAAGCTGAGGCTTCCTAGCCGGTTTTCTGGATTTGAACCCCGAGGCTCGAACTCTGTTCCTGACTGTCTGCACCGATATTCGACGTGCGCCAGGCCCCCGTTGTTGTCTCAGCATGCTATCCAGACTGGGACCATCAACAAAACGCCGCCTTGCTACAGTTACCGCAATGTATCAGTCTTCACGATGAGTGGTAACTCTCGGTCGTCCGGATCTGGGTCGGTTGGAAACAGCCCCTGACGAATGCGGACAATAGTGCTGCGATGCACGTTGAACTGATTAGCAACATCTTGCGGATGAGCCCCCTCCTCTAAACGCCCAAGCTCTTTCTTCATCGGTTAGCTTTCTCAAAGCTCGGAATGGTCGAGCATTCGCCATTGTTGTAACCAAACGCTTAATAATGGGCGATTAAAATTGATTTAATGAAATGATGAACATCTTTAAAAAATCAAAAAATGCAGTTGGATATGTAACCTGGTGAGCACTTTTAATTCCATGCATGTTATTGGATAAGAAATTTGATGGTGCCTTTTGACAGAAATGTTCACTTTTAAAATCGCATGCAGCAACAACAAGAGCAGCATTTTACCAAAATTAACCAAAGACCCCTTAAAATAATGCCTTTCGTCCTATACACGTTTAAACGTCATAAGCCAACAGACGAACAGGTAATAAACGATCGCATTGAAAATCGATAATTTTGTCATTTTTGACTGCCGACTCCAGGTGCCTTGTCAAGTCAAAATCCCCAGCATTTCTTGTGCGATTTTGATTCTGTTTAAAGCAAACTGTTTCCAAAAGGGTAAGCTAAAAGTTGATATATAATATGTTAACAGTTACTACATGTGAGTAAAATAAATTGGCAAAAACCCCAGTTGTGCAGAACTTTTTTTGCCGGGTATATTTTCATACAGTGAAAGTATTATTTTTGTTTGTTTGAAATATGCACTGACTTTATTGCTAAGTATACAATAAATTGTAATTTATACCACCAAAGAAAAAAAAAAACAATGAAAATTTTCAGATAAAAATGTTTTCATATTTCTGCTCAAAACATAGATTGTGGGTAATCGTTAGTGAGGCGGTTCTAACGAGTACCCAGAACCTACGCCTTTGATCAGAAATAGTAAAAAAAAAATAATGAATACCCCTGTAAACCCCTGTTTCATTACAATCGAACTTCAATGGCTCGAACACCTTTGGGACCATGAAAATCTGTTCGAGACAGCGGTAGTTCGAGCCACTGAGGGCTACTGCCAGGGGGCATAACGAGATACTTTTGGACATCTTTTCGGTGTTCTGTATTGAAAAGTGTATGCTGTGTGTACTCATTAGAATCGCCTCATCGAGGCGATTCTAATGAGTACACACAGCATACATTTTCATGATAAAAAAACGAAAATATCCTAAATATTACCCTCCCTATTTCTTATGTAGAGAAATTCCCTAGGGACTCAAGAACGGGCTCGACCCAGCCATGGTAAACGTGTCATCGGTGTTCGAGCGATCGAAGTTCTACTGTATATGCGGCAGGTTAACAAGTTCGTGAGATGAACACCCCTACTAAACATCACGCTATATAGAGAAAACTGGGGATTACATGGGTATACATTATTTTCTTATTTCTGCTCCAAGACATAAGTTGCGGGTACTGGTTGGTTGGTGTATCCGTTGGTGACAAATTTGTTCTTGTTATGCGATCTACTTCCACATTTCACCATTGATTGACTTCAAATTTTGCGTATGCATTCACAATATAGTATAGATGTGCGTGACATAAATTTCATTCATATGCCTCAAGTCAAGGCCTCTATTGCTAAAAATAGAATAGAAGTCTGTGTATTCGTCGGTGATACATGTTTTTTCTTGTGTTGCAAACTTCTTCCACATTTCTTCACCGATTGACTTCACATTTTCATATTCAGTCACAATATGATGTAGACGTGCGTGACATACATTTCATATGCGTCAAGTCAAGGTCAAGGTCACTGTTGTTAAAATAGAATAGAAATCCCTGACAACGATCTTGTTACCGGCCCCGATAGCTCAGTTGGTAGAGTGTCCGCTCCGGGGAACGGGAGGTCAGGGGTTCGATCCCGGGCCGCGACATACCAAAGTCGTTAAAAATGGTACTAGCTGCTCCTCGCTTGGCACTCAGATTTACGGGGTAGAGCTAGGACTGGTCGACCTAGTGTCAGGATAATGTGACTGGGTGTGGTATCATGTAATGTGTCTGGGACATGATACTTCAGTGAGGCAGCACTATAAAAGTGAGCATTGAGCTCCCTGTCGCAACCAGACACCGTCGTGATATGACTGAAAAATTGTTGAAAGCGACGTTAAACCCGAATTCACACACACACACACACACACACACACACACACACACAACGATCTTGTTATGCGAACTACTTTCATATTCCTCCACTTAAAAATTTGCATATGCATTCACAATATGGTGTAGATGCGCGTGACATAAATTCCATATGCGTCAGTCAAGGTCAAGGTCAAGGTCACTGTCGCTGAAAATAGAATAGAAATCCATGACAACAATCTTGTGATGTGATCTACTTCCACACTGCTCCACCGATTGACTTCAAATTTTGCATATGCATTCACAATGTGGTGTAGATATGCAAGACATAAATATTATATGCGTCAAGGTCAAGGTCCCTTGCTAAACTAGAATTGAGTTCCATGAGCGAATTACTTCCACCTATCTCCACCGATTGACTTCAAATTGTGCATATGCATTCACAATGTGTTGTAGCTGTGTGTGCCATAAATTTCTTATGCGTCGAGACAATGCCAAGGTCACTGTTGCTAAAAATAGAACAGAAATCCATGACAAAAATCTTGTGATGCAAACTTATTTCACATTTCTTCACCGGTTGAGTTCAATTTTTGCAGATACTTTCACAATGAGGCGTAGATGTGGGTGACATACGGGTTAAGTCAAGGCTAAGGGCACTGTTGCTAAACAAAAGAAAAATCTATTGATGCGAATAACTTTCACATATTTTCACCTATTGAGCTCAAATTTTGCATAGGCATTCAGAATGAGATGAAGATGTGCGTGACATATATATCATATAAATCATGTCAAGGTCAAGGTCACTGTTGCTAAAATAGAACAATCTTGTGATGCGAACTACTTCCCGGACCCCGAACATAGGGGCTTGTAGAAAAAGAAGGGCTGCATGATGCTTCCACGCAGAGCTGAAACCGACCGCTTTCGAGTTCTAGTTCACCGCTTAGAAGATCTAAAGCCTGCCCAGGCAAAGCGTTGCGAGTCGGACCGTCCGTGTTTATAAACCCTATTGGTTTCATTGGGCGACAGGGCATTTCATCTCAATGCCGGGTAAAAGTCCCACAAAAGTGGAAGCAACGTCTCCAAAATGACCTTAACAGTGTTGACGGGGACGTTAAACCTCAAATCAAACAAACAAGTCAAACAAACGAACTACTTCAACATTTCTTCACCGACCGTGAGTTCAAACTTTGCATATGCATTCATAATGAGATGTAGTTGTGCATGGCATGCATTTCATATGCATTAGGTCAAGGTCAAGTCACTGATGCTAATTGTGATGAGATTTTTCAGCCACGGCGTTCAAATTCTGCATATGCATATTCCATGAGGTCTTTACATTACGCAAACACGCCTATACAAATACATTGCCACCTTTATCGCCGAGAAAAATGAAAATTTTTAAATGAAAAATTGTGATATTTTTCTTATTTCTCAAAATATAGATTGTGGGCACTTGATAGAACCGCCTCATCGAGGCGGTTCTAACGAGTACCCACAATCTATTTTTAGAGCAGAAATAAGAAAATTAAGGTATACCCCCGGAAACCCAAGTTTTACTATACAAAAGTGGGGTTCAAGGGGCTCAAAAGTATATAGGCGTGTCTTCGTGATGTGTTCGTGACGTAAGTTTCATATGGGTTAGGTCTAGGTCAAAGTCACTGTCCCTAGCTTTTGTTTAGAAATGTGTTTTGATAACAGCTGGGGGGGGGGGGCTATAGAAGTCAGATTCTCTGACAGTTATTTTTTCTGTCGTTTTTTGTTGTTGTTTTTTTTTTGTCTCTGTCTTTTATAAAACAAATGGCTGTACACACAACATTCTCTTTCAAGATGAAATGAGAAAAATCCCCATGTACAGTAAAATTCCTATATTAAGACCACCTTTGGGGCCGTTCAAAACTGATCTTTAAGTTCAAAAGTGGTCTTTAAGTTCAAAAGTGGTCTTTAAGACCACTTTTGAACAGTCCCAAAGGTGGTCCCTGACCAGAAGACATTTTATGCAGAAACACGAGGAAAAAATAGCTGCAATCTTCAAAATAAGCTTTTTAAAGCAGAATTGATCTTAATTTTACGTGGTCTTGCTGTTCACGACAACCCCTATCTTTGCAAACAATGCAGATCCAGATCAGATGGCTTCTGAAGAAGCCATCTGATCTGGATCTACACTGTTTGGCATTCAGTTTATGAATTTGTAGCAATAAATTACATCAAGTAATTTTATTGGTTGATAGACAGAAATGGGTGTGGCTTAAATGAATACTCAGCAAGATAAGGGATAATAGCGGAATTTCACTGTATTGATATCCGGAACTAAGAGATGAATTGTCTATGGACACTATAACAAGTACGAATTAGCCATGGTAAATGAGCTATCCGAATTCGAGTTATCGAAGTTTCACTGTTTCATAGTTGTATATACAACAAGTCCGTGAAATGAAGACCCCCCTATACCCCACTTTATATAGAGAAAACTGGGGTTTACGGGAGTAAACATTATTTTTCTTATTTCTGCTCCAAGATATAGGTTGTGGGTACTCGTTAGAACCGCCTCAATGAGGCGGTTCTAACGAGCACCCACAACCTGTGTTTGCAGTATTTATAAGAAAAGTATCATGGATTTTCATCAGGAAAATGGCCATTTTGGAGATGCGAAAAATTGCACTATGTCGCACGGGTGTGTTATCGTAATGATAAAAAGGTGTGGTACAATATAAATGCTTGTTTGAGTTGAGGTTTAACTGCCCGTCAACACATTATATGTCATTTTGGAGACATTGCTTCCAATGCTGTGGGACTTTTACCCCACATAAGTATGTCATGTTGTATAAGTATGTCAGGTTTATTTTGCTTGGGCTGGGTTTGTACTTAAAACAAACAGTTTAGGTCCAGACCAGATGCCGCATTCTGCGTTGTCTGACCCGAATTCACACTGTTTGACAATGTCCCAAAATGGACTGACAGGCATATATGGGTTTATAAGAAGGAGTGCATAGGAGATACTTCTTTTCTTTAAATTAAGACTCATTTTCATCTCATACTGTAAGATCTTGGAAATAACAGCAGAAATATACTAGGCGTCTGTTTGTTTGTTTGATTTGAGGTTTAACGTCCACGTCAACACTGTATATGTCATTTTGGAGACGTTACTTCCAATTTCCAACATTGAGATGAAATGACATTTCAAGCCCTGCCGCCCAATGAAACCAATAGGGTTTATAAGCATGACTC
The DNA here is from genome assembly GCA_963580285.1 of Lucinisca nassula. Lineage (NCBI taxonomy): Eukaryota > Metazoa > Mollusca > Bivalvia > Lucinida > Lucinidae > Lucinisca > Lucinisca nassula. The sequence goes on along the minus strand of OY757011.1, from coordinate 22,727,800 downwards.
GCACTGCTTTGCCTGGGCAGGCTTAGATCCTCTAAGCGGTTTACAAGTACACGTGTGCGGTTCGCGTGGAAGCATCATGCAGCCCATCTATTTCTTCAAGCACCGATGGGCGAGGGCCTAATATACTAAGCGTATGCATGTTCAATAATTCCACACTGACAAGGTAAATACCGACTCGTTAGTTACATGTTTAACCCTTGTCCAGACTCGACCTACTTGAGACATAGTGCATTTTTCAAATCTCCAAAATGGCTGTTTTTTTTTAAGTTTTTTTAAATCAGTGATATTTTCTTAATGTTATTGTAAACATAGGTTGTGGGTGCTCGTTAGAACCGCCTAATTGAGGCGGTTCTAACGAGAAACAACAACCTATGTCCATAGTGACTATCGCTGATTTTTGAAAACCAAGATTAGGGTTATTAAAAGAAAACCAGTGCTTCAGCTGAAGTGCACGACCCGCCGGATGCTTTAAGCTTTATAAGTGTTACCATATATGGGTATGGCGGCCATTTTGGTCATGTGACCTGGACCTAAAACGGTTCCCCCAATAAATGCGCCTTATCGTAAGGAGCAAAAATATATCTTATACTTTAGTACTGTATTCTGAATCGTTTGCAGGATAAAACGCATTCTCACTTTTCTAATACAAAAACATATGTGTCAAAGTTTGACCTAGGCACAAAGAAGGTCAAGGTCAATCCAGGGTCACCATTTAAGCAATTTATGATGGGCCTACGTCCCAGATGCTATTTATCAAGTTTCGTCGAAATCTGCCCAGTGGTTCTGGAGAAGACTATTTTTGAAGGGTTTTTACCATATATGGCTTGGCGGCCATTTTGGTCATGTGACCTGGACCCCATGAGCAAATTTTGGTTTCCCCCATCCCATAGAGGCTCCATATGAAATTTGACTTCAATCGGCCCAACGGTTTCCGAGGAGAAGCAGCTCGAAAATTTTCACTTTTTTCGCCTCGGCGAGGCTATACTAAATGGAATGTAATATTTCGCAAGTTCATTGGTAAGATCTTATTGATATCTATCAGTATGCCAAAAATTGTTTAAATATTCTAAGCATTTAAGTCACTATCACCAATTTTCACAAACGGGTTACGGACGGACAGACAGACCATATATGGCTTGGCGGTCATTTTGGTCATGTGACCTGGACCCCATGAGCAAATTTTGCTTTCCCCCATCCCATAGAGGCTTCATATGAAATTTGATTTCAATCGGCCAAACGGTTTCCGAGGAGAAGCAGTTCGAAAATTTTCACATTTTTCGCCTCGGCGAGGCTATACTAAATGGAATGTGATATTTCGCAAGTTCATCGGTTAGATCTCATTGATATCTATCAGTATGCCAAAAATTGTTTAAATATTCCAAGCGGTTAAGTCACTATCACCAATTTTCACAAACGGGTTACGGACGGACAGACAGACTGACAGACTGACAGAATGACCGAATGACAGAATGACACGGTGATTTTAGGGCACTCTTAGAAATCAACCGACTTCAGTCGGTTTCTTTTTCTGCGGGTCGTGCAATATTGAGTCGCGTTATTTTTATCGATGTTACATGAAGGCAAGAGTGTTGCATTTGGAAAAAAAATGCATACCCAGATCAGACGCCGCGAAATGCGGCGTCTGCTCAGCGGGCTGCTCTGCGGCTACACTGACTGCTTTAAATACTGGTATTTAAGGTATAAGTCTCGGTTCATATCAATTCTGAAATAGATGACAGTATTCCTACACATAGAATGTTCCATATACGGTTTGAAATTATCCCTTTTTATTTTGATTCCAATGTATGTTACTGCGTAATATTAATTAAGCCTGCCTCTCCGAACAACAACAAAGATTATCCCTTACAACTCTTCAACAGTGTAGATCCTGATTTGAAGACTCTGAGCAATCTTATCGGGATACATATTGCTTACCAATCAGCTAGACGCCTTATTTAATAGAATAGACTTGCCCAACTTCAGTGATGGAAGAGTGCACTCCAGAAACACAAGGGTGAGATGGTTTGAGGGTAAATAAATCAAAGCACTGACAGCACTAATTAGCCGACTGTCTGAATGCATGCTATGAAAATTGTCATGCTTTAGTTCTTTTACCTAATGCAAACATCGTAGTCCATGGTCAGATGACGCGTTCTGCGGCGTCTGAGACCGCGGCGTCTGATCTGGGTCTACACTTTTTGCCAAACCAAACACATGATTCCAGTCCAGATTTTACAGATAACTCTCTTACATGTACGCAACACCCTAACCTCATAGTGGAACAAATAACACGGCTACTTTTTGTTCGATTATTTGCCAATCGACCCAAAGTTACTAAACAGGAAATCTCTTCAGTGATGAAATCCATGTGACTGTCACTGACTTGTCGGAATAACTTTTAGAGAGAACGTGGCGTCTGATCAAGGCTTTCACTGTTTTAATTTCTCAATAAATTTCTGAGACAACCATTGTATAAACAGCTGACAGGTTGTGCTCTTAAGACTTCATTTCACGAGGGCGGTGTCATGTCACGAACTCCATGTACTTGATGTATGTTGTTTGATCATGCCGTTTGTTTCATATTATATCGTGCATATTAAAAAGCGTTTGTTAACGCCAACGGCATAGGTTGTATGCACCTTTAGTATGCGTTCGACTGACTCCTTAGCGACACGAAATGGTTTCAGTGCAGTTGACCCAATTCTTTGGATATTCGCTCTTCACATCCCACGGCTCAGCTGTTATCTCAAAATCGCTCTTAATCCGATTGTAATGTTTTCTTAGCAACATGAATGCTGGGAAAATTGTCCTGAATCGTAACAGCTAAGACGATTGCATTTTACCCTTCCTTTCCTGTTCTTTCAACAAACAATGTTAACCCAGATCAGGCGCCGCTTTGCGGCGTTGGATCTGGGTCAACAATGTTTCGATAACGCAAAAGATTGGTTACAAAGATTTTACAGATCACTGCATTACACAAAACTGCCGTCGCAGCTATTTTTCAGGCGCAAACTTTCAGTTTACACCCAATTTTATACCATGTAAACCCGCTGAACACGTCTAAATCGACACGAAATCGCTATTTAAACATCACGGAAACACGCCTATATAATTTTGACCCCCTTGAACCCCACTTTTATATAGTAAAACTTGGGTTTGCATGGGGTAAACCTTATTTTTCTTATTTCTGCTCTAAAGTATAGACTGTGGGTACTCGTTAGAACCGCCTCGATGAGGCGGTTCTAACGAGTGCCAATACTCTCTATTTTGAGCAAAAATAAGAAAAATATCACCATTTTTACTCTTAAAAGTTTCATTTTTTTCGTTTTTCGGCGGTAAAGTTAACAATGTAATATGAAATAAAGGCACTGCCTTTTGAGCAAACACACTCATTTGCAACACTTAAGTTTTAATAGTGGTGTAAAACATAACAAGAGGGCCCAATGGCCCTATATCGCTCACCTGTGTACCAGAAAATCATTAGTGTAGGAGACCACTTGACATTGCTACATACTAAATATCTAAGCTCAGGCAAAGCGGTGTCCATGCTTATAAACCCTACTGGTTTCATTGGGCAACAGGGCTTGAGATGTAATTTCATCTCAATGTCTGGTAAAAGTCCCACAAAATTGGAAGAATCTCCAAAATGACCTATACAGTGTTGACGGGGATGTAAAACCACAAATCAAACAAAATCTGTGCCTTATGGTTTTAGAGAAAAATGATGCTTTTAAGTTTTTTCCAGTTTAAGTCTATAGGAGCTAATGAGCCCTGGGGCTGGACCAATTTTGACCCAAAGGGCATGGTTGGCAGGATTTATGTAGGCGACCATTTTGTGTTGCTATATACTAAATATCTAAGGTCTGTACTTCATGGTTTCAAAGAAGATGTTTGAAGCCTTTTCCATTATAAGTTTGTTGGAGTTTAGGGGCCACAGGATTTGGACCCAAGGGGCATGATTGGCAGGATTCATGTAGGCGACCACTCGACATTGCTACATGCTAAATACCTAAGCTCTGGGACATATGGTTTCAGAGAAGATTTTTTCCCCATTTTAAGTTGTTGTTTTTTTTTTTATTATTATTATTATAAGGGCCCTGTGGTTTCAGAGAAGAAGATTTTTGAAGTTTCTCCAATTTTAAGTCTATGGAAGCTAAAGAGCCCTGGGGTGGGGCCAATTTGGATCCCAGGGGCATAACTGGCAGGATTTATGTAGGTGGCCACTTGATGTTGCTACATACTAACCAGAGGACCAGTGGTCCTGAACCACTCACCTGTCTGGTGACAATTTTCCTACTTAGATCAGCAGAAAATGTCATTTACCCTGCTCATAAATTTGAAAATGCCATCTCAATATTTGTTGGCATTTTAAAACTTATGAGCAGGGTAAATTTCATGCTGAAGTGAGTTGAGCGTGAAAAAAGTTTTATAACCTCTGTGCCTATGCTTCAGACTGGTCCCCTTTTTGTCTATTTTCAAGTAGAAAAAATTAAAAAAAAAAACAATGACAACCGACGCTTAAAACTATAAACACCCTTTATTTATTTATTTTTATTAAACTCTTCACAAAATCAAATAGTTATAAGAAAAATATATAAATATATAGTCGTGGTGGCTATCTTGGTCATGTGACCTAGACCATATTGGCAACTTTTCATCTTGGTCATGTGATCTAGACCGTATTGGCATTTTTTCATTTGTTCAACTCACAAAGGCTCCATATTAAATTTCACTTAAATTGGCTCAGCAGTTTTGGAGAAAAAATATCTGAAATATGGATCCTGAATGACCTTGGTCTAAGGCCAATGAATGACCTTGACCTTTCTCACCCATAGATCTTCATGTATTCAGTTACTTTACCTGATCTACAAATTTTGGTGACACTGTCTTCAATGGTTTCCTATAAATCCATTATTTTCACTTTGCCCCACGCAAAAGCCTAAGTCGGCAAATTTGACATTGCTGTAAAATAGGTCAAGGTCAACCCAGGGTCACCAGTTGTACAAACCATGATGGGCCCGAGTACCATATGCTACATGCCAAGTTTCAAGGCCACTGGCGTTATGGTTCTGGAGAAGAAGATTTTTTTAAGGCTTTTTACCATATATGGGCATGGCGGCCATCTTGGGTCTAAGGCCAATGAATGACCTTGACCTTTCTCACCCACAGATCTTCATGTATTCAGTTACTTTACCTGATCTACCAATATTGGTGACACTGTCTTCAATGGTTTCCTATAAATCCATTATTTCCACTTTGCCCCATGCAAAAGCCTAAGTCGGCAAATTTGACATTGCTGTAAAACAGGTCAAGGTCAACCCAGGGTCACTATTTGTACAAACCATGATGGGCCCGAGTACCATATGCTACATGCCAAGTTTCAAGGCCAATGGCCTAATGGTTCTGGAGAAGAAGATTTTTGAAGGTTTTTTACCATATATGGGCATGGCGGCCATCTTGGGTCTAAGGCCCATGAATGACCTTGACCTTATTCACCCATAGATCTTCATGTATTCAGTTACTTTACCTGATCTACAAATTTTGGTGACACTGTCTTCAATGGTTTCCTATAAATCCATAATTTTCACTTTGCCCCATGCAAAAGCCTAAGTCGGCAAATTTGACATTGCTGTAAAATAGGTCAAGGTCAACCCAGGGTCACCATTTGTACAACCCATGATGGGCCTGAGTACCATATGCTACATGCCAAGTTTCAAGGCCACTGGCCTTATGGTTCTGGAGAAGAAGATTTTTGAAGGCTTTTTACCATATATGGGCATGGCGGCCATCTTGGTCATGTGATCCAGACCCCGCGAACAAACTTTCGTTCCCCCATCCCACTGAGGCTCCATATGAAATTTGGCTTTGATTGGCCCTGCAGTATAGGAGAAGAAGATCTTTGAAAATGGTGGACGGACGGACGGACGACGGACGGACGGACGACGGACCATGGCTATACTATAAGCTCACCTATGAGCCTAAAGGCTCAGGTGAGCTAAAAATCCATTATTTTCACTTTTTCCTATGCAAAAGCCTAAGTCAGCATATTTGACATTACTGTAAAATAGGTCAAGTTCAACCCAGGGTCACCATTTGAACAAATTATGATAGGCCCGAGTACCATATGCTACATGCCAAATTTCAAGGCCATTGGCCTTACGGTTCTTGAGAAGAAGAATTTCGAAGTGTTTTTACCATATATGGGCGTGGTGGCCATCTTGATCATGTGATCTAGACCATATTGGCAGCTTTTCATTTGTTCAACTCCCAAAGGCTCCATATTGAATTTCATTTCAATTGGCTCAGTAGTTTCTGAGAAAAAATGTTTGAAATATGGAACCTGCGTGACCTAGGTCTAAGGTCAATTAATGGCCTTGACCTTTCTTACACATAGATCTTCATGTATTCAGCTACTTTACCTTATCTACTAATTTTGGTGACAGTGTCTTCAATGGCTTCCTAAAAATCCATTATTTTCACTTTTTCCCATGCAAAAGCCTGAGTCGGCAAATTTGACATTGCTGTAAAATAGGTCAAGGTCAACTAAGGGTCACCATTTGTATAAACTATGATGGGCCTGAGTACCATATGCTACATGCCAAGTTTCAAGGCCATTGGCCTTACGGTTCTGGAGGAGAAGAATTTTTAAGGCTTTTTACCATATATGGGCTTGACGGCCATTTTGGTCATGTGATCTAGACCGTATTGGCATTTTTTCATTTGTTCTTTCACAAAATCTCTATATTAAATTTTACTTAAATTGGCTCAGCAGTTTTGGAGAAAAAAATGTTTGAAATATGGATCCTGAATGACCTTGGTCTAAGGCCAATGAATGACCTTGACCTTTCTGACCCATAGATCTTCATGTATTCAATTACTTTACCTGATCTACAAATTTTGTTGACACTGTCTTCAATGGTTTCCTATAAATCCATTATTTTCACTTTGCCCCATGCAAAAGCCTAAGCCGAAAATTTGACATTGCTGTAAAATAGGTCAAGGTCAACCCAGGGTCACCATTTGTACAAACCATAATGGGCCCGAGTACCATATGCTACATGCCAAGTTTCAAAGGCACTGGCCTTATGGTTCTGGAGAAGAAGATTTTTGAAGGCTTTTTACCATATATGGGCATGGCGGCCATCTTGGTCATGTGATCCAGACCCGCGAACAAGTCCAATGAATGACCTTGACCTTTCTGATCCATATACATTCATGTATTCAGTTACTTCACCTGATCTACAAATTTTGGTGACACTGTCTTCAATGGTTTCCTATAAATCCATTATTTTCACTTTGCCCCATGCAAAAGCCTAAGTCGACAAAGTTGACATTGCTGTAAAATAGGTCAAGGTCAACCCAGGGTCACAATTTGTACAAACCATGATGGGCTCGAGTACCATATGCTACATGCCAAGTTTCAAGGCCACTGGCCTTATGGTTCTGGAGAAGAAGATTTTTGAAGGCTTTTTACCATATATGGGCATGGCGGCCATCTTGGTCATGTGATCCAGACCCCGCGAACAAACTTTCGTTCCCCCATCCCACTGAGGCTCCATATGAAATTTGGCTTTGATTGGCCCTGCAGTATAGGAGAAGAAGATCTTTGAAAATGGTGGACGGACGGACGGACGACGGACGGACGGACGACGGACCATGGCTATACTATAAGCTCACCTATGAGCCTAAAGGCTCAGGTGAGCTAAAAATCCATTATTTTCACTTTTTCCTATGCAAAAGCCTAAGTCAGCATATTTGACATTACTGTAAAATAGGTCAAGTTCAACCCAGGGTCACCATTTGAACAAATTATGATAGGCCCGAGTACCATATGCTACATGCCAAATTTCAAGGCCATTGGCCTTACGGTTCTTGAGAAGAAGAATTTCGAAGTGTTTTTACCATATATGGGCGTGGTGGCCATCTTGATCATGTGATCTAGACCATATTGGCAGCTTTTCATTTGTTCAACTCCCAAAGGCTCCATATTGAATTTCATTTCAATTGGCTCAGTAGTTTCTGAGAAAAAATGTTTGAAATATGGAACCTGCGTGACCTTGGTCTAAGGTCAGTTAATGACCTTGACCTTTCTTACACATAGATCTTCATGTATTCAGCTACTTTACCTTATCTACTAATTTTGGTGACAGTGTCTTCAATGGCTTCCTAAAAATCCATTATTTTCACTTTTTCCCATGCAAAAGCCTAAGTCGGCAAATTTGACATTGCTGTAAAATAGGTCAAGGTCAACTAAGGGTCACCATTTGTATAAACTATGATGGGCCTGAGTACCATATGCTACATGCCAAGTTTCAAGGCCATTGGTCTTACGGTTCTGGAGGAGAAGAATTTTTAAGGCTTTTTACCATATATGGGCTTGACGGCCATTTTGGTCATGTGATCTAGACCGTATTGGCATTTTTTCATTTGTTCTTTCACAAAGGCTCTATATTAAATTTTACTTAAATTGGCTCAGCAGTTTTGGAGAAAAAAATGTTTGAAATATGGATCCTGAATGACCTTGGTCTAAGGCCAATGAATGACCTTGACCTTTCTGACCCATAGATCTTCATGTATTCAATTACTTTACCTGATCTACAAATTTTGTTGACACTGTCTTCAATGGTTTCCTATAAATCCATTATTTTCACTTTGCCCCATGCAAAAGCCTAAGCCGAAAATTTGACATTGCTGTAAAATAGGTCAAGGTCAACCCAGGGTCACCATTTGTACAAACCATAATGGGCCCGAGTACCATATGCTACATGCCAAGTTTCAAAGGCACTGGCCTTATGGTTCTGGAGAAGAAGATTTTTGAAGGCTTTTTACCATATATGGGCATGGCGGCCATCTTGGTCATGTGATCCAGACCCGCGAACAAGTCCAATGAATGACCTTGACCTTTCTGATCCATATACATTCATGTATTCAGTTACTTCACCTGATCTACAAATTTTGGTGACACTGTCTTCAATGGTTTCCTATAAATCCATTATTTTCACTTTGCCCCATGCAAAAGCCTAAGTCGACAAAGTTGACATTGCTGTAAAATAGGTCAAGGTCAACCCAGGGTCACCATTTGTACAAACCATGATGGGCTCGAGTACCATATGCTACATGCCAAGTTTCAAGGCCACTGGCCTTATGGTTCTGGAGAAGAAGATTTTTGAAGGCTTTTTACCATATATGGGCATGGCGGCCATCTTGGTCATGTGATCCAGACCCCGCGAACAAACTTTCGTTCCCCCATCCCACTGAGGCTCCATATGAAATTTGGCTTTGATTGGCCCTGCAGTATAGGAGAAGAAGATCTTTGAAAATGGTGGACGGACGGACGGACGCACGGACGGACGACGGACCATGGCTATACTATAAGCTCACCTATGAGCCTAAAGGCTCAGGTGAGCTAAAAATCTAAGCTCTGGGCCTTATGGTTTCATAGAAGAAGATCTTTTAAGTTTTTTTCCATTATAAGTCTATTGGAGGTGATGAGCTGGGGCGAGGCCAATTTTGACCCCAGGGGCAGGGTTAGCTGGATTTATGTAGCTGGCTATTTTATGTTGCTAGATACTAAATATCTAAGTTCTGTGCTTCACAGTTTCTGAGAAGAACATTTTTGAAGCTTTTTACCATTACGAGTCTATGGGAGCTAAGGGGCCCCGGGGCGTGGCCCATTTTGACCCAAGGGGCATGATTAGCAGGAAATATGAAGGTGACCACTTACCGTTGCTACATGCTAAATATCTAAGCTCTGGGCGCTGTGGTTTCAGAGAAGAAGATTTTTGAAGTCTTTTTTTCCATTAAGAGTCTATGGGAGCTAAGGGGGTCACAGGGTGTGGCCCATTTGGACAACAGGGGCATGATTGGCAGGATTAATGTAGGTGACCACTTGCCATTGCTACATGCTAAATATCTAAGCTCTGGGCCCTGTGGTTTCAGAGAAGAAGATTTTTTAAGCTTTTTTTCCATTATGAGTCTATAGGAGCTAAGTGGCCCCGGGGCGTGGCCCTTTTGGATCCCTGGGGCATGATTGGCAGGAATTATGTAGGTGACCACTTGCGATTGCTATGAGCGTAATATCTAAGCTCTGGGCACTGTGGTTTCAGAGAAGAAGATTTTTTAAGCTTTTTTCCATTATGAGTCTATGGGAGCAAAGGGGCCCAGGCGCGTGGCCCATTTGGAACCCAGGGGCATGATTGGCAGGAATTATGTAGGTGATCAATTGCCCTTGCTACATGCTAAATATCTAAACTGTGGGCCCTTTGGTTTCAGAGAAGAATATTTTTGAAGTTTTTTTTTCCATTTTGAGTCTATGGGAGCTAAGGGGCCCCAGGGCCTGGCCCATTTGGACCCTCGGGGCATGATTGGCAGGATTTATGTAGGTGACCGCTTGCCATTGCTACATGTTAAATACCTGAGGTCTGGGCCCTGTGGTTTCAGAGAAGAAGATTTTTGAAGCTTTTTTCCATTATGAGTCTATAGGAGCCAAAGGGCCCCGGGGGGTGGCCCGTTTGGACCCCAGGGGCATGATTGGCAGGAATTATGTAGGTGACCACTTGCCGTTGCTACATGCTAAATATCTAAGCTCTGGGCCTTGTGGTTTCAGAGAAGATTTTTTTTTTCCATTATGAGTCTATGGGAGCTAAGGGGCCCCGGGGTGTGGCCAATTTGGACCCCAGGAGCATGATTGGCAGGAATTATGCAGGTTACCACTTGCCGTTGCTACATGCCAAATATCTCAGCTCGGGGCCCTGTGGTTTCAGAGAAGAGGATTTTTGAAGCTTTTTTCCATTATGAGTCTATAGGAGCTAAAGGGCCCCGGGGCGTGGCCCGTTTGGACACCAGGGGCATAATTGGCAAGAATTATGTAGGTGACCACTTGCCGTTGCTACATGCTAAATATCTAAGCTCTGGGCCTTGTGGTTTCCGAGTAGAAGATTTTTGAAGCTTTTTGTTCCATTATGAGTCTATGGGAGCGAAGGGGCCCCGGGGCGTCCCCCATTTGGAACCCAGGGGCATGATTGGCAGGAATTATGTAGGTGACCACTTGCCATTGCTACATGCTTAATATCTAAGCTCTAGACCCTGTGGTTTCAGAGAAGAAGATTTTTGAAGCTTTTTTACCATTTTGAGTCTATGGGAGCTAAGGGGCCCCGGGCTGTGGCCAATTTAGAACCCAGAGGCATGATTGGCAGGAATTATGTAGGTGACCACTTGCCGTTGCATCATGCTAAATATCTCAGCTCTGGGCCCTGTGGTTTCAGAGAAGAAGATTTTTGAAGCTTTTTTCCATTATGAGTCTATAGGAGCTAAAGGGCCCCGGGGCGTGGCCCGTTTGGACCCCAGGGGCATGATTGGTGGGAATTATGTAGGTGACCACTTGCCATTGCTACACGCTAAATATCTAAGCTCTGGGCCCTGTGGTTTCTGGGAAGAAGATTTTTGAAGCTTTTTGTTCCATTATGAGTCTATGGGAGCGAAGGGGCCCCGGGGCGTGGCCAATTTTGACCCTAGGGGCATGATTGGCAGGAATTATGTAGGTGACCACTGGCTGTTGCTAAATGCTAAATATCTAAGCTCTGGGCCCTGTGGTTTCAGAGAAGAAGATTTTTGAAGCTTTTTTCCATTATGAGTCTATGGGAGCTAAGGGGCACCTGGGTGTGGCCAATTTGGACCCCAGGGGCATGATTGGCAGGAATTATGTAGGTTACCACTTGCCGTTGCTACATGCCAAATATCTCAGCTCGGGGCCCTGTGGTTTCAGAGAAGAAGATTTTTGAATGTTTTTTTTTTTCCATTATGAGTCTATAGGAGCTAAAGGGCCCCGGGGCGTGGCCCGTTTGGACACCAGGGGCATGATTGGCAGGAATTATGTAGGTGACCACTTGCCGTTGCTACATGCCAAATATTTCAGCTCTGGGCCCTGTGGTTTCAGAGAAGAAGATTTTTGAAGCTTTTTTCCATTATGAGTCTATAGGAGCTAAAGTGCCCCGGGGCGTGGCCTGTTTGGACCCCAGGGGCATGATTGGCAGGAATTATGTAGGTGACCACTTGCCGTTGCTACATGCTAAATATCTAAGCTCTGGGCCTTGTGGTTTCCGAGAAGAAGATTTTTGAAGCTTTTTGTTCCATTATGAGTCTATGGGAGCGAAGGGGCCCCGGGGCATCCCCCATTTGGAACCCAGGGGCATGATTGGCAGGAATTATGTAGGTGACCACTGGCCATTGCTACATGCTAAATATCTAAGCTCTGGGCCCTGTGGTTTCCAAGAAGAAGATTTTGAAGCTTTTTGTTCCATTATGAGTCTATGGGAGCGAAGGGGCCCCGGGGCGTCCCCCATTTGGAACCCTAGGGGCATGATTGGCAGGAATCATGTAGGTGACCACTGGCCATTGCTACATGCTAAATATCTAAGCTCTGGACCCTGTGGTTTCAGAGAAGAAGATTTTTGAACCTTTTTTTTTCCATTATGAGACTATTGGAGCTAAGGGGCCCCGGGGTGTGGCCAATTTGGGCCCCAGGGGCATGATTGGCAGGAATTATGTAGGTGACCACTTGCCGTTGCTACATGTCAAATACCTTAGCTCTGGGCCCTGTGGTTTCATAGAAGAAGATTTTTTAAGCTTTTTTCCATTATGAGTCTATAGGAGCTAAAGGGCCCCGGGGCGTGGCCGGTTTGGACCCCAGGGGCATGATTGGCCGGAATTATGTAGGTGACCACTTGCCATTGCTACATGCTAAATATCTAAGCTCTGGGCCCTGTGGTTTCCGAGAAGAAGATTTTTTAAGCTTTTTGTTCCATTATGAGTCTATGGGAGCGAAAGGGCCCCGGGGCGTGGCCAATTTGGACCCCAGGGGCATGATTGGCAGGAATTATGTAGGTGACCACTGGCCGTTAATACATGCTAAATATCTAAGCTCTGGGCCCTGTGGTTTCAGAGAAGAAGATATTTTAATTTTTTCCCATTGTAAGTCTATGGGAGCTATATGTTGCCATGGCAACCACAATTCCCATCTGATCAGCCCAAAAACCTTATGCAGCCTTACCCCCTTCCTGATGATGCTTCTCATGAAATTTGATCAAGATTGACCATGGGGTATTAGAGATATACTTATTTGAAATTGTTTACGGACGCACGGACGCACGGACGCACGAGACGGACGCACGGACGGACGCACGACGGACGACGGACAAAAAGTGATCACAAAAGCTCACCTTGTCACTACGTGACAGGTGAGCTAAAAAACGATAGTGCTAGATTTGTAGCTCAGTGGTTAGTGCACTTGCCTCTGATTCTAGAGGCCATGGTTCGATTCACAGCAGCGACAATAAAGTTTGGTGTTTAAATATCAATGTAATCAATTGTAGAGATGAATACCACAAAGTGCACCGTTCTTCGGATCGAGATGTTACCTGGAGGCCACCTGTGAAGGGAGAATCATCCCCTATGCAGGTTAAAGATCCTTGTCGTAATTTCATGATTGTCGCACACCGGCCCCGATAGCTCAGTTGGTAGAGTGTCCGCTCCGGGGAACGGGAGGTCTCGGGTTCGATCTCGGGCCGCGACATACCAAAGTCGTTAAAAATGGTACTAGCTGCTCCTCGCTTGGCACTCAGATTTACGGGGTAGAGCTAGGACTGGTCGATCCAGTGTCAGGATAATGTGACTGGGTGTGGTATCATGTAATGTGTCTGGGACATGATACTTCAGTGAGGCAGCACTATAAACGTGAGCATTGAGCTCCCTGTCGCAACCAGACACCGTCGTGATATGACTGAAAAATTGTTGAAAGCGACGTTAAACCCGAATTCACACACACACACACACACACACACACACACACACACACACACACACACACACACACACACACACACACACACACATGATTGTCGCACATGCTTTCGTCCTGCAAATCTCGAGTGAATGTACACCAGCGAGTAATGGTCAAATGGGGCCTATCGCAATAATATTTGATAGATTAATAGTCACGCTAGCAAGTCCTAGGTTAATCGCCTATATACAGGTGTAGATGTTATTTATATGGGCGTACTTAACATTTCTTATATCTACTCCTAAGCAAAATAACTCGTCATTGACACCATTTTCCTATGGTTTTTTCACTATTTTGGCAGTACTTTCTATGCGTTCCCCAAATGAGATCATTTGCCTCTTGTCTAGCAGACCAAAAGAACAGATTTCTAAAGAGGCAGTCGTGTGAAAGCCAGGTTACTTTGACCAAAGTCCAGGCATGACCTTGCAGCAGGAATAGATATAGATCAACAGATAGACATAGCAAAGTTCCACATGAATTTCTTGAGCACTGTCAAGCTCAGACATGCCAGTATGCAACCTCTTACAGTGGATCCAGAGCTTCCTGACCAACAGGGGCTAACCAGACCTGGTCAAGGCCAGTTTGCACTTTAGCCCCAGCTGTATCCGGTGTCCCTCAAGGTGAAATGCTCGGACATTTATTATTCTGCCCATGCATAAATTACCTGCCACATAAAGTCAGGTATGGAGCTCACCTCCTTGCTAATGACAGCCTTTTATATCACCAGCTCTCAAGCACGACTCATACTGCAGCATTTCACAGGGAACTGTACAGCAATGTCCATAATGGAATACAGACTGGCAAAAGTCTTTTCAACCCAACCAAATGTGCGGCAGTCAGGTAATAAAACGGAGCACATTGCCATGAACTGTCAGTCTAAAAGACTTGAAAGTGCCTGGGTATCCTTTATTTCAGAAGCATGTCATGGGAAACCCATTTTGATGCAACTGCAAAAACAAAAAACAAAAAAAAACAAACAAAAAAAAAAAAAAAACAGGCTGGCGTTTCTTTGGAAGGAACCTAACCAGCTGTTCTGAAGATGTTATAGCATGATGGTAGAGACCATGATTAGACTTATCCTGGATTATGCCACATCAGAACGGGACCCAAATTTTGTATCCAGCGGCTTGAGACGGCGTAACGGTGAGTAGCTCGCTTTGTCAGAGGTGACTACCACACAACCAGCATTACTTCCCGAGTGATGCAACACTTTGGCCGGCAAACTCACCAGCATTGACATCTTGTGTCAAATTTAAAGTTGTGGTGGCATCTCTCTGGGCTGAGAGGACATCCATGCTTGCAGGGTCTCCGACCCGAAAGTAGCGAACTGTATAGGATACTCCCTGGGAAATATGAAACGACAATATCTGCCAGCTCTCCCTCAGACTTAAGGACAAACTTCCACAGAGTATTATCGCATCAGGGATAATTGATGGCTTCAAGAGGGATCGTGCAAGTCTTCCCTAAACTACGTAAAAACTGTTTTTCAAAGTTTTTAATTTGTTCTGTTGTGAGGAAAAGGTGACGTGCATCACTGGGGATTCGAACTGATATTGACTTGCATTTTGGCAAGGCCTGCTGTCCTTGCAGCAGGTAGGACCTGCTGTCCTTGCAGCAGGTAGGGTAGAGCTAAGGGCGTTGTTACTTATGTTTCTTAGCCCCCGCCCATAGGGGCTTGAAGAAATATATGGGCTGCATGATGCTTCCACGCAGAGCTGAATCCGGCCGGCACACTAGTACTGGTAAACCGCTTACAGGATCTAAGCATGTCCAGTGCGAGGTGGACCGTCCATGCTAATAAACCGTATTGGTTTCATTGGGCGACAGGGCTTGAGATGTCATTTCATCTCAATGTCGGGTAAAAGTCCCACAAAATTGGAAGCGACGTCTCCAAAATGACCTTTACAGTGTTGACGGGGACGTTAAACCTCAAATCAAACAAACAAACAAAACTTATGTTTCTACACTTTATTCATCCCCCTCTCCCCTGTCACTCCCTCTCTTCTCTACTATCCCTTCTATCTCTTTTGTCCTTTTCCCTGGGAGACGACAGAAAATTACTTTGTCAATTGTTTGAGCTTCACTGCCGCTTTGCCTTTGCACATAGCCTAATTATGATGATGCTCCAATGTTGGTCCTGTGTGCACTTCATGGGAAGAAAATTAGATAGGGTAACTCAGTTAGTTTGCAGCATGGATACTTTAAAGTATTCTGCAGCACTAGCGCTATGCTATTGGATTTGGGGCTCATCATCACTTTGTAAATCTAAAGAAGGTAGAAATCCGCAAGTAGCCAAATAGCTCATTGTGTCTCTTACTATTACCTGAACTTTATTGTATACCCCTGAGTAAATCTGTGAAAAAGTTTTAATTGCTTGTCCAGACGAGAAGCGCTTTCCACCCTCCTGAGAAGTTCCGGTAAATCCTTCGGTAAATCTCCGATAAATCGTTTGTCCAAGCGCGGTGCTGGGTTTTACCGGCTTATACTTGACGCAGTTTCGAAACTTTCCCGCTGTCAAACTTCAGCTTCCCTTTCACCACTCAAGAAGGGAAGCGTATAATGTCCCTAATACCCGAGTGGTGAGGGAGGAACAAAATATTTCTTCTCTGCCAGTTTTTAAAACTTTAAAACATCCCAAAACTAAAAGATTAAATCAAAATGAAAATTCTACAAAAGGCGGCTATGTTACACAACCTCCCCCTGTGGAAATAAAACAGGAACCATTGTCAAACCAGAATTATGTTCCTTCTTTAAATACTTTGCCACCCTCAAGTTATTCATTACAGGGTCAAGATTCTTTTAATAGTACCCTTAATAACTCTTTGTTATCAGGCATGCGGGTTCCACAACTTCCATTCTTTTCTGGTGAAAATCAGAAAGGAGATGTTTCTTTTGAAGTGTGGAAGTTTGAGCTCAGCTGCCTCATCAGGGAATTAGTTTACCCTGATTCTTTTATTTTACAAGCTGTGAGAAAATCTCTCAAAGGCAAAGCCAGAGATATTTTACTCACAGTTGGTGAAACTGCTTCACCAACAGATATTTTAATCAAACTTGAGGGTATCTATGGCAATGTTTCTTCATGTGAAGTTTTATTGCAACAATTCTACCTGGAGTCACAACTGTCAAATGAATCAGTTGCTGATTTCAGCGTACGAATTGAAAATCTATTGAGGCGAGCCACTCAGAACAGAGTTATTGATGAGCAAATCAAAAATGAAATGCTCTGTTCTAAATTGTGGAATGGCCTAAAGGACCCATTGTTAAAAAACTCCAGCAGGTTTAAGTTTGAAGTTGAAAAAGACTTCAACAGCCTGCTGAAGTCAATTAGATCCATAGAGCAAGATCTAAATACATCTGCAGTTACAAAGCAGATGACAACTTTGACATCTGTCGGTGACAGTCAAAATGTCAAAGTTGACAAACCATCAAAGCAGATGGCACAGTCCTCTTTTGACAACACTGGTCAAAAGTTGGACAACATTGCCAACCAGATGAAAATGCTTAGGGAAAGGATGGATGGGCTTGAAAAGAAATTCAGTGAGGCCTGTCTTGCTTCTCAACCACCAGGCCCATCCACTCTTCCACCTGGTTACAATACCACACCAACCCCTCCTGCCCAACGTGGTTCTTTCAATCAACGTGGTTCTTTTTCAAATCGTGGATACTCTGCCAATCGGGGATCTTTTCCTCGTGGTAGGGGCTCTTCTTTCCCAAGGAGAAGAGGTGGCTCTTACCATAGAGGTGGAGGCTCGTTTGGCAGAGGCCAATTTCAACAACAAGGGGCTGATCAGCACAATTTCAAAAGTGCTGATACACAAACTGACTCTAGTTTGAACACGTCAAACTAGAAGGGGTCTTTATTGCGGAGCAAAATAAGGACTCCCCTTTGAACTCTGATAGCTCCAACACTGATCCAACCTTATTTTCACGTATGGTTGGATCAACAAATGAATCAGAGATTTTAATCAATGGTCAGTCTTGTTTAGTCCTTATTGATTCTGGATCCATGATCACAACAATTTGTGATGATTTTTATCAACAAATGGATCCAAGGCCTGAGCTGAAAGACATTGCTGATTTTAATTTGAATATTAGTGGAGCAAGTGGCTCAAAAATACCTTATTCGGGATACATTGAAGCGGAAATAAAAATTCCTGAAGTAGAACATATTCCTTTGGTTGTTCCAGTTCTAGTTGTGCCGACTGCCAGTTACTCTGGCCAAGTTCCTCTGATAGTTGGTACAAATATTATTGGTTCACTCAGGGAAGATGTTGCATCAGACCCAAATATTTCGTCTGCATGGAATAATGCATTTTCCGCTCTTTCATATTCCCAAACAAGGTTTTGTTAAATCTACCAACAAAACACCAGTTATTTTAAAACCCAATGAAACCCGAACATTAACGGGTTTAGTTAGAAATACTTCCACCATGGAAAATGCTGTCACAGAAAACAATATTTTAACTTCTGATTTTAATGTTTGTCCTCGTTTGGTTTCTGTAAAGCCCAATGCAAAGACAGCTAGAGTCCCTGTTAGAGTATGTAATCTTTCAGCCAGGCCTATTACAATAAAACCTAGAAGCCAATTATGTGATTTACATGAGGTTAAAGTTATTGAAAATGTAAATCCGTTTTCTACTTCATTTTCTCAGCGGGCTAGTACTAGTGATAGTCACGCTGGGGAAATCGAAGTAGATCTGTCAGCGGAGAACTTAACTCCTCAACAGCACACACAGGCTTCAAATTTACTAAGCCAATGGAAACATATTTTTTCCACTGGCCCTACAGATCTTGGTTTCACCAACCTGTGGAGCACGAGATCAACTTAAGTGATCCTACTCCATTTAAGGATCCATACAGGCGTATACCTTCTGCAATGTTTGAGGAGGTGCGCCAACATTTAAAAGAAATGTTGGACGCAGGGGCTATACGAGATTCCGAAAGCCCTTTTTCTTCCAACATTGTTCTGGTCCGGAAAAAAGACAATAGCTTACGTTTTTGTATTGACTTCCGGAAACTTAACAACAAGACTATTAAGGATGCCTATGCCTTGCCAAGAATAGAAGAGACCATTGACACATTGTCTGGCTCGAAATATTTCTCCAAACTTGATCTTAGGTCTGGCTACTGGCAGGTTGGAATCAAAGAAGGGGATAAACATAAGACTGCATTCTCTGCCGGCCCCCTAGGCTTCTTTGAATGTAATAGGATGGCCTTCGGTCTTACCAATGCACCTAGCACATTTCAGAGGCTTATGGAGCGCTGTATGGGGGACCTACACTTGAAGGAATGTCTTATTTACTTAGATGATATAATCATCTTCAGTAAGACATTCGATGAACACATTACAAGGCTGCAAAACGTGTTCAAACAGCTTGAGCAGCATGGCTTGAAACTCAAAGCCTCCAAGTGTGAGTTTTTCAAGACCCAGGTGCAGTACTTAGGCCATATTGTCAGTGATAAGGGTGTCCAGACAGATCCTGACAAAATTGCGGCGTTAAAAGAATGGCCTGCCCCTTCCAATATACAAGAATTGCGTAGTTTTCTCGGTTTTGCGGGTTATTACAGGCGCTTTGTCTGTAATTACTCCAAAATTGCGAAGCCTCTCAATGACCTGTTAGTAGGACACCCAACAACCAAGAAAGCCAAGCGATCTAAGTCTGCAGTTCCTTGGTCTTGGGGGCCTGATCAACAAACAGCTTTCGATACAATAATCGAAAAGCTTACATCACCACCAGTCTTGGCATATTCAGACTATAGCAAAGAGTTCATTTTGAACATCGATGCTAGTGGTGATGGACTAGGTGCTGTTCTATACCAAGAACAAGATGGTATAGAACGTGTCATAGCCTATGCTAGCAGAGGTCTTAGAGCCAGTGAGTGCAATTACCCTGCACATAAACTTGAATTTTTGGCCTTGAAATGGGCAGTGTGTGATAAATTCCATGATTACTTGTATGGAAATAAATTCACTGTTAGAACAGACAACAATCCATTGACGTATGTTCTAACAACGGCTAAGCTAGATGCCACAGGCCATCGTTGGCTAGCCGCACTGTCCAGTTATAATTTTAAGCTCATTTACAGGTCTGGCAAGAAAAACCAAGATGCCGATGCCCTCAGTAGATTACCATCTACTGATAAAGAGGACCTGTTTAATGACGCTATTAAGGCCATCTGCCAGGCGGTATTAGCCCCTAAAGAGGAGGCGCCGGCAGTTGAATGTGTATTGGTTGCTCAGCATTTTGACCTCACTGGTGAAGAGGTTTGCTCTGACTCTGGTTCAGATTTCAGTCAAGTTGACTGGCGTGCTGAACAAACCATTGACGGCACGTTGAACAGAGTGAAGACCATTCTTGCCTCTGGACACAAACCTACCAAGAGACAGATTGCTCTTGAGGAGACAGAATGTCAGAAAATCTTGAAGGATTGGGACAGTTTATTTTTCAAAGACGAGGTACTTTACCGTCGTCATTCTTTGCATGGCACCTCTGTAAACCAGCTGGTTTTGCCTGAGGTTTTCCGGGAGATAGCACTCAATGGTCTCCATGATGAAGCCGGCCATCAAGGTAGAGACCGCACTATGTCCCTGGTAAAATCTCGGTTTTACTGGCCTGGGATGGATGGTGACATTGAAAAGAAAGTCCGAAACTGTCCCAGATGCATCCGAAGAAAGTCTCGAGAGCGGGCTCCAGCAAAACTTGTGACTGTAGAGTCCACTTATCCCATGGACTTGGTATGCATGGATTTTCTGTCTCTTGAGACATCAGCGGGTGGTTACGAAAACATCTTGGTAATTACAGACCATTTCACCCGCTATGCTCAGGCCATACCAACCGAGAACCAAACGGCCAAGACAACAGCCAAAGTTCTCTTTGAATAAAAATCAAAAATGAGTTCCTTTAAGAGCAATGAAAACATTCATAAGAAAGAAGATGGGCCACACCACGCAGTTTCGGCCAACAAAGCCCCACCAGCGACCCCGCAACGATCCGGCAAAGAAAGCCAGAGGAAACATACTGCAATTTTGTGAATTTACAAAGGCAGTCGATTCAAAGACTGATATAAATCAAAATGGGGTCCAAATAATTAAAAACCTGTCTAGAATATGAGTCTAAACCAATAATTTATTTCTGAAATCTCAGAATATTCACGCCGATCTCAAAGGACGCAAAAAGTAAAATATAAACTGCACTATGGTTGATGTACGGGGAGACGTTTTACGGCCGCCACACGGCACAACACCAGCTGCAGTGAAGGCAAATAAAAATCAAAAATGAGTTCCTTTAAGAGCAATGAAAACATTCATAAGAAAGAAGATGGGCCACACCACGCAGTTTCGGCCAACAAAGCCCCACCAGCGACCCCGCAACGATCCGGCAAAGAAAGCCAGAGGAAACATACTGCAATTTTGTGAATTTACAAAGGCAGTCGATTCAAAGACTGATATAAATCAAAATGGGGTCCAAATAATTAAAAACCTGTCTAGAATATGAGTCTAAACCAATAATTTATTTCTGAAATCTCAGAATATTCACGCCGATCTCAAAGGACGCAAAAAGTAAAATATAAACTGCACTATGGTTGATGTACGGGGAGACGTTTTACGGCCGCCACACGGCACAACACCAGCTGCAGTGAAGGCAAATAAAAATCAAAAATGAGTTCCTTTAAGAGCAATGAAAACATTCATAAGAAAGAAGATGGGCCACACCACGCAGTTTCGGCCAACAAAGCCCCACCAGCGACCCCGCAAAAACTTCATTTGTCACTATGGATTTCCATCCCGCTTACATAGTGACCAGGGCCGCAATTTTGAGAGCCAGGTTATTAAAGAGCTGTGTTCCATTGCTAACGTTGACAAGTCTAGGACTACACCCTACCATCCCATGGGAAATGGAATGCCTGAGCGCTTTAACCAGACTCTGCTCAATATGTTGGGTACTTTGGAGGATGACCAGAAATCTAACTGGAAGTCCTACGTTGCGCCCTTGGTTCATGCCTGCAACTCAACCCGTCATGAGACCACTGGATTTTCCCCGCATTATTTAATGTTTGGGCGACACCCTAGACTGGCGGTTGATGCCTTTCTAGGCATAAATCCAGACAGTAGGCATGCTAACCAGACAAAGTTTGCAGCCGATCTGAAAAAGAGGCTCGACTTTGCCTATAAGACAGCCACCAAGGAGGCCCGTCGCCAGGGCAGAAGGCATAAGGAAACTTATGACCTCAAAGCTCGGGATGCCCAGCTTTTGCCCGGTGACCGTGTACTCGTTCGCAACGTCGGACTGAGGGGAAAGTGCAAGCTGGCAGATAAATGGGAGAAAGATGTGTACTTGGTTGTTGAACAGCCAAATACAGAGGTTCCTGTGTACGTTGTCAAACGTGAACATGGGAGGAGCATCCGAAGGATGCTTCACAGAAATCTCCTTCTTCCATTCATGGCCCTTCCAGCATCCAAACAACGCTCCCCGGATACAGATATATCACCAAATAGCAGTTCTCAACCGTCACCGGTTGAGGGTACAACTGCCGGTGATATCAATGTTCCGGGTGGAGCGGCAGGTAGTGCAGCCTCACCTGCACCAGACTCTGCAGTTCCAGATAGTGCGAACATGCTGGATGCACCGGTATCCCCTAGTGTGGTGATACCCCCAGAGAGATCGTCATTGAATCCTTTGGCGAAAACCTTCAGTCCTGCTCCGGGGTCTCAACCAGAATTGCGACCTCAAGCACGTCCAACAAGGCATAGGCAGAAACCAAGGTGGCAAGCAGGAGGGGACTGGTTATTTTAAATTTTCGAATATTTTTAACTAACTTAACAGCTGACATGGTTTCCTGGTTTCCTGTGCGTGTGTTTTATTTTTTTTATTTGAAATGTCGAGACGACATTTTTTTCACAGAGGGGGAGGGGAGCGTGTGACAATTACGCTAAATATATTCTGGAGAGAGGCTTCGAAACAGAAAGTTTTCATTTAAACGGGTTGCTGGGTTGCAGTCGAGTGACGATGCATGGCTTGTCATGGCGTCTCTGGAGAGCTTGTATGTTGTCAGAGTGCTCTTGGCACGTGCCGCACTGGAATGCAATTCTGCTGACCCTTTGTTTGTTTTTTTTTTTAAGTTCAGCTTCTGCTTGGTTGCAGTCGGTTGACAGTGCATGACTTGTCGCGGTATCTGGAGAGCTTGTATGTTGTCAGATTGCCGCTGACACGTGGTGCACTGTACTGCAAACTGGCGAGAAAGTTCTAGTAGGAAAATTGTATTATTGAAAACTTCGCCTTGATATGATTTCGCGCTTGCTTGGACATGGGTTGGTTACAACCTAGGTGGGGGCTATCCCAATCAGACCGTGGCCGGTTCGTGCTTCGAGCTTGTGCTTTCGTGGAAAGGTGAATAATTTCGTAAGAATTGAATAGTTCTGTTATATTTCCTCTCTCCAGTCCAGCGCGTAAATAATAAATTTTTATATGACACTTCCATTTTGGCTGTGTTTTAGGATAAGCAATTTTAGCCTGGTTTTAATGTTTAGCCGTTTGAAGCTAAACCAGTAAGGAGTGTCCTATTACGCGCTATCAATAAAAGATTTTTTGTCTAAGTTCTGTATATAAAGTTTTTTTTTGCGCTGTGCATACTGTGCAGCATTTATGGCAGCGTATTTTGATAAGGGTTTACCTGGTAAAGTGTTAGATATGTTTAACTTCACTAGCTCGACAAACAGAGGAAGCAATAGCTTCGGCTCCTATTTTATTACCAGATTGATATCTCTAAACATAATATACATCTGGTAAATTTATATAAATAATTGTAAAGGTGAAGTTAAACTTGTGTTTAAACTCATTCAAGTTAATTTTTTAAGTTAAATGTCGGGACGACATTTCCCGAAGAGGGGGAGAATGTCACAGAGTGAAATTACGGAAACTGGAGGAGCGCTTGCGTTTAGGACTTTCTAGTCGTCTCCAGTTATTTTCCCCTATTGGTCGTCGTTTTTCATACTTCATATACTCATATATTTCATATTTCATTAAGCATTAAGCATTCCTGAGTAGCGTATATCAATTTCCGGTGTCCTTATGTAAGTCTCGCGCGCTTTTCACTTCACTGATTAACACCGCATGCGCACATTCTTACCTCAGCCTTTGTCAGTCTTCCTTTGTCCCTGGCGAGGGTAGGTCTCACGACCACCTGACGGACACCATCTATAAGTTATTCCTAATTTCTTAGGATATTTATAATATTTATTCAGGATGAACGAGGTCGAGAGGGAGAAGGTTCTATCCTAAAGTTCTCTCAAAAACATGAAATCAGCAAACGGAGTTGTCATCCTTTGAACCCCGAACCCCCTCGAGAAAGCGGGAGAAGGTCATATCAACGTCATCCATCATCATGTGGCCACAACCACCTTAATCCATCAACTCATTCATACAAACAACCCGTGACAACAAATCCTTCCCGTGACATATTTTCAAATAAGTTACATTGCTTAGCAGTGACGGGGTATTATGCAGTGTCTGCGGTGCTTTTATCTGTCTTTAGCTCTGGTGGCCATCTTCAATGAGCAATTTTGCAGGACATTCATGTGAAATTATGTAAAAAATCCGTTGACTCGTTAAGTAAAAAAAGTCGTTTATAAAGGTTTTCCTATTTTTCAGCTCTGGTGGCCATCTTGTTTATCCAAGCGAAATGTTTGAGCAATTTTGATAGAGGGTCACCTTAGAAACATTCAGGACTGTAAAATTATTTCAAAATCCATCCTCTGTTGAGGAGTAGAAGACGTTGAACGGGTTTTCTATTTTTAGCTCGGTTGGCCATCTTGTTCATCCGACCTGAAGGGTTTAAGTAATTTTGGTAAAGGATCACTCATGGAACATTCCTTAAAAATTATTTTAAATTCCGTCCACTTGCTCAAAAGAAGAAGTTGTTCAAGGGCTTTTGTATTTAAAGCTCTGGTAGCTTGTTCATCGAATCTAAATAATATTGGGCAACTTTGGTACAGGGTCACCATTGGAACATTCATGTATAATTATTTCAAAATCTTTCCACTGGTAAAGTAATTTAAAAGTTTTTTCTATTTTTTAGCTTTCTATTTTTAGCTCTGGCGGCCATCTTGTTCATCTGAATGGAACGGTTTTAGCAATGTTTGTAGACGGTCGCACAAGGATTATTATTTTGAAATAATTTTGGCTTTGGAGGAGATGTCGTTTTAAGGTTCTTAAGCGCCGGGGCCATTTTGGCCAAGGTAGCGGAACCATTTAGGAAGTTTCGGTACAGGGTTTCCTATGGAACATTCCTTTAAAATTATTTCAAAATATGTTTACTAGTTCAAGAGAAAATGTCCTTAAAGAAAATTGTTGACAGACGATATGTTTAAAGGTTTTTTTTGTGTGTGTTTTTTTTTTTTTTTTTTTTTCATTTTTAGCTCTAGTGGCCGTCTTTTTTATCTAAGCAGAACGGTTCGAGTAAATTCGGGAGAAGGTAATCAAAGGAACATTCTTGTGAAATTATTTGAAAATCCATTCATTCGTTAAGGAGGAGAAATTGTGCAAAGGTTGTCTATGTTTTGCTTTGTTCGTCTGGGCACAATAGTTTGAACAATGTTTGTATAGGGTCGCCCACTGTTAAAGGGGAGAAGTCGTTTAAAGGGTTTTCTACTTTCAGATCTGGTGGCCATTTTACTTTTAGCTCTATGGTCATCTTGTTCACCAGAGCAGAATGGTTTGAGCAAATTTGATATAGGGTCAGCCAAGGATCATTCATGTTAAATAATTTCAAACTCCATCCATTGGTTAAGGAAGAGAAGCTGTTTAAATGTTTTCTTTTTTTAGCTTTGTTCTTCTGAACATAATAGTTTGAACAATGTTTATAGAGGGTCACCCAAGGAACATTACTGAGAAGTTATTTCAAAATACATCCACTAGTTAAGGAAAAGAAGGTGCTTTTTTTTTCTATTTTTAGCTTTGGTGACTATCTTGTTCATCCAAGCGGGAGGGTTTAATCATTTTTTGTAAAGGATCACCCAAGGAAGATTACTATCAAATTATTTCGAAATCCGTCAAATAGTTAAGGAGAAGTTTGTTTGTCTCATTTTTGTTGTTGTTGTTGTTTTAAGCTCTGGTAGCCATCTTGTTCATCTGAGAAGAACAGTATGAGCAATTATTGTGGTAAGTCACCAAAGGAACATTCCTTTTAGCTGTAGCGGCCATTAAGATAATCGGAGCGGAACCATTTAGACAATTTTGGTAAAACCCCAATCCCGACCCAGGAACATTCCTGTTAAATAGAAGTGAAGGAAAAGATCAGAAATCGATACAGTGAGTCCACATCTCCGATCAGAGACACCAAAGGGAAAGAAATACAAACATGAAATAACTAGACCATAATGGAAACATCAATAGCGGAAAGCCAAAATGACACTTATTTTCCCACAAAACGGCCAATTGGCTAGCAAAAACAAAGATATATAAGCGATACACACACTCAAAGACAAACCATAGCAAAACTAATCCGCGAGAGAAGAACCGCCCTGGAACGGTCAGTGAAATGAATTTCACTTGGAGGCCTTCATGCGGACTGAACAAATCATTTGTCTTAAACGCGACGGAAGTAAGGGTGAGGATTGTGGCCATGTAAAATCGATTTAAGCCCCCCAGTGGAATTCATTTCCGCTGACCGTTCCAAGGCGGTTCTTCTGTCGTTTTTGTTATGGTTTGTCTTTGGGTGTTCGTGTCGCTGATATTATATTATTTTGGATAGCCTACTGGCCATTTGGGGGAAAGTAACTGTCCTTTTGGCTTTCCGCTATTGATGTTTCCATTAGGGTCTGTTGTTTCATGTTTGTGTTTCTTTCCCTTTGGTTTCTCTGATGGGAGTTGTGGGTTAATTGTATCGATTCCTGATCATTGCCTCCACTTCTATTTTTAAATCGATGTTACGCGGCCGCAATCCTCGCCCTTATTTCCGACGCGATTCAGACAAGTAATCCCATCAGTGTAACACAAAAAATCAAACAACCACAAAGATCAAACAACGGTGAGGACATGACATCAAGAAACCACTGTATTGCCGGAGCAAAATAAAAAACAACAGTTAGACCCCGAGGGACCTAACCAGAGACAGGGCATCAGTTACTTACCATATTACAAAAGTAAGCCTTTACGCAGGAACCATCATAGAATCTGAGGCCAGACCCACCTGCGTGTAATTAAAGAGTGAAGCAAAGTTATCATTCCGGATTGTGGTAACTACCACGCATACAGTCTGTCGTTTAACATTTATGGTGGCGGCCCCCGCCCATCGGGGCTTGAAGAAATAGATGGGTCGCATGATGCTTCCACGCAGAACTGAAACTGGCCGTACACGAGTACTGGTAAAACGTTAGATGATCTAAGCCTGCCCAAGCAAAGCGTTGCGAATCGAACCGTCGATGCCGACAGACACCGTCGATGCCGACAGTGCTTGAGATGTCATTTCATCTCTGTTTCGGGAAAAATCCCACAAGATTTGAAGCAAAGTCTCCAAAATGACATATACAGTGTTGACGGAGCCGCTAAACCTCAAATCAAACAAGAATTTATGTTGTACAACACCTTTTTATACAGAATAATGATTTTACGAAATCGGTAACTGTAATCATTGCAAGTATATATTTTTCTGAAGGCTCGGATAGGCCTTGTTGCAGGAGAGATTTAAGTCCAAAATTGAATTTTGAAATTAAATGGTAATGACGTCTGTAAAATTGAGAAGAAGCTTATTATACCGATAACACTGATTAAGAAGTTTAGCAGCTAACAATATACTCCGAGTGTTGAAGTCAATTACATAACTAGACATTCTGGCAAATCGAATTAAATGCGAAATTTAAAGCCATAGGATGCCGCACGAGAAACAGCACCATCCTAGAAAGGACACTTTACAATCTCAAAATCAAAATTATCGCGTTTATCAAAACTAATGCAAGAACTAAATCCATCTACTATAGATAGATGTAAACCCGAAAACGGGTCCTCGGTATCAGAAGAACTGCAGTTCTGGCGGGTAAATTTGACTGATGAAACCATTGAAATAGGTATTGATTGTATTGTCACTGACTTGAAACCGACCGCACACGAGTACTGATAAACTGCCTTGATGGTCTAGTTTTGCTCAGGCAAAGCGGTGCGAGTCAGACCGACCATGCTTAAAAACCCTATTGGTCTCAGTGTGCGACAGGGCTTGAAATGTCATTGCAGCTCAATGCCGGGTAAAATTTCCACAAGATTGGAAGGATAATCTCCAAAATGACCCATACAGTGTTGACGAGGTGGTTAAATAGAAGTGAAGACAATGCTCAGGAATCGATACAATTAACCCACAGCTCAAACCAGAGACACCATACGGAAAGAAACACAAACATGAAATAACAAGACTCTATTTGAAACATCAAAAGCGGAAAGCAAAAAGGACAGTTTCTTTCCCACAAAATGGCCAATTGGCAATTCAAAACAAAACATTTATAAGCGAAACACACACTAAAATACAAATCATAACAGAAAAACCGCGGCAGAAGAGTCGCCTTGGAACGGTCAGAAAAACGAATTCCACTGGCGGGCTTAAATCGATTTTACGTGACCGCAATCCTCGCCCTTTCTTCCGTCGCGATTAAGACAAATTATTTGTTCAGTCCGCATGAAGGCATCCATATCCTCAGTGCAACATCTCCGAGAACACAAAAATCAAACAACCACAGAGATCTCGACAGCAAGAAACCACTGAAATGCTGGAGCTAAAGAAAACCCACTTTATCTCCGATGGACCCGACCAGAGGCAGAGCACCAGGTAAAAACCAACATAACATAAAATTAAATTCTAATTTTTCAGTAAGTTTTTACGCTGGGATCGTCATAGAATCTGAGGCTTAACCCACCAGCGTGCAATTAAAGAGGGAAGCAAAGTTGTCAACCGTAATTTGGGTGAAATGTCATTCATGCAGTCTTTCGTATAACAATTATGTTGTGCCCAATCATTTTATATAGAAAAAATGATTAAACGAATTTGGGTGCTGAAGTCATTGAAGGTACAGTGAAATTCCACTATTTAGGCCACCTAAAAATAAGACTTATTCTGTTGTAAAAAGCTTATTTAGAAGGGTGCAGTTACTCTGTTTTGTGTTTGCTACACACAATGTCTTCTGGTCAAGGATCACCTTTTGGACTGTTCAAAAGTGGTCTTAAAGACCACTTTTGAACAATCCCAAAGGTGGTCTTTATAAAAGAATTTTACTGTATCTATTTTTTTTTAATTTATATACTAAGTCACCATAAAATTCGGGTTCCGATAGACCTTGTTGCAGAAGAGATTTCAGTTCAACATTGGATTTTGATATTAAATCGGAATTACGTGTATAAAATTTTGAAAAAGCTTTGCGTAGTTTATGATACCGATAACCATGCTTAAGAGGTTTAGCAGTTAACAATTTATTACGAGTGTTGAAGTCAATAACATGACTAGACACTCTGGCAAATCGAATTTATTGCGAAATATTACCGCAATAGGATGCCTCACGAGGAAAGCACCATCCAAGAAAGCAAAATTAACAATCACAAAATCAAAACCATCGCGTTTATCATTACTTTTGCAGGAAACAAACCCATCTACAATAGATAGAGATGTAAATCCTAAATCGGGGCCTCGGTATCAAACGAATTTGCTTTATTTAACTGAAATTCTGGGGGTGGAGGGATTTGACAGATCATACCATCGAAATAGGTATTGTCAATATTTAGTAACTCAAACAAATATGTAGAAGTCAAGCTAAAGGCTTCAAAGATTTCAGATTGGTTTTCAACGGAAAGGGACATCATGAAGTTTCTTTCATAACAAAACAAGAACATATCAGCCATAAGGGGTACGCAATCCGTACCCACCGGAATACCCACAATTTGTCTAAAAACCTTAATAGAAAGGTGAGAGCTTCACACACGTTCTGACAAGACTTTAAAGTTTAATTTTTATGCTCTTCAGAAGTACAAAAGGCGTTTCTTTCATTATATGCAAGGTAGAGGGAAGCTTCCCATTGAAATGTCCAGTAAATTTAATCATTATTTTTGTTTCTTTAAAATATTAATGTAATGTAATGTAAAGAGTGGAAAAATAAAAAATAGACGGACTTGAAGCCCGAAAACCTCTGGATTTCAATGTATTTAAAAATTCATTAGAAATTTTATACACCAAAACAGATTTTTCCCTGATCTTTCAAAAACTTTGTCAAAATTTTTAATCACATGCTTTTTATTGGGGTTAAAACATGCGGTTAATAATTTGCAAAGTTCAGTGGTGGTACAAGAGTTTGAATTTGCAATAAACCGTGCTTTGTATGGTCTTTTATGAAGTTTGGGAAACCCATACAGTCCAACCTGTGTTAAGCAAGCACTTTTGGGGATAATGTAAATGCGCTTGCTTAAGACAGGTGCTTGCTTAACTTAATAGAGGTGAATTTTAGTGCATTTGCCTTTTTCGGGAACTAAATGCCAGCTTGCTTAAGACAGGTTGTATGCTTAATAAAGGTGGCCACTTAGACAGGTTTTGCTCCAGCATTTCAGTGGTTTCTTGCTGTCGAGTCCTCACCGTTGTCTCACCTCTGTGGTTCTTTGATTATTTGTGTTCACGGAGTTGTTGCCCTGATGAGTTAGGAGGCCTTCATGCGGACTGGACAAATTATTTGTCTTAATCGCGACGGAAGTAAGGGCAAGGATTGTGGCCACGTAAAATCGATTTAAGCCCCCCAGTGGAAATCTTTCCACTGACCGTTCCCAGGCGGTTCTTCTGTGGCGATTTATTTATGTTGTTGTTTGTTACTTTATGTGTGTATCACTTGTGTCTTTTTATTTTGGATGGCCATATTCCCATTTTGTGGGAAAGTAACTGTCCTTATGGCCTTCCCTTGTTAAGGTTTCCATTTTGCCTGGTCGCTTAATGTTTGTGTTTCTTTCCCTTTGGTGCATTTAATGGGTGGAGTAAGTTAATTATATCGATTCCTGATCTTTGCTTTACTTCTACTTTGACTGTACATGCACAACGTAGGAAGCTTGTCTTGGCTTTCTGTAACACAAACAGTAAAAAATGGTTGCTGAATGACAATATGGTCATCAACTACAAGATGACGTAAAGACGTCTTAGGTTTAGAAGGTAATAAAATCATATTTTGAGAGTAGAAAGAAATGCGTCTGTTCACTAGTTTCAGAATGCTACGATTCAATTCTTTAAAGGTTTCATGCTCAACATACACTCGTTTACACCATCGATTACCAAATTCATTCAAGGCAATAGCGATTTTGATCTCTACACTAATTGAAATCAATTTTAGAAGGAAATCGATATTTCGGTCTTCTTGAAATTATATTTCCTCTCCTAGAATCTTGCTGAAGAGTGTTAACATAGTGGAGCCATCAACAACTGAACAAATTATTTGTCTAAATAGCGACGGAAGTAAGGGCGAGGATTGTGGCCACGTAAAATCGATTCTTTCCACTGACCGTTCCAAGGCGGTTCTTCTGTGGCGGTTTATTTATGTTGTTGTTTGTTACTACTCACTGTGTGTATCACTTATGTCTTTTTATTTTGATGGCCATTTGGCCATTTTGTGGGATAGTAACTGTCCTTATGGCCATCCTTTGTTTAGGTTTCCATTATGGTCTGGTAGCTTCATGTTTGTGTTTCTTTCCCTTTTGTGTCTTTGATGGGCGGAGTAAGTTAATTGTATCGATTCCTGATCTTTGTTTTACTTCTACCTTTCGACATTGTTAGCGGCCTGGCCGGCTGGAGACAAAACAAACATCTTATGGAATTTTTGAATACCTAGTTTAAGGTTATGTAAAATATGTTTTAGAAAAGGTTATCCCTTAGGTTTTGGAGATAAACAGTTCGAATTTGAATATAGAAAGAAATGCGTTGGTTCACTAGTTACAAAATGCTAAGTAGGGCTTTATGCTCAACATACTACGGTTTACACCATTAATTACCAAATTCAGCCAAGGCAGCAGCGATTTCTTCCTTACACGTATTGAAATGAGTTTCAGAAAGAAATCGATTTTTCGGTCTTTTAGAAATTATATTCGTATGCTAGAGCCAGAAATAATTTAATAAATCACCAGTAGGTATATGACCAGCAGCAGGATATCAATACGCTGAGTTTTTACAATCCAAGGTATCAGGAGTGTTAGTATCAATTTCAAGATCAGAAACACGTTTAATGAAATCAAAAACGATAGATCTAACATATTTATTGTATTTATAGCAAATTATGGATTTTTCAGTATTTTGAAAATAAACAAGAATGGATGAAATCACCGAACAGTCCCGTAAAATACTAGGTAAATCTATAAAATCCAAACCCTTATTTATGAAAGATGGAAAAAGTGACTGTAATAATTTAATCTTTTTAATTGAGTTTCATGTCGTTTAATAATGTTAAACAAAGCTGTAGACTTTATAGCATAGTAATTTTTTCCACTGGTTGTATAGAAATATCATATACCACATGACCCTTGCGTTTAAAATGTAGGTACAAGAAATTGTCAGCTTTTTTAGGCTTACCCATTATGCGATATTGTTCGTTAAGTAGAAGTAAAACAAAGATCAGGAATCGATACAATTAACTTACTCCACCCATCAAAGACACCAAAGGGAAAGAAACACAAACATGAAGCGACCAGACCATAATGTGAACCTAAACAAAGGAAGGTCATAAGGGCAGTTACTTTCCCACAAAATGGCCAGATGGCTATCCAAAATAAAAAGACACAAGTGATACAGACACAGTTTGTAACAAACAACAACATAAATCGTCCGCCACAGAAGAACCGCCTTGGAACGGTCAGTGGAAAGAATTCCACTGGGGGGCTTAAATCGATTTTGCATGGCCATAATCCTCGCCCTTACCTCTGTCGCGGTATAGATTAATTTTGTTTAGTCCGCATGAAGGCTCCCTAACTCATCAGTGTAACATCTCCCAGAACATACAAATAAAAAATTACAGATATAAAACAAGGTTGAGGACTCGACAACATACAACAACAGAATTGCTGGAGCTAAAGAAAACCAACAGTTAGACTCCGAGAGGCCCGACCAAAGACGGAGCATCAGGCGCCAACCAACATAAAGAATACTAAAATAAAATAAAATTCCATTTATACTTTTACGCTGGAACCGACATATAATCTTAAGCCCGACCCACCGGTGTGCAATCAAAGAGGGAAGCAAAGTTGCCAACCGTGATTGGGTTAACCACCATGCATGCAGTCTATTTTATAACATTTATGTTGTACCCAATCTTTATATATCGACGAACGATTTTACGAAATTGGGTACTAAAGTCATTACAGGCATGTATTTTTCTAAATTTATATACTAAGTCACAATAGAATTCGGGTTCCGATAGGCCATGTTGCAGAAGTGTTTTAAGTCCAAAATTGAATTTTGAAACCAAATCAGAATTCCGTCTATAAAACTTAGAAAAGGCGCCGAGCATTCCTGCTTATTTTCAAAATACTGAAACACCTATAATTTGCTATAAATATAACAAAGTAGAAGTAAAACAAAGATCAGGAATTGATACAATTAACTTACTCCATCCATAAAAGACACCAAATGGAAAGAAATACAAACATTAAGCGACCAGACCATAATGGAAACCTAAACAAAGAAAGGCCATAAGGACAGTTACTTTCCCACAAAATGGCCATACGGCCATCCAAAACCAAAAAACACAAGCGACACACACAGCAAGCAACAAACAACAACATAAATAAATCGCCACAGAAGAGCCGCCTTGGAACGGTCAGTGGAAGATTTCCACTGGGGGGCTTAAATCGATTTTACGTGGCCACAATCCTCGCCCTTACTTCCGTCGCGATTTAGACAAATAATTTGTTCAGTCCGCATGAAGGCCCCTTAACTCATCAGTGCAACATCTCCGTGAACACAAAAATCAAAGAACCACAGAGGTGAGACAACGGTGAGGACTCGACAGCAAGAAACCACTGAAATACTGGAGCAAAAGAAAACCAACAGTTAGACTCCGATGAGCCCAACCAGAGACAGAGCATCAGGCACCAACCGACATTATCTCTCTAATTTTCAATAAGCCTTTACGTTGGAGCCGTCATAGAATCTGAGGCCTGACCCACCGGCGTGCAATTAAAGAGGGAAGCAAAGTTGCCAACCGTGATTGGGTTAACTACCATGCATGCAGTCTGTCGTATAATATCCATGTTGTACCCAATCTTTTTATATCGAAGAATGATTTTACGAAATTGGGTGCTGAAGTCATTGCGGTTATATATTTTTCTGAATTTATATGCTAAGTCACCATAAAATTCGTGTTCCGATAGACCTTGTTGCAGAAGAGATTTAAGTCCAATATTGAATTTTGAAATTAAATCAGAATGGCGTCTATAAAATTTTGAAAAGGCTTTGCGTAGTTAATGGTACCGATAACCCTGATTAAGGAGTTTAGCCGTTAATAATTTATTACGAGTGTTGAAGTCAGTTACATGACTACACACTCTAGCAAATCGAATTAATTGCGAAATATAAACGCCATAGGATGGCGCACGAGGAACATCACCATCCAAAAAAGGAAAATTTACAATATCAAAATCAAAGTCATCGCGTTTATCATAAATTTTGCACGAAACAAATCCATCTACAATAGATAGTTGTAAATTCAAAAACGGGGCCTCGGTATCAGAAGAATTTGCTTTATTTAACTGAAGTTCTAGGGGGTAAATCTGACTGATCAAACCATCAAAATAGGTATTATCAATATTTAATAAATCATCTAAATATCTAGAAGTAGAGCTAAAAGCTGATAGATCTATCATTTTAAATTTCAATAAACTTGTTTCAGATCTTGATATTGATACTAATACTCCTGATTCATGTGATTGTAAAAACTCAAAGTATTGCTATCCTGCTGCTGGTCATGTAATTACTGGCAATTTGAAAATTATTCCTGATTCTAGGATAAGGAATATAATTTCTAAAGGACCGAAATATCGGTTTCCTTCTAAAACTGATTTCAGTAAATGTAGAGATGAAATCGCTGCTTCCTTGAATGAATTCGGTAATCGATGGTGTAAGCGAGAGTATGTTGAGCATAAAGCCCTTAAGGACTGGAAACTTAGCATTTTAAAACTAGTGAATAAACGCATTTCTTTCTATTCTCAAAATACTAACTTATTACCTCCTAAGCCCAAGACGTCTTTACGTCATCTTAAACTAGGTATTCAAGAATTTCATAAGAAGTTTGTTTTGGCCCCTGCAGACAAGGCCGCTAACAACGTCATCGTTGTGTGACGGCTCCACTATGTTAACACGCTTAAGCAGGAGCTTGGTGGTTTTGTTTGTTTGGATTGGAGTTTAACGGCCCAGTCAACACTATTTAGGTCATTTTTGAGCCGGTCAGTTTACCTATCCACACTTTCCTGGGCAGGCTTATACGTAAGCGGTTAACCAGTACAGTGCACATTCTTTCGCCAGAAACTGACAACTGCCCTTCTTGAATCAGCGGAAGGGAGAGAATGACCGTAGAAAAGATTTCATGATCAATCTCCACGAAAGAATGTTGCCGACCCCGGCGGGAGTCGAACCCGCGTCCTCCTGATCACCAGTCAGACGCGCATCCGACTGAGCCAACGAGGCCGGCTGGAGCTTGGTGGTACTAAGGCCTATGAACTTCAGCCTTTAGCTGAAGAGAGAGCTATAGTAGATAAACATGTTTGTCTTTCAGCCACCAAGTTTGCTGTGTGTGTTAACGAAGGCCAAGACAAGCTTCCTACGCTATACTGGTTACCAAAACTTCATAAAAAACCTTACAAAGCACGGTTTATTGCAAACTCTAGCTCTTGCACTACCACTGAACTTTCTAAATTATTAACTTCCTGTCTTACTGCTATTAAAACGCATGTAATTAAATATTGTGATAAAGTCTTTGAAAGATCAGGAAGAAATCTGTTTTGGTCTATAAAAAATTCGAATGAGGTTTTAAATAAATTGAAATCTAGACATTTTCGTGCTTCTAGTCTGTCTACCTACGATTTTTCCACTCTTTATACTACACTTCCTCATAATCTTATAAAAGAAAAGCTTAATGATTTAATTGAATGGGCTTTTCACAGAGAAGATTCTCTCTATCTTGCATGTTATGTCAGAAATGCATTTTTCACTTCTAAAGAGCATAAGAATTATACACTTTGGTCATGTCAGAAAGTGTGTGATGCCCTCACCTTTCTACTTGACAATATTTTTATTAGATTCAGTACTAAGTTATTTAGACAAAGTGTGGGTATTCCGATGGGTACTAATTGCGCACCTCTTGTGGCTGATCTGTTCTTGTATTGTTATGAAAGAGACTTCATTTTGTCGCTTTCCATTGATAACCAATCTGAAATTATTGAAGCTTTTAGCTCTACTTCTAGATATTTAGATGATTTATTAAATATTGATAATACCTATTTTGATGGTTTGATCACTCAGATTTACCCCCAAGAACTTCAGTTAAATAAAGCAAATTCTTCTGATACCGAGGCCCCGTTTTTGGATTTACATCTATCTATTGTAGATGGATTTGTTTCGTGCAACATTTATGATAAACGCGATGACTTTGATTTTGAGATTGTAAATTTTCCTTTTTTGGATGGTGATGTTCCTCGTGCGCCATCCTATGGCGTTTATATTTCGCAATTAATTCGATTTGCTAGAGTGTGTAGTCATGTAACTGACTTCAACACTCGTAATAAATTATTAACGGCTAAACTCCTTAATCAGGGTTATCGGTACCATAAACTACGCAAAGCCTTTTCAAAATTTTATAGACGCCATTCTGATTTAATTTCAAAATTCAATATTGGACTTAAATCTCTTCTGCAACAAGGTCTATCGGAACCCGAATTTTATGGTGACTTAGTATATAAATTTAGAAAAATATATAACCGCAATGACTTCAGCACCCAATTTCGTAAAATCATTCTTCGATATAAAAAGATTGGGTACAACATGGATATTATACGACAGACTGCATGCATGGTAGTTAACCCAATCACGGTTGGCAACTTTGCTTCCCTCTTTAATTGCACGCCGGTGGGTCAGGCCTCAGATTCTATGACGGCTCCAACGTAAAGGCTTATTGAAAATAAGAGAGATAATGTTGGTTGGTGCCTGATGCTCTGTCTCTGGTCGGGCTCATCGGAGTCTAACTGTTGGTTTTCTTTTGCTCCAGCATTTCAGTGGTTTCTTGCTGTCGAGTCCTCACCGTTGTCTCACCTCTGTGGTTCTTTGATTTTTGTGTTCACGGAGATGTTGCACTGATGAGTTAGGAGGCCTTCATGCGGACTGAACAAATTATTTGTCTAAATCGCGACGGAAGTAAGGGCGAGGATTGTGGCCACGTAAAATCGATTTAAGCCCTCCAGATGAAATCTTCCACTGACCGTTCCAAGGCGGCTCTTCTGTGGCGATTTATTTATGTTGTTGTTTGTTACTTGCTGTGTGTATCACTTGTGTCTTTTGGTTTTGGATGGCCATATGGCCATTTTGTGGGAAAGTAACTGTCCTTATGGCCTTCCTTTGTTTAGGTTTCCATTATGGTCTGGTCGCTTAATGTTTGTATTTCTTTCCCTTTGGTGTCTTTTATGGGTAGAGTAAGTTAATTGTATCATTTCCTGATCTTTGTTTTACTTCTACTTTACGTAGTTTGTGATACCGATACCCCTGATTAAGAAGTTTAGCGGTTAATAATTTATTACGAGTGTTGAAGTCGGATACATGACTAGACAGTCTAGCGAATCGAATTAAC
The DNA here is from genome assembly GCA_963580285.1 of Lucinisca nassula. Lineage (NCBI taxonomy): Eukaryota > Metazoa > Mollusca > Bivalvia > Lucinida > Lucinidae > Lucinisca > Lucinisca nassula. The sequence goes on along the minus strand of OY757011.1, from coordinate 22,690,136 downwards.
TGCGAAATATAAACTCCGTACGATGTCGCACGAGGAACATCACCGTCCAAAAAAGGAAAATTTACAATCTCGAAATCAAAATCATCACGTTTATCATAAATTTTGCAAGAAACAAATCCATCTACAATAGATAAATTAAATCCAAAAAGGGGGCCTCGGTATCATAGGAATTTGTCTTGTTTAATTGAAGTTCTAGGGGATAAATCTGACTGATCAAACCATCGAAGTAAGTATTGTCAATATTTAATAAATCATCTAAATATCTAGAAGTAGAACTAAAAGCTTCAATAATTTCAGATTGGTTATCAATGGAAAGTGACAACATGAAGTCTCTTTCATAACAATACAAGAACAGCCACAAGAGGTGCGCAATTCGTACCCATCGGAATACTCACAATTTGTCTAAATAACTCAGTACCGAATCTAATATAAATATTGTCAAGTAGAAAGGTGAGCGCATCACACACTTTCTGTTAAATCTTGTTTTAACATGCGATTAGTTTGCCCGACGTTCTGCATTTCACAATTTGTAGCACGCCAGGTTATTACATATATCAAATCTGTAGACTTACACGTCAAATCGGACATGTTAACTACAGAAAAGCGTCTACCGTGTACAGATGCATAAACATTAGACGCACTGCATGAATGCGAACAGCACTTGCATATCTTAGCATTGCACTTAAAAATACTTGGATTTGAACGGATTGGTATATTTTCGAAGGGTGGGCGATTTGATAGTATTGCTTCCTCCACTGAAATTAACGGAAGCGGCAGAAAACGAATTTATGGGTCTGTCCAATACCGACGATAATATAGTTCTAAAGTTATTAATATAATGGGAGATCCGTTCAGAAGAAGCAGAATGTAACCTAAGGGGAGATATTGTAATTTTTAATTTATTTGTGATACTCATCTGTGTGTACAGTTCCGCGATAGCGTCAAAACTAAATCGATATACATACCGGTCATTAAGTTAAACAGTATAAAAAAGAACTGAGGGTAAATCCTTCAAATGGACGGTATAACAACACCCCTCAAAACAACTATGCCTGAACAAGTCTATAGCTATCAAAAGAGCAATCGTTATACAACGAGATAAGAACATTGTTCTAACCATGACCTTCAACAAGTATCTTAAGGATGTCAAATTAAGGAACGGTGAAAAGCAAATGTAAATAAATCTCTGGGGATTGGAAAAATAAGAGTATTAGGGACCTTTTACAGCCCCACAGGGCTCAAACAAAACAGCCCTGATATACACAATAGAAGTGAAGGCAATAATCAGGAATCGATACAATTAACCCACACCTCCCATCAGAGACACCAAAGGGAAAGAAACACATACTTGAAATATCTAGACCCTAAAGGAAACATCAATAGCGAAAAGCCAAAAGGACAGTTACTTTTCCACCAAATTGTTAATTAGCTATCCAAAACAAAAAGATATAACACAGTGAAAAGAATTTCACTTGTGTGTGTGTGTGTGGGGGGGGGGGGGTTGCTTAAATCGATTCATAAATCGATTCTTAAATCGATTTAAGCCCCCCCCCCCGCCCCCCGCCCCCCGCCCCCAGTGAATAGAATGTTACTTGGTGGTTTACATCGATTCATAAATTATAAATATGTTCTATAAAAGGGTTATCGTTTGGAAGCAAGGACTGGAAATATGTTGTGTACATGTTTTCAAGGCCAGACTAGCTAGTTTCGGCCAATTAGGCGCGTTTCATAATTGCCATATGAAAAGATCCTCTGATTTTTATGCTCATCAAAAATGAGTATGACCATCAATAATACTCATGCCTCCGGGACAGATCTCTTGTTCAGATCAGCGGGCAATTTTATCTGTGCTACTAATAAATAGAGGGAATTTTTAATATTTATGATTATGGCAAGCGTGCTTAAGCTTGTTAAGCATGAAAATCAGTTTTGGTCTTCTGAGATATTTCCACTTGCTAACGTTCACTTCACTTCAATAAACCACAGATTCGTCGAAGAAGTTTATAATCCTAGTCACGTGGAATGCCACAGCTTCATTTAATCCGATTAACTCAATATTTCTCCTAAACAAAATAGGATTGTCAGAGAAGCCAGAAAAGATATTAGAGGAGAAGATAAGAAGAACGACAGCGATGAACCGTACGCACAGGAGGTTTGCTCAAGGTCATTGCGAGCCTGCTCAAGACCATTGCGAGCTTGCTCAAGGTCATCGCGATACATAGCACCCATCTCTTAATGAACACCCAGACACGCATACGTAAGGGTAACGAATACACCAGCAGATGTTTCCGCCATTTTTCAAAGGGAAACAACTTTCGGGACTTCCTGTTCGCTTTTCTTTTAACTCCCACTGGAAAAGAGGTCTGCTGTTAACCCATTTTGTACCGGAAACCCCCAAAACGGGTACCTTGGCAAACAGTGCAGGCTATGATCAGACGCCGCAGAACGCGGCGTCTGATCAGGGCCTATATTGTGCAGGCCCAGATCAGACGCCACAGAACGCGGCGTCTGATCAGGGCCTACACTGTTTGCGAAAAGTTCAGCCATTCCAAATAAAATTTGAAAATAACACCCCCTTACACCCCTAAGGTTGACATCGACTCCTGCTTTTTATAGGAAGGAAGATTCCATTTGGTACAAAAAATGGTTAAAGGAGAGAATTCGCTCCTAAGTGTTCTTCCCATAGCAACAAGCAACACATATTAGGGATAATTAGAGGCATTTATTTTTTTTTATTTTTTTTTTATTATTTTTTTTTTGTGTGTGTTTTGTGTTGTTTGTTTGTAGGTTTTTTTTTTTTTTTTTTTGCTTGCCTGTATTCATTTGATGATTCATTTCATTGAGAATCTTACATGAGTGCTCATTGAATTTATTAAACGAGTTGAGGAAAAGGGATAAGATGCGAGGCAAATCCCTTTCCCTCAACAAATTTAAATTCAATATTAAGCCTCGCATTTTTTCCCTTTCCCTCGCCGAGTTTAATAAATTCAATAATACATGAGCAAAAGCCTCGCATTTTATCCCTTTTCCTCAACTCGTTTAATAAATTCAATATTACATGAGCAAGAATGCAAGATTCTATTTATCATATGACATTTAAAACGTATTTTATTCACGATTGTTTACAAAAACATCAATATTCTGCCATTAGTAAACGCGACATCGTTAAGGACCTCGTACATGTAACGTTACATGACGTATCTAGCTAATTTGCATATTTAATCCATTAGTGGATAATCGAATTTATTACATGGCTTTATAACACTCTCAGACGCGACGTCATATGATAAATAATGATATCCGATTTATTTTATTAAACTAGTATGAAGACGTATGGGAAGAGAACGTAACAGCCGCGTTTTCGTTTCGGTATTTTATGTAATGGGTATCCCCAATGGGCCACTGTTATAAATAGATGTTTTTTTGTTGTTGTTTTTTTTTTTCGTGTTCTTTTTTTTTTCTGCGTAGCAGTTATGTCTTTGTTGGTTTGGTCGCCATGAGGCGGGCAAACCGGGTATAATGACCAGATTGTAACTGTTCCATGGAGGGGCACGTGACGTGATCAACCAATCAGCTTTAACGATGATGCAATACTATACTGCATTTACAGGAAACAGCCTGTCTGAATAGCGAAACAGACCGAAAAGCAAGCGTTTCAACTCCAACAACTGATCCGGGTGTTCGAATTATTAGAAAATATCAGATTTGAAATTTATCAGTGTTCGAACTGTTTGATCTGAAAGAATTCCATGCATTAGACGAGGCTGGGTTCAATATTTTAAACGACTACGTTTTTTCCCGCCGCCCTGTCAATCCGCAAGTGATTAGAAGTTATAAATATCACTTATGCAGTGCAGAACCGTTTGATCTATAAATAAGTTAGTGTGTGCAGGGGGTCTTTGAATGCGAGCTTATCATGTAGTTACAAGTATAAGGTTACACATTATCATTAATGATATTTACACCTATTGAACTATCACTATTCCCTTTAAAATGGGCGAGTCAATTTGTGATCTCAGGAATAACAGAAATTGATTTGTTTGGAGCAAATTCTTTTCTTAAGAGAAACCCATATATTTTTCAAAGAATTTCCAGATAGTCTGTAATATTTTTTTTTGTTCCGGCTACACCGCAGCAGACAAAGTCCAGCTACATGTATATATGGGATGTGATGTTGAAACCCGCACGTGCAGCTACCCAGTGGAGCTAGGCGCATAGATACTTCACCCCCCACACACTCACACACCTATATTGTTTAAGCGCATAGTGAAGCCTCAGGCGAGACTGCGCAGCCTTGTTTGTGTGTTTTCTGCTTACTCATAAGCTGTCTCAAATCAGCGTAAGCCGGGGACATGTAGCAATCCAATGCCCATCGAAGAAGTCCGCTGAAGACTGATTAGACTGCGGATGCAAAACCATCATGTTATTTAGATAGGCAAGTAACAAGAAAATGAAAATGCGGACATCATACACAATTTTAACATGTGCATGTGCGATCTTCACTTTGTGCGCGATGAAACGTTTCAAACCTCTTGAACATTGAAGACACAATCCCGATTGCACAACTGCGCAGACTTATCATTCTTTTCTGTACGCACATGCGCAATAAGTATTTTACTCGAGATAGGAGATCTGAACAGACTGATCCTTGCACTTGGTAGCTTAGAATGTGTTTGTAATGTCGCAAGCAGATTTGGCCGGTTAAATGTACACAGTCGTTTTAAGCCGGCGCACGGCGAAAAAAAACGTTTCAAACTTAGGACCAGATCAGCCTGCGCATCTAGCCAATGTGGCCATAGTTTTCACCTGTTGTTCTTTGATTAGCACAGAGGCCATGGTAGGCACATACGAACAACGAAGACTGTTCAAACTGCATGCATGTGCAGGCTGACCTGAGTCTTCGCCCATCGCATATGACTTATTTTCTTAATCATGTTCCCCGAAATTACTTCCAACAAAACCTTGTCACCGTGAAATAAATGGGCATCTTCACTTGCTCCTCAGAAAACCAGGTTACCTGAATAAAACTACCTTTTTGCATGCAACAACCATGAATTTCACTCGCACGTGCTAAAAGACGTTCTGTGGAAAAAGGCGGGAAACTCTCAATTAATATTTAAAGGGGCGCTTCTGCTATCAAAGAGGCATTGAATCAAATGCCACAGCACAAGAAAAAAGGGTAACACTGTCACACAAATAATAATGAAAGTGGAAGCTACGCTCCAAAGAGTCTGAGAGCAAAGCGAAAACACTTACATATGCATGGTGATCCAAGCCTTTGTAGGCCACAATGCTACATCAACGACTAGGATCAGCCTGCACATTGATGCAATGTGATCAGTCTTTACTGAACCCTTAAATCTTACGAAGTCACAAGGCTAAGTGAAACCCTTTGCCTTACATACCGGTAGTGGGTGCGCATGTTCAGTGTTTGCAGGTCGTTGAGAAACCAGCGAAGACACATCTTAGCGTACTCATGCAAACCGATTAGAGTCTTCGCTGATCGCATGAGCCTGATGCAGACGATGGAATTTCACAACATAAATAAGCGAAACTCCTGTGGCTCACAAAGGTTGATCTAAGCACTTGCTGCCTGCGTTTCTTACAGTCTGATCAGTACTCGGTGAGGGTATGAACTTTCCATTACCACAGGGCTATCCAAGTGAGAGAAGCGAAAACCATTTGCCTCACAGAGTGCATGTTAATCCGAGTCTTTGGAAGTCGCACATATTTCATGCTAAGTTTTCTTTTTTTCGTGCGCTACCTCATATACGACCAGTACGATGTTGTAATTATAAACCCGGGAACGGTCCGAAATGCTTGTTCTGGGTGCATTTTTCGGCATTTTTTGTGTGTTCAAAGTATTAAAAATTCTGATTTCTGAAAAATTTGGGAGTTCGAATTAAATGAGAAAGTTTTCAGCCACAGATTCGAAATAATTTTGGGTGTTCGAACTGCTAGGGTGTTCGAACTAATTGGTCACCTACCGTAGTCTACCATTTTTACCGTATTTCGAAACACACCTATTCAAATACATTGTCATTTTTTGGCCAAAAAAAAAAAAAAAAGAAATTTTAAAAAGAAAAAATGGAATATTCAAGTTGCCTTTTTTGCTCAAAACATAGATTGCGGGGAGTCGATAGAAACGAGGCGATTCTATCGAGTACCAACAATCTGCTGTCTCAGAGCATGAATACGGAAATTAATGTATACCCCTGCAAACCCGAGCTTTACTATATAAAAGTGTAGATTATATTTTCTTGTCCCTTGGGATCATTGATTCCATTGTGGAATTTTGAAAATATCTGAGGGTCACTGATGAGGCCTAATTGGCCGAAACTAGCTAGTCTGGCCCAGAAAACATGTACACTCCATATTTTTCAGTTCTGTGGTGTATTCCTTGCTTCCAAAGGATAGCCCTTTTATAGAACCTATTTAACTTCACTGCAACTGGTGTGTGGGAATGTGTGGCGGCTGTAAAACGTCTCCCTGCCCTACATCATAGTGTAGATTATATTTGCTTGTCCTTTGGGATCATTGATTCCATTGTGGAATTTTGAAAATATCTTAGGGTCACTGATGAGGCCTAATTGGCCGAAACTAGCTAGTCTGGCCCGGAAAACATGTGCACACCATATTTTTCAGTTCTGTGGTGTATTCCTTGCTTCCAAAGAGTAACCCTTTTATAGAACACATTAAAGGGGATCACAATTCTATAGGCATGATTTCGTGATGTGAATACAACTTTAAGGACCTTATGGCTGCTACTCTGATGACTCTGTCCAACTGAAAAAGGGGTCTACTCTGAAAGGGGAAGTATTTGCTCCTCAAGGGGTCTACTCTAAAAGGGAAGAATGTACTTCCCAGGAGCAAATTCTTTCCTTTAAGAGTATACCCCTTAGACATATCAAAAGAGAAATTACTTTTGCAGGAGAAGCAGTCATTTTCGCAAATTTTACGTTTTGCAATGCCATTATGGAGTAAGTCCATGGGGCCATGGAAACAAAAAACAACAGAACATAACTACTACTACTCACAAAGTGTGGCTGGCTGCGATAGCTCAGTCGGATGCAGTCTGACTGGCGATAAGGAAGGCTCGGTTTCGATACCTACGGGGGTCGGCAACATTCTTTCGTGGGGATTGATTATGAAAGCTTTTCTATGGTCATTCTCTCCCTTCCGCTGATTCAGGAAGGGCAGGGGTCAGTTTTTGGCGACAGAATGTGCACTGAACTGGTAAACCGCTTACGGATAAGCCTGCTCAGGAAAAGCGTGGATAGGTACACAGACAGGCCCAAACATGACCCAAATCAGTGTTGACTGGGCTGTTAAATACAAATAATCAAAACTTGCAAAGTTTACTTCACACAGATAGGAACATATTTATATATTCTGGACATCTTTCGGTACGTAATAATACGTAAATGTTGGAAAGACAGAGAACGTTATTTTTTCCTCATTTATAAAGATCGCTGGGTGTAACGGGCCTCCGTGTGGCCTAGTGGATAAGAGTGCTGACTCTTAATCATTAGATCTCTCAACGGTGTAGGTTTGAGCATGGCCCAGGGCACATAATGAGAAGTTCTGCAATGGAAGGTCAGGGGGTTTTTCATCGGGTACTCTAGTCTTCGCTCACCTCCGATTAACGATCGGCTTGATGTGAGTGAAATAATCTTGAAAGTATCGTAAAACCAAACATAAAAAAGATCGCTGGGTGTGTAAAAACATTTACATATCTTTGCTACTAGAATAAACGGCAGTGCCAAGGTCGAAGGTTCTAACTCTTCCAAATATATAAAATATTTAGGGAGCGAAACAAAGTCATAACGTTGATGGGTCGTTGTTTATTGTTCTTGACCCCAGCACAGATAGCAATAGTTTCTGTTCAAAAACTTCATGACTACTAAGTGACCTACCACCAGTTACAGACTTAGTTGTTAAACGACTTTTTGGCGCATACGATGGGAGCTATTGTATCTGATAAGCCGAGAATGGTGTTCTTTATTTCCACTCAATACTTGACGTTTTACTAATCAGTTTCTTTTACAATTAAATTGTGATCCAGAAAGATATACAAAAGGATTGCAAATTTCAGGTTTTTGCGGAGGTACCGCTCAAAGAAACGGCCGAGGTTTAAGATACAATCTGATTCGCAGCACTTTGTCTTGGCAGGCTTAGATCTTCCTAGGCGGTTCAGCAATACAGCAGTCCAATATATTGCCCCAAGGTCTGATCGGCTCCAGTCCATCGGGGATTGAAGAAATAGATTGGGCTGCATGATGCTTCCACACAGAGCTGATACCGGCCGCACATGAGTAGTGTTAAATCGCCTAGAAAGTGCAAGCCTGCTCAGGAAAAGTGGCTCGAGTCGGACTGTTCATGCATTTCAACCATTTAGTTTCATTGGGCGACAGGGCTTGAGAAGGAGTTTTATCTGCCCGTTTTATCTCAGTACTGAGTATAACTCCTACTATACAGTTTTCATCCGATCAAGCCTAAAATGTGTATGTAGTAAGGCTAAGATGTGAAGATATGCCACCAAATACTAACAGAATTATGACCCTTTGAAAAAATCGGTTTACATTTTTGTTTGGTTAAGTTTTGTGCTATACATGTGTAAACCATATGTAAGTTACATTTAGTTTATACTTGCCATGGCGTTAAACAATTTACCACAGAATACTCATCACTACCTACCCCTCCTGATACCAAGGTCACAGACTTCGAAATTTTATGTACACGTTTTGTATTTAAGTTTATTATTTTTATTCAAAAAATGCATTAAGCGGGATAATAATATCAGCTGGCTCAAATCAGAATGTAGACTGACAAGACCAAACCTATTGGATGCTTTTTGAAAGCAGCCAACTTGTTTTATTATTCCACTAGTCAATAAAACCACATGTTCGAGGAGATTACCGTTTCATTGGTCATTAATTAACATAACTAGTTCCATTCAACAAATACTAGTTTACCGAGCTGTCCATTCAGGAGCACCATTTCTTCACTTTAACCTAGGAAATGTTTCATTTTTATGTGTGTAATAGTGACACATTTAATGAACACACGGAAACAATAACAGCAGGATTTATTATCAAAGTTTCTACTTTCGGTTTTATTGCGAGCGCGTTAAATCAAGTTTCAGTTGTCCCCCTTGATATTTCATACGTTTTATAAACGTTTTAATTGATAACACCATTCTTTTACAAAAAGCGTTAGGTGGTCAGTCAGTCACGTTTTCTGGACCCTTGCTGAGCTAAGGGTTTTAACTCTACTTTTGCTTCCAGGAGGCACCTATGCAGGTTGTGAATTTCGTTGATATGCTTAAATTGCTTTCAATTTTCACATTTGCAACCTTATTGTAGATAAATTTTGATTCTGAAAAAGCAAATTTTATTAAACCATTTACTTTGCAACATGGTATGTAGCATCAAGGAACCAAACCCATTGTAGTTTCTTCAAATGACCCTCGGTTGACCTTGACTTAACCACAAAATAGCAAATGCATATATGGACCTACATCAAAGTGCAATGCATATATGAAACTACATCTATGTGCAGGCTGCAAAATGCTTCCACGCAGAGCTGATACCGACCGCACATGAGTACTGGTAATCCGCTTAGAACGTCTAAGCTGCGCAGAAAATTGCTGCGAGTCGGCCCGTCCATGCTTATAAACCCTATTGGTTTCATTGGGCGGCAGGGATTGAGATGTCATTTCATCTCAATGTCGGGTAAAAGTCCCACAAAATTGGAAGCAACGTCTCCAAAATTACCTCAATAGTGTTCAAGGGGACGTTAAACCTCAACCAAATAAACAAAAACATCTATGTGCATTCTGCAAATAATGTTCAGTCAATAACCTTTTCAACCCATTTCAATTTTACAAATATACGTTTCTAAAAGCTTGAATAATTGTCTGTTATGTTTTATCTATATATCTGTACCAATTAGAAGCGATTCTAATGCGAATCGCCTCGGGTGATTTCAATGCGTGAGCCTTTATTATACCCCATAAATATTTATGAGCTTTTTTGGCCGAGAGCAAATATGTCAAAACGTCATGTCCCACTGTAAAATCCCCCCCTCCCTGACGTCAATATTCAGAAGTAAAGTGTGCTGGTAGTCCCGTGCTACATAATGTTAGAAATCGGTACAGTAAAATATTTGTTGCCCTTGTGTGAGGGGAATATGACGATTATTTTTGTCATCCGAGCAGGTAATATTCCTCTTGCGCTTCGCCCGCGATCAATAACACCTGCTCGTGTGAACAAATAGTCATATTCCCCTGTGACGATTTGTTCACCCGAGCAGGTAATATTGCACTCGGGCACGATTTGTTCACCCGAGCAGGTAATATTGCACTCTGGCTTCGCCCTCGGGCAATTTTACCTGCTCGAGTGAACAAATAGTCATATTCCCTACACACAAGGGCAACAAATGAATACTATCTAACAGGATATAGTTTATACTAATTTATATTAGTTCGATTGCGATGAAAGCTCCAAGCTTATTTAATCGCTCTCGAACACTCATTCCGGATGGTTTTCACGCGCGCGAGAGAGAGGCAGTATTTATTACACCACTGGTACCCATTTACACCTGGGTGGAGTGAGGTAGTGTCATTACTTGTCTTGCCCAAGGACACACCTCGATACCGGGTGCCGGATTCGAACGCACAACCTCTCAATCATGAGTCGAACGCGTTAACCACTGCGCTATCGAGGCTAACAGGATATTGACACGACATCCCTTATTCTTCCAAACAATTTCTCCTGAGGAGGCACAATGATACTCACAGAGTTTAGAACTACTATAGTCTCGAGTTACGCATTATGATAATTTTTAAGAAAAATAAGTATACCCCTGTAAACCCCAGTTTTACAATATGAGCCAGCGCACGACAAAACCTACAAGACGACATGTGCGCCCAGCGCAGTCTGACCAGAGTCTTCGTTGTGCGCTCTAAGGATGGATAATGGCCAAATGTTCCCCCATGCAACAAGAGAAGTCTCTTGTTAGACTATATGGATGTGCAGGCCGATCTGTTTCTTCGCTGGGCGCACATGTAAATTGTAGGAAATGCTGCGCCCCGGCAATATCAAAGTGGGGTTCAAGGGGGTCAGATGTACATAGGCGTGTTTTCATGATGACTACATTGTCTTGCTGGATGAGCCGGAGGATGTGCGTTTTACTGGTGATCAAAAGGCTGCGGGTTCGATCCCCGCCAGGTTAGCAACATTCTTACGTGTAGATTATTCATGAACTATTGTCTACTCCTCCACTGATTCAAGAGTTCAGGCGAAAGTGTATGTACGCACTGGTATAAGCGTGGCTAGGAAAGTTGTGGCTAGGTGAACTGAGCGGCTCGACATGACCTGAAAAGTGTTGATCGGGATGTTAAATTCCAAACTAAACCAACAGTCTTGATTACAGCTTCATCGTTTGGGGATCTGAAATATTAAAAGATGGTGCATCCGGCCTCGGTAGCTCAGTCGGATGCGCGTATGACTGGTGATCAGGAGGACGCGGGTTCAATACCTGTCGGTGTCGTCAGCATTCTTTCGTGGATATTGATCATGAATTTTTTTTTACGGTCATTCTCTCCCTTCCGCTGATTCAAGAAGGACAGTTGTCAAGTTCTAGCGAAAGAATGTGCACCGTACTGGTTAACCGTTTGCGTTTAAGCCTGCCCAGGAAAAGTGTGGATAGGTAAACTGACCGGCTCAAAAATGACATAAATAGTGTTGACTGGGCCGTTAAACTCCAATACAAACAAAAAAAAAAAAAGAAAAAAACAATAAAGATGTTACACTATAACACTTTGCTATACAACATGTATATATTTGTAGACCATTGCACTCACTTTTACTTATATATATGATAATTATGCATGTCAAACTCTGCATATAGATGCTTTTTTTGCATGTATACAACACACAAGCACGTATTGAAGATACCTTATTGAATACTTTCAAAAGATACCATCACGAAAACACACCTATATCATTATGACCCCCTTGATCCCCGCTTTTATATAGTAAAAATGAGGTTTACATGGTTAAAACTGGGGTTTACATGGTTAAACCTTATGTTTCTTATTTCTGCTCCAATGTATAGATTGGAGGCGGTTCTAACGAGTTCCCATAATCTACATTTTGAGCAGAAATAAGAATTTTTTCGTATTTCTGCTCCAAAGTATAGATTGTAGGTACCCGTTAGAACCGCCTCGATGAAGCAAAGGCGCATCACCTTAGATAACAGCCAATCTTCTTCGCATTACGAAAATGAGTCTATTCAAATATATGGAAATTTTACCACCAAAAAATGAACATTTTCTGATATGCATGTTTCTGCTCAAAACAAAGATTGTGGGTACTTGTTAGAACCGCCTCGCCGAGGCGGTTCTAACGAGTACCCACAATCTAAGCTTTTTAGCAGAAATAAGAATGATAATGTATAACCCTGTAAACCCCAGTTTCATTGTGTATAACTGGGGTTTAAAAGGATCAAAATTATATAGGCATGTTTTCGTAATGGCCAGTCTGTTAGATTTTGTTGAGGTTTCACGTCCCCGTCAACACTATTTAGGTTATTTTGGAGACGATGGGGTTTTTATCCGACATAGAGATGAGATTAGATGACATCTCAAGGCCTACCGCCAAAAACAAACCGCTAGAGTTCGAGGGAGGTCCAATTTTCCTGGGTAGACTTAGACCTTCTTAGCAGTTTACCAGTACTTCAAAAGTTCGGTCGGTTTCAGCGATGCGCGAAAGCACCAATGTTTCTCAAGCTATTTCTCCAAAGCCCGATGGGCGTGGGGGACACTCGTCTATCGCCTATCTACAGAACCTATGCGCGGATGTGCAGGCTGATCTGATTCTTCTCTGGGTATTATGCTCGAAGACACGTATTGGCTGATATAGGCCCATAAGATTTTTTATGAATTTCTTTCAAAAGCAGGTTACTAGGACTGTTCAAATATGAATGCAAGTAGAACGTTTACTCATGCACTAATGCGAAAATCACCTGGAAATAAATATCACAGGGTAGAAAAACATTTTACCTATACATTGATACCAAACCTGTTAAAATCCGTTGACTTTAGCCATGTTGTCGTTCGATAAACACTGTCTACTCTTGTATACTGTCTACTCTTGTATACTAATACAAAACATGGTTGGAAGAAGGTCAGAGTACGCCGTTGAAATACGGTCCTATATTAAGAATCGTTGTATTCTTGATATACGGTGCAAAGACATTTTTGATGAAATATGTTCGGTTTATGGGCATAATGAAATGTCTTTTCCGACAGTTTTTCATTGGTGTAAGAAATTCAGCTGTGAGCTATGCTCAACAGAAGATGCATCATATGATCGTCGGCCGAAAAGAGCAACATCTGCCAAGATGGTTGCTAGAGTGAAAGAAATAGTTGCTACCGATGCACGATACACCACTAGGCAAATGGCTAGTATGGTTGGCATCTCATTAGGAGCAGCTCATACAATTCTGAAACGGGATTTGAAAATGAGAAAGATCTGTGCTAGCTGGATTCCCCATCTGTTGACAGATGAGCAGAAAAAGACACGCGTTCAGTGCGCCAAGAAGTTGCTTAAAAAGTTTCCAAATTACAATGCACGGTCTTTCGCTAATGTCGTCACAGGTGACGAGACATGGGTTCACTTTTTTGAGCCAAAACGAGAGATTCAGAACAATATATGGGCAACAAAGTATTGCAAAAGACCATGCATTGCAAAGCGGAACATGAGCGTCAAGAAGGAAATGTATGCCATATTCTTTTCAAATCAGGGCCCTGCTTTTCAGGTTGCTGTGCCTAAAGGCAAATCTGTAAATGCGAAGTTTTGCAAGAATAAAGTTCTTCGAAAATTGAAGAAATATTTCAAAGAACGAAGACCCGCAACTGGTTTGGCCAATGACAATGCGTCAACGTACAAGGCGTTCATTGTGCAAGACTATCTGAAGCAGGAAAAGGTTGTTGAACTCCCTCACCCCCCGTATTCCTCTGACCTTGCCCCGTGTGACTTTTTTTTGTTCCCGCGGCTGAAAAAATACCTTTCTGGTCGAAAATTTGTACAGCGCAAACACGTCGGTTCTGCAATATTCCAGTGCCTTCATAGTATACCTCGAAAAGACTACCAAAATGCATTCAATGATTGGATCAGAAGACTGAAAGTTTGTATATCTGTTAAAGGGGAGTACTTTGAGGGGACAAAATAAACTTTTCATCGAAATCTATCACGGAATCATTTTTATGTGCTTAGTTGCATTCATATTTGAACAGTCCTCGTATGTAGTTTACTTTCAAACTGAAGCTGAATTTTGCCAGAAATAAGATATAACAATGGTTCCAATGAACAGCAGTTTTTGCTCACCTAACCACCATAATTTCCTTTATTGTAACAATACTGGTTTTGATGCCATGTTATTAAAACATTTATTACTTTGTTTGCGTTAATATAACCAAGAATAGAAATAAAAAAATATATAAATGAAAATCAAAACCTTGAACTAAGCTGTCATAAAGGATAACTATGTTTTTACTTGATTTCAAAAAAATTGACCCACATACACACACACGCACGCACGCACGCACGCACGCACACACACACACACACACACACACACACACACTATTTTGGGTCGATTGTCTGTTAATCGAACCAAAGTTACTGAGCATAAAACTCATCAGTGCTAAAGTCCACGTGACTGTCACTAATTTGTAGGAAATCCAGGTAACTTGTTGACAGAAAATAGCAACGTTAATTTTATCGCAATGTGGTTAGCGTGTTGTGTAGTAGGACTGTCTATAGAACTTATGATCTAGGCAGAAATCTTGGGTTTGGCTTGGCAAACAGTGTTGACTCAGATCAAGGCAGATTGTAGATGGAAGCGGTTCTAACAAGCACCCACAACCTATGTTTTGAGTAGAAATAAGAAATAAGAATAATATCGCGCATTTTCGCCAGAAAATTAACCGTTTTGGACAGCTGGAAGAATGCGCTTTGTTGTACTGATATGTTTATCGTAATGTATTCCAAGATGCTATGTGGTACTGGACCTGGTGCCACATAACGAAAACAATCCTACACAAATACATTGTAAATTTTACTCTCGAAAAAATGAAAATTCTAAGATGAAAAATTGTGATATTTTTCTTATTTCTTATATTTATCCTAACGGGTACCCATAATATATATTTTAATGCAAAAATAAGAAAATTAGGGTTTACCCGTGTAAACCCCAGTTTTACCATATAAAAGTGGGGTTTAAGGGGGTGAGGATTATATAGGCGTGTTTTCGTGATGACCAGAGGACTGGGTGCCAGCCTAACATCATGGGCAGACATATTATTAGTTATTTTGATTCTCAGTTGACGGGGATCCCATTACATAGACCGTAGGCCAGTATGGGTTTCCATGCATCCCCCCTCCCCACCCCCCCCCCCCACCCCCTGGTTAAAATTTCATGGGTGCCAAAATATTCCTCAGGGTTTACTGTTTCGGAAAAAACTGTTCCCATTGAAAAAAAAAAAAACTCATTTTCACTATATGTAGTGTCAACGTTTCCATGGCAACCCATTACAGCTTTAAGTAAGACTGGGTATGGTGATAAAAACACCCATAACTTTGTAAAAGATTTTTTTTTTTTTTTTTTCAAAAAGTTTGGACGAAAATATGATGTTGTCATTAATATTCATTAATAAATATTCATTAGCATGCAAATAAGCAAATTATCACTTATATAAAGTGAAACAGAGCAATGCCCCTCCTCTGTTTTGGTACAAGGTTTATTGTCATAACTTCAGAAATGGGTAAGATAGGATTTATTTGATTGTTATATGTAGAACAGAGGACCCTGGTTCTAACGACAGTATTTGTTCCCTATTATTGTGCCTTTATAAAGAATTTGCCATTATAAAGAATCACAGATAGGAGTATGATAGGTTATAAAAGGCCTTTTCCCCATTATTACTCCAAGAAACAAATGTAATAGACATTTGTTAGAATCGCCTCGGTGAGGCGATTCTAACAATATCTATAACATTTGTTTCTTGGAGTATTATATTACAAGACCCTTGCATGACTATGGACTCGATTTGTGCATTTCCAACCCGAGATAAGCCCACGCCGCTCGGAACCGAGGCTAAGCCTTTAGCTAAGTTGTTATTCCATTCAAATTGCCGTTATAACGAGTTTTCCCGTTATAACGAATGTCGTTGTAAAGAGGATTGACTGTAAAACCAGGTGTATAGAGATATAAAGTCTAACCAGTTTAAGTTGCCATGGAAACGGCTTGGTGCAAGGTTATTTCCAATACTCATAAGCCTATAATTACCATTAGGGCCCCGCACTGAAAGTGTGGGTGCCCTATAGTAATCACTTTGTCCGTCCGTCTGTCTGTCTGTCTGTCCGTCTGTCCGTCCACAAATTTCTGATAGCGCTGCCGGGGCCCTAGTCAGTTTCACTGACAGCTCTAGTTTTCATTATTTACAGACTCTAGTGAGT
This sequence comes from Lucinisca nassula, assembly GCA_963580285.1. Classification (NCBI taxonomy): domain Eukaryota; kingdom Metazoa; phylum Mollusca; class Bivalvia; order Lucinida; family Lucinidae; genus Lucinisca; species Lucinisca nassula. Next base: position 22,673,610 of record OY757011.1, on the reverse strand, counting down.
GATTGGTCAACAGTTTGTATGGTTTAGGCCTTGAATTCGGTTTTTAAACTGAAAATTATTCAGTTTGTCTTAACTTTTTTATCAAAATACGGTGTTTTTATGAATATTCATAAAAAAATGCAAATTAGCATATTAAAACATCAGTTCAAAGAACAATGCCTCCCCTACATTTTGGTAGCAATGTTGTTGATGCTATGAAGCGCTGCAATGGAAACAATGACACTATACAGGGGCCCTCGTTATAACGACAGTATTTGTTCCCTGTTTTCCTTTATATCGCCTCGGTACAAATATTTATAACATTTTGTTTGTTTGTTTGTTTGTTTGATTTCAGGTTTAACGTCCCCGTCAACACTGTAATGGTCATTTTGGAGACGTTGCTTCCAATTTGGGGGACTTTTGCCCGACATTGAGTTGGAATGACATCTCAAGCCCTGCCGCCCAATGAAACCAATAGGGTTTATAAGCATGGACGGTCTGACTCGCACCGCTTTGCCTGGGCCGGCTTAGATCCTCTAAGCCGCTTACCGGTACTCGTGTGCGGGTCAGTTTCAGCTCTGTGTGGAAGCATCATGCAGCCCATCTATTTCTTCAAGCCCCTATGGGCGGGGGCCGCATAACATTTGTTTCTTGGAGTATTAGATTAGAAGAATCTTTAATGACTATGGACTCGATTTGTGCATTTCCAACCCGAGGGAAGCCCACGCCGCTCGGATCCGGGGCTAAGCCTTTTGCTAAGAAGTAATTCCATTCAAATTGCCGTTATAACTAATTTTGCCGTTATAACGAATGTCGGTATAAAGAGGGATGACTGAATATAATGAGAATGAGTTTTTTTTTCTTGGGGAACTTTTTGTTTTCTGAAACAGCAATCCTTAGAAACATTTTGGCACCCAAGAAATGTTCTGGGGGTGCGGGATCGTGGAATCCAGCAGACACACGTCGCCGCCCTAGGGCAACGGCAAATCAACGTCGGTGCAACGCCACCGACGTTGATGTGACGTTGCATAAATGTCATGACGTCGCATCGACGTTGATGTGTCGTCACAATTAAGTCATGTGCCTGCTGGGTTGACCAATACTGGCCGCCGGCCTTGCATGTTTCCCGTCAAGAATCAAAATTACGAATTTGCTACATGCAAACTTTTTCTACATTACGATGAAACATCCGTGTGATATAGGGCATTTTTCAAATCTCAAAAAAAAATGTATTTTTTTCTGATGAAAATGTTTGATTTTTTTTTTTAGTTATACTCTAAACATAGGTTTTAGGTGCTCGCTAGAACCGCCTCTTTGAGGCGGTTCTAACGAGTATCCACAACCTATGTCTTGGAGCAGAAATAAGGAAAATAATGTTTACCCCCGTAAACCCAAGTCTTTTCTATATAAATTGGGGTTTAGGGGGGTCTTTATTTCACTACTTGTTCACATGATGTCGGCGTTTTATAGATTGTTGCAATGTTTTCGAAAGGATTGTACTTCAAACGCGCCCTTCTACACTACGTTGATCACGTAATCAGTGGGAAAACGATTGCGTCGTGGTTGAATGAATTGTTTGTTTGATTTGAGGTTTAACGTCCCCGTCAACACTCTAAAGGTCATTTTGGAGACGTTGCTTCCAATTTTGTGGGACTTTTACCCGACACTGAGATGAAATGACATCTCAAATCGTTGAATGAGTTTTCTGGCATAAATACCTATGCGCATGACTGTTTGAAGCCATTATCAAATGGACCGAAAGCCGTGCTCATACAACAAAACCCAGGTACAAATCATAAAATTCGCGTGCTGTTTGAACATGGATTTGAGACAAGATGGGCCTTGCTTTGTTAACGTTACGTTGAGCGACGTGGTGTAATCGTCTTGAACGAAGCCTCTAGCCGCCATGTTGGTCGAAGAGCATCATGAAAACACCCCTTTATAATTTTGACCCCCTTGAACCCCACTTTTATACAGTAAAACTGGGGTTTACAGGGGCAAACCTTATTTTTCTTATTTCTGATCTAAAATAAATATTGTGGATGGTCGTTAGAACCGCCTTGACCAGGCGGTTCTAACGAGCACCCACACTCTATATTTTGAGCAAAAACAAGAAAAATATCATAATTTTTCATCTTAAAATTTCATTTACTTCGGCGGTAAAGTTCACACTGTATTTGTATAGGTGTGTTCAATGGTATATATGGAGTCTATATGAAGCCTTCGGGCGTTTTCGTCAAAATTTGCAGTCGAAATCGTAAGATATGCAAGGACAACGATCATCCACTGTTATGTCATGCATTAGCATTTGCCTGATCCCTCGGAAGATATTTGCACCTTTCGGCCTAGCGGCCTAATGTTCAAATAGCTTCCTCGGGATCGGGCAAATGTTAATGCATGAAACACCATGGTTGATCCCAATGATAGATAACTGAAAACAATAAAAATAAGGTACCAAATGATTTAAAAGCAATCAAAGTTTTATTCATTTATTTATTAGCTGACATTTATTGTGGAAAATCTATAGAAATACACTACAAATGGTAGTTTGATCTATTTTGGGCCCCGTCAAGCGATTTTGGTACTTATCGCCTATGCGAGCAGCGAAGGCCAAGTTCAGGCGAGCCTGAGCATCCGCGCAGTCTCGCCAGAACCTTCGCTGCTCGCTCATACAAGCAGTGAATCAAGAGAACCCTTCAGACAGAAAGCCATATCCCTGGCCCCTCTGCATGGCTGGGCATGCGCAGTTAAAATTTGTCATGACGGAAAGCTCGAAGACACAAATTCGCTTGGCGGAATGCACTTTGTGTTGTTGTTTTTTATCATTGGTTTTGTGTATTGCTATTATAAAATAATCGAGATACATCGCCTTGATCGGCCCCTGTCCATCGGGGCTTGAAGAAATAGATGGGCTGCATGATACTTCCACGCAGAGCCGAAAGCCGACCCAACACGAGTACTCGTAAACCGCTTAGAGGAACTAAGCCTGCCCAGTTAAAGCAGTGCGAGTCGGACCGTCCATGCTTATAAACCCTATTGGTTTCATTGGGCGACAGGGCTTGAGATGTCATTTCATCTCAGTGTCGGGTAAAAGTCCCACAATATTGGAAGCAACGTCTCCAAAATGACCTGTACAGTGTTGACGGGGACGTTAAACCCCAAATCAAACAAACAAACATCACCTTGATACCTATATAAATACAATGTATGACAAAACCTAAGATTTTCCAGAAATCGTTATTTACATTCTTACATATGTCTATTATAGTGGTTTAAATTTCAGGTTTGTCGTTTCATATCCAAATGAAAGACAAGTTCACAGAAAATAACATCGCAAGTGATGACGTAGTGCTTGTACGTGACTTTAACAATTGCACATATTTCAAAAACTGATAAATCAGTGAGTGTCATAAACATCCCACATGCCTGCCACATTCTGTGACGACTGCTCTTGTTCTACGCCTTTTGTCACTGTTCCTTTTTTGCGTCGCCAAAACATATTTTCAAATTATTTCTATTCGGTCAAAACTGTGTTCAGTCTCATTTTTCTTGTGAAATTTCTGGTAAATGATTGCTTTGGTTTTGGTTTTACGGCCCTTTCAAATATTGAGCCGATCGTTAATCAGAGGAGTGCCCGGAGAAAACCACCTGACCTTCTGTTGCAGAACTTGGCGTCTCCCGAGCCAGGCTCGAACAACTGCGGTAAGATGATAAAGGATTGTCAGTGATTTTTTTTTTATTTTGGTCAAAGATCTGTATACTGTACTTATACTTTGAGTAATATTATAATGGTATAGGATTGTCAATGACAACCGTTCATGAAGCCATATAGAACTGACAAGAGCCATTTTAAAAGTGAATGGAAACAGTTGGCATAGTTTTCGCTGTCAGGAAGAAAACATTTAGATCATATTCTTTGGTCGTCTATCAGTTTAGCTCCACTAGTATTAAGGACTCATCCACTTACTTCTTTTTTTTTTTTTTTTTTTTTTTTAGCTAAATTCTAAATTTAGCTACGCACCCAACTGAGGTAATGGCCAAATATGACCGACTCAGTATAAGAAGATAGATAGATAGATAGAAAAAGGGATTTTTCCTTGGAAAGAATCTGCATTTTAACGCTCTGCACTGCATGTTGGGTACACAGCAGACGACATTTTGAAATATTTTCCTAAGCTATACTAGATGTGGTGGTCTGTCGAGCTGCCCAAGTCCAGAAAGGGTCGGAAGCGGGGGCCTGGTTCGGTTGCGGCAAAACGTATGTCGTACGGGGACTGGAGGGACATCCGCCGTGAATCGGGCGGTGTCTGACAAACTTTTACAGGGAAGCATCGGCGTATACGCCGGGCGGATATCGAGCCGTTGACCGTACGCCGGCCGTTTACCTAGCGATTGATAGATCAGGGGCCAGTTGTTCAAAACTAACGACGTCGTTAGTTAACGTATCGTTAAAACTTTGATCATTTATTATGGCAAATATGCTAATATTTTTGCTGAAAAAAATGTTAGCAGCTTTTGCAGATGCTGCTCACATTTTTTCAGCCAAAATACCAAAATTTTAGATATTGAACTTGCTAGAACACTTAACAATATGACTACTAACGAGCTCGTTAAGCTAACGATGCTTTGTACAACTGGCCCCAGATAATTTATTAATCGCTCACCAGCTTTACATTTACAACATAATAACGCATATACTTCTAGCATACAAAAAAGAAACCTCCGTGGTGTAGTGGTTACGTTACTCGTCTTATCGCAGGATCGATCCCGGGCTTTTCCAGACTTTCGGATGCGCCTTGAAACCGAGGTTACGTCTCCGTATGACCTTAGTTGTTGGTGGTACGTAAAACTCAAACACACACACTAGCATACAAATGCAAAAGATTGCCGCTCGAAGAATCAGCTATGAGAGACGATATTTGTTTAAAATGCGAATGTTTATTCTTGCCCCATATCAGCGCCACCTCTCCAGGACAAATAAGGCACCATCTGCAGAACAGAGACAGGACAAGACGAAACATTATAACAAACCGCACATGACAGATATTAATATTGTATAAAACTAGCATATGAATTAAAACAGAATACCTAAGGTAAAAGAAAATTTTCCGACATATTTTTGTATTCTGTTCCATTCTAATTTTATTGTTTCAAATTCCAGCCAACCTTTTCAGAGTGGAACCGAAAACAAGAAAGTGTCGTTTAAACGACACATTTTTTTATTTTTTTTGTTCCATTCTTATTTAATTGTTTTGAATTCCATCCTACTTTTTAGAGTGGAACAGAAAACAAGAAAACGATATATTATATCGTTTAAACGACATATTTCTTGTTTTCTTTTTCACTCTAACTTTATTGTTTTAATTTCTGTTCTGCTAGATACTGGAACAGAAATGTCCCTTTTGGGGACCGTACTTTAAAGACTAAAGTCGCGGCGAGGAAAACTACGACCCTACTTATTACACCGTCTAATCGGTTAAAACGGATCACTGTCTAAATTTTATGTAGCTTCTGAAGAACTTTCATATGTTTGATAAGCGAAAAATGTCATGTTCAAGTATAAACTATACACGCTGTGAAATTATGGTTTCTTCGATACGAGCTCGCGGCATGAGACGCGCAATTTGGTGCTTGCGGTTTATTAAAAAAGAGGAAATTCTCTAAGAATATGTCATTTCAGTGCCTTTTGGCGCTTTGATTTATTGAGTAGTTCTACAAAAATAGCTATGAAATGGTTGAAATTAAGGCGTAACTATACCAAATTTAGCGACACAGAGGCCTTTCTGATATTTAATCTTCATCAGTGTGTCTAAACCCCACAGTTCTGAAATCGAAACGTATGATGGACAAGACCCGGCAAACACAGCACATCCCCCTCCGAGCACACACCGACCGACGTAGCTCATGAAACAGGTCAACTGGAGGCATCAGGCAAGAGACGCCTACCCGCGGACTTATAGGCGTCCCCCACCGAGCCAACATCGGCAAACATGGCCCACACTGCACGGAAGTCCCGAACATCAGGAAGGAGATGTCCAGAGTAGCGAGACTTGCAAAATTTAAAACATAACAAAAAGTGGCAACCAAATCCGCTAAGATACATGCCTCACCTGACAAGTCAGTCTTAGTTTTAGAAAAATTAGAATTTTATACTGCAAAAGTTAAAGATATAATATAGATATTTAAATCCGTACTTGAGTACTGACGTCAACACCGCAGTATCAACCTCAGCACTCAAGAACTGATACTGAGCTGATGATACCCTCGGGGACAAACAAATCATCCACCAGCAGAGATACCGACCCAGTGGTTGCAATTAAGGCGTAACTATACCAAATTTAGTGACACAGAGGCCTTTCTGATATTTAATCTTCATCAGTATGTCTAAACTCCAAAGTTCTGAAATCGAAAAGAATGATGGACAAGACCCGGCAAACACAGCACATTCCCCTCTGAGAACATACCGACCGACGTAGCTCATGAAACAGGTCAACTGGAGGACTCAGGCAAGAGACGCCTGAGTAATTTAAATCAGTACTTGAGAACTGACGTCAACACCGCAGTATCAACCTCAGCACTAAGGAACTGATACTGAGCTGATGATACCCTCGGGGACGAACAAATCATCCACCAACAGAGATACCGACCCAGATTATGAGATACCGAAAAATGATTATTTAAAGATAGGAAGTGTAATTCGATGCTTCGGCGTTTCATTAGAGATACATGTATTTCATCTCAATATGTTTCCGTGTTTCCGTTTTTTGTTAACTGGCCAAATTTGATAGTTTTGAGCCAGCGCATGACAAACCCTGCAATAAGACATGTGCGCCAAACGAACTTGAACGAAGACTCAGATCAGCCTGCGCATCCGCGCAGTCTGATCAGCGTCTTCGTTGTGTACTCTAGGGATAGCTAAGGGCCCAGTGCTACTTCATGCAGCAAGAGAAGTCTCTGGTTAGACTATATGGATGCACAAACTGATCTGAGTCTTCGATGGGCGCACATGTCTTAGTGTAGGTTTTGTCGTTCGCTGGCCCATGTTTTAGATAACTGGCCAAAATTGATAGTTTTTAACTCTTATCATGCTGTTCACGACAACCCCTATCTTTGTAAACAGTGTAGATACAGATCAGATGATCAGGATCTACACTGTTTGGCGTTTACTTTATGAATTTGTAGCAATAAATTACATCAAGTAATTTGATTGGTTGATAGACAGAAATGGGAGTGGTTTAAATGAATATTTAGCAAGATAAGGGCAAATTCAAATATTTTGTCAGTTGGCTGTGTTCATAAGAAATATGTCAAGTCAAAATCTTTATTTTGAAGAATTATGCCCCAATATTATACAAGATGATAAAGTTTAACGTTTGTTTCGGTAATTTGCCGTTTCAAATACAACTGAAGTTTTATTAGTATAGTTTTCGAGATTCATATTGAAAGTGAAAATAGTTTGCCGTTTCGTCTTATTTAATGACAGGAAATACAGTTGTATGTCATCTCGGAAGTGCCTAAATGGTGCAGATAAACCTTTCAACATATATCCAAGAAAATCCATATTGCAGAATGAGTTTGATTATAGCTACTTTTGCTTATGCAACATAAAAATCGTCGGTGCGGGGAAAAAGGTCACAGGAAAAAAATGTCACGGAAATAAAGTCACGGAAAAAAGTCCCAGGAAAAAAACGTTACAAATAAGAAAGTAAAGAAATATTCCACTAAAAAGGATGTTGACAACACTTGCTCTTCCAACTTTTGCCTAGTACATAAAGTGGCGTTTAAAAGGATGTGCATTCCACAGATCTCTGCCTACACTTTTAATTTGTTAATGTGATGGATACATACGAGCTATAGAGCGTGTTAAGTTTCTAACACGATGAATGTTAAATGTTCATTCACTGACAAAATTTATATACGAGAACTGTTCAAATATGAATACAAGTAGAACGTTTTCTCATGCACTAATGCGATCTTGCAGTCGACAACTTGGGCTGGGTGGCTGAGAGGTGCAGATCCGGGGCCGAAGATAGCGCGAAAAAGTGCCTATACAATTTGGACACCCTTGAACACCACTTCTATGTAGTGGAACTGGGGTTTACAAGGACATACACTTTTCTCTCTTTTTTTTAAGGACATTGTGGGTGGGTGCTCGTTGGAGCTGCCTCGTCGAGGCGGTTCTAGCAAGTTCCCGCGGTCTGTGCTTTGAAATTACCCCCCTTTTTGGGGGGTGGTAAAGTTGTCGGTTTATTTGAATAGGCGTGTTTTTTTTTTTTTTTTTGTTTTTTTTTGTTTTGTTTTTTTTTTGTTTTTAACATTTCTTCCGTTTTAAATGAACAGTGTTAAAATGTGGAAGAATGTTACGAGATGGAATAGGAAACCTCTCTGGTGCTTATGCACATCTAAATTATTTTAGTAGGTATATGGTAAGGCGGTGCGAGTGAAATATTTTAGGTGAAATATGGTAGGCAAAATGTGCTGCTCCATGCACAAATCATGCACATGTCATACGATGTATGCATGAGTGGTTTGTGGAGATCTGTTTTTACAATACAGGGGGCCGCTATAAGGCTGAGTTCTATAAAATTTGCCTAAAATTCGCCAACCGCCAAATTGTGCCATATATGATTTTCATTCCCGTCACGTGTTGTGTGGGTGTTCGTTTTGACAGGAGTCATGGCATTGATTTATAGGGTCGTTTCATCATTTTTTCCTATGGGAAATATACTATTTGAACGCAAAGCCATTATCTACTCGATGTTTGCTATCTGGCTTTAATTGTGGACGGTATCTCCACCTCGCCACGATTTTAGCAAGCTAATATGAGTATGCATGATTTTCCGGTAGTATTCATAGATATAAAAACCCTGAAAAAACGATCACTCTTTAGCAGCAGGTCAAGTTGTAACGTATACCCACAACATTGTGACGGGAAAGTGAAAGTATATTGAAAGGTATGTTAAATCTATGTTTAGTATTATTTTTGTATGAACATGCTTGTAGGTTTTTGAGGGGTTTACTTCTAGTACACCCCAACTTTCTGAAGCCTATTCTGAATTCACTGTTGAAGCCTGTAGTGATTAGGCTACTAGCTTTGCCTGCTAGAGGTCGCAGGATCGATCACAGGCTTCTCCAGTAGTAGAATGAGTCTTTCTAAGTGAGGTCCTGTCTCATTCTGACCCTAGATGTTGGTGAGACGTAAAGTTTGGACACCCGCTCATTCTAGATTCATTTAGGCTTTTAGACCCCTTTTGTAGAATGTAATTAATAAACGCCGGGTCACTTGTTTGATCCATGACTTTTGACTAGCTGTGGTTAGAAAACCGTGGTCCCGTCTCTATATGATATTAGGTGTAGAGGGGACGTAAACTTAAGACGGGTTTAACCATATCTTCATCATCAGGGCAAACTCTTACAAGAGCCTGTCGGGTTATCCGTGATGATGAACCATAATGAATCTGATTTTACAAGCATGTTCATGTTGAGTAGAAATAATTTTGTTCAAGAAGAATTAGGCCCCGCGCCAGCCCGGGGGGGTAGAAATATGGCGGCTGCCTTCGGGAGTGTGGCAGAGTGGTAAGACCCCAACGAAAACAGTCCAATTGCCAAGACCACCCGGTGCCTCGAAATAGGTGGCTGCCTTCAGCTTCTGTGGCAGTTGGGTAAAAGCCTCCAACATACAGAACAATCGTCCGTTCAACCGGTATTATCTTGTGAATAGAATTGTTCAAATGCATCTTAATTTTTTTTTACAAAATTCATTAAGCGAGATCTATCCTTTTAAACCTTTCCTATCTCATGTTACTACCACGCTGCATTTGTACGTGTATCATCATTGCTGGTGGGCCGCGCACTGCAAAGAAGAAAACCTCATCTGTGTTTAACATATGTGTTAATAAGGTGTATGTGTCACTTTTTCATGCTCCATCACTCTGCACATCAAACAAAGATGCATTTTGTATACGTTATTAGATAAGTAACTTGTCATTTTATGTTACTCCAAAGTCAGACCATGTTACTCCAAAGTTAACAGAATCGGATACGTATCACCAAGTTCTGAAGAGTACGTTATCATCTAACACAGCTTATTTCTTTAGTAGTTTATAAAATCCTTTGTTCTTTTGGAAACTTATCACCTCAATAATTTCTTATTATAATGATCGTGGATCTCATATTTAGCAAAGGATCTCCTGTTTTCAGAGCCAAGCTTTCATTTAAGCAAACGTTTTCGGTCTCCCTTGTCTGTAGGGAATAAAATATACAGGTCACTTTCCTTCTGTAGTGAATGGGGATGAAATTCCTTGTTGAAACAGGAGCCACTTGTTTGCCGTGAGTGGCGTCTCGTATGCTGGAAGAAGGGATCCTGATGATTGAGAAAAGCCCAGGGATCTCCAGCTTTTTAACACATCATTTTGGCCCATATTTCAGATAGACGAGGGGTTTGGGCTAGATCCGTCCTGAATCAATCGGCTCAGTCGTGCCAAGCTCTAGAATCGCACAGCCTGTCCTTATCTTCCTTCTTTCTTTTTTACGTATCTTTATGGTACAAACCGGGTGTAATTTTGTCTTATTCCTCTATCTTTGAGTGTTATTTGATGGGCGGCGGCTGATGGATTAATCGATGGGCTTGTACTGGGGAAATTCAGCAAAAACTTCTGTGAGGGAGAGAATACGGGTGGGGATGGGTCCCAACTGTTTCTCATTTTTTCATTGAAATCTGGGTGCATAGTTGGGAGTCATAAAACAGAAGTGGAGCGGAAGGACTCTGGTCCTGTCATCGAGTATAATAGCAATGTAGCCTTGGCGTTGGAAATAGGAGATCCATTTCCATTAAACGTCCCCTTGTAGGGCTCCAAGGAGGGTGGGGCGCATAGCTATCGAATCATAAATTTCAACCATGGGATCCAACACTAGAAAAAGAGCATTTTTAGACTTATCTGATGACGACCCGGAACCGGCTACCTTCAATTTCAAAGCTAATGAAACCTTCGCTAGATTTTTGGTGATTTCAAGCAAGGAAGAAAAGGCCGTTACGACTCTTTCACCGTTTATTATTGAAAACACATTGAATCGTTAATTGGTACTCCAAAAAATGTCAAAAAATTAAAAAACGGAACACTTTTAATAGAAACTAACCGAAAATCTCAAACCGAAAACCTCTTAAAAATCAACAAATTTTTCAACATGAATGTTTCTGTCACGGAACATAAAACTTTAAATTCTTGCAAGGGCATTATCCGTGACAGAATGTTAAAACATGAATCTGAAGCCAGCTTCGTGGAGTATCTGAAAGATCAAGGCTTAACGGCCTGTAAACGCTTTAAAATCAAAACAGACGGAAATCTCATCGACACGAACACACTTCTTCTGACATTTAACACCACTTCCTTGCCAAAATCACTAAAGATTTTCTACAGGATAATACCGGTTGACATCTACGTGCCCAATCCTCTGCGATGTTTTAATTGTCAGAGGTTTGGACACCATGAAAACGATTGCACTGTCCCAGACGGATCGGTTTGTGAGAAATGCGGTGGCACTGTTCATCACACTCAAAATTGCAAGAACCCTCTAAAGTGCGTGAACTGCAGAAAAAATCATCTCTCCAAATCAAACGTCTGTGAAGATTGGAAAACGGAAAAAGGAATTATGAAAATCAAACTAACACAAAACGTAACATATTTAGAAGCAAAGAAAATCCAACAAAATAAACCAGAAAACACATTCGCCAAAGTTGTCCAATCCCTTACCAGCAAACCTGAAACCAAAGAAACATCTACTCAATTCAACGAAAAAGATTTTGAAATTAAACCCCATTCTAAAGTTATTACCTCTTCTGTAAAACCCAAAACCACATCGTCACAACCTACATCTTCACAACCTACTTCATCGTCACAACCTACTACATCTACTCATCATTCAAGAACAGAATCTAGACAAACTTCACAGACCAGTTCACAACCTAACGGCAAACATTCTAGCATATCTCACTCCCGATGCACGTCGGGGACAGCGGATCAAAAAGAAAAAAAAACGGCAAAGAAAAGCATAAAGGATCAAACCCAAACAGTAAAGGGGCGTCGGCTGATCCAGTTAAACTGGCTAATCAGTACGGCGCCCTTGAGGACATGGAGTTGGACGTTGATCCCTCCACGTTCTCAAAGCAAAATAAAAGATAAAGGATTAAATTCCTTGTTTTAATCTTCTCTCCATTCAACCATGGATAAGAAGTCAATAATTCAATGGAATTGTCGAGGACTGAAAGCCAATTTTAACGAACTTTTAATTTTATCTACACTTTTTTCTCCTAATGTCATTTGTCTCCAAGAAACGTTATTGAAAACTACAGATAATATTAATTTCAAAGGTTTCAGTATGTACAATCATATCACAACGGATAATCAGAAGGCATCAGGAGGTACATCAATCCTGGTAAAATCTGACGTTCCTCATAAGAAAATAGATGTAAACACTAATTTACAGGCTGTTGCTGTAAACGTTACTTTATCCAAATCCATAACTATTTGTTCTGTCTATCTTCCACCTCATTATAACTTTTCTAAACAAGAAAAAGAAAATCTAACTAATCAATTACCTAGTCCTTATATATTATTAGGAGACTTTAATAGTCACAGCAAATTATGGGGTTGCTCGGATACAAATGACAAAGGAGAAACCATAGAAAATTTCATTGCTGAAAATGATTTACGTTTATTTAATGATAAACAACCAACATACCTTCATTCTCCAACAAGGAATTATTTTGCTTTAGATCTTTCAATTTGCTCTCCAAATATTTATCTAGATTTTGATTGGTCTGTTGTGGACGATCTCCATGGTAGCGATCATTTTCCGATAGTAATTGAAGAAATTGAATCGACCCATGAGGATCGTCACCCCAGATGGAATTTGAGTAAAGCAAATTGGGAAAATTTTAATCAATTATGTAATGAAAAACTCGAACCTGAAATTTTTAAAACTGCAAATGATATACAAAATTTTACTGATGAATTGATTGATATTGCTGAAAAAATGTATCCCTAAATCCTCGACATTTTCAAAAAGAAACAGACCTTGGTTTAATGATGAAGTTAAAGCTTCAATCAATAAAAGAAAATCTGCATTACGATAATTTAATAAACAACCAACAAAAGAAAATCTTATCCATGCCAAACATATGCGAGCTGAAGCTCGCAAAACAATAAAATCGGCCAGAAAAGCAGCTTGGCAGCAATACGTCTCCAAACTGAATACCAGAACACCAACGAAGAAAATATGGAACATGATTATAAAAATTAGTGGCAAAAACAAATCGAATAAACATGTCCATATCAAATCGAACGGAAATATGTGTTCAACGGCTAAAGACATTTCCAATGCTTTGGGGGAAAATTTTCAGAAGAATTCCTCTAGCTCAAATTATTCAGAAAGTTTCCAAAATATCAAATAAGAACAAGAGAAAAAGAATTTAAATTTTTCTTCATTGAACCACGAAAAATATAATTTACCTTTCACTATTAAAGAATTATTAGATGCTCTCCATAAATCTCATGATACTGCTGTTGGTCCTGACGACATACACTATCAAATTTTAAAACATTTACCCAACAAGGCATTGGAAACATTATTAAACATTTTGAATGATATTTGGATCACTGGAATATTCCCTGAAAACTGGAGAAAAGCTACCATTATTCCTATTCCGAAACCTAATAAAGATCATACTGAAGCCACTAATTACAGACCTATTGCTTTGACAAGTTGCTTATGTAAAACAATGGAGAGAATGATTAATGATAGGCTGGTTTGGTTCTTGGAATCAAACCAGCTTATCACTAAATTTCAAGCTGGATTTAGAAAAAATAGCTCTACTAATGATCATTTCACTCGTTAAGAATCATTTATACGTGATGCCTTCATTAAAAAAGAACATGTCATAGCTGTATTTTTTGACCTTGAAAAAGATTACGATACCACTTGGAAATATGGCATCATGAAAGATTTACAAACCTTGGGCCTTAAAGGCCGATTACCACTTTTTGTTCAAAATTTATTACCTGATCGAACATTTAATGTTCTCATAGGAAATACATTATCGGACACATTTGATCAAGAACAAGATGTACCACAAGGTAGTATTTATTACCAACCTTGTTCAGCATAAAAATTAATAATATAGTTAAATGTGTAAAAGACCCAGATTGTTCGCTTTTTATTGACGATTTTGGAATCTTTTATCGATCCAAAAATATTGAAACCATTGAATTTAAACTACAAAGATGTTTGAATAATATAGAAACTTGGGCAACAGGAAATGGTTTCAAATTTTCAAAAACGAAAACACAGTGTGTTCATTTCTGCCAGTTACGAAAGTTACATTTAGATCATGTACTGACTATATACGGCAGTCCAATTCAAGTCGTCACTGAGGCGAAGTTTTTGGATCTTTTATTCGATAACAAATTGTCTTTTATTCCTCATATCAAAGCTTTGAAATCTAAATGTTTAAAAGCTCTTGATATTCTTAAAGTCCTGTCCAGTTCCGACTGGGGAGGAGATCGCACGGTTCTTTTAAATCTGTATAGATCGTTAATTCGTTCCAAATTGGACTATGGCTCCATAGTCTATGGATCTGCTAGGAAATCGTATTTAAAATCTTTGGATACTATACATCATCAAGGTTTACGTTTAGCTCTAGGTGCCTTTCGCAATTCACCCGTTGATAGTCTCTATGCTGAATCTAATGAACCATCACTTTATGTTAGAAGAGAACAATTGTCTCTTCAATATGCTACCAAATTAGCTGCAAATCCACACAATTCAGCATATGAATGTGTTTTTAACCCTAATTATGAAAGATTTTACGAAAATAAGCCATCCGCGATTAAACCTCTTGGCCTAAAAATAAGACCTTTACTTAAAGAGGCCAATATTAATGTCCAAAATGTTCAATCATTTTCATTACCATCAAAAGAACCATGGACATTAAATCATCCAAAGATAGTATTAGACTTACATAAAAATAAGAAATCCGAAGTTGATTCACATATTTTTAAAATAAATTCTTAGAAATCAAATCACATTTTAAACATCACATTTCCATTTACACTGACGATTCGAAACAAGATGAGAAAGTTGCTTGTTCTGTCATTAGTCCGAATTTCACTGATAGCATTCGACTACCCGATAATAGCTCTATTTTTACCGCTGAAGCGAAAGCAATTGATATCGCACTCTATCACATTCGAGATCAATCTGAAAGACATTTTATCATTTATTCAGATTCCCTTTCTGTATTAAAAGCTCTCAAAGATCAACAGCACAGAAACCCCTTGATTCAACAAATTTTAAGAACATATCACTTTCTTTCCGTCTCAAAGGAAATCGTATTCTGCTGGCTTCCCAGTCATGTAAATATCCGTGGTAATGAGCTAGCTGATTTTGGAAGCCAAATCAGCATTATCGTTAACTATTACCAATTTAAAAATTCCTTCTACAGATTTAAAATCGAACATTAACATCTATATAAAGAATAAATGTCAATCAATTTGGGAAAAAGAAACTAATAATAAATTAAATAAAATACAACCAAATTTTCATACCAAGTGCACTTTTTCAAATTATAATAGGAAAGACCAAACTAAACTCACAAAATGCCGTATTGGACACACAAGACTTACTCATTCCTACATATTAAAAAATGAACAAGCACCTTTCTGTATATCTTGTAACGAACCTTTAACAAACTGTTATCATTAATATTTTAACTTTTAAACTTCAATAACAATTTTATATTTAATACCTAATTATTTTTAGACGCTATATGCCCTATTAGGGTTGGGCGTATTTAAACAAAACATCCATCCATCCATCCATCCATCCAAGAAGAATTATAAGTTCATTTTGTAATGATGCCGTTTTTGTCTGATAACTCAGTTTGTGCATGTATGTACATATAAAAAACGTGATGATGATAAGTGAGAGTATTTGGTCGCCACACGTCATAACGGCCTAAGCGGCGTGGATGAAGTTAGCTGCGTAAACAGCGTCACGAGGACGGTTATGACGTGGTGACTACCAAATACAGAGATAATTTACGGCAAACAGTGTTGGCCCTTATGAGACACTAACAAATGTTGTGGATTATAGATGAAAATCTTTCTATTTGTAGTTTCTATCTGTTGTTAATGTAATGAATTTGTGAATAGCTATATTTGTGAGCCGTGTCGCGGAGAAGGATATGAAATAGAGTTTGTTATGTTTCCTGTAATTGGCGGCTGACCAGGTAGCGCAAAGGCGTGGTCTGTTCAATTGCCTCTTACTTGTGATAATGTAGTGAGCACAAATTTGATGAATATTATGCTCAGTAGTAGTGAGTATTAATTGATTTCTGTAGTGCTCAGTAAGGAAACATGAACTTTGAGTATTATTGTGTCAAGCGCTGGGTGCTGATAATTTGATGCACAGTCAAGTTGAGTTCTGCTGTAGGGTTATTTGTCACGTGCACTAATCAGCCTGTGTGTCTGGTCGGCGTATGCGCAATAACGGTATATGCAGGAACATATTCTTACTTCTCCGGGAGGGGGATCATGATATAGCATGTATGTTTTGTGAACTGTATCTTAGTCCAATTATCGTAATTTGCAGGCACAACAAATTGTGGTGACCTGCTGCTCCCTGCAATATAGCAGCAGGTACTGGTACGACGCTGTCGGTTAGGGTCCAGCAAGGGCGGACGAACCAACATAAACAGGTCGTAGCAATGTGAAACGAATGTGAGACCATTCAAATGAAAGAGGTCGAATAAATAACCTGCAGGCGATTCAGGCGAATCAAACTAGTGCGCGATCGCTAAATAATTCATATCTACCTGTGGTCGACAACAATGTCGACAAACTAGTTTACACTAGTGCGCGAGAGGGGGATTACCCTAAGTTATAAACTGGCCAGTCGCGTCTTGTGTTGTTTCTTTTTTTTTATTTTTGTTGTTGTTTTGTTGTTTGCTTCTGTAGGCATTCACGTCACCCGTTCCGAGCACAGAACATTGTTTTGCTTTCGGGGCGGACGTCTTGAGTGGGCTGCAGAAGCAACTAAATGTGATGTTTTTATCTGCCGTTGCTGTTGCAACTGCTGCTGTCCAATGCTAACCTGTTGCATCTGGCTTGTAAATTGAATCATCTGGTTGAATCTCTCCTCTGTATTTGTGACTGATGACCAGTTATTTGTTGGTGACCTTTGATCCTTAAACGATTTTTGTAGGTTCACTAGTTCGTCCCGACAGTCCATTACTGTCGCAACATAGTCCAGTATTTTGACTAGAAATAAGAAAAAAATATTGAACACGATTAAAACCAAGTCTGTGACTTTTCTTCCGTGACTTTTTTTCGTTCCCAAAACTGTGACTTTTTTCCGTATTGTTGTATATAAATGCTGTAAATAATTCATGTCATTCATTTGATATCTTTCTTGTGCCTTACCCCACAGCTGCCCGTACACCTGTCAGAGATCACGCTCGGTTGTCTTGTCAGCATGGGGGTTTGCGGAACGCCGTAAACCCACATGTAACAAAGAATGCATGTTTGTATATATATATATATATATATATACTGTATATTTTATTTTATTATTGAGTCAACATGTCAATGCGATGAGCACGATGATGGGTCCTGTTTTATTTGGTGAAAAATTGCAAATATGTAGGGGTATATTTTAAACTGTCGTTTGTGCTGTGGGTTGGCTGGCTTATGGGGGTTGCCATGGGCGAACTTTTGGTGCCTAGGCCGTGTAGGGGAAAAAAAGATTTCACTTTCTGTAGTTTTAGCAATGTTAGTGGGGTGGCCATTATGGCATGGACATGTTGAAGTGATTTAGGCATAAGCTTTTAAGGCGCTGTATGTTGGTGCAGCTGACGTGGTCTCCTATAATTCTGTTTAAGAATGGCATGGTACTGTTTTATTGTCTGTCAGTATTTTATGTATTTATATGTGTATTTTATGTACCATGATGAGACTGAAATAAACAATAAACTGTGCGAAAATCACCTGGAAATAAATATCACAGCATAGAAAAACATTTTACCTATACATTGATACAAAACCTGTTAAAGTCCGCGCACTTTAGCCATGTATATCGTTCGATAAACACTGTCAACTCTTGTATACTAATACAAAACATGGTTGGAAGAAGGTCAGAGTACGCCGTTGAAATACGGTCCTATAGTAAGAATCGTTGTATTCTTGGTATACGGTGCAAAGTCATTTTGATGAAATATGTTCGGTTTATGGGCATAATGAAATGTCTTTTCCGATAGTTTTTCGTTGGTGTAAGAAATTCAGCTGTGGGCTAGGCTCAACAGAAGATGCACCACATGATCGTCGGCCGAAAAGAGCAACATCTGCCAAGATGGTTGCTAGAGTGAAAAAATAGTTGCTACCGATGCACGATACACCACTAGGCAAATAGCTAGTATGGTTGGCATCTCATTAGGAGCAGCTCATACAATTCTGAAACGGGATTTGAAAATGAGAAAGATCTGTGCAAGATGGATTCCCCATCTGTTGACAGATGAGCAGAAAAAGACACGCGTTCAGTGCGCCAAGAAGTTGCTTAAAAAGTTTCCAAATTACAATGCACGGTCTTTCGCTAATGCCGTCACAGGTGACGAGACATGGGTTTACTTTTTTGAGCCAAAACGAAAGATTCAGAACAAAATATGGGCAACAAAGTATTGCAAAAGACCATGCATTGGAAAGCGGACCATGAGCGTCAAGAAGGTAATGTATGCCATATTCTTTTCAAATCAGGGCCCTGCTATTCAGGTTGCTGTGCCTAAAGGCAAATCTGTAAATGCGAAGTTTTACAAGAATAAAGTTCTTCGAAAATTGAAGAAATATTTCAAAGAACGAAGACGTGCAACTGGTTTGGCCAATATCATATTGCTACATGACAATGCGTCATCGCACATGGCGTTCATTGTGCAAGACTATCTGAAGCAGGAAAAGGATGTTGAACTCCCTCACCCCCGTATTCCCCTGCCTTTGCCCCGTGTGACTTTTTTTTGTTCCCGCGGCTGAAAAAATACCTTTCTTGTCGAAAATTTGTACAGCGCAAACACCTCGGTTCTGCAATTTTCCAGTGCCTTCATAGTATACCTCGAAAAGACTACCAAAATGCATTCAATGATTGGATCAGAAGACTGAAAGTTTGTATATCTGTTCAAGGGGAATACTTTGAGGGGACAAAATAAACTTTTCATCGAAATCTATCACGAAATCATTTTTATGTGCTTAATTGCACGATATTTGAACAGTCCTCGTATAATGTGCTTATAGTTCGAAATAAACAATGATTATACCTTTTAACCCCACTTTATATAGAAAAAAACGGGGCTTTCAAGGGTATGATAATGATACCCTTTTGATATATTTTCTTTTGTTCATAAACATAAATTGTGGATACTTTTTAGAACCACCACCTCATCAAGGTGGTTCTTACTAGCACCTCCAATCTGTATTTTGACTAGAAATAAGAAAAAAATATTGAACACGATTAAAACCAAGTCTGTGACTTTTCTTCCGTGACTTTTTTTCGTTCCCAAAACTGTGACTTTTTTCCGTGACTTTTTTCCTGTGGCTTTATTTCCTACATTCAAATTGTCAGAATCTACCTTAATTGGACAGTGGTAACTGATTGGACATTGTTTTTGGTGTCAACTGAAAGCTGCGGCCACAGTTTCTTGCACACGTCTTGAGTAAGACGTGTGCATAACTGCCTATTACGACTGTAGCAGATGCCATTTTCTTGTATTTTGCCACAGAAAATAAGACGTCACATTTGCTGGCAGATGATTCATATGAAATGCTTATTATGTTCTATAAAAGGGTTATCCTTTGGAAGCAAGTAGTACACCACAGAACTGAAAAATATGGAGTGTATATGATTTCTGGGCCAGACTAGCTAGTTTCGGCCAATTAGGCCTCATCAGTGACCCTCAGATATTTTCAAAATTCCACAATGGAATCAATGATCCCAAAGGACAAGAAAATATGATCTACACTAC
Source organism: Lucinisca nassula (assembly GCA_963580285.1). Taxonomy (NCBI): domain Eukaryota; kingdom Metazoa; phylum Mollusca; class Bivalvia; order Lucinida; family Lucinidae; genus Lucinisca; species Lucinisca nassula. The sequence goes on along the minus strand of OY757011.1, from coordinate 22,653,572 downwards.
GCTAAGTCTGATATTCTCTAAAAAAAATCGGACATATTCTGAATGTGTGTTTGTTTGTTTTTGTTTGATTTGAGGTTTAACGTCCCCGTCAACACTGTAAAGGTCATTATGGAGACGTTGCTTCCAATTTTGTGGGACGTTTACCCGTGACTGAGATGAAATGACATCTCAAGCCCTGCCGCCAAATGATTCCAATAGGGTTTATAAGCATGGACGGGCCGACTCGCACCTCTTTGCCTGGGCAGGCATAGATCCTCTAAACGGTTTACCAGTTATCGTGTGCGGGTCGGTTTCAGCTCTGCGTGGAAGCATGATGCAGCCCATATATTTCTTCAAGCCCCGATGGGTGGGGGCCGTGATTCTGAATCTGGTCTGTTTGAAATTTCGCATGGTACTTTAAGGATTAATAGTGCATTCATTTATAGCAAGGTCGACTGACTTCATTTTTAAAGGCGTGTGTCATCTGATCATGCATGGAATTTTTAAACGTAAACCAATACATACATACAAACATGCGCGAGAGAATATTAACAAGATGACTATGAGGTTTCCAATCGCTCCCCTGGCCACTGGGTATTATTTGGACCCCGTCAAGCGATTTTGGTACTTATCGCCTATGCGAGCAGCGAAGGTTCAGGCGAGCCTGCGCATCCGCACAGTCTCGCCAGAACCTTCGCTGCTCGCTCATACAAGCAGTGAATCAAGAGGAACCTTCAGACAGAAAGCCATATCCCTGGCCCCTCTGAATGGCTGGGCATGCGCATTTAAATTTGTCATGACGGAATGCTCGAAGACACAAACTCGCTTGGCGGGGCTCATTTGGTCCCTTTTTCCCCCATCTAAGTGACAATTATCTTGGCATTGATAAAGACTGGCAGTGACTGTTCTTGGCCATAATATGCTTCCTTTCGTGTTTTATATATCTGTAAAACGGTCAATATTCATATCTTGTCATTTCGATCTCTCGACCTCGAGTCAGTCTTTCTTTTTCCCTGGCAAGGGTAGGTCTCACGACCACCTGACGGACACCATTTTTTATGATTTTCCTGATTACTTAGGATGTTTATATATATATATTTATCAGATGAACGAGGTCGAGAGGGAGAAGGTTATTATAGTGAAATACATGAAACCACCCAACTTAGTTGTCGTTCGTTGAACCCCGAACCCCCCTCGAGAAAGCGGGAGAAGTATCAACGTCATATTAACATCAACAATCATCATGTGGCCACAACCACCTTAATTAGATCCATTCATCAATCAGATACAAAACATTCCGTGACAACTGGCAAAGGAGACAAAAAGGCAAAGGAGGAAAAAAGGAAAAAAAATCAAATCCATTCAGGACTGATTGCTCAAGATCAAGGATGGTCAGGGGGGTGGTCCTTGGCTATAATTCGCTTCTTATCTCTGATGTTCCATCCATACATTAGGTAAAAGAAAACCATTTAATGGGAATTGTTAACGGCCAAAACTCTGCAAAATGTCAAGGTATTTTGCCAGTCAACAATCCAAAACAGACTTCCTTTAGTGGTCTATTAATCTGTGAAGTAAGTCCAAAAACCATTTGACGAAAATTGCTTTTGGCCATAACTCTGTCAAAATGTTAAAATTTGAAGAAGATCCATAAAAAATATTCAAGTTGTCGATCGGAAACGCCCAAACACCACTTATTTCGAACTAAAAAGGGCTGTAACTCTGACAAATATTAATAGATTTGACCCATTTACAATCCCATTCCACTCATTCCCGGTATAAACATGTATGCAAAATTTGAAAAAAAAAAAAAAAAAAAAACATCTGTGAAAAATTACTCACTTTAACTAGACGGATGGACGGAGGGTTGGACATACACTTAACGGTTTATCATAATTTCTTGCACACCAGACAAGGAAATCCGTGCTTTTACCCTTGGATAGAAATTTATGTTCTGACCCTGGTTTTCCGACCCAAAATCGAATATAATTGCGTGTTTGATAAATGCACTGGTTGATTTCGACCTCGTATGCGCCGTCGTTGACGTCACAGCAAGTTACGTGACGTCACTAAACATTCCAGCAGTGTCAACACAATATGGCGGACGTTGGTAACCGAAGTGACTGCAGCATTAAAAATCCGCGCTAAAAATGGAAGGTATGCAAGAAAAAGAATCCAATATGGGTGTGATGGGTGGATAGAAAAATCCATCCCTCGGGATCACTTTCCGGCATCACTAGGCAAGCCTCGTCATGCCGGACAGTGTCCCTCGGAACGGATTTTTCCATCCAGCCCTCACACCCATATAAGATTCTTATTATCCCACCACTATCTTCTGGTGGGATATAAAAATGCATTGTTCCACCTTTTTCCCATTTAAAAGCCGAATGTCCCAAATTTGACCTTGACGTAAAATAGGTCAATATTAACCTAGTGTCATCATTTTGCAAACTTGGAAGTATACAGTCACCAAATGAAACATACCAAGTCTCAAGACAATCGGCCTATGGTTCTGAAGAAAGTAGGTCAAAGTCAACCTCGGGTCATTTTTTTTTTTTTTTTGCAAACTTAGCAGTACTCAATTATAATTACCCAATGTTAAATTCGCAGAGTCAATACAATCCGTCCAAAGGTAACTGAAGAAGATTTTTAAGGTTTTTAAGATATTTGGGCCGGCAGACATCTTGGTTATATGACCTACCCATACAAACAAATTTGCATTCGATCAGAGTTCGAAGGCTGCATATAAAATTCAAAAGATATTGGCCAAGTGGTTTCAGAAATTTTATTTTGTAAATGTTAATAGACCTGCAAACTACTCAGGAAAGGCTACAATCTACGAACGCAGCCATCTCAAGTCACCTATAGAAAGTGACACGGAGGCACACACATAAACAGACGAAACATGAACCAACGGCACAAAGCCAAATAACAAATAAGACACTGCAAAAGAACGACCATAAGTAAAACTCCTTGGGTGGGTGGGGGGTGGGGGGTGGGGGGGGGCTTCGACTCCGGAGTTTGTATAATTTCAAACCTCGACCTCAGTTCCAGTACAGTATCAACCAAAATAACAATAACAAATTGATCCGCATGGAGGCTTTCAAACTCAACAGTGAGTCATGATAAAATACATGGTAAATGGTTATGTATAGATTAATATTATAAGGAATCAGGGTTGAGGACTCAACAACAATCCGACGTCAGAGCAGAAGAAAACCACCGGTAGATCACGGAGGGTCGAACCTATGAAATATCCGGCTCCACCCTTCCCGAATTCAAATGATTTAGGGTGGGACCGTCAATCCAAGTGACCTTTGGCATTCACAGACACTCATTTTGTATCTATTTTCATTATATAGACCACAATATTTTCCATCGCCCCCGCCCATAGGGGCTTGAAGAAATATATGGGCTGCATGATGCTTCCACGCAGAGCTGAATCCGGCCCGCACTCTAGTACTGGTAAACCGCTTAGAGGATCTAAGCCTGTCGAGGAACCGCGGTGCGAGGCGGGCCGTCCATGCTAATAAACCCTATTGGTTTCATTGGGCGACAGGGCTTGAGATGTCATTTCATCTCAATGTCGGGTAAAAGTCCCACAAAATTGGAAGCAACGTCTCCAAAATGACCTTTACAGTGTTGACGGGGACGTTAAACCTCAATTCAAACAAACAACAAACAAACAATATTTTCCGAAAACTGCACTGTTTTACGTTTTTTTGTTGTTTTTTTTTTTTTTTTTTCGAATTTAAACACCTAAGGAACCAAATTTGATTTTGTGTAAAATATGTCAAGGTCAACCTAAGGTCAGCATTGTTGCAAACTTAATGCTACATAGGACAGTCGGCAGAGTGTTTCTGGAGAAGAGGATTTTTTTAAGGTTTTACCGTATTCTTGCATGGCGGTGATCTTGGTCATGTGACCTGAAACATTTGAATAGATATTAGTTTACTTACGGTCCTAAGGCTCTATGTAAAATTTAAATGTTACGAGGTCTGTTCAACTATGAATGCAACTAAGCACATAAAAGTGATTCCGTGATAAATTTCGATGAAAAATTTATTTTGTCCCCTCAAAGTATTCCCCTTTAACAGATATACAAACTTTCAGTCTTCTGATCCACTCATTGAATGCATTTTGGTAGTCTTTTCGAGGTATACTATGAAGGCACTGGAATATTGCAGAACCGAGGTGTTTGCCCTGTACAAGTTTTCGACCAAAAAGGTATTTTTCAGCCGCGGGAACAAAAAAAGTCACACGGGGCAATGTCAGGGGAATACGGGGGGTGAGGGAGTTCAACAACCTTTTCCTGCTTCAGATAGTCTTGCACAATGAACGCCTTGTGCGATGACGCATTGTCATGTAGCAATCTGACATTGGCCAAACCAGTTGCGGGTCTTCGTTCTTTGAAATATTTCTTCAATTGTCGAAGAACTTTATTCTTGTAAAACTTCGCATTTACAGATTTGCCTTTAGGCACAGCAACCTGAATAGCAGGGCCCCGATTTGAAAAGAATATGGCATACATTACCGTCTTGACGCTCATGGTCCGCTTTGCAATGCATGGTCTTTTGCTATACTTTGTTGCCCATATTTTGTTCTGAATCTTTCGTTTTTGGGTCAAAAAAGCGAATCCATGTCTCGTCATCTGTGACGACATTAGCGAAAGACCGTGCATTGTAATTTGGAAACTTTATAAGCATCTTGTTGGCACACTGAACGCGTGTCTTTTTCTGCTCATCTGTCAACCCCGGTGTGATCTTGATCGTTACACTTCATTTATCAACCTAGGTATGACTTGTGACATTACACTTCATTCATCAACCTAGACGTAATCCATTGTGTTACGTTCCATTTATATACCCAGGCTTGAGCGATTATGTTACACTTCATTCATCAACCCAGATGTGATTCATTACGTTACACTTCATACATCACATCTGTGTTACTGAGGGTAAATATGTTTTAAAAAACGGTAATCCTTGGAAGCATGGAGTAGACAACAGAACGGAAGATTGTAGAATGAACCGGACCAGCGAGTTTCAGCCAATTACAATACGAGGACTGTTCAAATATGAATGCAACTAAGCACATAAAAATGATTCCGTGATTGATTTCGATGAAAAATTTATTTTGTCCCCTCAAAGTATTCCCCTTTAACAGATATACAAACTTTCAGTCTTCTGATCCAATCATTGAATGCATTTTGGTAGTCTTTTCGAGGTATACTATGAAGGCACTGGAATATTGCAGAACCGAGGTGTTTTGCGCTGCACAAATTTTCGACCAGAAAGGTATTTTTTCAGCCGCGGGAACAAAAAAAAGTCACACGGGGCAAGGTCATGGGAATACGGGGGGTGAGGGAGTTCAACAACCTTTTCCTGCTTCAGATAGTCTTGTAAAATGAACGCCTTGTGCGATGACGCATTGTCATGAAGCAATCTGACATTGGCCAAACCAGTTGCGGGTCTTCGTTCTTTTAAATATTTCTTCAATTTTCGAAGAACTTTATTCTTGTAAAACTTCGCATTTACAGATTTGCCTTTAGGCACAGCAACCTGAATAGCAGGGCCCTGATTTGAAAAGAATATGGCATACATTACCTTCTTGACGCTCATGGTCCGCTTTGCAATGCAAGGTCTTTTGCAATACTTTGTTGCCCATGTTTTGTTCTGAATCTTTCGTTTTGGCTAAAAAAGTGAACCCATGTCTCGTCACCTGTGACGACATTAGCGAAAGACCGTGCATTGTAATTTGGAAACTTTTTAAGCAACTTCTTGGCGCAATGAACGCGTGTCTTTTTCTGCTCATCTGTCAACAGATTGGGAATCCATCTAGCACAGATCTTTCTCATTTTCAAATCCCGTTTCAGAATTGTATGAGCTGCTCCTAACGAGATGCCAACCATACTAGCTATTTGCCTAGTGGTGTATCGTGCAACGGCAGCAACTATTTCTATCACTCTAGCAACCATCTTGGCAGATGTTGCTCTTTTCGGCCGACGATCATGTGGTGCATCTTCTGTTGAGCCTAGCTGAATTTCTTACACCAACGAAAAACTGTCGGAAAAGACATTTCATTATGCCCATAAACCGAAAATATTTCATCAAAAATGTCTTTGCACCGTATACCAAGAATACAACGATTCTTAATATAGGACAGTATTTCAACGGCGTACTCTGACCCTCTTCCAACCATGTTTTGTATTAGTATAAAAGAGTGGACAGTGTTTATCGAACGATTTACACGGCTAAAGTGGACGGATTTTAACAGGTTTGGTATCAATGTATAGGTAAAATGTTTTTCTATGCTGTGATATTTATTTCCAGGTGATTTTCGCATTAGTGCATGAGAAAACGTTCTACTTGCATTCATTTGTGAACAGTCTTCGTATTGACCCAGTGGTTTTAGAGAAAATGTATTATCATATGTCAATGGACCTGCAATACAAGTCACCTTGGGCTAAGGTCACCGAACCTTAAGCATTTATAGACAGCCATTGTTTACTTATTCTCATTTCTTAGGCCACAATATTTTTTTCGAAAAATGCATTGGTTTACCTATTTCCCACTGAAAAGCCTAAGAGAGCTAAATCTGACCTTGACGTAAAATAGGTCACGGTCAATCTACGGTCATCATTTTTACAAATTTGGCAGTACTCAGTCACTCAATGCTACATACTAAGTTTCAGAACAATTGGCCCAGTGGTTCAGGAAAAGAAGAGTTTTTTAGGTTTTTACCATAATCGGGAATGGCGGCCATCTTGGTCATGTGACCTGGAACATTTGAATATTTCTTTCCCCTAACTGTCCTTAGGCTGCATGTAAAATTTAAATAAAATTTGCTTAGTGGTTTTAGAGAAAATGTATTCTAATATGCCAATGGACCTGGAATACAAGTGACCTTAAGCCTAGGTCACCGAAGGACCTTCACCTTAAGCATTCACAGACATTCATTTTACCTATTCTCATACATTGCATTGATTTACCTATTTCTCATTGAAAAGCCTATGTAGCCAAATTTGACCTTGGCGAATAATAAGTCAGGGTCATTCTAGGATCATCAATTTTGCAAATTTGGGTAGTACTCAGTCGCCGAATGCTACATATATGTATTAAGTTTCAAGACAATCGGTAGAGTGGTTCTGGAGAATACGATTTATTAGGTTTATACCAGATTTGGGGATGATGGCCATCTTGATTGTGACCTGGATTACCCGAATTAATTTTTATTCCCTAAGTGTTCTTAGCGTAACATTGGCGTAAAATAGGTCAAGGTAAATCTAGGGTCATCATTTTGCAAACTTGGGAGTACTCAATCACCCGATGCTACAATCCAAGTTTCAAGAAAATTGGTCGTGTGGTTCTTGAGAAGAAAATTTTTCAGGTTTTTAACCATATTTGGGTAAAGCGGACATCTGAGTCTTGTGACCTGGACCATACTTGCAAATTTTTGTTCCCCTATTACCAGGGGGGTGGGGGGGGGGCTGCATATGAAAACAAAATGAAATTGGCCCCGTGGCTTCAGAGAAGAAGTCTTTTCAAAATGGTGGACGACGGACGTCGGACGCCTACCATCCTATAAGCTTCCCCGGTACCTTCGGCTCAAGGAAACTAAAAATGTCAAATAGATAGTGAAACTGTGCCAGAAACGGAAAACAAGAGGGTCAATGAGCCTAAACCGCTCACCTGAGGAACTTAAGTTTTAACAATTCACAGACTTGACTACTAAATCTGCTAATAGAATCCAGCCCATTGAGCCTTACAGGACATAAGTCATCATTATTGCATTGCATTCCAAGTTTGAGACTTCTAGCTTCTATAGTTCCTGAGAAATCTTTGACGAAAATTTAACATTGGTCAAAATGGAGAGAAAGAAGAATGAAAGAACAGATTAACAAATAAGCTGAGAAAGCCCAATGTCTCTTACACAAAATAAGTCATCATTATTCTATTGAATACCAAATTTGATGCTTCTAGCTTTTATAGTTCCTGAGAAATCTTTGATTAAAAATTTAACATTGGTCTATTATCTCTATATGGAGAGAAAGAAGAATGAAGGAACAAATGAACCAGACTAGCTCCAAAACCTAATGCAGCCTTTCCCCTTGCCCAATGGTGCTACACATAAAATTTAAACAAGATTGGTCGACTGCCTTCTGAGATATGCTTCATTGAAAGTGTGGACGACGGATGGACGGACGACAGACGACGGACTCCGGAGCCTTGGTATACTATCAGCTCACTGGAGCCTTTGGCTCAGGTGAGCTAAAAATTCAAGTCGCTATTTCTGTCACAACATTTTCCCTACTTTAAGTCTATGGGCAAATTTTTTTGTCTCTCAAGGTCACGTAACTCCGAGGTCAATATTCCGATTCGGCCCAAAATCGAACTTAACCGATATTTTATGCCTGTCCTCGTTACCTGCAAGTTTGAAGCTGATATGAATAAAAATAAAGTTGCTATCGTGGTCACAACGTATTTTTTTATGCTCAAGGGCAGGTAACTCCAAGCAAATATTCCGATTCGGCCCAAAATCGAACTTAACCGAGATTTTATGTCTGTCCTCGTTACCTGCAAGTTTAAAGCTGATCTGAAAAAAATTCAAGTCGCTATCGTAGTCGCAACATTTTCCCTAATTAAGTCTATGGGCAAATTTTTGTCGCTCAAGGTCACGTAACTCCGAGGTCAATATTCCGATTCGGCCCAAAATTGAACTTAACCGAGAATTTATGCCTGTCCGCGTTACCTGCAAGTTTTAAGCTGATATGAATAAAAATAAAGTTGCTATCGTGGTCACAACGTATTTTTTATGCTCAAGGGCAGGTAACTCCAAGGCAAATAATCCGATTCGGCCCAAAATCGAACTTAACCGAGATTTTATGTCTGTCCTCGTTACCTGCAAGTTTGAAGCTGATCTGAAAAAAAATCATGTCGCTATCGTAGTCACAACATTTTCCCTACGTAAAGTCTATGGGCAAATTTTTTGTCGCTCAAGGTCATGTAACTCCGAGGTCAATATTCCGATTCGAACTTAACTGAGATTTTATGCCTGTCCACGTTACCTGCAAGTTTGAAGCTGATCTGAATAAAAATAAAGTTGCTATCGTGGTCACAACGTATTTTTTATGCTCAAGGGCAGGTAACTCCAAGGCAAATAATCCGATTCGGCCCAAAATCGAACTTAACCGAGATTTTATGTCTGTCCTCGTTACCTGCAAGTTTGAAGCTGATCTGAAAAAAATTCAAGTCGCTATCGTAGTCACAACATTTTCCCTATGTTAAGTCTATGGGCAAATTTTTTGTCGCTCAAGGTCACGTAACTCCGAGGTCAATATTCCGATTCGGCCCAAAATCGAACTTAACCGGGATTTAATGCCTGTCCTTATTATCTGCAAGAATGAAGTCGATCAGAAAAAAATTGACGGAGCTAGAGTGATGACAAGCTTTTTCCTATGTTAAGTCTATGGGAGCTATATGTTGCCATGGTAACCAGAGTTCCACTCAGATCTGCATGAAAACCTTATGCAGTCTTTCCACTTGCCCAATAATGTTACACATGAAATTTGATGAAAGTCGGCCAAGTAGTCTTCAAGATATGCATTTTTGAAATTCACATTAACCCTTATGTAAAAATGCACAAGGGCAGGTAACTCCTAAGTGTATGATCCGATTCTGCCAATTATCGAACTTGACCGAGATTTCATGGCTGTGCTGGTTATCTGTAAGAATGAAGCCAATCCGAACAAAATTGAAGCAGCTACAGTGATGACAACATTTTCCCCATGTTAAGTCGATAGGCAATTTTTCGGGCGCTCAAGGGGACGTTACTCTTGAGTGAATTATCTGATTCGGCCCAAAATCGAACTTGACCGAGATTTTATGCCTGTACTGGTTATCTGCAAGAATGAAGTCGATCAGAAAAAAATTGACGGAGCTAGAGTGATGACAAGCTTTTTCCTATGTAAAGTCTATGGGAGCTAGATGTTGCCATGGCAACCAGAGTTCCCCTCAGATCTGCCTGAAAACCTAATGAAGCCTTTCCACTTGCCCAATAATGCGACAAATGAAATTTGATCAAAGTTGGCCAAGTAGTCTTTAAGATATACATTTTTGAAATTCCAATTAACCCTAATGCAAAAACACACAAGGGCAGGTAACTCCTAAGTGAATGATCCGACTCTGCCAGTTATCGAACTTGACCGAGATTTCATGGCTGTGCTGGTTATCTGCAAGAATAAAGCCAATCTGAAAATAATTGAAGCAGCTACGGTGATGACAACATTCTCCCCATGTTAAGTCAATAGGCAATTTTTTCAACGCTCAAGGGCACGTAACTCCTGAGTGAATAATCCCATTCAGCCCAAAATCGAACTTGATCGAGATTTCATGCCTGTCCTCGTTATCTACAAGAATGAAGTCGATCAGAAAAAAATTGACGGAGCTAGAGTGATGACAAGCTTTTTCCTATGTTAAGCCTATGGGAGCTCTTTGTTGCTGTGGCAACCAGAGTTCTCATCCGATCTGCACGAAAACCTAATACAGCCTTTCCCCCTACCTGATGATGGTTCATATGAAATTTGATCAAGGCCGGCCCACTGGTTCCAGAGATATACTTCGTTGAAAGTGTGGACGACGGACGACGGACGGCCGCTCGTGGTATACTAATACCTCACATGAGCCTTCGGCTCAGGTGAGCTAATAAGCCGGACTACGTTTAGTGCGGACAAATATTTCAGTTGTAGCGTAAGACGGAAGTGGCTTAAAACGTCTATGCCAACTAAGAATGAAAGAAAGGTTTGGAAATGTAAGAAATGCGTGTTTCAGAAAGGCTTCAGTCACCTGGAACTAGCCTCACATTTTCTTTTCATACTGATTATTTCCTGATTATTTCCTGTTCTCTTTATTTATCGCTCGAACTCTTATTTACACTATCATATGCCAACTTATTTGTGTTTTATTTGAGGAAGTCAGGTAAAGTTGACACTATATTGGCAATAAATTTTACTGACCTATTTTGTTATGACTATTTCCTTTAAGGAGAAATATCAAGATGTCTGAATTCATGAGTGGTTGCAGAATAATGAGGGAAATAATAAATCAGTTTTCTTGTGGTCTCTGACCATCATTAACCAACTTTAACAGTTATTCAAGGCCTGCTGTCCTTGCATCAGGTAAGGGTAGAAGGGGGAATATTGTTACATGTATTTCTTCTGTTTCGACACTTCCATTTTATTTCCCCTTTCTCCTCTGTCCCTCAATTTCATCTTCTATCTATCCGGCCGCAGTACGTTCGCCCAACTCTGAATGCAAAAAAAAAAAATCATTACATGCAAGATAGAGGAAATCTTCCCTATGGCAGTTTCCATTCAATTAAATCATAAAGGTTTTCTTTAATAAGATTATGAGGTAGTGTAATGCGTGGAAATAAGACAGACTACAAGCATGCACACACGTCCGGATTTTAGGTTTATTCAAAGCCTCGTTCGAATTTTTAACAGACCAAAACAGATTTCTTCCCGATCTTTCATAGACTTTGTCGTAATATTTAACCACATGCTATTTGATGGCGGTTAGGCTTGACGTTAATAATTTGGAAAGTTTGGAACGTTCAGTGGTGGAAACGTGCTTTGCATGGTATTTTATGGAGTTTAGGCCACCTGCCTATCTTGGCTTTCTTTAACCCGTACAGCAAACTTGGTGGCTGAACGATAGATATGATCATTCACTACATACCTCTCTTCAGCCTAAGGCTGTACTTGATAGGCCTTCGTACCACCAAGTTCAGGCTGAAGAGTATCAACATAGTGGCACCGTCAAACAGCGGCGACAATGTTTGCAACCTTGTTCTACGGAGCCAAAACACACTTCCTATCCCCTTTGGTTTAAGAGGTAATAAATAAGTGTTTTGAGAATAGAAAAAAATGCGTTTGTTCTAGTTTCGAAATGCTAAGTTTCCATTTTTAACTCGTCTGTTTTTTTTGAAAAAAAAACTTTCGAGCTATTGTCATCACTCCGGCGTCTGCGTTGTCGTCTGGCGTCGTCTGGCGTCGTTTCAAAAAAACTTAACCTTGGCTATAACTTAAAAAGTATTAGACCTAGCCTCATGAAACTTCATACACACACTCATCATCACAAGAGCTACATTTTGACCAAGGACCATAACAACATTGTTGATTTTGGCTGAATTATCTCCCCTTTTCCAATTTTTTTCTGAAACACATTTTTTGCTCTCATTTTAATACTATTCACAAAAGAGCCTTCAAACTTCACATGAATGTTCCTTGGGACAAGACCTTTTCAGTGATACCACACTTTTTGATCTGTGACCTTGACCTTTGAACTTTGACATATTTTTCGAAAATTTAATCGAAAACCTTAACCTTGACCATATTTCCAAAAGTATTTGGCCTACCTTCATGAAACTTCATACACATACTCACCATCACAAGAGCTACATTCCCTACAAGTTTTATAACTCCATCTTGCAATTTGATTGAATTATCTCCCCTTTTCTCTCCGTTTTTTTTTTAAATTGTTTTTGTCTCTTATTTCAATACTATTCACAACAGAGCCTTCCAACTTCACATGAATGTTCCTTGGGACAAGACCTTTTCAGTCATACCACGCTTTTTGACCTGTGACCTTGACCTTTGAACTTTGACCTATTTTTCGAAAAATTAACCAAAAAACTTTAACTTTGACCATATGGCTCAGCCTCATGGAACTTGACACATCTGTATTATCAAAAAGGCTATATTTTGTATAAGTTCAATAACTCTATGATGCAATTTCACTGATTTGTCTATGTGACATGGAAAAACAGACGAGCATGGCGCCGCTTGCGGTGCTCTTGTTATGGGCTTTATGCTCAATATACTCTCGCTTACAGCATCGACTACCAAATTCATTCAATGATTCAAGGCAGTAGCGATTTCTTCCCTATACTTATTGAAATCAACATCAGACGGAAATCGGTATTTGTAGGTCCTTTAGAAACTATATTTCGTATCCTAGAATCAAAAAGCCTAAGTGGTCGAGACTGGATAATCTGGCCCAACATAAAAAAAAAATTGTACAATCCAATTGTGATGTTTTTTGTGTGTGTGTCTTCTTTTTACTCGACCAAATATATTGTTTTGGAATAAGACAATATCCACTCCCCATGGAGCAAGCAGCAGACGCTATTATCCTTAGGGGAAAGTTTATACATAATTATTTATTATTCACCATGAAATATAAAACGCAGTGTCTTGTTTATTGAGTTAAATCACGTTCACTGTTGTATTGCCTTTACTGTCAGAAAAGTTGGATATAGATTTTTTTTTTTTTTTTTTTTTTTTTTTCAAAAATAATGTTAGACGACATTGTTCTGAATCCCATTTGTTTTCATCACGAAAACACCCTTGTATAATTTTGACCCCCTTGTAGCCCATTTTTATATAGTAAAACTGGTGCTTACAGGGGTAAACCTTGTTTCTTATTTCTGCTCTAACATATAGATTTTGGGTACTCGTTAGACCCCTGTAAACCCCAGTTTTACTACATAAAAGTGGGGTTCAAGGGGTCAAATTGATATAGGCATGTTTTCTTGACGTTTTAGCATTACTACGCTGATAGCGAAAATGTGGTTTAAGATTATAAAAATTCAATATCTTACCGTTAATTTGAATATAGTTTTATATATATTTCATCAAATGAAGATTGGTCAATTTTAGAATACAAATAGGACCTTATGTCTAATGTACTTCAACAGTAAATTAGCAAAAATACGCGACAGTATCTGATTTTAAACTGCAGTAATTACATCACGAAAACACGCCTATATAATTTTGACCCCCGTGAACTCCACTTTTATATAGTAAAACAGGGGTTTCCGGGGGTATACCTTATTTTTCTTGTTTCTACTCTAAAATATAGATTGTGGGTACTCGATGAAGCGGTTCTAACGAATGTCCACAATCTATATTTTGAGCAGAAATAAGAAAAATATTACAATTTTTGATCAAAAATTTTTCATTTTTTCGGCGATAATGTTGGCAGTGTATTTGTATAGGCGTGTTTTCGTAATGAAACATTCATTATGCAATGAAAAATGTGGCTGAAAATTAAACTAGAAAAATGATTTGTTCTTTTCTCCAATGTTAAATTTGAGAAAATCAAATAAAAACAAATTGGGTCATTTAGAGGTTGTTTTAATTTTTTCTGGATTTTCGGAGCTGGAAAAACTGCCATTACAGGTAAGGTCCCTTGATTTGACATGAGGCAAGATGATCCCAATTGTCCCGTATGGGCACAGTCAACAGTATTTAGGTAATGCCGAATAGGTCAGTTTGACTAACCACACGTTTGAATGCTCATATCGGTACAGTGCGATTTCATTCGCCATAAATTGACAACTGCCCTTCTTAAATCATTGAGGGGAGTGCGTGTCACCAACAGCTAAGGTCATTAGGAGACGAGACCTCGGTTTAAAGACTCATCCAAAAGTCTGGAGAAGCCTGGGATCGATCCTGTGACCCCTGGTTTACAAGGCGAGTAGCATAACCACTACACCAAGGAGGCTTCTAAATCATTGGCAGGAAGAGAATGACCTTAGAAAAGATTGGCTAATCATGCTCCACGTACCTGCGACCTCCTAGTTACCAGTAAGACGCGCATCCTACTGAGTCACCGAGGTCAACCGGCCGGTCTTGAATCCCCATTACAAAAACACGCCTATGCAAGTATATTGAAAATACGACCCCAAAAAAATCTTCAAATACAAAATTCTGATATGTTTCATATTTCTGCGCAAAAAATAGGTTGTGCGAATGCGGTTTTAACGATTACCCACGATCTATGTTATGAGCAGAAATAAGAAATAAATATGTTTACGCCTGTAAACCTCAGTTTGTATAAAAGTGGGGTTTATATATTATATATATTATATATATATTAAGGGGGTCAAAATTATATTGGCGTATTTTCGTGATGCATTTGAATATCACTTACTATGGTGTTAATACAGTGAAACCTGTCATAGTGGCCACCTGTATTAAGCAAGCAACCTGTTTTAAGCAAGCATGCATCCATTTCCAAACAAAAGAAACGCACTAAAATTTATCTGTATTAAGCAAGCACCTGTCTTAAGCAAACACATTTTGAATATCCCTTAGGTGCTTGCTTAATACAGGTTGGACTGTATATTGTGTATGTATTATTTATACAAATAAAATTTATCAACATCTTAATTTTTAAATTCGTGAATGCGCCATGGTCAACAAATGAGTCATGTGACCAGCGAAATCTCGGATGTGACTGTGCATGCGCGTTCTGATCCGAGTTTTTGGCTGTCGCACTAGACACATTTTAGCCGGGGCACAGCATTTCCTACAATTTACACGTGCGCCCAGCGAAGACTCTGGTCAGACTGCTCATCCACGCAGTCTGATCAGAGTGTTCGTTGTGCGCTCTAAGGATAGCTAAGGACCCACTGCTCCTTCATGCAGCAAGAGAATTATCTGGTCAGACTATGTGGGCGTACAGGCCGATCTGATTCTACACTGAGCGGACATGTAAATTGAAAGAAATGTTGTGCCCCTGCTCATTTTCAAATGCTCATACAAAATGCATCCGAAGTTTCCCTATGAGAGGTTTCAAACCAACCTATGTCTTTGGGCATGCGTGGTCAGCGGAAACTCAGATCAACCTGTGCAGTTTCCTGTCAGGACAAAACTTTTCCGCTTCGTCTCACATTACGCAAACACGCCTATACAAATACACTGCTACCTTTATCGCCGAAAAAATGAAAATTTTATGATGAAAAATTGTGATATTTTTCTTATTTCTGCTCCAAATATAGATTGTGGGCACTCGTTAGAACCGCCTCCTCGAGGCGGTTCTAACGAGTACCCACAATCTATATTTTAGAGCAGAAATAAGAAAAATAAGGTATACCCCTGGAAATCCCGGTTGTACTTTATAAAAGTGGGATTCAAGGGGGTCAAATTTATATAGGCGTGTTTTCGTGATGAGACCATTCAGTTCAATGTCTACCCATCAGATTATTGAGTCTTTTCTTGGAACATGTATCCGAAAACACACGTATCTGACACAACTCATTTGCTTTTGGTCTTTACATGGCCATGCATGGGGGTTGGTCGGATTTAGCTAGGACTCCATCCTAACTTTTTTTTCAGAGCGATGGTACCCGATTTTGTATGTCCTGAGTTCGAACCTTTCGTGATATAACTGGTGGTTTTCTTCTTCTGTCATGTCAGATTGCTGAGGAGTCCTCAACCCTTATTCATGACTGCCATCATTCATATGTTAGAGTAAATGCTTAACTTTTTATGTTGCCTTCATGACTCACTGTTGACCAAAGAAAACACGCCTATACAAGTACATGATAATTTTTATCATCGAAAAAAAAAAAACACGAACATTTTAGATGAAAACATGAGATTTATTTCTTTTTTTTTTTCTGCTCAAAATATATATTATGGGTACACGTTAGAACCGCCTCAACGTTGAGGCGGTTCTAATGAATTGCCAAAATCTATATTTTAGAACAGAAATAATACAATCAGTTTTACCCCTGTAAAGCCCAGTTTTACAACATAACAGTGGGGTTCAAGGGAGGTCAGAATTATACAGGCATGTTTTCGTGGTGTGACCTACAACTCCAATGTTATTCTTGTTTTCTAGGAATCTGCATTGGAACTTAGAGGGAGGGGCGGAGGATTGGGAGGTTGTAAACTCCGGAGTTAAAGCCCTACCCAGATGTTTTTCTGCTGACAATCCCAAGGCGGTGGTTCATTCTAACGAGCATCCATTATCCATGTTTGCAATATGAATAAGTAAACACTTCATTGATTTTCATCAGGAAAAGGACAACAGGCTGACAATTCCAGTTGGACGCCCCAGTGTCGCAAGAGACACCTTCGCCTCACCTAAACGCACTCAGACAGGGAATGAATGAAAGTGTAGAAACTGAAGCAAAAAAAAAAAAAAAACACAAAAACCTCCCACAACCTTTACCTACTTTGCCCAACCGGGGAATACATTTTTAACACTGGGTGTCCAATGTTTGGACAAGGAATCGACCCAAAGTTACTAAGCAGAGTATAAGTGTTGCATAATTATAGATATATTCAAGGTTACAACACCTAGCAACGCGTTTCCTTCAGAACTGGGTTGGTGGAATTACTCTGAGGAATAAGACAGTTCCAATTGTTGAGTCGATAATACGTCAATCGACCCAAAGTTACTAAGCACAGAAGCTCTTCTGTGCAGATGTCCACGTGACTTTCTTGGTTTGTAGGAGATCCGGATAACGGCTATTTATAGAAAACAGCCGCGCTATTCTTATTGTAAAGACGTCAGATAATGTGCATATTATATAACATTGACTCGGAGCATATGCTGGGGACTTTGGCAAAGAGTTTAGACCCTGATCAGACGCCGCATCATGCGGCGTCTGATCAGGGTCTCAACTGTTGGCTTAAACTACTGGAAACTGAGGGGAAAGGAAACATCCAAATTCTCCGTTCAGGACCGTTTTCCCAGTTCGAACAGTGTTGTTAGTACTTTGATTTTCATATAAAACAATCCCCTAGATCATTACGAAAACACGCCTATACAAATATAGTAAAATTCCCATATTAAGACCACCATTGGTCCTAATGGTGGTCTCTGACCAGAGGACACTGTACGCAGAAAACACAGAGGAAGAATAACTGCAATCAACTAAATAAGCTTTTTAAAACAGAATTAGTCAGAATTTTAGGTGGTCTTAATAGCGGAATTTTACTGTACATTGAAATTTTATTGCCGCAAAAGATAATATTTTAAGCTGAAAAAAAGTGATTTTGTTTTTTTATTTCTGCTCAAAATATAGGTTGTGGGTCCTCGTTAGCACCGCCTCATTGAGGCGGTTCTAATGAATACCCACAATCTATACTTAATAGCACAAATAAGAAAAATAAGGTTTACCCCTGGTGACCCCAGTTTTACTATATACATGTAAACGTGTGGTTCAAGGGGGTCTTACTTATATAGGCGTGTTTTCGTGATGATGAGCACCCCGCCTATAGGGGCTTGAAGAAATAGATGGGCTGCATGATGCTTCCACGCAGAGCTGAAACCGACCGCACACGAGTACTGGTAAACCGCTAAGACGAGCTAAGCCTGCCCAGGCAAAGCATGCTTATACACCCTATTGGTTTCATTGGGCGACAGGGCTTGAGATGTCATTTCATCTCCATGTCGGGTAAACGTCCCATACAATTTGAATCAACGTCTCCAAAATGACCTATACAGTGTTGACGGGGACGTTAAACCTCAAATGAAACAAACAACCAAAGGCGACACTTGCTTTGCTGTCAAGTTCCCAATGGTTGGAAATATTTGGCAATCTAATCTCTAGGGCATCACGCCCGTGTTCTCAACTCCTCTTGAGGAAAAACAATGATAGGTACATAAATCTTAGCACCAGTTAATTAATATTGCATAACACTCTAGTTTCTTATATTGATCTTACTTTCTCCCTCAGTTGGCAAAAAGAATTTATTTATTTATTCCAAATATCAGTCATCATACATATGTACATAATACAGACATATATATATGGCTCGGATTGGGCGTAGGCTTGGCCTATATTTGCCCTCTCCGTGGGTACCACATTTGACAGAGAGTAATATAGAGTACATCAATACAGTACATTGATAGATATATAGACATTATGCTTCCATAATACATAATTCAAATGGTTTTCAACAGTTAGAAGGAAAGATAGAAGCAGCAGAAAGAATGTACTGTGGTAAGTACTTGTGCAGTGGAGAAGTTTGAAAGAGACATATGGTTTTGGAAACAAGATAAAGCTTTAATTGACGGCATTCACTTGACTCCAGAAAGTGAAACAAGAAGGAGAAAATAGAAGTGAGGGCAGAGTCTGCATTGATTTATAGAGTTTTAATTTGCAGGCATGACTCTCCCACCCATATCCAGCATCAGCTTAAAGAATTAAGTCACTGGTAGTAGTCACTTTGGTGGAATTAGACGTAATCAGATATTCGTACTGCTGCTAACGTAAGGTGATTTGATATATTTTCCAGGGAGATAACACTCTCGAATTTTTGGGAAACTTCGATGGCTCGTTTACTAAGGCTGTTTCGAAATCGTTCTTGGACAAAAAGCACGCCTATACAAATATATTGAAAATTTTACCACCAAAGAATCATGAAAAATTTCTGATACAAAATCTGATATTTTTCATATTTCAGCTCAAAACATAAATTGTGAGTAATTGTTAGAACCACCTCGTCGAGGTGGTTCTAACAAATACCCACAATCTATGTTTTGAGTAGAAATAAGAAAAAAATGAATATTCGTTCAAACCACAGTTCTACTATATAAAAGTTGGGTTTAAATGGGTCAAAAGTTATATACATGTATGTGTTGTCGAAATGATTTGCTTATGAAAACAGTAGTTCCTGTCTCTAAGACTTTCGGACGAGTCTTTAAACCGAGCTTCCGTCTCCGTATGACCTTAGGCTAGCTGTTTTGGGGACGTAAAACTCAAAAACATACACAGATGCTAGACCTTTAGGAGAGAAGGAAGTGGCTAGAGGTCCGATACCGGACCCCTAGCGACCTCGGAGGGAATATTACATTTCAAGGATGAGAGTCTATTCATTGCATTTCCTTCAGTTAGGATATTAGGTGATGCCGACTAGCTATTAAGTAATCAAATACTGCGCCAATCTGGGTAGAAATGGCTAAATTAAATTTTTACTGGACCTCTAGCCAAACCTACCGGGCCTCTTCGGTACCAGATCTCAAGCTTTCGAGGCAAGGGGTCCGGTACCGGACCTCTAGCACTTCCTAAACGTAAATCAAACAAAAAAGTCTCCAAAATTATCTCCCTTGAAGGAAATGTAAAATGCATCAGCTATGCACATTCGTCTTAAAAG
The DNA here is from genome assembly GCA_963580285.1 of Lucinisca nassula. Classification (NCBI taxonomy): domain Eukaryota; kingdom Metazoa; phylum Mollusca; class Bivalvia; order Lucinida; family Lucinidae; genus Lucinisca; species Lucinisca nassula. The sequence continues at coordinate 22,633,639 of OY757011.1, read as the reverse complement.
TGCTTCGAAACTGTCCTGCCCATGGGTAGTAATTATTAGTAAACAAATGGCAATATCTTATGCTACGGTCAGGTCGATATTATATCTCAATAAATCGCTCTACTGGGCTCGAAAATAGCGATTTGTCTGCCTATACATTGTCATATCTTTATTTCATCTGGCAGAGGGAGGCTATTACAGCTCAGACAATTAATCGAGAAAAATGTCGCACCAAGGTCGGGTCACCATCGATAGAAATGGCAACATTTCTATCAGTTTACGAAACAGATATCTTTTTACGTCCTGTAAACCTATGATTTATGAACCGAATATAAGTCGCTTTCGGTGACGCTGAAAGCCATCAGGAAACACGCCTATATATACTACTCAAAGTTTGATAGGGATCACTTTTTTAATGCAAAATAATTTTTGGATGGATTAATCAAATGAATCCAAATTTGATACATAATGATAGGAAACGTATCCTTCATAAAACCTAGTGATTAATTTTGTCAACTGGTACTGCATTCAAGCGTGACAACAGCAACCGTCTTGGTACCCCCAAAATTTGCCGTAACACGAAGGGATTTGGACAACTGATTTTTCACAAATTTCCAAATTTGTTTAGACAAACGTGCCTAATATCGTATATGACATCCTGGGGCATCAATTACAGTACGACATCGCCTGCGCATGCTCGTAATCCGAGTCTGTATCCGGTTTTGGGGAATCGGCTTTCATTTAGCAACCAGTGCATCTTTGAGCTCCTGTAAAGTCCTCGGATGCACAGGTCGGGCTGAAACAGCACGCTGTAGCATATTCTGCGCATGCTCAATCGGATTAAAGTCCGGTGACCGAGCAGGCCAGTCCATACGAACGATTGTCTCACGTTCCAGAAAGGAATCAGTCACGTTGGCACAGTTGGGACGGGCAATATCGTCCAGCAGAATAAAGTCCGGGCCGATAGAATCTGCATATGGTCTCACAAACTCATCAAGAATATCATTACAGTACCTCACTGCCATAAACGTTCCGTTTTCAACGACGTACAAGTCAGTTTTACCGTTCACGCTTATCCCAGCCCAAACCATGACTGACCCCTTTCCATAGCGATCATGCTCTGCAACATTCAAGTCATAGAATCGCTCTTTAGACATTCGCCACACTAATTGACGTTTATAAGTGAAGTCTAGACAGAATCTGGACTCCTCAGTAAACAGGACTGGCGTCAAGTCACGAACCGTCCACCTGACGTGAGCTCTGGAAAAGTCTAACCGGTCTAGCACGTGTTGTCTCCTCAACGGAACACGTACAGCAGGCCTCATGGCATTAAGTCCGAACTCGTGGAACCCGTTTCTGACAGTTTGTGTAGAAATTCGTACTCCAGTTCCGTTCCTAAGCTCGTTATGCAAACGTGTAGCGTTCAGGAACCGTTGACGTCGAGACTGAATCAACAAGAAACGGCCCTGACGTTGAGTTGTAGCTCTTTCTCGACCCCGCGGTGTCTGAGTGAAGGATTTCCGTGGGTAAGATGCCGACTCCACATTCGGGAAACTACGCTCTGAGACACATTCAGAATCCCAGCAACACGACGTTGAGAGACGCCAGATTCCACCATTCCGACGCCACGATTCATTTCTTCGGGGCTCAAACAGTTTCTTAATTGTCCCCTAGGCATTATAGTGTTTCACAAATCAAATGAAGTTCTTTTTACGCTTGGTAAAGGAACACTGACAAGTTTGATTGGTCTGTTGGAAAGCAGTGCTACGCAAGATTTTGGGGGTGCATGCATTCATTTGCGAAGTGTGAGAAGTGTGCACTTTTATGAGTACTGAACTGCACATGAGTTTCTGCTTAAGATATTTATCAATATACCGAGTACAAATTCTGTCAAGAAATTTTAAATTTTCAGTGCAAAATTTGGTATATAAAAAGTGATCCCTGTCAAACTTTGAGTAGTATAATTATGACCCCCTTGAACCCAACTTTTTAACAGTAAACCTGGGGTTTACAGGGGTAAACCTTATATTTCTTATTTCTGCTCTAAAATATAGATTATTTGTACTCGTTAGAAACGCCTCCATGAGGCGGTTCTTACGCGTACCCACAATCCATATTTTGAGCAGAAATAAGAAAAATATCACAAGTTTTCATCTGAAAAGTTTCATTTTTCGGCAGTAAAATTTACAATGAATTTGAATAGGCGAGTTTTCGTAATGAACTAGGAAACTGCAAGAACGTGCATGAGCAAGACAGGTTTAGATGACCATCACTGACCTATATGAAATAACTCTGATCCCCACTTTCACTCCACTGGGTGACCAATAATGCCATTAATATCTTGTTAAAGAATATTCTGGAAATGAGTCATATATTTGAAAACAACTTGTTTACAAGGAAAAGTACTTTGGAACCTTCCAGAAATTTCAGGTTTGCATTATTTTTAGAAAATTACCTAATTTTATTCCACAGCCCTCTAGAACGTTCTAGAGAAATCTTGGTGTCTATAAAAGAGCTTGATTTTTCTCTTTGAGTGAGACTTTGGGGTTTGATGTTTGGGTTTTTAAGAAAAGTTATTTCTAAATTCTGTGTTGGATTGTCAAAGGATATTACATTTCATTTCGGACTGGGAATTCTGTGGGATCAAGGAAAATAGATTCATTCAAGGATATTTCATACAGAGCTAAGCACATTTAATTTTCTTACTTCTACAGGTTAAAGATTGTTTGCAAATAAATTTTGTTAATTTTTTCCATAAGACTTGTTTGCTTTATCTTTCTCCTACGCCTGGCTCGTAACCCAAGGGCTCCACGCAAGATATTCTGGCTGGAATTGTTCAAACTGCAGCCCTAGCCAGTCTGAAGATGATATCATAGGCTCCGGTACGTATATGGTTATTTTTGCCGAGATTGACTAAAAAGTAGATATAGGCTTGATATAGTCATTAGATACAGAATATATCAAGCCAATATTTTGGACCTAACCCTGTACGTGCCGGACCCCTACGGGTGGTATGGAAAGACAAGAACATCGGACTTGCGTCAAAGATAAGACCGACTGATTCATCGTCACACTTACCTTCCTGTATGCGTGCAACACATAGACGTCGCAGTGGAACAAGATGCTAGCGCAAACTACTGAACATCTCGTGCTTGTACCACGTCACCAATAAGAACGCATGCGGGAAAATCAAAGATATGTCCATTTCATTGCATACCTAAAAAATTCTGAAAATTCAAACACCTTGAGGACTTGCTGTAGTTCTCTTAAAATTTTAACAAATGTGTTTCACTATCCAGCAAGAAATCCAAAAGGTGCAGACGGAATGGCAAATAGTGTAGACTCTGACCAGACTGCTCCTTCAGGAGCTGGGACACTCTGATCTGAGTCTGCAATGTTTGCTTAGGCCTATCCGCCCCAGCACTGAGTATCCTTATGGTACGTTTTGTTTTTCTTGCATTCTTTTATTTTAGATTTTCGTTACCACGGCCAGCTATTTATAGATTAACCTGTAAAACGCAGAGTTCAGCAACAGAAGATCATACTGAGGACCCGCGTTATAACGACATTCGTTATAACGGCAAAACTCATTATAACGACAATTTCAATGGAATGAATTCTTAGCTCAAGGTTAAGCCTCGATTCAGAGTGGCTTGGGCTTCCCTCTGGTTTGAAATGCCCAAATCGAATCCATAGTCATGAAATATTCTTGTAATTTAATACTTCCGACATTTGTTAGAATCGCCTCACATTTGTTTCTTGGAGTAATTATGTGGAAAAGACCTTTATAACCTATCACAATCCTAACTGGGATTCTTTACATCAAGAAAACACGCCTATATGATTTTGACCCCCTTCAACCCCACTTTTATACAGTAAAACTGGGGTTTACAGGGGTAAACCTTATTTTTCTTATTTCTGCTCTAAAATATAGTTTGTGGCTACTCGTTAGAACCGCCTCGATGTGGCGGTTCTAACGAGTACCCACAATCTATATTTGGAGCAGAATTAAGAAAAAGATCACAATTTTTCATCTCAAAATTTTCATATTTTCGGCGTTTAAGGTTACAATGTATTTGTTTAGGCGTGTTTTCGTAATGTAACGGCAAATTCATTATAACGGCACAATAGTAGGGAACAAATACTGTCGTTATAACGAGGGTCCTCTATATTGAACCTCAGGAGCTGATCGAATCAGAACCCTAAGCCTATCCCAAACATCAAAGGGAAAGATGGACATACACATCTTTAACCCTTTTTGTACCAAATGGAATCTTCATCTTTATATGTATGGGCTGCATGATGCTTCCACGCAGAGCTGAATCCGGCCCGCACACTAGTACTGGTAAACCGCTAAGAAGATCTAAGCCTGTCCAGGAACCGCGGTGCGAGGCGGACCGTCCATGCTAATAAACCCTATTGGTTTCATTGGGCGATAGGGCTTGAGATGTCATTTCATCTCAATGTCGGGTAAAAGTCCCACAAAATTGGAAGGAACGTCTCCAAAATGACCTTTACAGTGTTGACGGGGACGTTAAACCTCAAATCAAACAAACAAAACAAACATCTTTATATATAGCATGAGTCCACTTCAATATTTAGGGGTGTCAGGTTCTGCTTCCTTCAAAATTTATTAGGACAATGGCTGACCTTTTAGCAAACAGTGGAAGCCCTGATCAGACGCGGCCAGGGTACCCGTTTTGGGGTTTCTAGTACAAAATGGGTTAAAAGAAAAAAATATTGGCGACAAGCCGAGTTAACATGTGGCAACTCAGTTGCTTTACTGAAATAAATATATATTTTTAGTTGAGGTTTCGGTTCAAGGTCATTTAGGAGACAATATTTCTGATTTTGTGGGTCTTTCACCCGATATTGAGATTCAAAAATAAAAAAAATAAATAAATAAATAAAAAAAAACGCTAAGGTTATATGAGCGCAGGTTTAGACCTAAGGGTTTAGCAGTACAGTTTTTACCAGTTTATCAGCTCAGCGTGGAAGCACCATGCAGCCCAATCTATTTCAAGCCCCGATGGGCGGAGGTGCCAAAATAATTTGGACATAAAGATTTGTAAACTGCAGTTTCCTGTGAGTCCTCTAGCACTTGAATATATAAGTGAAATAATGTTGATCCCAACTTAAAATGAGATTTTGATGAATATTTGAGTGATACATAAGCATATGAACTAAAAACTAATGACGCCTCTTCACCCAGATTGGGTACTGTCTTTAATTGCCAAAATGTGCTGTTCTATTCTTTAATGCCGTAGAGCAGGATGCAACTTTGTTGACTTCCAGACCACGAAAGTACGGAATTAGTGAGTGAGTGAGTGAGTGAGTGTTTGAGTTTTACGTCCCACCAACAGCTAAGGTCATACGGAGACTGGACCTTGGTTTAAAGGCTCATCCGAAAGTCTGGAGAAGCCCGGGATCGATCCTGCCACCCCTGGTTTACAAGGCGAGTAGCGTAACCACTACACCACTGAGGCTCCTGTAAAGTACGGAATTAACAGGACATGTTGGACATACGAAAATTCTCTCATTCCTCAAAGCGATTGGTCTTTGCACAAAATATAATATTTAACTTTACATGTACCTCTCTCAATCCATTTTTGTTTTCGGCGCGATATGGACTACTTTGTGCTGATGCATGGTAAAACACCAATCAATCAATCAATCAATTATCACTGCCTACATTGTTGGCTGGATCCACAGATACTGATGACTGAGATATCAGATAAATTAGAAACTTAAGCCAATCTGCTATATTTTCTATGCATTGGCCTACAAACTGTTTGGACTGGCCTGCTATTTCACCCCAAGACTAAGCAAATAATGTGTACTCTGACTAGTCTCAACAATCTTCATTATACGGGCATTTCAACGTCATGGGGGTGCAATACATGTTACAAATGTACCATCGCTGACAGAACCTGTAGGTTTTGGTATCCCGTTTATTTATTTTGGATTCCGTTTCATCTTTCTACAAAGACATTTATCAAATTACGTAATGTTATGAAATACTCTACGATACCTGAGGTACTTTCCCATAGTTCATAAATTTGGCTCAATTATTACTTCCTGGAATCGTACATTATGTTCGACACACAAAACTGTTCAAAGCCCTATGAAGTAACTTTGTATCAAGTTTGTTTGACAAGCAAATGGCTTTCATCAAAGTAGAGACTAATCAAGAAAATTTATATATCGTTTCCGGCAAGCACCTTTTCCATTATTAGGTCTGATTGATATTTGAGATGTATTCTGATTGGGCGTCTTCAACGAAATGTACCACAATTTGTGTTTTGAATGCATTGGCCGACAGGATGTAAGCAAATATTGAATAAAACATCAAATCAAAATGAAATGAAAATAGAAGTGAAGGCAATGATCAGGAATCGATACAATTAACCCACAGCTCCCATCAGAGACACCAAAAGCGAAAGAAACACAAACATGAAATAACTAGACCCAAATCGAAACATCAATAGCGGAAAGCCAAAAGACAGTAACTTTCCCACAAAATGGCCAATTGGCTATCCAAAACCAAAAATATAAGCAATACACACACTCAAAGACAAACCATAACAAAAATAAACAGCGATCCTCATCCTTCCTTCAGTCGCGATTTAGACAAACAGTTTGTTCAGTCTGCATGAAGGCCTCCTAACTCAACGAGAACACAAAAATCAAACAACCACAGAGAAGAAACGATGGTGAGGAACCACTGGAATGCTGGAGCAAAAGAAAACCAGCAGTTAGACGATACCAGCTAGACTTTGAAGCCCATCAAAGTTTGAGCGGATTTGTCCACATGTGTAACTAGGGATTTTCTTCTGCTCTAACGTTTTTTGTTTATTTGAGTTGAGGTTTTACTTCCCCGTCAACACCATTTAAGTCATTTTTAAATTCTGCTGGACTTGAAGTGAAAACAAGTATAACTTATTTCTTTGTTTATTTGTTTGTTTGTTTGCTTGCTTGCTTGCTTCTTTGTATATGGAGTTTAACGGCCCATTCAACACTATTTATGTCATTTTGAGCCGGTCAGTTTACCTATCCACACTTTTCCTGAGCAGGCTTATACGTAAGCGATTAACCAGTACAGTGCACATTCTTTTGCCAGAAACTGACAACTGCCCTTCTTGAATCAGCTGAAGGGAGCGAATGACCATAGAAAAGATTTCATGATCAATCTCCACGAAAGACTGTTGCCGAGCTCGACAGGTATCGATCCCGCGTCCTCCTGATCACCAGCAGACGACTGCTATCCAAAAGCTTTGTCTACGCTCATCACATATTAAATGTGAATGTCTAGAGTTATATTCCAGAAATGAGTTTAATACAATTAAGTGTCTTTGGCAATATTCTAATTGACAGTCTGCACCCAGGATCCTGCCGACTGAAGTATAATATCTGAAATGTCAAAGTTGCAAATGCTGTAATTTTGTCCAAAACTAAAATACTTTCTTTTTTTTATTTTTAAAAAGGCCTACCCCTACCCTGAGCCTTCACAATATGCTTGTAACATCATATCAAATGGAATGCTTGAAAACTGTCGGGGAAGTTAAGTAGACATATAGAAGAATAATTGAAGATTAACCCAAATATTTTGCTAACAGCGAGGCAAGTTGTGTTTAGCTCACCGGAGCCGAAGGCTCCTGTGGAGCTTAAAGGGTAGGCAGTGGTCCGTCAAGTTTGTTTACAAATGTGATAGAAATTCTGTGCCAAAGCTCTGCCCGTGCGCCTCTTTTTGTGTGAAAGCTTATACTTGACCGCGTTTTTCTTCTTGTGAAAGCTTATACTTGCTGTGGCATTAACCATAACGGCCAGCCTGCATTGTGGGTAACTAATGGCTGTACTTCTGTGTTAAACCCAGCGTTTGTAATGTCTACACCCAATGGGCGTACAAAATGATATCTCAAGCCCTACCGCCCATACAATTCGCTTGTGTGTAAGAAGCGGTCTAACTCGCATCACTTTCCTGGGTAGGCAGCGGTTTACCAGTACTAAAGTTTGGTCAGTTTGATGCGATGAATAAAGGTATGTTTTGTGAATTCATTAGAATCGCCTCATTGAGGCGATGAATAAAGGTATAGTCTGTGCATTCACTAGAATCGGCTCGTTGAGGCGATGAATAAAGGTATATTCTGTGCACTCATTAGGATCGCATCATTGAGGCGATGAATAAAGGTATATTCTGTGCACTCATTAGGATCGCATCATTGAGGCGATCGATAAAGGCATATTGTGTGCACTCATTAGAATCGCCTCATTGACGCGATGATAAAGGTATGTTCTGTGCACTCATTAGGATCGCATCATTGGGGCGATGAATGAAGGTATATTCTGTGCACTCATTAGGATCGCATCATTGAGACGATCGATAAATGCACATTGTGTGCACTCATTAGAATCGCCTCATTGACGCGATGATGAAGGTATATTCTGTGCACTCATAAGGATCGCATCAATGAGGCGATCAATAAAGGTAATTTCTGTGCACTCATTAGGATGGCATCATTGAGGCGATGAATAAATGTATGTTTTGTGCACTCATTAGGATCGCATCACTGAGGCGATGAATAAAGGTATATTCTGTGCACTCATTAGGATCGCATCAATGAGGCGATGAATAAAGGTATATTCTGTGCACTCATTGGAATCGCCTCACTGTGGCGATGAATAAAGTTTTATTCTGTGCACTCATTAGGATCGCATCAATGAGGCGATGAATAAAGGTATATTCTGTGCACCCATTAGATTTGCATCATTGAGGCGATCAATAAAGGTATTTTCTCTGCACTCATTAGGATCGCATCATTGAGGCGATGAATAAAGGTATATTCTGTGCTCTCATTAGGATCGCATCATTGAAGCGATGTATAAAGGTATATTCTCTGAACTCATTAGGATCGCATCATTGAAGCGATGAATAAAGGTATATTCTCTGCACTCAATAGGATCGCGTCAATGAGGCGATGAATAAAAGTATATTCTCTGCACTCATTAGGATCGCATCAATGAGGCGATGAATAAAGGTATATTCTCTGCACTCATTAGGATCGCATCATTGAGGCGATGAATAAAGGTATATTCTCTGCACTCATTAGGATCGCAACAATGAGGCGATGAATAAAGGTATATTCTCTGCACTCATTAGAATCGCATCATTGAGGTGATGAATAAAGGTATTTTCTCTGCACTCATTAGGATGGCATCATTAAGGCGATGAATAAAGGTATTTTCTCTGCACTCATTAGGATCGCATCATTGAGGCGATGAATAAAGATATTTTCTATGCACTCATAAGGATCGCATCATTTAGGCGATGAATAAAGGTATTTTCTCTGCACTCATTAGGATCGCATCATTAAGGCGATGAAAAAAAGTATTTTCTCTGCACTCATTAGGATCGCATCATTCAGGCGATGAATAAAGTTATATTCTGTGCACTCATTAGGATCGCATGAATGAGGTGAGGAATAAAGGTATATTCTGTGCACCCATTAGATTTGCATCATTGAGGCGATGAATAAAGGCATTTTCTCTGCACTCATTAGGATCGCATCATTGAGGCGATGAATAAAGGTATATTCTGTGCTCTCATTAGGATCGCATCACTGAAGCGATGAATAAAGGTATATTCTCTGCACTCATTAGGATCGCATCATTGAGGCGATGAATAAAGGTATATTCTCTGCACTCAATAGGATCGCGTCAATGAGGCGATGAATAAAGGTATATTCTCTGCACTCATTAGGATCGCATCAATGAGGCGATGAACAAAGGTATATTCTCTGCACTCATTAGGATCGCATCATTGAGGCGATGAATAAAGGTATATTCTCTGAACTCATTAGGATCGCATCAATTAGGCGATGAATAAAGGTATATTCTCTGCACTCATTAGAATCGCATCATTGAGGTGATGAATAAAGGTATTTTCTCTGCACTCATTAGGATGGCATCATTAAGGCGATGAATAAAGGTATTTTCTCTGCACTCATTAGGATCGCATCATTGAGGCGATGAATAAAGGTATTTTCTATGCACTCATAAGGATCGCATCATTTAGGCGATGAATAAAGGTATTTTCTCTGCACTCATTAGGATCGCATCATTAAGGCAATGAATAAAGGTATTTTCTCTGCACTCATTAGGATCGCACCATTATGGCGATGAATAAAGGTATTTTCTCTGCACTCATTAGGATCGCATTATTAAGGCGATGAATAAAGGTATATTCTCTGCACTCATTAGGATCGCATCACTGAGGCGATGAATAAAGGTATATTCTCTGCACTCATTAGGATCGCATCAGTGAGGCGATCAATAAAGGTATGTTTTGGGCACTCATTAGGATCGCATCATTGAGGCGATGAATAAATGTATATTCTCTGCACTCATTAAGATTGCATCATTGAGGCGATGAATAAAGGTAGGTTTTGTGCACTCATTGGAATCGCCTCATTGAGGCGATGAATAAAGTATATTCTGTGCACCCATTAGAATGACATCACTGAGGCGATGAATAAAGTATATTCTGTGCACCCATTAGAATGACATCACTGAGGCGATGAATAAAGGTATATTCTGTGCACTCATTAGAATCGCATCATTGAAGCGATGAATAAAGGTATATTCTGTGCACTCATTAGAATCGCCTCACAGAGGCGATTCTAATTAATACACATAATATACCGTTTCAACAAAAATAAACAAGTCCCTAAATCATACTTAAAATTTGGATATCTGGTATGGACATGCGGGACGCTCCAACGGTGCAGTCAAGACTGCCTGTGACATACAGGTAGATGGGCGGCGTGGGTCTGGGAGGCCCAAGATGACCTGGAAGCAGCTGACAGAGGGAGATCGCAGAGAGTGGAAGCTCTCTGCTATCGACCGTCATGATAGACGAATCTGGAGATCTGGTGTGAGAACTGCCATGTGTGCAGCAAGCCAGCTACCTGGAAGGGGGCCCATTTATGTGGATGTTGTCCCTGCACCTGCATGTTAATCTAAACACCGATGATGATGATGATGCCATGATGATGATGATGATGATGATGATGATGATGATGATGATGATGATGATGGAGCTTAAGGATGATGATGATGATGATGATGATGATGATGATGATGATGATGATGATGATGATGATGATGATGATGATGATGATGATGGAGCTTAAGGAATGATTTTCAAGGGACTCAATAACGAGTTCGAATTAACCCTGGTAAACGATCCATCAGCGTTCGAGCAATTCAAGGGGAATGGGAACACCTTCAGGGGAGGTAACTCCTGCAAAAGAATTTTGTCTCCCATGTCAATAGGGGTCAACTCTTAAAGGAAAAAATTTGCTCCTGAGGAGCAAATTTTTTCCTTTTTTTTCAATCGGACAGAGCTTATAGAACAGCGAACAGGAAGTCCCGAAAGTTGTCTCCCTTTGAAAAAGAGCGGAAAATTTGGGGTTCCCATACCCCTTAAGTTCTTCTATACTGGTTTTAATGGGTCGGTTGTCTATCAATCGACCCAAAACTACTAACTACAGAAGCTTCCTGACTTCTCCTTGCTATCCTGGTAATGGTTATTTATAGCAGCGCACTTTTCTCTGTGTCGTCAAAGCACTGTGTCAAAAGGCCTGGGTATTTGTAAATCTGTACTGGGCTCATGTAGTGGGACATTGGCAAACAGTGTGACGCGGCGTCTGTGTTTGCTTACAGTACAGTAATTTAAGGGTTTCATCATTTTCTAGTCCTTTGGGATCATTGATTCATTGTAGAATTTTTAAAATAATCAGGGTCACTGATGAGGCCTAATTGGCCGGAACTAGCTAATCTGGTCCAGAAAACTTGTACACTTCATAACTTTCAGTTCTGTGGTGTATCCCTTGCTTCCAAAGGATAACCCTTTTTACAAGACCATTTTCCTAGCCCAAACTCCGAGTCAATCGACCAAGTGTCGTCATCAGGTTGCGCTCTGCACTGATTCGTCGTATAAGGGGGTTCTTAATGTGTTTTTCAAGAGAAATTCTAGTTTTCCGTTATGGGCGTGACATACATCGCTACATATTCTTTCACCGCGACATACCAAAGTCGTTAAGAAAGGTACTAGCTGCTCCTCGCTTGGCACTCAGATTTACAGGGTAGAGCTAGGACTGGTCGACCCAGTGTCAGGGTAATGTGACTGGGTGTGGTATCATGTAATGTGTCTGGGACATAATACTGCAGTGAGGCAGCACTATAATAGTGAGCATTGAGCTCCCTGTCGCAACCAGACACCGTCGTGATATGACTGAAAAATTGTTGAAAGCGACGTTCAACCCGAAATCACACACACACACACACACACACACGCACGCACGCACGCACACACACACACACACACACACACACACACACATTCTTTCATTTTTTCTTCTTCTTTTCAAACTGGATAAGATTACATGCGTCGTTTTACGAATCGGGCAGTAATATCTATCTTGTGTGCAGGTACTAAACACGTCAATCTTCCAAGATTATCTAGTTCGAACAAATTGACCCGAGACTGGTGAACTCTATTAACAAAATTTCACACCCGACTGAATGCATGCATTTATCTTCGACGTCTCCCGAAAATGGTACTGTTATTAAATATGTAGAGGTCGGTAAATGGCAATTCACGTGACGCCGAAAATTCACGAGAAGTTTACGAAAGCCGACGTATTAGGCGATAACATTGACTAATTTATTCAATGCATAAAGGTCAGTCTCATGTCGAATTGTTCGAACTATAACATGCGCAGACGATGCCCAGTGCATTCGACCCACTAGTCCTGTCAGTGCTTTGATCCTGTATATCGAGTTGTGTGCTATGAAATTGCATTGGACTTGAGGGCTTCAAACTTCTGATTGCCTTCGCCCGCACATATACACATCAGTAGTTTTATTGCTGCCAGGTTCCTGTGCAGTCTTAACCCATTTTGTACCAGAAACCCCAAAACGGGTACCCTGGCAAACAGTGCAGGCTCAGATCAGACGCCGCAAAACGCGGCGTCTGATCAGGGCCTACACTGTTTGCAAAACGTTCAGCCATTTTCGAAATTAATTTTGAAGAAAACGCAACCGGACATCCCTAAATTTTAGGCGCAAGATTCCATTTGTACAAAAAGGGTTAATGTTGTTGTAACTCATGTTGTTTTGACGTCTATTGCCCTTATGTCACTTGCCCTGCTGACGCTTAGTCTTTCCATCAGTTTGTTTTTAAATATTATTTTTATTTTAGGTTTAACGTCCACGGTCATATTGGATTTTGTGGGGCTTTTACCCGACATTGAGATGAAACAACATCTCAAGCCCTGCCGCCCAATAAAACTATGCATGGACTAGCACCACTTTGCCCGGGCAGGCTTACACCTCTAGCGGTTTACCAGTACTCCTGTTCGGTCGGTTTCAGCTCTGGGTGGAAGGACCATGCAGCCCAATCTATTTCTCCAAGCCCCGATGGGCGGGGCGCTTTGATTCTCAGTTACAATCGTATCATCGTGTACCAACCATCTCTGTTTTTTTGTTGTTGTGGTTGTTGTTGTTGCTGCTGCTGTTGTTTTTTTTTTTTTTTCTTTCAATTAAATAAGACGCATTACATGTACGTGAATACATCCGTGCGACATAAGGCATTCTATCTTATCTCAAGAACCATTATTTTTTTCTGGTGAAAAGTTGTGATATTTTTCTAAGTTTTACTCCAAACATTGATTTTGGGTGATTGTTAGAACCGCCTCATTGAGGCGGTTCTAACGAGTACCCACAACCTATGTCTTGGAGCAGAAATAAGGAAAATAACGTATACCCATGTAAACCCCAGTTTTCTCTTTATAAATTGGGGTTTACAGGGATATTCATTTCTCGGACTTTTTAATATGATGAAATAAAGATATCTTAAGCTACTACTGAAATAAAACTATTCCAGCTCCTTTATCCATCAAGAAAACACACCTATAATTCTGACCCCTTGAACCCCACTATGATATAGTAAAACTGGGATTTAAACGGGTAAATCTTACTTTTCTTATATCTGCTCCAAAAAAATATAGATTGTGGGTACTCGCCAGAACCGCCTCGATGAGGCGGTTTTAACGAGTACCCACAATCTATATTTTGAAATGAGAAAAATGTCACTGCTTCAGCTTAAAATGTTCGTTTTGTCGGCGGTAAAGTTTACAATGTATTTGTATAGGCGCGTTTTCGTAATGCTCAAACACCAACCAATCAAGTCTCTTTGAACTTGAGATAACTATAATAAAGGCTGTATTTCTTTATATGATGGTATCCATGCCGGGGACATGGCGGTAAAGCAAAAATTACGACCAGGGACGCACGGCTAGGTCAGCGTCTTCGTGCTCTTGAATCCATAAAAAATCCATGCATTACGAAAACACGCCTATACAAATGCATTGTAAAATTTACCACCGGAAAAAACAACAATTTCCAGTGGAAAAATTGTGATTTTTTTCTTATTACTGCTCAAAGTATAGGTTGCGGGTACACGTTAGAACCGCCTCATTGAGGCGGTTCTAACGAGTACCCACAGTCTGTGGTTTGGAGCAGAAATAAGAAAAATAAGGTTTACCCCTGTAAAACCCAGTTTTACTATATATGAGTGGGGTTCAAGGGGGTCAAAATTATATAGGCTTGTTTTCGTGATGGCGACATGCGATGAGCGTAATCAGACGCAGCGGATGTACAGATTACGTGAACGTTTCTGCACTATATTTGGAATCCTGCATTTTTTTGGAATCCCCAGACCCAGCTATATTAGAACATGGAAAATACTTTGGAATTACCATTACACGTACGTGACGTGATCGATTCAGTTTAGCTAACTCTCGCAGTAACAAACGCAACTTAATTCTCACAGTATGTTCCCTTACATAATACTGACCGGACGCATAACTGTTCTCTGTTCTAATGGCAAACGCTTTAATAGTAAATAATTTTTTTTTAATCATTTTAATTTTTTTAATCATTTTATTGTGTATTGCTGAAGCATTGGACATACCAGTCGAAGAGCTGACTAACATTAGCTCATTTCATTGTTTCGATGAATTTCGAATATGTATTCATCCACTGGATTATTGTAATTCCGATGTGAGGGAGTGTAGACCGTGTACAGAAGACGTGTGCCGTTTGGGGAAAGGCGAGATCCCGCTACAATGCCAGCTAAACTGCACTATAAGTATGCTTTTTACTATCTTTTCTTCTCATTTCTATCCCTTTATAACGATGGAACCTTCCACTTATTAAGTTTCGAGCGATCCATTTTGAAATATTGTGTCAGATTTATTTTGCTTGAAAATGTGTTTGACTGTTTGTATTGAAATGTTACGTCTCCGTCAACATTATTAAGGTCATTTCCGAGACGTTGCTTCCGATTTTGTGGGACGTTCACCCAACATTGAGATGACTGACAAAGTGGCCCAAAGAAAACCGCTCTGACTTATAACTAGAGAGACGGTCCGACTCGCATTACTCTGTCTGGACAGGCTTAAACTCAGTCACGTTAACAGAATAGCAGAGCCGGCCTCGGTAGCTCAGTCGGATGCGCGTCTGACTCGTGATCGGGAGGACGCGGGTTCGATACCTGCCGGGGTCGGCAGCATTCTTTCGTGAAGATCAATCATGAAATCTTTTCCACGGTCATTCTCTCCCTTCCGCTGAATCAAGAAGGGCAGTTGTCAGTTTCTGGCGAAAGAATGTCCTGTACTGTTTAACCACTTACGTTTAAGCTTGCCCAGGAAAAGTGTGGATAGGTAAACTGACCGGCTCAAAAATGACCTAAACAGTGTTGACTGGGCTATTAAACTCCAACACAAACAAACAAACAGAACAGCAGAACCAGCAGAAGAAAATGGTCATGTTAGCAGAACAATAGCTCTGTGCGGAAGCACTATGCAGCCAACCCTGATTTGGCTAGGGCGTCGCGCAGTGCTGTATGTTACGTAATTATAGACGAATTTCTAATTCTTTTGTCCCCACATACAATAAAACAAATAGGGGTACACTTTTTTCTTGAAAAAGTATTTTGTGTGTACTCATTAGAATCAGTAGTAGTAGTAGTAGAAGTAGTGGTAGTAGTAGTAGTAATAGTAGTAGTAGTAGTTTTTGTTTGTTTGAATTGGAGTTTAACGGCCTAGTCATCACTATTTAGGTCATTTTGAGCCGGTAAGTTTACCTACCCACACTTTTCCTAGGCAGGCTTATACGTAAGCGGTTAACCAGTACAGTGCACATTCTTTCGCCAGAAACTGACAACTGTCCTTCTTGAATCAGCAGATGGATGAGAATGACCGTAGAAAAGATTTCATGATCAGTCTCCACGAAAGAATGTTGCAGACCCCGGCAGGTATCGAACCCGCGCCCTTCTGATCACCATTCAGACGGGCATCCGACTGAGCTACCGAGGCCGGCAGTAATAGTAGTTGCAGCAGCAGTAGCTGCAGTAGTAGTAGCTGCAGTAATAGTAATAAACGTAGTAGAAGTAGTATTAGAAGTAGTTGTAGTAGTAGAAGAAATACAAGTAGTAGTTGTAGTTGGTAATTTTTTGTTTTCAAACTTTAAGAAACTTCTATCCATCCCTCCATGTATGTATTTTAATTTTCGCTGATTTATTATTATTATTATTTCTTGCAGCTGCTGCGATCATAGATGCTAAGGCCAATGCACGAGACCCTCCGGGCGTGGGTAAGAAGCTTATACATGTATATACAATAGTATTCAAAGTGACTCGAACATTGAGAGGTCACAGCATTTCCTTCAGTTTACGTGTGCGCCCAGCGAAGACTCAGATCAGCCTGCGCATCCGCGCAGTCTGATCAGAGTCTTCGTTGTGCGCACTAAGGATAGATAAGGGCCCAATGCTCCTTCATCCAGCAAGAAAAGTCTCTGGTCAGACTATATGAATGCGCAGGTGGATCTGATTCTTCGCTCGGCGCACAATTTGAAATTAAATTTAAAGCTTTACTTGTATGACACTGCCCAGCAGCCACTAGCCGTCGCTAGGGCAACGTCAAATCAACGTCGGTGCACCGACGTCGATGTGACGATACAATTACGTCATGTGCCTGCTTGGTGTCTTCAGTCAACTGCTGCGATACAACAACATATTCGTGCGACTGTGCATTCCATCTTATCTCCAAAATGGTAACTTTTCTGATGAAAATTTATTATATTTTTCTTATTAATATTTCAAACATAAGTTGTGGGTGCTCTTACGAAACGTCTCATTGTTTGACAATCGACCCAAAGTAACCAAGCACATAAGCTTTCCAGTGCCTATCACTGATTTTATAGGAAATCCAGGTAATGGCTATTTATAGAAAAGAACCGCACTATTCTTACCGCTGTGAGGTCAGAGTGTTACGTAAGTGCGTTACCTTAAGAATCTGGACTGGGATCATGTGAATAGTTTAAACTAAGGTCTGATCTGCACTGTTCGCTTAGAGGCCTCCATGGTGTAGTGGTTATGCTACTCGTCTTGTAAACCAGGGGTCGCAGGATCGATCCCGGGTTTCTTCAGACTTTGGATGAGTCTTTAAACCGAGGTCCCGTCTCCATATGACCTTAGCTGTCGATGGGACGTAAAACTCAAACTCTAACTCACTCACAATGTTTGCTTATGGTACAGGAACTTAAGGGTTAAACGAAACAGTCAGCTAAGTCCCCATTCGGGATTATAAGAATCTTATATGGGTGTGAGGGGTGGATTGGAAAATCCGTCCCGAGGGACACTGTCCGGCATCACGAGGCTTGCCGAGTGATGCCGGACAGTGATCCCGAGGGACGGATTTTTCTATCCACCCCTCACACCAATATTGGATTCTTTTTCTTGCATACCTTCCATTTCTATTGCGAATTTTTAATGCTGCTGTCACTTCGGTTACCGACGTCCGCCATTTTGTGATGACACAACAGGAATGTTTAGTGACGTCACCAATGACGACGCCGCGCGTGAGGTTGTAATCAACCAGTGCATTTATCAAACACGCGATTATATTCGATTTGGGGTCGGAACACCAGGGTCAGAACATAAATTTCTATTCCAGGGTTAAATCACGGATTTCCTTGTCTGGTGTGCAAGAAAAATATTTTCCAGCCTACACTCACAGACAATCGACCAACTGGTACTTTCAGTGCTTTGATTTACTAAGATACGATAGTATTGGGAAACATGGTGAGTTTCACCGCAGGAGCTTGAAGTTCAATCCGTGTATCAGTCCCAAATGTTCGTAATTGCTTCAGAGTCTTTATATTTGAACATTTTCAAGAGTGTGTGAACTTGGCTTGGGACTCGCGGCTTGGACTAGCATTCACCAATATTTTACTTTACTTTACTGCTATGGAATAAATCGAATTCCAAACTCCATACTCCAAACTCCAGGCTAACTTCATACACTTCATTTTTTCAATACGTTTGATGAACCAAACTTCAAGCACCTGTAATTTTACACTTTTTCAGTGCAAAGGTATCCCTCCCTCTGGTTTGGACTGATGTTAGTCTCTGTTGTCGCCAACATATTAATCCTAATTTTCAACTTCAAGATCTACCCACTGGAAAAACTGATTTACCTTCATCTGTATCATTTTTGGAAGAAGCAAACTAACACGTAAGTGTAAATGGTTATTGATTGATTGATTGATTGATTGATTGATTGATTGATTGAATTGCGGTTAAACGACACATCAACCATTGTGGGTCATTTTGTGTCGTCTGCCAGAGAAAGGGAGAAAAGACATTACGAAGAGACGCCTATACAAATACACTGTATCGTTTATCGGCGAAAAAATGAAAATTTTAAGATGAAAAAAAATGTGATATTTTTCTTATTTCTGCTCAAAATATAGATTGAGGGCACTCATTTGAACCGCCTCGTCGAGGCGGTTCTAACGAGTACCCATAATCGTTATTTTAGAGCAGAAATAACCCCTGTAAACCCCAGTTTTACTCTATAAAAGTGGGGTTCAAGGGGGTCAAAATTATCTTGATGATATAGCAGAAGAGATGGAAGGGAGAGACAGGAACGACAGAGAAAAATAAATGAAAACATAGAAACTGAAGAAACAACAACATTCCCCCCTCTATCCTTACCTGATGATAGGACAGCAAGCCTAGCCCAACTGCAGGACGCCCCAGTGACGCAAGATACTCTACACATTTGCCTCACCCCCCCCCCCCCCACCCCTGGGTAAATGGTGAATCAGATTGGTTTGGGGTAACATATGCTTCCCATTCGAATCCATCATTGATACGTTTAACACTAAAACGTATATACAGTTGACGGCCCCCGCCCATCGGGGCTTGAAGAAATATATGGGCTGCATGATGCTTCCACGCAGAGCTGAAACCGACCCACACACGAATACTGGTAAACAGCTTAGATGATCTAAGCCTGCCCAGGCAAAGCGGCCCGTCCATGCTTATAAACCCTACTGGTTTCATTGGGCGGCAGGGCTTGAGATGTCATTTCATCTCAATGTCGGGTAAAAGTCCCACAAAATTGGAAGCAGCGTCTCCAAAATGACCTTTACAGTGTTGACTGGGACGTTAAACATCAGATCAAACAAACAAAAACATATATACAGTTGAACTTCGATAAATAAAATAACTTTGGGACCATGAAAATTTGGGTAAGTCGAACTAGGTTCAATCTTAGTGATCTTCTGTAAAATAAAGGTATGGTATGTGTACTCATTAGTATCACCTCATTGAGGCGATTCTAATGAGTACACACAACCTCCCTTTTACGGGGAATTGTTACACCTTCAGGGGAGGCAACTCCGGTAAAAGTATTTCGGCTCCCAAGTCAATAGGGGTCAGCTCTGAAAGGAAAGAATTTGCTCCTGAGGAGCAAATTCTTTCCTTTAAGAGTAGACCCCTTTTTCAGTGGGACAGGGCTTATAGAAAAGCCAACAGGAAGCGGCGAAAGTTGTCTCCCTTTGAAAAATGGCGGGAAAATCTGTCAGGTGTTACTCCCAGTCCAATTAGGAAAAAAAAAACAATCCAAATATATGACTATCTGAGGTCAAACAAGGGCATTATATTAGACAGGGAAGATTCCCTTATCTAACACTGGTGAGTTAGCCCAATCTTTCCTAAATTTCAGAACTTCCTCAGACGAAGAAAAAGGTTTAATCACCCGAGATGCAGGTACGTTCATTTCACAACTACTACTACTACTACTACTACTACTACTACTACTACACAGACTTTCGGATGAGTCTTTAAACCGAGGTCTCGTCTCCGTATGACCTTAGCTGTTGGTGGGACGTAAAACTAAAACTCACTCACTCACTACTACTACTACTTCTACTACTACTACTACTACTACCACATCTACTACTACTACTACTGACTACTACTACTACTACTGGCAACTACTACTACCTCTTCTACTACTACTACTACTACTACTGCGGAAGGTCAGGTGTTTTTCTCCGGGCACTCCGGTTTTCGCCCACCTCTGATTAACGATCAGCTCAATATGAGTGAAGTAATCTTGAAAGGGTCGTAAAACCAAAACCAAAAGGGATTCAGAAAGTATGTGCGTACTAGGGTAAATGATGGTTAATCTCAACTTGTCCTCGATTGCATATGAGCCCCGCCAAGCGAATTTGTGTCTTCGAGCATTCCGTCATGACAAATTTTAACTGCGCATGCCCAGCCATTCAGAGGGGCCAGGGATATGGCTTTCTGTCTGAAGGTTCCTCTTGATTCACTGCTTGTATGGGCGAGCAGCGAAGGTTCTTGCGAGACTGCGCGAATGCGCAGGCTCGCCTGAACCTTCGCTGCTCGCATAGGCGATAAGTACCAAACTCGCTTGACGGGGCCCATATGTTAGTTTAAGTGCACATCAACCCATATTTGACATAGTGAATATTTCACTGAATAGTTTCGTTTAATTTGTTGTAAGTTCTACCAAAACGCCCTGTCTTTATATTTTTTTTGTGGGGGGGGGGGGGGGTTGGGGTTTTACGGCCCTTTCAAGATTATTTCACTCATATCGAGCCGATCGTTAATCAGAGGTGGGCGAAAACCGGAGTACCCGGAGAAAAACCACCTGACCTTCCGTTGCAGAACTTAGCGTCTCACACGTCGCCCGAGCGAGGCTCGAACCTACGGCGGTGAGAGACCTAATGACTAAGAGTCAGCGCTCTTATCCATTCGGCCACGGAGGCCCGTTGTCTTTATAAATAGTGAACAGTGTCGTCTGAAAATTAAAAAAGAACGTAACAATTAATTTATCACCTAAATGTACTTTAGCAAATTGGAATTCCAGAATGGATTCCTCTTGTTAAAAATAAGAGCGCTGACGACACGGGTGGGCTAGGCTGGTAACATATTCCTGTTATTACCAATTACCACATGTAAAAATGTCGTCTGCTTAAGTTGTCTGCTGATTTTAGGCAAACTTTTTAAAAATATTTTTGCATACAGGCAAACAGTGTGGGCCCAGATCAGACTGCCCCTACAGGAGCAGTCTGATCTGGGTCCACACTGTTTGTCAAAAAAAATACTTCTAAGGTAACAGGCAGACGGCAAAGCAGGCGACAATTGTCGTGATTGGCATTTTATCATTTAATAGACTGTTTATATTAACCCTTAAATTCTGTATGATTTTAAGCACGTAGTAAAGTCCCTGATCAGGCGCCGCGTGCTGTGGTGTCTGATCTTGGTCAACACTGTTTGCCATTGTACAAGCATATTAGCCAGTCCAGTTTCTGACGTCACAGCTACAAGACTAAAGTCAGGGGCTACAAAATTTCGAACGAACAATGAGAACGCTCAATATGTTCATATTTCGCACAGCTCCTATTGCTTTCTTTTAGTAGAAATGCTTGCGATGTCATTTCCCACAAAATCGGACGCAACGTCTCCAAAATGACCTAAATAGTATTGAGCGGGACGTAAAACATCAACGCAAACGAACAAAGGGTATGTTGTGTGTACTGATTAGAACCGCCATATCGATGTGGGTCTAATGAGTACACACAGATCAAGTATAATAAATATATCGATATATGTGTCCTAGTGACTAAAGAATGAGTTTGAATCTGAACGAGTAATCGATGTTCATCACGAAAACACGCCTATATAATTCTGACCCCCTTGAACCCCACTTTTATATGCAGTTTATATTTTCCTTTTGATCCTTTGAGATCAGCGTGAATATTCTGAGAAATCGGAAATAAATTATTGGTTTAGACTCGTATTCTAGACATGTTTTAATTATTTGGACCCGATTTTAATTTTTATCAGTCTTTGAATCGACTACCAGTTCGAAATTCGCAAATTTGCAGTATGTTTCCTCTGGCTTTCGTTGCCGGATCATCTCAGGGTCACTGATGAGGCTTTAATAGCCGAAACTACGTAGTATGGCCCATCTTCTTTCTTATGAATGTTTTCATTGCTCTTAAAGGAACTCATTTTTGATTTTTATTTGCCTTCACTGCAGCTGGTGTTGTGCCGTGTGGCGGCCGTAAAACGTCTCCCCGTACATCAACCATAGTGCAGTTTATATTTTCCTTTTGATCCTTTGAGATCAGCGTGAATATTCTGAGAAATCGGAAATAAATTATTGGTTTAGACTCGTATTCTAGACATGTTTTAATTATTTGGACCCGATTTTAATTTTTATCAGTCTTTGAATCGACTACCAGTTCGAAATTCGCAAATTTGC
Source organism: Lucinisca nassula (assembly GCA_963580285.1). Classification (NCBI taxonomy): domain Eukaryota; kingdom Metazoa; phylum Mollusca; class Bivalvia; order Lucinida; family Lucinidae; genus Lucinisca; species Lucinisca nassula. The sequence goes on along the minus strand of OY757011.1, from coordinate 22,610,951 downwards.
AGTATGTTTCCTCTGGCTTTCGTTGCCGGATCATCTCAGGGTCACTGATGAGGCTTTAATAGCCGAAACTACGTAGTATGGCCCATCTTCTTTCTTATGAATGTTTTCATTGCTCTTAAAGGAACTCATTTTTGATTTTTATTTACAGGGGTAAACCTTATTTTTCTTATTTCTGCTCTAAAATATAGATTGTGGGTACTCGTTAAAACCGCCTCGATGAGGCGGTTCTAACGAGTGCCCACAATCTATATTTTGAGCAGAAATAAGAAAAATATCACATTTTTTTTATCTTAAAATTTTCATTTTTTACGGCGATAAAGGTTACAGTGTAGGCGTGTTTTCCGTATAGGCGTGTTTTCGTAATGTGATTTATCGAAGTTAAAATCTGGATCGACAATATTAAGTAAAAATGAATACAAATACATGTATTTGCAAATACGATACAATGTATTACTATTTATAGGTGAAGATAACAGCAAAATGACACAGACAGAAGGTCACAGACAAGAAGAAAAGGAATCCCAAACAGACATGCCTTGTACCTATGGTGAGTCATGTATTAAATTTAACCCTGAAGTTTTTAATTGGGGCAGACATTCTTGTAAATAGGTGACAAACCCGATTCATTCACCATATTTGCATTATTTGCTGGCCCCCAGCTTGCACATTGTCAATATTGGAAAAACAGGTAACCAGACCCCCCTGACCTTTCAAGGTCAGCGGGGGGGGGGGGGGGGGGGTCTGGTTACCTGTTTTTCCAACACTGATAACCTTCAGACTAGGAACCAGCAGATAATGCAAATAAGGTGATAAATAACTGTACCTGCTCGACCTTTTAGCCCCCACACATCGGGGCTTGAAGAAATAGATGGGCTGTATGATGCTTCCACGCAGAGCTGAAACCGACCCGCACACGAGTACTGGTAAACCGCTTAGAAGATCTAAGCCTGCCCAGGCAGTGCGGTGCGAGTCGGCCCGCCCATGCTTATAAACCCTATTGGTTTCATTGGGCGGCAGGGCTTGAGATGTCATTTCACCTCAATGTCGGGTAAAAGTCTCAAAAAAATTGGAAGCGACGTCTCCAAAGTGACCTTTACAGTGTTGATGTGAACATTAAATTTCAAATAAATAATAAAAAAAAACCTGCTCGACCTTCACTAAGGACAAGTATTGTTTGTTTTTTGTTTTGTCAACACTTTTGAGACGTTGCTTTCGATTTCGTTGGATTTTTACATCACATGGAGATGAAATGACACCTCAAGCCCTTTCGATCAAAGAAACCGCTTGGGTTTAAGGAGCGATCCGACTCGCGCAACTTTACCTGGGCAGACAGTTAACTGGTATACCTAATGTCGATCGGCTTCAGTTCTACAATTCCCTTCACCGTGCAGTCGAGTCCATTTCGCTAAGGTCAAAAGACATGTTGAAACCTACAAAAAAATCTATGTCACCAGCTTAGAATCTGCCCAGCATCAACTTTCCGCATGCTTTGCTTATCTGTCTTTGGATAGCTCAGGGGAAGGGGATGTAGAAAACTCCTGCGTGTTAACAAGTCCGGGTAATGAACATTCCTGTCAATACCATTTTATACAGAGAAAACTGGGGTATACAGCGGTATACTTTTTTGATTGGTTTAACGTCCCCCGTCAACACTGTAAAGGTCATTTTGGAGACGTTGCTTCCAATTTTGTGGGACTTTTACCCGACATTGAAATGAAATGACATCTTAAGCCCTGCCGCCCAATGATACCAATAGGGTTTATAAACATGGACGGGTCGACTCGCACCACATTGCCTAGGCAGGCTTAGATCCTCTAAGTGGTTTACCAGTATTCGTGTGCGGGTCGGTTTCAGCTCTGCGTGGAAGCATCATGCAGCCCATCTATTTCTTCAAGCCCCGATGGGCGGGGGCTTACAAAAGCTGGTTATTATTTTTTTTAAAGCTGGTTATTATTTTTTAAAAATGAGGCGGTTCTAACGAGCACCCACAATCTATGTTTGGAGTAAAGCCAAAATAATCATCAAAACAGTTCATCTTAAAAATACTGGTTCTATAGATAGGACAGACACCATTTTAGCACATGTGTATAATACTAATACAGTAAAATTCCTAAAAGAAGACCACCTTTGGGACTGTTCAAAATTTGTCTTTAAGACCACTTTTGAACAGTCCCAAAGGTGGTCCCTTTCTAGAAGAAACTGAGTGCACAAAACACACAGAACAAATGAATGAAACCTTTTAAACGTGCTTTTTGCAGGAGAATTAGCCTTAGTTTTAGGTGGTCTTAATAGCGGAATTTCCCGTATCCTAATAGTCTAGGGCATACATGTACGTGCCTTTTGTGCTTGCAGACATGTAGAGGATACGTTGATGCAGCACCATTACGTGATCAAGTCCGTGAGATAAAGACCCCCTAAACCCCACTTTGTATAGAGAAAACTGGGGTTTACGGGGGTAAGCATTATTTTTCTGATTTTTGATCCAAGACATAGGTTGTGGTACTCGTTAGAACCGCCTCAATGAGGCGGTTCTAACGAGCACCCATAACCTATGTTTGCAGTATAAATAAGAAAAATATCATGGATTTTCATTCGAGCCCCCGCTCATAGGGGCTTGAAGAAATATATGGGCTGCATGATGCTTCCACGCAGAGCTGAATCCGGCCCGCACACTAGTACTGGTAAACCGCGTAGAGGATCTAAGCCTGTCCAGGAACCGCGGTGCAAGGTGGACCGTCCATGCTAATAAAACCTTTTGGTTTCATTGGGCGACAGTGCTTGAGATGTCATTTCATCTCAATGTCGGGTAAAAGTCCCACAAAATTGGAAGCGACGTCTTCAAAATGACCTTTACAGTGTTGACGGGGACGTTAAACCTCAAATCAAAACAAAATGGATTTTCATTCGAAAAGTAGCAATTTTGGAGATGTGAAAAAATGCACTATGTCGCACGGGTTTGTTATTGTAATGAATGCAAAATATCGTGCCTTTCGCCCTGTAAAATGACTGCGCCCTCACATTTTAGGAACATACAGTCGAACTTCGATGGCTCGAACACCTTTGGGGCCACGAAATTTTGTTCGAGACAGGGGTAGTTCGAGCCACTGAGGGTTACTGCCAGGATGCGTAAAGGGGATAGTTTGGGGCTTCTTTTCGGTGTTCTATAACATACATGTATGCTGCGTGTACTCATTAGAATCGCCTCGTTGAGGCGATTCTAATGAGTACACACAGCATACATTTGCAAGATAAGGAACGAAAATAGCCTAAATTTTCCCCTTATTATTTCTTATGTAGCGAAATGCCCTAGGGACTCAAGAACGGGTTTCGACTCAGGCATGGTTAACGAGCCAGCGGTGTTCGAGCAATCGAAGTTCTACTGTAGATTGAAAAGTGCCAAAGGCCAATCTGACATGTGGCGGAACAAATTCCTTTTTTTTCTTACCCGCAGGTTCGAAGCCTTATTGCGAAGATAAGTTAATAGGCACGTGTGAAACAAACGAAGATGACAAGATCACCATATCACCTTCAGCAACACAACCCCGGATTAGTTCCAGTGGTTCAGCTGCCACTGCAGGCCCAAGAAAAGACGGAATCCCATCGACAACAACTGCAAGAGATGAACGAGACCCGAACCAAACCCAAGCAAAATTGAGCTATGTGCAAACGGCGGATGACCAAGAGCTAACGTCCGCAATTCTAAACGGCGCCCCAAGTCTCAACCACGGAACGTTCAATAATGATGTGGTCGTTCAGTAGTTTGCACTGCGGCCTTTTCAACAGTATAGCCCCCACAAACAAAGTTTTGGGTGTGTACTGTTTTCACGTTGTCCATCCGCCCCCGCCCATAGGGGCTTGAAGAAATATATGGGCTGCATGATGCTTCCACGCAGAGCTGAATCCGGCCGCACACGAGTACCGGTAAACCGTTTAGAGGATCTAAGCCTGCCCAGGCAAAGTGGTGCGAGTCGGACCGTCCAAGCTTACAAACCCTATTGGTTTCACTGGGCGACAGGGCTTGAGATGTCATTTCATCTCAATGTCGGGTAAAAGTCCCACGAAATTGGAAGCAATGTCTTCAAAATGACCTTTACAGTGTTGACGGGGACGTTAAACCTCAAATTAAACAAACAAACAAACAAGGCCCGCCCATCGGAGCTAAGCGAACTAGATTGGGCTGCATAGTGCTTCCACGCAGAGCTGAAACCGACTGCACATGCGTACTGGTAAAGCACTTAGAATGTCCAAGCCTAGCGAGGCAAAGTGATGTGAGTCGGACCGTCCATGCATATAACCTGATTGATTTCGTTGGGCGGCAGGGCTTGATATGTCATTTCATCTCAATGTCGGGTAAAAGTCCCACAAAATTGGAAGCAACGTCTCCAAAATGACCGGGGACGTTAATCCTCGAATCAAACAGACAAACAAAACCTTGGAAGCTTATCAAATTTTGCATAAATGTTTATATTAATAAGATGTTGATGCTAGGGACAAATTAGTGTCCAGGGATTAATACTTGTGTACAGTATAACTTCGATGGCTCGAACAGCGATGGCTCGTTTACCATGGCTGGGTCGAACCCATTCTTGAGCCCCTAGCGAAATTCTCTATATAAGAAATAGTGGGGGATAATTAAGGAGATTTTAGTCTTTTATCTTGCAAATGTATGCTGTGTGTACTCATTAGAATCGCCTCGATGAGGCGATTCTAATGAGTACACACAGCATACATTTTCATTACAGAACACCGAAAAGATGTCTAAAAGTATCTCGTTATGCCTCCTGACAGTAACCCTCAGTGTGTCTCGAACAGATTTTCGAGATCCCAAAGGTGTTCGAGCCATTGAAGTTCGACTGTAGTTATTCCCCTTCGTAGTACATGAAAACTTTTTTGTCGGCACATCTTAATTAATATGAGTAGGAATCTTACCATATAGTTTGCATAAATGTTGATATTCATGAGTTGTTAGCTGTTTCTGCTATAGCAAAAATAAGGGTCAATGGATCAATTTTCAGTTTTTAATTCGTATTTTGTTTATATCGACCATTACCTTGTGGGGTGGGGTTTGTGGTTATGGGGGGTGGGAGCGGGGGTGGGGGAAGCGAGGAGGGGTATCTAGTAACCAAAGCTTATTCATGTTTTTTTTTCATTTAACCCTTTTTGTACCGAATGGAATCTTCCTTCTTATATATAGCAGGAGTTCATTTCAAAATTTAGGGGTGTCAGGTTGTGTTTTCATCAAAACTGATTTGGAAAATGACTGAACTTTTAGCAAACAGTGAAGGTCCTGATCAGACGCCGCGTTCTGCAGCGTCTGATCTTGGCCTGCACTGTTTGCCAGGGTACCCCTTTTGGGGTTTCCGGTACTAAAATGATAAAACTAGCAGAAGTCATGATAAAAGGGTACTTATAGACGGATCCAATGTGTGTTTACATTTCATTCCACGTGCGTGTATTATTACCCATTTTGATTGTATCATCATTGCACAATACATTGAACAATAAGTGAATGTATTAATAAGAAAAAAACGAGAAGCAAGGCTCGGACACCATTTCGGATGACGAGGACTTGAGCAGCCCAGAGAAGACTCTCTGCAGTCGAAAATTTAGTTTATTTTTGTCTGTGTCAAAAAAAAAAAAAAAACGCAAACAGTCTCCGACAAGTCGCCGATCGGTTTTATCCAGTCTCTGAAGAGTCGCCGATTGATCGCCGACCTGTACCCGATCATGTTTTAGTTGTTGCAAGTCAGTCGCCGATCATACGGCGATTCTTCGGCGACAAGTCGCTGATCAATCGCCGACTTTGGGCAACATTAATCGCCGATAGGTCGGCGAGGGGTCGGCGATCACATTTACGGAGCAAATTTAGTTGCAACAGTTGCAAAGGTCGCGGGCCAGTTGCAACGAAATCAGTTGCAGAGAGGTCGCATGGCAGTCGTAAGGTCTCTGGGACCGGGGCTTTAGCATTTGTCAGGTGAAACTTATACATACATATTATTACTACAGTAACTTGATCTGACGCATTGTATCACGTCGAGTGGATGTTTCCAGATCAGCGTATCACACGAGACGCGCAGCGTCGAGTGTGATGCGTAAGATCTGGAAACATCCAAGAGACGTGATACTGTGCGACAGATCAAGTTATTTTAGTGATAATACGTTTACACTATATTTATTATATACCTACAAGAAATACTGCTGTCTACTATCAGTTTTCCGACACAAAAATACAGAATCCCGTATCACGCACTCGCGTTTTCCGATTCCGTATCACACTCCTGCAAACCCTGAGTCCCGGCATTTGTTGCGACGTTAGAAAACAGCCATCGATAACGCGGAACCAAACGTTCGAAATGATGACGTCACTTACACACAGAATGTAACGTCAAAGTTTCCCGCCAATTTACGTTGACAAAAGACTTTATTAAAAGCGAAAAAAGGTATATAATAAACGTATTATCACTAAAATAACTTGATCTGTCGCACAGTATCACGTCTCTTGGATGTTTCCAGATCTTACGCATCACACTCGACGCTGCGCGTCTCGTGTGATACGCTGATCTGGAAACATCCACTCGACGTGATACAATGCGTCAGATCAAGTTACTGTAGTAATAATATGTATATATTATTTCTAGTTTAAATAAATATTATGGGTGCTCTTTGGAAACGCCTCTGCGAGACAGCTCTACCGAGTACCCACAATCTACATTTTAAGCGAAAAGAAGGAAATTAATGAATTACCACATAAACCCCACTTTTCTCTACATGTATATATTATTGGGTGTAGAGTGGTGATATAGTTCATCACGCCTATTCATATACATTGCAATTTTTACCGCCAAAATGGAAAATGTTATAAAGAAAAAAATTGATATTTTTCTTATTTCTGCTCAAAATATAGATTTTGAGCAGAAATAAGAAAAATATCACAACTTTTCTTCTTAAAAGTTTCATTTTTTCGGCGATAAAGGTTACAATGTATTTGTATAAGCGTGTTTTCGTAATGCACTCAGTGTATCCATTTTTCTTGATTGTTCTGTTGTTTGTATTTCATTTTGTTTTGTTTTTCCGAAAGATTATTTTTCGAAAGATCTCTCACCATATTGGTGCCGTTTATTTGACTGTTGTTTGATATTTACGCCTAGGTCACCATCACGTGAACAAGTTCGTGAAATGAAGACCACCCTAAACCCCATTTCATACAGAGAAAACTGGGGTTCACGGGGGTATACATTAATTTTTTTATTTCTGCTCCTAGACATAGGTTGTGGGTACTCGTTGGAACCGCCTCAATGAGGCGGTTCTAGCGAGCACCAACAACCTATGTTTGGAGCATTTATAAGAAAAATATCACGGATTTTCATCAGAAAGGTAGCCATTTTGGAGATGTGAAAAATGCACTATGTCGCACGGGTGTGTTAGCCTAATGTTTGCTTTCTTGTATTGCTTCTGTCGTTTCCTGATGAACTTCTTACTAGCCTCATCGAGGCAATTTTAACAAATAACGAGAAACTATGTTCCTCACGAAAACACGCCTAAATAATTCTGATCCCCTTGAACCCCTCTTTTATATAGTAAAACTGGGGTTTACATGGGTAAACCTTATTTTTCTTATTTCTGCTCTAAATATATATCGTGGGTACTCGTTAGAACCGCCTCGATGAGGCGGTTCTACATGTAACCACAATCTATATTTTAAGCAGAAATAAGAAAAATATCACAATTTTTCATCTTAAAATTTTCATTTTTTCTGCGGTAAAATTTACAATGTATTTGTATAGGCGTGTTTTCGTAATCTTTGCAGATACGGGAAGAGGATGAATGTTTTATTTCTTCTGTTTCTTTCCTTTCATCATTTTCCTCTTTCTTCCCTATCCCTATCCCTCACTTCCATCCCCTCTACTACCCCGTCTGTCTCTTTTCCCCCTTTCTCCATTACGAAATAGCCCCCGCCCAAAGGGGCTTGAAGAAATATATGGGCTGCATGATGCTTCCACGCAGAGCTGAATCCGGCCAGCACACTAGTACTGGTAAACCACTTAGAGGATCTAAGCCTGTCCAGGAACCGTGGTGCGAGGCGGACCGTCCATGCTAATAAACTCTATTGGTTTCATTGGGGGACAGGGCTTGAGATGTCATTTCATCTCAATGTCGGGCAAAAGTCCCCTAAAATTGGAAGCAACGTCTCCAAAATGACCTTTACAGTGTTGACGGGGACGTTAAACCTCAAATCAAACAAAACAAACCATTACGAAAAACCGGCCCCGATAGCTCAGTTGGTAGAGTGTCCGCTCCGGGGAATGGGTGTGTGTGTGTGAATTCGGGTTTAACGTCGCTTTCAACAATTTTTCAGTCATATCACGACGGTGTCTGGTTGCGACAGGGAGCTCAATGCTCACGTTTATAGTGCTGCCTCACTGAAGTATCATGTCCCAGACACATTACATGATACCACACCCAGTCACATTATCCTGACACTGGATCGACCAGTCCTAGCTCTACTCCGTAAATCTGAGTGCCAAGCGAGGAGCAGCTAGTACCATTTTTAACGACTTTGGTATGTCGCGGCCCGGGATCGAACCCCAGACCTCCCGTTCCCCGGAGCGGACACTCTACCAACTGAGCTATCGGGGCCGGTCCCGGGGAATGGGAAGTCACGGGTTCGATCCCGGGCCGCGACATACCAAAGTCGTTAAAAATGGTACTAGCTGCTCCTCGCTTGGCACTCAGATTTACGGGGTAGAGCTAGGACTGGTCGACCCAGTGTCAGGATAATGTGACTGGGTGTGGTATCATGTACTGTGTCTGGGACATGATACTTCAGTGAGGCAGCACTATAAAAGGGAGCGTTGAGCTCCCTGTCGCAACCAGACACCGTCGTGATATTACTGAAAAATTGTTGAAAGCGACGTTAAACCCGAATTCACACACACAAACACACACACACGCACGCACGCACACATATCCATTACGAAAACATGCCTAATCAAATATATTGGTAATATTTAACCACCAAAAATGAATGTTTCCATGTAAAATCGTAATATTTTTTTTCATATTTCTGTTCAAAACTTAGATTGTGGGTACTCGTTAGAACCGCCTCATCGAGGCGGTTCTAACGAGTATCCACAATCTATGTTTTTGAGCAGAAATAAGAAAAATAATGTATACTACTGTTAACCCCAGTTTTACTACATAAAAGTGGGTTTGAAGGGGTCAAAATTGTATAGGCGTGTTTTCATGTTGTCTTGGAGACGACACAAATTGTTCCACAAGGGTTGACGTGTTGTTAAACCACAACGCCGTCACCGCCTCATTCCTCTGCATTGTTGAAATTTCATAGATGTCAAACACAGTCAAAATAAACCTGGTTAATTTTACCATTGTTTGAAATTTTATAGTATTTATTTCTAGTAAATAGGTTGTTTTGTTATAAAGGTTTTAAACATATCACTTATTTTGTATCACATTCATATATTCTTTGCTTGTTTTACTTTTTTAATGTTTATTTGAGAATGCTCAATATTCCTTCATTATTCAATATCATTTTGTATGTGACATTAAAAGACGAATTTTCTTAATTCTTGATTATTCTTCGTTTTTAGGTCGATTGTTTATCAATCGACCCAAAGGTACTAAGCATAGAAACTCTCCAGTGCTACAGTCCACGTGACTAACACTGATTTGTGGCGTAATAGGGTTATCTACAGACTTTGGGCTGGAATCCTGGGTTTGGCTTTGCAAACAGAGTAGACCCAGATCAGACGCCCTCTGACCAGAGTTTACATTGTATGCTTGCAGTACAGAATTTAATGGTCAGACTTCACAAAACGCAGCGTCTGATCAGGATCTACATTTTGTTTGCTTAGAAACTGGGATTTGAGGGTTAAATGAGTCTTAGTCCATGATTATTTTCCTAGCGTACACTAGTGGTTTTATTAGCTCACCAGAGCCGAAGGCTCCAGGGGAGCTTATAGTATAGGCAGTGATTCGCCGTCCGTCGTCTGTCGTCCGCGTCCGTGTCCGCGTCCGCGTCGGCGTCAACATTTTCAAATTACTTCTCCTCCAAAACTGCTGGGCCGATTGAAGTCAAATTTCATGTGGAGCATCCATGGGATGGGGGAACAAAAGTTTGCTCGCATGGTCCAGGTCACATGACCAAGATGGTCACTATGCCCATATAAGGTAAAAACCCTTAAAAATCTTCTCCTCCTGAACCAGTGGGCCGATTATGATGAAACTTGATATGTGGCATTGGGGACTCGGGCCCATCATAGTTTGCTAAAATGATGACCCTCGGATGACCTTGACCCATTTTACGCCAAGGTCAAATTTTGTTACATAGACTTTTGTATGGGAAATAGTCAAAACAGCATAATTTTTTTAAACTATTGCAGCCTGTGACCTGAAAATTAGTAAATGCAGTGGGCAAAATGTGCTAGTGAAATTACACTAGTTTTCAAGGTCAAGGTTATTCCCTGACCTTGGCCCAAGGTCATTCAGATATGAAAATTAAAAATTTGTTTTTCACTGAAACCACTAGGCCATTTGCAACCAAATTTTGTCTGAAAACTTTTAAGAACAAGGAAATGAAATTTAATTAATTTGAGTTTGATCATGTGAGCAAGATGGCCACTATGCCCATATAAGGTAAAAACCCTTAAAAAATCTTCTCCTCCAGAACCAGTGGGCCGATTGTGATGAAACTTGGTATGTGGCATTGGGGACTCGGGCCCATCATAATTTGCTAAAATGATGATCCTCGGATGACCTTGACCCATTTTACGCCAAGGTCAAATTTGGTTACATAGACTTTTGTATGGGAAATAGTCAAAACAGCATCATAACTATTGCAACCTTTGACCTGAAAATTAGTAAATGCAGTGGGCAAAATGTGCTAGTGAAACTACACTAGTTTTCAAGGTCAAGATTATTCCCTGACCTTAGCCCAAGGTCATTCAGATATGAAAATTAAAAATTTGTTTTTCACTGAAACCACTAGGCCATTTGCAAGCAGATTTTGTCTGAAAACATTTTAGAACAAGGAAATGAAATTTAAATTAATTTGAGTTTGGTCACATGACCAAGATGACCGCTATGTCCATATAAGGTAAAAACCCTTCAAAAATCTTATTCTCTTGAACCAGTGGGCCGATTGTGATGAAACTTGGTATGTAGCATTGGGGACTCGGGCCCATCATAATTTGCTAAAATGATGACCCTCGGACGACCTTGACCCAATTTACAGCAAGGTCAAATTTCGTCATAGAGACGTTTATATGGGAAAAAGTCAAAATAGCATATATTTTTAGTTCACCAGAGCGGAAGGCTCCGGGGGAGCGTATAGTATAGTCAGTGATCCGACGTCCGTGTCGGCATCAACATTTTCAAATGACTTCTCCTCAAAAAACTGCTGGGCCGATTGAAGTAAAGTTTCATGTGCAGCATTCATGGGATGAGGGTACGAAAGTTTGCTCTCAGGGTCCAGGTCACATGACCAAGCTGGCCTCCGTGCCCATATAAGGTAGAAACCCTTCAAAAATCTTCCTCTCCTGAACCAGTGGTCTGCTTGTGATGAAACTTGGTATGTAGCATTGGGGACTCGGGCCTATTATAGTTTGCTAAAATGATGACTCTAGGATGTCCTTGAACCATTTTACACCAAGGTCAAAATTGCTCACATAGACTTTTGTGTGGGAAAAAGTCAAAACAGCATATTTTTAGCTCACCACAGCCTAAGGCTCCTGGGGTGCTTATAGTATAGGCATTGGACCGTCATCCGTGGTCGTCGTCATTGTCAACATTTTCAAACAACATCTCCTGAAACTACTTGGCCAATTGAAACCAAATTACATGTGGAGCCTCAGTGGGAAGGGGGATTGAAAATTTGTTCGTGAGGTACTGTGTCACATGACCAATATGGCCACCATGAACCTTTAAAAATCTTATTCTCAAGAACCGAATGGCCGATGTTCTTGAAACTTGGTGTGCAGCATCGGGGACTCGGGCCCTACCAAATTTGTTCAAATCATGACCTTTGATTGACCTAGACATTTATGTCAAGGTCAAATATGGTCACTTAGACATATGTATGGAAAAAGGACAAAACAGTGGATTTTTCTGATTGCATGGTAACCTGTGGCATCAAAAATGATATTTGTAATCAGCTGAATGGAAGTTTTTCAACTCCAAAGGTCAAGGTCATTTGCTGACCTTTGTCCTGGATGGCTCAGATTCAGTATTTTAATCTTCTCTACTCAAACTGCTAGGTTGATTGAAACCAAATTACATGTGGAGCTTCTATGGGACGGGGGACTGAAAGTTTGTTCGTAAGGACTGGGTCACATGACCAATATGGCTGCCATGCCCATATATGGTAAAAACCTTAAAAAAATCTTCTTCTCAGGAACCAAATGGCCAATGACATTGAAACTTGGTATGCAGCATCGGGGGCTCGGACCCTACCAATTTTGTTCAAATGATGACCTTTGGCTGACCTTGACCTTTTTTTACGTCACGGTCAAATTTGGTCACATAGACAATTGTATGGAAAAAAGACAAGACAGTGGATTTTAATGATTGCATGGTGGCCTTTTGTTGTCACATGACCAAGATGGGGATCATGCCTGTATATGGTATAAACCACATGACCTCTGGTGAGCGTAGTGGCCCATGGGCCTCTTGTTTTTTATGGTCAAATCGCGGCAAGCGACATTATACTCAGCGGAAACTCAAATTAATCTGCATTCTAAGTCCATAGTACATCCCACCCATGTGAAGAAACCTTAAGTCACCATATAGCGCACACAGCAAAAACTCTGATCTGGCCCCGAGGTTATAAAACTTTTTTCATGCTCAACTCAGCTGAGCATGAAACTTGTGGTGCTCATAAAAATTAAAATACTAAGAAGTTGAGCGATTTTTCTTTCTCATTATTTGTCCTGCTCACAAACTTTAAAATGCCAACAATCGTTGGCATTTTAAAAATTTGTGAGCAGGACAAATTTCATGCTCAAGTGAGTTGAGCATGAAAAAGTTTTATAACCTCGGGCCCTGATATGATTCTTTGCTGGGCACACTCTTCGCTTGTCTTGGCTCAGATATTGTAAAATTCCGATATTAACCCCTTCAGTACCAGAAACCCCTAAAGGGGTACCCTGGCAAACAGTTCAGGCCCAGATCAGACGCCACAGAACGCGGCGTCTGATCAGGGCCTCCACTGTTTGCTAAAAGTTAAGTCATTTTCCAAATAAATGTTGATGAAAACACAACCTAACACCCCTAAATTTTGTAATGAACTCCTGCTATATATAAGGAGGAAGATTCCATTTGGTATAAAAAGGGTTAAGACCACCCAAAATTAAGACAAAATCTGTTTTTAAAGCTTATTGAGAAGGTTGCAGTTTTCTTCCTTTGTGTTTTCTGCATGTGTTATCCTCGGATCAGAGACCGTCTTCGGGACTGTTCAAAAGTGGTCTCAAAGACCACTTTTGAACAGTCCTAAAGATGGTCTTAACACAGAAACTTTAATATGTGGTGTGCGCATACGAGGTTTGTTGTGTTTGCAAGCGAATGAGCAGTTCTGGCACGCCACTTTTATTCGTCTAGCTCAGGTTGTCTTTTTTAGCTCCTCTGCTTTATCTCACATCCCCTTTTTACGGCGTAGCCGTTATGTTTTTGCTTTTGTCCTACATTTTTCGTTATTCCATTGGTCAATAAAACCACATGTCCAAGGAGATGACCATTTCATTGGTCAATGATTTGCATAAATAAATCTACTAAAAAAACACGACAGTTTACCGAAGTTTTAAACTAGGAAATGTTTCATTTTTATACATGTATGTGAGACATGAATGAAAAATATATACAGTTTCGGCTTGCTCACCGTCTTGTCCTTTGATGACCATACGTCATATGTATAATTGTGTTTCTAGTGAATTCTGAAAATGCTGCGGTGAATAGCTATTTTGATCTAATTTCACGTGGTTGGTCTATATAGCGAAAGGAACCATTTCACGTGGTTGGTCTATATAGCGAAAGGAAGAATTTTCTGCGAAAGGAATTGTTTGTTTGATTTGAGGTTTAACGTTCCCATCAACACTGTGTAGGTAATTTTGGAGACGTTGCTTCCAAGTTTGTGGAACTTTTACCCGACATTGAGGTAAAATGACACCTCAAGCCCTGATGTCCAATGAAACCAATAAAGAGATATAGCATGACAAAAAATGTAATAATCGCATTACAAATTGACAGATGTTTAATTTACAATATATGCCCAAGAAAAGTTGCAGTGTATCATTTGTCTTCAGCATACTTTATGTCCCCCATTTTAACACAAAATGGACATTTTCGAATATCATTAATGTTATATCAATTCTGAAAAGGAATAAGTGTAATTTGAGTTTTAGTTAGGTGCACATAAGATCAAGTTTCCGTCCGTTTGTCTGCTCGTCCGTTTGTTCGTCCGTCTATGCGTTTACGTTCACCATGGCGACAACCCTAAATGTTAACCCTAGAATTTGTGTTCAAAAACACTAAATGATAAAGTTTTCTTATTTGTTGTGCATATACTTGAGATCATAAATGAAATGAGGTCATGTTTTTAACCTTGACCTTTTACATTGACCTTAGCTCAAACAGGCGGGACACCGCCCTCTGCAAAGCTATTTTACCTCGCGTGACATCTGAATTGTTTGAATACAGTAAACCAGTTCATAGCTAGACAACTGTTGCTGTCACTATTGTAGCTCATATTTCTAAACAACCTTCCAATTAAATCTACGCCGCATATCTTTTTTAAAGATATTTCTTGTTATCCCTACTTTGAAAAACAATCCTTTAACATAAAAGATGTGTCGTCAGAAAATACGAAGTGAGCTCTATACTGTCATTATGTCCCGTTCGCTGATTCAAGAAGGGCAGTTGTCAACTTATGGCGTAAGAATGTGCACTGTACTGGTTACCCGCTTAATTATCAGCCTGTCTGGGAATGTGTGGCTCGATATCACCTAAATACTGTTGATTGGGTTATTTAAAACAAACAAACGATGGGAGCAACATCAAAGTTTGGCGATGGCCTACAAGATCTTAGTGAGAAAGAGTACATCTGGTAAATTGTTCCGCCATTTTTCAACGGGAGTTTACTTTTGGAGCCCCACTGAAAAATGGGTCTACTTTCGATTCTCTGGAGCAAATTCTAAAGAAATGACACCTATTTACATGGGAGACAAAAATAATTATGCAGGGGTTGCCACCTCTGAAAGTGTATAATTATCCATTCCCCATAAGGGGAAAAATATACACTTTCAAGGGACGTCACTCTGTCAAACTAGTCGGTCTCTCATCTTCTTTAAAAGGAAATGTCGTGCTGAACAAGGCCAACAGGTATAGTCTTTCAAAACGCAGTGAGACGTGACTGCACTTTTAATTTTGGACTAGTCCGTGTTTTAGGTCAATCGCCTTCGGTTGGGATATTGCGCGATATAGTTTTACTGAGATTCGTACCGCATCATATTAACCACTTGGCCACGGCTTTTACATAAAGTCATTATAAAAAAAAACGTATTTATAATTTTAATTCGCGTAACAAAAAACCAAAAGAAATCCGAAACCTGCTTCCCCTTAAACATGGAATAGTCTTGTCACGCTTGAACGTTGAACTTCAAAGATCGTTGATAAACTATAAGGGTAGAAGGGGAGTGTTGTTATTTATTCTGTTTCTACACTTTCACCGTCTCTCACTTTCATCTCCTCTACTATCTCTTCTAGTTTTTCATTCTTTCTCTGGGAGACGGCACAAAATGAACCACAATGGTTAACATGTCGTTAAACCCCTATCTCAGCCGATCAATCGACTCTAAAAAAATAGTCATTTCTTTCGTTTGAGAGTAAATCCTGGGATTTATTTATTCTGTTTCTACACTTTCACCATCTCTCACTTTCATCTCCTCTACCATCTCTTCTAGTTTTTGGGTCGATTGTTTATCAATCGACTCAAAAGTTATAAAGGACAAAACCTCTATTTGTGCTGGAGTCCACGTGACTATCACTGATTTGTAGGAATCCAGCAGATTATTTATAGAATTTTATCGCAGTGAGGTCAGCGTGTTTACGTGGAAAGGTTAACTGTAAAATCTGGGCTGGAATCATGGGTTCGGCTAGGCAAACAGTGCAGACTCAGATCAGACGCCGCAGAACGCGGCGTCTGATCAGGGTCTTCACTGCTTGCTTGGGGTATAGGAATTTTAAGGGTCAGGCGCTGAAAAACGCAGCGTCTGATCAGGGTCTACACGGTTTGATTTCAGCAAAGGAGTTTAAGGGTTAAACGAAACAGTCCACGCTAAGGCCCATTATTTCTAACTACACCCAGAGACAATCGACCCACCATTCTTTCTCTGGGAGACGCCACAAAATGAACCACAAGGGCCCGGTTTTCATGTCATTTAACCCCAACACAATCAATGTACTTGAAAGGAAAGCAATTTCTTTCGTTTAACCTTTCTCTTGCTGAATATTCAGTTTAGCCACACCCATTGCTGACTTTGAACCAATCAGATTACTTGATGTAATTTATTCCTACAAATTCATAAACTGAATGTCAAACAGTGTAGATCCTGATCAGATGGCTTCTTCAGAAGCCATCTGATCTGGATCTACACTGTTTGAAAAGATAGGGGTTGTCGTGAACAGCAAGATAAGAGTTAAGAGTAGATCCCGTTTTCAGAGGCGGTCTGTGTGTGGGAAAGCGAACAGGGTCTCCATTATAAACATGACTGAAAATGTCTCACATGTTTTCATTTCCCCTTAACCTTTAACCCTTGTCCTGCTGAACACTGTAATCTGCCACACCCACTACCGGTTATCAACCAATCAGATTACTTGATGCAAATTATTGCAAAATATTCACAATCTGAACGACAATGTAGATCCTGATCTGGAACTACATTGTTTGAAAGATAAGGCTATCAAGCTTCAGCAGAAGCCATCTGATCTGGATCTTCACTGTTTGAAAAGATAGGGGTTGTCGTGAACAGCAAGATAAGAGTTAAGAGTAGATTCCGTTTTCAGAGGCGGTCTGTGTGTTGGAAAGCGAACAGGGTCTCCATTATAAACATGACTGAAAATGTCTCACATGTTTTCATTTCCCCTTAACCTTTAACCCTTGTCCTGCTGAATATTGTCATCTGCCACACCCACTACCGGTTATCAACCAATCAGATTACTTGATGCAAATTAATGCAAAATATTCACAATCTGATTGACAAACAATGTAGATCCTGATCTGGAACTACATTGTTTGAAAGATAAGACATATCCAGGTTCAGCAGGACAAGGGTTCAGCTGTGGGGAACAAAAATAGCATCTGAAATTGTCGTCTGCTGAATCTTCTTGCAAACTTTTTTTAAAATATTTTGCATGCAGGCAAACAGTGTGGACCCAGATCAGACTGCTCCTAGGGGAGCAGTCTGATCTCGGTCCACATTGTTTGCAAAAATGAGTTTAAAAGTAACCCGGCAGACGACAAAGCAGACGACAATTGTCGGGACTGGCGTCTTATGGGTTAATAGAATGTAACGAAAAAACAATGTTGAATAAGAGCTTTGCAGGACATGGTTCCCAGTAAGCATTCTACATAAATCTACAGCGGGCCGTTAGCGGCCCGTCAGGGTAGCTGACGGGCCGCTAACGGCCCGCTGTAGATTTATGTAGAATGCTAGCAGGGTTACTAGCCTGTTCGCGTCATGTCTGCTTCTAACTTCCGACTTCTGACTACCCACTTTTAATTTCCTACTTCTAGTGTCCGACTTCTAACTTCCAACCTCTCCTTCCAACTTCCGACTTCCGAATCCTTACTTCCGTCTTCTGCCTTCCATCTTCAAACACCACTTCCAACTTATAGAAGCCCCCGTGGTGTAGTGGTTATGCCACTCGCCTTATAAACCAGGGATCGTGGGTTTAATTCCGGGCTTCTCCACAATTTAGGATGTCTTTAAACCGAGATCCCGTCTTCGTATGACCTTAACTGTTGTTAGGGCGTAAAACACAAGAATACTTACAACTTCAACTTCTTACTTCCATATTCCGACTTCTTTCTTAGAAGTCGGAAGTTAGAAGTTGGAAGTAAGAAGTCGAAAGTTAGAAGTAAGAAGTCGGAAACAGGAAGCAAGAAGTCCCTCTATAATGTGTGTAAAGTTACCAGCAGTCTATAGGTATTTTTATCTAAGTCATTTGTAGGAACATGCACGTTAGGTGAATGCATGAACCATTACATGTATCTATTAAAAAATCTCTACCACACCTTGTAACGCAATCAACAGATCAACAAATAAATTTAAGGTAGTATATGTATCTATTAATAAAAAAATTACGACACCTTATTAAGTAATCAGGAAATACCTGATAAAATTCAATGACCCGAATACAACGGTAAGATACGCGTACTTTAAAATTGAATAAATTAAGATATATATACGTTTACCTGTATCCTATTTTAAACTTTCAACAGTATTCACCATTATCCGATTTCATCTGGTAATCAACATCCCTCTAAACCCCACTTTATATAGAGAGGACAGGTGTGTTTACGGGGGTTTTCGTTATTTTCCTGATTTTTACTCAAAACATAGATTGTTGGTAGTCGCAGAACGGTTCTAACGAGTACCAACAATCTATGTTTGGACTAGAAATAAGAAAAATATCGACAGTTTCACCTGAAAAATACTAGTTATTGATTTTGTTTGATTTGAGGTTTAACGTCCCCGTCAACACTGTCAAGGTCATTTTGGAGACGTTGCTTCCAATTTTGTGGGACTTTTACCCGACATTGAGATGAAATGACATCTCAAGCCCTGTCGCCCAATGAAACCAACAGGGTTTATAAGCATGGACGGTCCGCCTCGCACCGCGGTTCCTGGGCAGGCTTAGATCCTCTAAGCGGTTTACCAGTACTAGTGTGCGGCCGGATTCAGCTCTGCGTGGAAGCATCGTGCAGCCCATATATTTCTTCAAGCCCCTATGGGCGGGGGCGGTACTAGTTATTGAGACCAGTAAGACGATTGTTTACGCACGGGTGTGTTATCATGTTATCGGCTTGACCCCATCCTCTTCACCACACACCCAATTGATTGGCCGGTTTACCCCAACCCCAATAAATGGGCCGATACACACGAAAATCTGTCTTCGCACCCGTGGGACATAGTGCATTTTTTCACACTTCCAAAATGCCAACTGAAAATCTAAGATATTTTTTATAGTTACTTCAAATATAGGTTGTGGTGCTCGTTAGAGCCGCCTCACTGAGGCGGTTCTAATGAGTACCCATAACATATGTCTTGGAACAGAAATATGAAAAATAATGTATACTCCCGTAAACCCAAGTTTACCCTATATAAAGTGGGGTGTTCATTTCACGGACATGTTCACGTGATGGCGCATGTGTGCAAAACAAAAACTCGGATCAGCCTGCGCATTCGCGCAATTTGATATCAGTCTGCACCCGTTCACAGATCTGATGCAGAGGCACTGAGCGCGCATGTCCGTTGCTACATTTTCGCCTAAGCAAGGCTCAATCTTTCTATAAGCCCGGTAGATCGGTATAAGATACGGTGCAAACGGGGAAGATCCGACAACAAGACGTCGCATCAGTATACGCACTGTTTGTCTTCTTGCAAATTACCCCCCCCCCCCCCCCCCCCCCCCTCCGCAACTTCCTCTTTATGTGTCAAATCTTTGTCAATCGACCACAGAAGATGCCCATGTGACTATCACGGATTTGTAGGAAATCCAGGTAATGTCTATTTATAGAAAAAGCCGCGCTGTTCTTGTCGCTGTGAGGTCAAAGTGTTGCGTAACATGGTTATCTATATAATCTGGACTGGAATCATTCATTGGGTTTGGGAAACAGTGTAGACCCAGATCAGACGCCGCAGTGAAGGAATTAAAGGCTTTAAACGACGCAGTACAAGTCCCCGTTCAGCCTTTACTTAGAAACAATCTAGTTGGAACAACTTCAGGGGAGGCAACTCATGCAATAGTACTTTTGTCTCCCATGTCAATAGGGGTCAACTCTTAAAGGTAAGAATTTGCTTCTGATGAGCAAATTCTTTCCTTTAAGAGCAGACGCCTTTTTCAGTGGGACAGGGCTTATAGAAAAGCGTACAGGAAGTCCCGTAAGTTGTCTCCCTTTAAATCTGTCAGATGTTCCCATTCCCCTATAGTATGTCCAAAATCGAAGCAAAGGAGACGATTGCAGACAGTTAGGATTGAAAGCGGTAAAATATATTATAATCCTTATATTCGGGCCACGACAAACAGACAAACAACAACAACAACAGAAACGTTTGTCTTCCCAGCAAGCACTCAACGTTGCCTCAACGTTGAAACAACGTTTCAAACGTTGTTTCAACGTTAGTTCAACGTTGAGGCAACGTTTTGTGCATGCAGGGTTAAGGCACAGCCGGACAAAATCAGGCTGCGAATCCACTCTGTCAAGCATGACAGCTTTGCCTGCCTGCATGGACCCTGATATTACCGAAACAAATCCTAAACATTCTGACGCGTTAACTCTTATCATGCTGTTCACGACAACCCCTAACTTTGAAAACAGTGTAGATCCAGATCAGATGGCTTCTGAAGAAGCCATTTGATCAGGATCTACACTGTTTGGCATTTAGTTAATGAATTTGTAGCAATAAATTACATCAAGTCGTTTGATTGGTTGATATACAGAAATGGGTGTGGCTTAAATGAATATTCAGCAAGATAAGGGTTAAGAAATTGCTATAGTTCTCAAGTCATAACAAAATTGTTTTACGATCCTGCAAGGATTTCAAACGGAATGGCAAAATTTTATAGCCTGATCAGAGTGCTCCTTCAGGAGCAGTCTGATCTGTCTCTGCAATGTTTCTTTAGGTCTATATCTATCTGTCCCGAATACTTAAGATCATATCATTAATTTTTTAATGACAGATTCAATCTGTCATCTCTAGCTATCCTGCGTGTTGTAAAGTAGTTCCGGCTTTCTGACGACTTTCTTCCGGCTTTGACCGCCAAAGAAATATGAGTCCGCACAAAAATGTAGTCCGGTTAGGCGCAGTTATAAAAATTGTACATCCTATAATCGCAATACAAACTTTTGAAGCAGACGACTTGACGATTTTATCTTATCTTTCAGAGAATAGATTCATGCGAGACTGTATACTGTGACCTAGATCAATGCGACACCTGCTCAGACGTCTGCTCAGGTTTTACACTGTTTTCTAACAGTTCTGTCAATATTTAATCCTTAAAAACCAGCCGGTCAGCTGCAGACCAGAACATTAATGGGTTTTCCGACATTCGAGGTCAAGTCTAGGTCAGTTACAACTAGGTGTATATCAGACTCTGCATTGCGAGAAAGGCTGTCCCTTTCAACCCTGGATTATGGTACAGATACCTATGCAAACAGTGTAGGTCCTGTGATATAATTCTAGGTGCCATATTTAGCAGAATGTACGAGCCCAACTTCAGTGATAGTCGAGTACACTAAAGAAACTCAAGGCAGTGAATAAATCAAAGCACTGACAACACTCATGCCGATTGTCTCTAAATGCAGGCTGGTCATGAACAAAGACTTGGACTGATCCGTTTAAACTTAACGGATGTTAGTAACTGATGCAAAAAAATGTAGAACAAGATCAGCACCGTGTTCTGTGGCGTTTGATCTTAGTCTACATTGTTTGCCAGATCGAACATTTTATTCAAGTGCAGATTTTACAGATAACACTTACATGCACCCAAGACCAAGACTGACAAACGACCCGGCTATGTTTGGGTTGATTGTTTGGCATTCGACCCGAAGTTACTGATAAAAAATGCGATTCAGAGCTAACGTCTACGTGACCATCACTGACTTCTCAGAATAACCTTTTTCTTGCAGAAAATAGCCGCAATGAGATAAGGGTATTCCATAAGACTGAAGAGGGTCATCCTGGAATCATAGGGTGGGCTTGGCAAACAGTGTAGACCAAGTTCGGACGCTGCAGAACGCGCTTCTTATCAAAATCTTCACTATGTGTTTGGAGTTTCAGAGTTTAATTAAACAGTTTAATCTCAGCCCAGGACTTTTACCCCAACCTACATCCCACCAACACTTTCGGTGCTTTGATTTTGAAACCAAACGATTGCATGATTACAACACGCTTAGGCACCAGGCCATTAAGCTAAAAAGGTTAAATCAATCAACCGTGACGTATGGCTACCAGTCCGGCCACGATCCTGTGTTGTGTTTTGTTTGATTTGAGGTTTAACGTCCCCGTCAACACTGTGTAGGTCATTTTGGAGACGTTGCTTCCAATTTTGTGGGACTTTTACCCGACACTGAGATGAAATGGCATCTCACGCCCTGCCGCCCAATGAAACCAATAAGGTTTATATGCATGGACGGTCCGGTCCGACTCGCACCTCTTTGCCTGGGCAGGCTTAGATCCTCTAAGCAGATTACAAGTACTCGTGTGCGGGTCGGTTTCAACTCTGCGTGGAAGCATCATGCAGCCAATCTATTTCTTTAAGCCCCGATGGGCCTGGGGCCAACGATCCTGTGTACCACCTTCACACCAGCACTGATAGAAACCACATGTTCTGGATCAAACTTTTGATGTATGATGTAAGGTCGTGCCTAGAAAAGAAGAAATTGTATTTTGTTCTCAAAAAGCATCAAGTGAGAACGTATTGCAACATTTTTTATTAAACCCTGGACAGTTAGAGTGAGTGAGTGAGTGTTTGAATTTTACGTCCCACCAACAGCTAAGGTCATACGGAGACGATACCTCGGTTTAAAGACACATCCGAAAGTCTGGAGAAGTCCGGGATCGATCCTGCGATCCCTGGTTTACAAGGCGAGTAGCATAACCACTACACCGTGGAGGCTTCTAATGGACATTGATCTATTTGTCTGTTGGAGCGACATCTTACTATCAACAGAAGACGCTAGTGGACGTCGACGTAGCGGAAGACCGACGTCAGTACGTCAAGATCGATTCATCCGACAGACACATATGCGAAGCAGATTTCCGCCGGCATCTGCTACACTGTACCTGTAGATAAACAAAGGGTTTAAACTACCGACTAATAAGCACTGGCACTGTTCGTCGCCCTTATGCGATGCACTTTTGAGAGCTAGACGTCCCTGTCGTGACCAAAATTAAGACGTCGACAAAGTACGGAACACTTACGCTGGTGCATGAAATACGTACAAAATTGGCGTCTAAGCGACTCGCGTGATATGCGTTTCAGTGACACATCGCACTTCAGCGTGAATCACGCCGATTGTCGTTTCGGGACGTTTCTACATAAAGATGTAAGGTATGCCGAGGCGACGCTTAATAGAGCATGACATATCGGATGTAATAAGGGAAATGGTATGTCGAGCTATTGCATGTAGCTAGCGACATTAAGAACATTCAAGATCATGGCTGAGACGTTAACTGAACAGCGAGACGTTGCATCAATCAAGTGCGTCGGCCTCACGTGGTTCCATTTATTTGTTTACGCTCAGAATCCGGGATATCTCATCCAGCAGGATTACGCGCGGGTTTATAGTGCTGTTCTTACTCAAAAATGTCTTCAAGCCAATGGAATTCATGTACTGGACTGACCAGCCTTTCTCCTCCGATCTCTTTGAGAAAAATAGAGTATCTTTTGTGGGGAGGTATCCACAACCGACCAGACAAAAATGTTACTAATTGACAGTAGCATTGTTAAAACTTGAATTTTAATGTTTGGTTTTGAAAACGTAAGTAGTTTCTTTCCAAAATTTGAGACATCGAATGGTATTTCATGATACCACGGGTGTATAGACATCTGCAAACATATCATACAATGGAATCTGCAGAACTACTTTTCTAAATTTTAAGATCTTTTTAGAAAGGTTGTCTGTACGGTTCACAGTGTTTTGATTTTCTCATAGAATCTGTCATTTCAGTGCCTTTGGCGCTTTGATTTCTCATAAGCTGACGCAGCTTTTTCATATGGTGACATAATCCAAAAAAATTTGGGAAACTCCAGGGGAAGCCCATTTTCCGCCATAGGAAAGTCTATCCACTGTACTATTGAATGGCTGCATTATTAAACGCATGACAATGGAAAGAGCCAGTGTGGGAGGAAATTAATTAAAAATGAAATATTTATTTAGTACCTGTATACTTTGTTACACTTTAAAAATCTGCGATACTGTGCCCCTTCGGGAGTATCAATTTCAATGCATTAATCGTTCAGGATATGACCTTTGCCTCTTCCCTGAGCAATATTGCCATGGTGACGATCATCGGTCAGAGTGTCGACCTTGCTCAACAGACATTTGTAACAAAATAAATGAGGAAGATTTTCCACTACAGTGCGATTATAAGTGTAAAGTTGGTAAGTTACGCTTTATTTTCTCTTCACCACACCATTTCCCAGCAGCCACACGTCGCTATCAACGCCGGTGCAACGCCATGACGTTGCACCGACGTTGATGTGACGTTGCATAAGCGGCATGACGTTGCACCGACGTTGATGTGACGTCACAATTACGCCATGTGCCTGCTGGGTTTATATTCTATTTCAGATTTTTATTGTTACATTCTACATACTTTAGCGCCTATACTGCTGAAGTCCACATGAGTGCCACTGACCAATAAAGTTACACCGCGCGCGAATTAAGGGGAATGGATATATATGGCAGCTTTTTCCGCCATTTTTCAAAGGGAGACAACATTCGGGACTTCCTTTTCGCTGTCCCATGGTGCACGGAAAAATGGACCTACTCTTAAAGGAAAGAATTGCTTGAAGAGTTGACCCCCATTGACATGGGAGACGAAAAAGTTCTGCAGAAGTTGCCTCCCCCTTTCGCTGTCCCACGGAAAAAGGGGTCTACTATTAAAGAATCTGCTCCTGAGGAGCAAATTCTTTGCTTTAAGACGATCTCTTTTGACATGGGATACAAAATAGTTCTACAGAAGTTGCCTCCCCTTGAAAATAAACAGAGCGCAAAAACAATAACTTCCATTATATATAACTTCCGTCAAGAGCACATATATGATGAGCTACTTGCTTCCGTATATCTCTCATGTGCAGAATTGCGTAAAATATAAAGTATGAAAAGCGCAATTATTGCGCACGGATGTGCTGTTGTCATGAAAACGCTTCTTTTCTTTATTTTTTATTTTTAGGTGTGGAAAACCTGGAGGAATCCGGCTTTAATCGTAAGTATGCCAAATCAGAATGGTACAGTGAATAGATAGAGACAGAGGGAAGACAAAGAAATGCTATGGCCTCTAGCGAGCTCTCAACCTGTGTCTTGGAGCGGAAATAACCAAAATTATGTATACCCATGTAGACTCCGCTATTCTCTTCACAAAATGAGGTGTCCATTTCACGGACTTGTTAATGTGATGTATATCCACAACACTTTGCCTTAGTTATACACATGAAAGACACCCTATGACCCATGTATTAGCTGCACGAGATGAGCGTACATGATTGTATTGATAAGTTAAGTAAAGCGTAACAGCAATAGGAAATAAGTTTGAAAAAGGTTACTACGGTGGACCGAACATCCCATCAATAGTCTTATGACAAAGTTTGACCAGTCGAGCCGAACATCTTCCATTCATTCTGCTTTATTCTGCATAAATGATAATAAGTAGGAGAAGCGAAAAATAAGAAAAAGATTATTTTATTTTTTAACACTGTTTCATGTCAGTGCTTGCGGTGCAAATCGTTTACCATGCTGGGTGTAGGGACACAGCCATCTAGTCTTATGTATGTAACCTGTTCTTGAGTTTACCTTTGCATAGTAAGCGATTTGTCACGTGAAAATTCATATGGCTCATTTATTTATTTATTTATTTTTTTAAATAATTGTCTAAAACGAGAATTTGAAGAACCATTTTAAGAACCCCGAGCCTTACTAATGAGAGGTCGTCTTAGCGGTAGAGAAAAAGGACACACGCGCAAAAGAATAATACTGATTTGTATAATGTGCATCAACAATGGAGCAGAAAAAGCACTAATATGATACCTTTTTATCCTCCATGGTGATTGGTAAAAAAATAGTTTAAAAATCGTGTAATAAGAATACCATGCTCTATAGGTTTAGAAAACTTAAAAGACATGTTGTAATGATTTTCTTTTTCAACGTCATGGCGACGGATTAGGTAGGTATTTGCGATGATGATTTTTTCTGCCGCCTTTTGAACAGCATGGAAACACGCCAGTGTAATTTTGACCCCCCCCCCCCCCCCCCCCCCCCCCCTGAACACCACGTTTATAGAGTAAAAATGGGGTTTACGGGGGTTAACATAGGGATCTGCCATGGTTTTTCATGCATTAGCATTTGCCGGATCCCGAGGAAGCTGTTTGAACACGAGGCCGCTAGGCCGAATGTTCAAATATCTTCCGAGGGATCCGGCAAATGTTGATGCAATGAGATGATCATGGATGATCGTTGTTCTTGCATAACTTACGAATCCGACAGCAAATTTTGACGAAAACGCCCAAAAGCGCCATATAAATTCCATATAAACAGTTTAAATAAGATAGGCAAACCAAAATGGCGGCCAGTTCAGAATGTTGTTAACAATGACGTTGTCATGCAGTGACGTCATCATAGAACTCTAAAACGCTACGTTCAGGGCGATAACGTTACGTCGCTCAACATAACGTAAACACAGCAAGGCCCGTCTTGTGATATCTAAATCTCAAAATCTAAGTTCAAACAGCACGCGAATTTCATGATTTGAACGTGGTTTTTGCTGTATGAGCACGGCTTTCGGTCCATTTGACAATGGCTTCAGACAGCCATGCGCGTAGGTATATATGCAAGAACATTGTTTTCCTTGTTTCTGCTCAGGGGCGGTGGGGGCTGTTGATACCCGCCGAGGCGCCGAGGCTCTGGCGGGTCCCCGCAGCCTGTGTTTTGGACGGAAATCTAAAAAATATCGGAATTTTTATCTGGATTTTTTTTTTCTTTATTTTTATTTTTGGATGAAAATTTCTCCAATATATTTATATGCCTTTCGCGATGAAGGGATTTGTGGTTAATGTATATTATTCTGAAGCAGATGTATACTCACGTTATAATAATGCTCTATGAAAAGAGGTGATGGATCCAGATAATTAATATATCGCTAAGCGTCTATATAGTCCGGTGCCATGGTACTATAGCATATAAGACTTAGTTAAAAATCTTGTTTAAGTATTTAGTAATATAAAACATGTATAGGAATATTCATCAATGTTCTGTAAACGTATTTGTTTAAGTTGAAAAATAAAATTACAAAAAAAAAAAGAAATGCTATGGCCCAATTACAAGTCTCTTTTGGTCTACGGCCCCGTCCATCGGGGCTTGAAGAAATAGGTGGGCTGCATGATGCTTCCACGCAGAGCTGAATCCGACCCCCACACGAGTACTGGTAAACCGCCTAGAGGATCTAAGCCTGCTCAGGCAAAGCGGTGCGGGTCGGACCGTCCATGCTTATAAACCATATTGGTTTCTTTGGGCGACAGGGCTTGAGATGTCATTTCATCTCAATGTCTGGTAAAACTCCCACAAAATTGGAAGCAACGTCTCCAAAATGACCTATCCAGTGTTGACGGGGACGTTAAACCTCAAATCAAACAATCAAACAAACAAACTAATCTTTAGGTCTAGCACTGCACTATCAAAACATTTTAAAACATATTTGACATTATTCAAGTGTTAAAATAATTCAAATCCCTGTGGGAGGATTGTTTAAGACCTCGGATAGTCCAACTATAAAGGTCACAACAAAACATTAAAGACACTCAGATCCTTAAAGACTTTTCGAGAGAATTCTTTAAAATGGATGGAATGATTGATCCGATCATGCTATCTAGTCACGCTAACGGGGTGCAATAAGTATCCCCGTTAACCCCACTTTAACCAATTTAGTACCAGAACCCCCCAAAACGGGTACCCTGGCAAACAGTGCAGGTCCAGATCAGACGCCGCAGAACGCGGCGTCTGATCAGGGCCTTCATTGTTTGCTAAAAGTTCAATCATTTTCCAAATATATTTTGATAAAAACACAACCTGACACTGCTAAATTTTGAAATGATCTTCTGCTATATATAAGGAGGGCAATTCCATTTGGTACAAAAAGGGTTAAAAAGTGCGATATGGGTTTGGAAAGGTATACATGTACGTTCTTTCCGGCCAAATGAGATGTCTCTAATGAGCACTCACAATCGATGTTTGCAGCAGAAATAAGTCGGGTAAAAGTCCTACAAAATCGGAAGCAATGTCTCCAAAATGACATTACTAGTGTTGACGGGGACGTAAAACCTCAAGTCGAAAAAAACAGCAGAAGTAAGCGGTGCGTGTTTGGTCGTCCATGCTTATAAACCTTATTGGTTTCGTCGGGCGACAGGGCTTGAGATGTCATTTCCTCTCAATGTCAGGTAAAAGTCCCACACAATTGGAAGCAACGTCTCCAAAATGACCTATACAGTGTTGACGGGGATGTAAAACCTCAAATCAAACATCAAATACCCTGTATCACGGGCACATACATGTACTTTACAGATTTACTTCATGTAGTAGCTGTTGTGGGACAGGGGTTTAACGATACATCAACCCTTACGGGTCATTTTGTGTCGCGTCCCAGAGAAAGGGAGAGCTAGAACATACAGTAGACTGTAGATGAGATGAAAGCGAAAGACAGAGAGAGGAAAATAAATGGAAATGTAGAAACTAAAAGAAATAACACCCCCTCAACCCTTACCTGCTGCAAAGACAGCTGTTAGCCAATCAGTTGGGACGTCCCAGTGACGCAAGAGACACGACACACCCGCCTCTCCCAAACACCCCAACAGGCATATAAGCAGGCACATGACGTAATTGGGACGTCACATCAACGTCGGTACAACGCCATGACTTTTATGCAACGTCACATCGACGTCGGTGCAACATCATGACGTTGCACCGACGTTGATTTGACGTTGCCTCACACGTGTGCCTGCTGGGAATTAAAGTCCATTTCAAAAGTAAGGGATATCAAGTTCAGATATATGTTTAGAAATATTTAGAAAATGGCTGAAATATTTGCAAACAATGAAGGCTCTGATCGCTGAGACGCGTTCTGTGGCGTCTGGTCAGGACCGGCACTGCTTTTTCATGCCCTATTTTGGAAGTTCCCGTCTGAAATGGGTTATTCTAACACAGCGCGCCTATATAGGCAATGGAAAATAACTGTGTTTTATTCTGCAGCAAATCACGACAAGGAAGAGCAAAGTGACGTCATAAAAACTGCCAATTAAAGACGTCACTAGTCGAATTCCTTGACGTCATATTCTCGTATCGAAAAAGTTTGATGGATATAAATGCATCTAGTTTCAGTCGATAATTTTAGCGGGATTTCTTCTAACAATGGCGAAAAGTTGTCAGATTTTGAAGAAAGTAACAGCATTATTGCCGATTTTCAGCCTGTTAGAATCGAAATAGATCAGCTCTAGTTTGTGATTTTTTGAATAATAAATCACAGTTTGTCGGTCAGTTGTAAGTTGACAAATCACGCGCGCCACCCGTTTGTGAGTTGATCTACTTTACAAATGACCTCCAAACTGTGATTTATTACTCAACAAATCACTGTTAGAGCTGATCT
Organism: Lucinisca nassula; assembly: GCA_963580285.1. Taxonomy (NCBI): domain Eukaryota; kingdom Metazoa; phylum Mollusca; class Bivalvia; order Lucinida; family Lucinidae; genus Lucinisca; species Lucinisca nassula. The sequence goes on along the minus strand of OY757011.1, from coordinate 22,581,306 downwards.
ATTTCTCATAAGCTGCAACTGTAAATATGAAAAAATAACAATAATAATAACAGATACTTGCCTAATGTTTCAGTATGTGACTGTATGTCCTTTTACAATAATGCATTGATATAGCCTATAAACGCTTAACATTCATATATAGTGTTGACTTACGAGACAAGTGTTTTTGTAAAGTCTATTCCAAATGCATTCCATAACTTCAACTAATTTTCTAAACTCACACTGTTGCAAAATCATGGATTTCGGCCATGTGCGTGCGTGCGCGCGCGCGTGCATGCGTCTTTCTATATAATTTATTTGGAGGCCATGAAAAGCTTATGCGAACAGCAAAAAACTGATCAGATGCGCGGATGCGCAGGCTGATCTGATTCTTTGCTGATCGTACCTACGCACCGGCTTGTGTGGACTTTTTTACCATTTTCTCATTTTATTTTCACTTGTGCTTGTTTCACAGAGTTCATCGAAAAGAATGCTCTGGTGTGGTTCATCGCGCTGAGTTGCCTACTGTCCATTGCAACCCTCGCTTTCGCAATCCTCGCTTGCACTTTGAAAAGAAAGTGGTTAGCCGGAAATAAAAAGGGGTAAGCTATTACTTCCTCTGTGTTATTTCCCTTTGCTTCATTTCCGGATTTCATTTACTTCTTAAGTACAACCACTTATTTACGGGCCTTCGTGGCCTAGTGGATAAGAGCGCTGACTCTTAGTCATTAGGTCTCTCACCGCCGTAGGTTCGAGCCTCGCTCGGGCCACGTGTGAGACGCCAAATTCTGCAACGGAAGGTCAGGTGGTTTTTCTCCGGGTACTCCGGTTTTCGCCCACCTCTAATTAACGATCGGCTCGATATGAGTGAAATAATCTTGAAAGGGCCGTAAAACCCAAAATCCAAAAAACAACCACTTATTTAAGATTAATATTTTGCCACACCCATTTTGAGTAAGATATACCAACCATTCAAATTACTTGACATTGTTCGCCCCCGCCCATCGGTGCTTGGAGAAATAGATTGGACTGCATGGTGCTTCCACGCAGAGCTGAATCTGACCACACACGAGTACTGGTAAACCGCTTAGAAAGACTATGCCTGCCAAGGCAAAGCTGTTTGAGTCAGATCGTCTAATGCATAGATGCCTTCTGGTTTCTTTGGGCGGCAGGGCTTGAGAAGTCATTCATCTCAATGTCGGGTAAAAGTCCCACAAAATTGGAAGCAACGTCTCCAAAATGGCCTAAATAGTGTTGACGGGGACGTTAAACCCGTATTCAAACAAACACACAAATATTTGACATTGAGAAATAAAACTAATCAAATATCTTGATATACTCTATTCATTCAAATTCGAAAAATGAATGACAAACAGAGTAGATCCTTATCAAGTGGCATCTGGTCTATCACATAATACTCCTATATAATTTTGATCCCCCCTCCCGGAAACCCCACTCTTATACACTAAAACTTGGGTTTACAGCGGTAAATATTTTTTCCGTATTTCTACTCAAAAACATAGATTGTTGGTATTTGTAAGAACCGCCTCGTCGAGGTAGTTTTAACGGGTACCTATACAATCTATGGTTTGAGCAGAAATACGAAAAATAGCAGAATATTGTATCTGAAAGTTATCATTTTTGGGGGGTGGTAAGATTTACAACATATTAAATAGGCATGTTTTCTTAACGCTAAACTGTTTGCAAAGATAGGGGATGTTGTGTTTCATCACGAAATTACGCCTATATAATTCTGACCCCCTTCAACCCCACTCCAACACAGAAAAAACTGGGGTTTGCAGGGGTAAAGCTTATTTTTTCTTATTTCTGCTCTAAAATATAGAATGTGGGTCCTCGATGAGGCGATTCTAACGTGCCAACAATTTATGTTTTGAGCAGAAAAGTATCACAATTTTTCATCTCAAAATTTTCGTTTTTCATTACGATAACACAACCGTGCGCCACTGTGCAGTTTTCGCATCTCCAAAATGGCCATTTTTCTGATGAAAATCCGTGATATTTTTCTTATAAATACTGCAAACATAGGTTGTGGGTGCTTGTTAGAACCGCCTCATTGAGGCGGTTCTAACGAGTACCCACAACCTATGTCTTGGAGCAAAAATTAGAAAAATAATGTATACCCCCGTAAACCCCAGATTTCTCCATATAAGGGTGGGGTATAGGGGGGGTCTCCATTTTACGGACTTGTTCACGTGATGATTTTAGGTGGTAAAATTTACAATGTATTTGTATAGGCGTGTTTGCGTAATGTAGCAGAATAAGGTTATATAGCAAGTGTATTCTAAAAAAGCAAGTTTGCATGATTTGTTTGTTTGAATTTGGGGTTTTACGTCCCCGTCAGCACTATTTAGGTCATTTTGGAGACGTTGCTTCCAATTTTATGGGACTTTTACCCGACATTGAGATGAAATGACATCTAAAGCCCTGCCGCTCAAACAAACCAAAAGAGTTGATATGTAGGAGCGGTCCTACTGGCACCACTTCGCCTGGGCAGGCATAGCACTCTAAACGGTTCGTGCAATGAAGAATATTTTTCTTATTTCTGCTCTAAGACATAGGTTGTGGGTACTCGTTAGAACCGCCTCATTGAGGCGGTTCTAACGAGCACCCACAAATTTTGTTTGGAATGCAAATAATAAAAAATATCAAATTTTCATAAGAAACAAGAGCTGTCACTATAGGTGACCAATGCCCCCCGTGGGAGCCAATTTCTGAGTTTTGTAAAATTTCAATGGGAGATAATTCAGCCAAAAATGACAACAGAGTTATGGCCCTTGGTCAGAATGTAGCCCATGTGATGGTGAATAAGTGTGTGAAGTTTCATGGGGCAAGGTCAAATACTTTTGAAGTTATGATCAAGGTTAAAGTTTTTGTGACGGACAGACAGACAAATAGACAGACAGGGCAAGTATTATATCCCCACCCCCCAAATCAAAGATTCTCAGGAGGGGGGGGGGGTGGCTTAAAATCACTATTTTGGAGTATTGAAAGCACGTGACGATCAACGAACTAGACTGCGACACAAGCGTAGTTTGCTGTTGGCAAATGATAGACACGTGTTTTCTAATGACTTTGTAATATATATTTGTATTTTTTTTTTTTTGTTTGTTTCTTAAAGTAGTTCCAGCGCAAAACCAGTGGTAGAGGAGCTCCCTTTGGTATCGTCAACGAAAGGTTCGTATATCAGCTTATTCACGTCGATATTGTTGATGCTTTTTATCCAGGCTGATCCCACCGCGGCTTAATACAATAGTGCGTCTGTCATTACAATGACCATTCACATTTGAGAAATGTTACTGTTTGTGTGTTCTAAGAAGGCCGATCAGACCATTTCTAGCTATCAGGTAGAGCAACAGAGGCTAGAGGAAGACAGCTCTGTTGGTGATGCCTTGGCTCTGGCTTTGCGCGTTTCTGCTCAGCTTCCCTGATTCTTTTTGCCTCGTAATCACTGGCACCCCTTCTGATGAGACCTCGCCACTTTGCTCTGTCCTGTGCAATTTTTCACCAGTCCCTGAGGGATGCTTTGAGGGTGCCCTTGTAGCCCTTCTTCTGACCGCCATGGGAGCGTTTGTCCGTTTCTTGTTCCCCATAGAGAATTTTCTTTGGCAAACGTTCCACAGGCATTCTGGAATCCTGTCCTGCCACTTACTCTTTAAGAGTTTTCTATATAGAAGTAATTGCAATAATCAGGAATCGATACAATTATACAATTAAGCCACAGCTCCCATCAGGGACATCAAAGGGAAAGAAACACAAACATGAAACAACTAGACCCTAATGGAAGTATGGAAGTGATTCAGTCTTTTGACGTGCCCTTGGTAATCTGTCCATGAAATAATGTTGGCAGCACCACAGCTCTATAGACGTTCAGTTTTGTGTCAAGTATGATTCCACTTAGGTCCCAGACACGACCACGTAGTCGGCCAAATGCTGCACTATAGATTTGGCAATCCTGGCATTGACTTCATAATCAATATGCACGGCTCTTGACGGTGTGCCCCCAAGGTAGGTGAACTTGTCTACCACTTGCAATCTTTGACCCTTCACTGTGATTGTGGGCTATTGTAAGGCCTACCAGGTGCTGGCTGATAGATTGCTTCAGTCTTTTTTATACTGATTGTGAGGTCATAGCTAACACAGGAGTCAGATACTTGATCTATACCTTTTTGCATCTCTTCCGTTGGAACACCTTTTAACCGAGGCTGTATCGAATTCATACTAACAAAAGCCTTCTGTTTGCAGCAGGTTGTCTCGAATTTGCACTAGTCATTGCGGTGTCAAGGGTGAATTTGAAAAATACAATTTTACAGTAAAACTTCTATGGCTGGAACCCCGATGTCTCGTTCAAGTTCCGTGGCTGAATCGATCTCGTCGCGGATCTACAGGTATCAGTGTACATTGTACATGTATCTAAGATCATTTAGGAAGAGCTTTTCTAATTTATTTTGAAAAGGTAGGCTGTGTGTACTCATTAGAATCGCCTCAATAAGGCGATTCTAATGAGTACACACAGCATACCTTTATTTTATAGAAGAGAAAGAAAATATTATCCCAAAGCATGCCGTCTGATCTGGCGCAAAAACTAAACCTCAGTTGCTCAAACTACCCCAATCGAAAACAAATTTTCTTGCACACCAGATAAGGAAATCCATAGTTTCAGCTTGGGATAGAAATTCTATTCTAACCCTGGTGTTTTTACCCATAATCGAATATTCTCGCGTATTTTTGATACTTGTACTGGTTGAATACGACCTCTTATCATTTGACGTCTTTGATAAGCAGTGGATAACGTCATGTAATAAAAATCGTATGACCACACTTTCGCGGGATTACGTAAGGTCATGACGACGTTCATGTCAACCATGCATTTTATGAGGAAAATTTGTCAGATTTAAAGGCGATAAAATCAAATGTAAAGTGGTCATATGATAAACAGATTCTTACACTCGTGGTCATTTCATATGCAATTTATTAAACTCGCGGAAGGCTCGTTTTATAAATTTCATATGAAAAGACCACTCGTGTGAGAACCTATATACATGCACCGTCGTTAAGGTTGATGACACGGCACGTTACGTGACGTCAGTAAACACCACTGTAGTATCATCACAATATGGCGGACGTTGGCAATCGAAGTGACTGCAGTATTAAAAATTCACGCTCAGAAATGGATGGTATGCAAGAACAAGAATCATACATTGGTGTGAGGGTGGATAGAAAAATCCGTCCCTCGGGATCACTGTCCGGCATCACTCGGCAAGCCTCGTGATGCCGGACAGTGACCCTCGTGACGGATTTTTCAATCCAACCCTCACACCCATGTAAGATAATAAGAATCTTTTCATGGGTGTGAGGGGTGGATAGAAATATCCGTCCCAAGGCCTAGGGTCACGGTCCGGCATCACGATGCTTGCCGAGTGATGCCGGATAGTGATCCCGAGGGACGGATTTTTTTATCCACCCCTCATACCCATATAGGATTCTTTTTCTTGCATACTTTCCATTTCTTACCGACGTTCGCCATATTGTTAGGACACTCCAGGAATGTATAGTGACGTCACGTAACGTTCCAACCTTAACGATGATGCATACGAGGTCATATTCAACCAGTGCATTTATCAAACACGCGTTTGTATTCGATTTTGGGTCGGAACACCAGGGTCAGAACATAACTTTCTATCCCAGGGTAAAATCACGGATTTCCTTGTCTTGTGTGCAAGACCCTTGTTTTCATGGTTCCAAACGCGTTCAAGCCTTTGACGTTTGAGTGTATCAATATATGCAGCACAATTATATAGAAAACACAATTTTAATATCTCCCGCCCCCGCCCATCGGGGCTTGAAGAAATAGATGGGCTGTATGGTGCTTCCACGCAGAGCTGAAACCGTCCGCACACTAGTACTGTTCATTACGGAAACACGCCTTTTCAAATACATTGTAACCTGTTTCACCGAAAAATGAAAATTTTACAATTGTGATATTTTTCCTATTTCTGCTCAAAATATAGATTGTCTGTACTCGTTAGAACCGCCTCATGAGGCGGTTCTAACAAGTACCCACAATCTATATTTTAGAGCAGAAATAAAAAAAATTTGGTTTACCCCGTTAAACCCTAGTTTTACTATGTAAAAATGGGGTTAAAGGTGTAAAAATTGAATAGCCTTGTTTTCGTGATGTAAACCGCTTAGAGGATCTAAGCCTGCCCAGGCAAAGCGGTGCGAGAGTCGGACCGTCCATGCTTACAAACCCTATTGGTTTCATTGGACGGCAGGGCTTGAGATGTCATTTCATCTCAATGTCGGGTAAAAGTCCCACAAAATTGGAAGCAACGTCTCCAAAATGACCTTTATAGTGTTGACGGGGACATTTAACCTCAAATCAAACAAACAAACGGCCATGAGAGAATTATCAAAACAACACTTGTTGTCAGTGTCTGTTTGTTTTGTTTGAATTGGGGTTTTACGTCCCCGTCAGCACTATTTAGATCATTTTGGAGACTTTGCTTCCGATTTTATGGGACTTTTACCAAACATTGAGATGAGATGGCATCTCAAGCCCTACCGCCCAAACAAACCAATATTGTTTATATGCAGGGACGGTCCGGCACGCACCACTTTGCCTGGGCAGACTGAGACCTTTTAAGCGGTTTACCAGTACTCATGTGCGGTCGGTTTCAGCTCTGCCTGGAAGCACCATGCAGCCCAATCTATTTGCCCAATCCTCTGTGGGCCAGGGCCCTTGTTGTCAATCACGGTAAAACTTAGACAACATAACCCCTGAACTAGTCCAATGCAACAGTGCACAGCAGATGCTTGCGCAAACAATGAAACGTGGGTCTGTTAAGAAATTCTATCCCATGGAAGAAAAATTAATTGTGCACTGGGTTAATCGCTCACGTATCAGCCAGCCCAGGATAAACTGTCCGGCCGGACATGACCTATATGTTGTTGACTGGGCCGTTGAAATTTGACTTTATCATACTTGTTGCTGAGAAAGGGCTTCGATACCTGCACCAGCGCATGTTTTCTCCACTTAACATTCATCTCTCTCTCTCTCTCTCTCTCTCTCTCTCTCTCTCTCTCTCTCTCTCTCTCTCTCTCTCTCTCTCTCTCTCTCTCTCTCTCTCTCTCTCTCTCTCTCTCTCTTGTATGATAAAGAAAGTACACGTCAACATTGAAGAATCCGTTTCATAAGTTTCGGGTTTGTTTGTTTGTTTAATTTGGAGATAAATGTCCCGCCAACACTATTTAGGTAATTTTGTAGACGATGCTTCCAATTTTGTGGGACTTTTACCCGGCATTGAGATGAAATGACATCTCAAGCCCTGCCGCCCAATGAAACCATAGGGTTTATATGCATGGACTCGCATCACTTTGCCTGGGCAGGCTCAGACCTTCTAGGCGGTTTACCAGTACTCATTGACGGTCAGTTTCAGCTCTGCGTGGGAGCAAAGCATCGTGCAGCTCAATATATTTCTCTAAGCCCCGATGGGCGGGGGTGGGGGGTGCAATCTTCGGGATGAAAGGCCAATATATACTCTGGACTTTTTCTTCCCAACGAAAAAAGACAAGTCATTACGAAATCACGCCTATACAAAAAAAATTGTAAATTTAAAAAAAAAAAATCGAAAATTTTAAGATGAAAAATTGTGATATTTTTTCTTATTTTTGGCTCAAAATATAGATTATATTTTGAGCAGAAATAAGAAAAATAAGGTTTACCCCTGTTAACTCCAGTTTTACTATATAAAAGTGGGGTCCGAGGGGGTCAAAATTATATAGGCTTGTTTTCGTGATGGTAAAGTGGAAATTCCAATTTTTGAATTTTTTTCTTTTGATGACTGACTGTATACTAAATCTACATGTAATATCTTAAGGACATCAAATATGCGGGTTCGAATATATGAGCCGAGTCATGTGTAAATGACATTAACAACTTGCGCCCAGTGAAGACTCAGATCAGACTGCGCATGCGCAGTCTGATCTGAGTCCTCGCTGGGCGCTTAATGTAAATTCGGGCAGAACAGCCATCAAGCGGACAGTAAATGGTTGAGTTTTCACTGAGCGCAACTTTTTTGCTGGACATGGGTATGCATTATGTCATTTACAGTCGAACTTCAGTGGCTCGTACACCTTTGGGACCTCGAAAATCTGTTCGAGACAGGGGTAGTTCGAGCCACTGAGGTTAGATACTTTTAGACATCTTTTCGGTGTTTTATAATGAAAATGTATGCTGTGTGTACTCATTAGAATCGCCTCATCGAGGCGGTTCTAATGAGTACACACAGCATACATTTGCAAGATAAAGACTAAAATTTCTTTAATTTTCCCCTACTACTTCTTATGTAGAGGATTTCGCTAGGGGCTCAAGAATGAGTTCGACACATCCATGGTAAACGAGCCATCGGTGTTCAAGCCATCGAAGTTCTACTCTATTTCAGACGACGAACATGAAACTTTTGAAATGCAGTCGGGTGAAAAAGACAAAATTGAGGACACGGCAAAGAAAGACGAAGGTATTAAGATTTTTCATAAGAAAACGCATGCGCGTGCGTGCGTGCATGTGCGTGACTGCGATCAGTTGTTGAAAATATATCCCACATGGCATTGACGTCAAATAAACGTCGCATCAATGCCTGTGTTTTTACATTTTCTGGACTTTATTTTTGCCTGACAGTGACCCCTTGGACGTATTTTTCCATCCACCCCTCACACCCATATAAGATTCTTTTTTCTTGCACACCAGACAAGGAAATCCGTGATTTTACCCTGGGATAGAAATTTATGTTCTGACCCTAGTGTTCCGACCCCAAATCGAATATAATCGCGTATTTGATAAATGCACTGGTTGATTACAACCTCATGCGCGGCGTCGTCATGCGTGACGTCACTAAACATTCCTGTTGTGTCATCACAAAATGGCGGACGTCGGTAACCGAAGTGACAGCAGCATTAAAAATTCGCAATAGAAATGGAAGGTATGCAAGAAAAAGAATCCAATATGGGTGTGAGGGGTGGATAGAAAAATCCGTCCCTCGGGATCACTGTCCGGCATCACTCGGCAAGCCTTGTGATGCCGGACAGTGACCCTCGGGACGGATTTTTCAATCCACCCCTCACACCCATATAAGATTCTTATAATCCTTGCACACCGGACATTGAAATCCGTGATTTTACCCTGGGATAGAAATTTATGTTCTGACCGTGGTGTTCCGACCCCAAATCGAATATAATCGCGTGTTTGATAAATGCACTGGTTGATTAAGACCTTGTGTGCGCCGTCGTTAAGGTTGACGTCATGCACGATCCGTGACGTCACTTTACATTCCTGCAGTGTCAACACAATATGGCGGACGTTGGTAACCGAAGTGACTGCAGCATTGAAATTCCGCGCTAAGAAATGGAAGGTTTGCAAGAAAAAGAATCCAATATGGGTGTGAGGGGTGGATAGAAAATCCGTCCCTTGGGATAACTGTCCGGCATCACTCGGCAAGCCTCGTGATGCCTGACAGTGACCCGCGGGATGGATTTTTCCATCCACCCCTCACACCCATATAAGATTCTTATATTATCGCTGAAGAAGTTAGAAAGAAAACATTGAGTTGTCACGGACGGCGTCATGACGTTATGTGCAAGTAACCAAGTGTTCTTACACGTGTACTTTATGAGCCGGCGCACGACAAAACCAACAATAAGACATGTGCGCCCATCGAAGACTCAGATCAACCTGCGCATCCGTATAGTCCAACAAGAGACTTCTCTTGTTGCATGAAGGAGCATTGGGCCCTTAGCGATCCTTAGAGCGCACAACGAAGACTCTGATCAGACTGCGCGGATGCGCAGTCTGTTCTGAGTCTTCGTTGGGCGCACATGTCTTATTGTTGGTTTTGTCATGCGCTGGCTCAAATAAAAGCGACGTAATTAACTTGTGTGTGTTACAATTTAGTTTAACGCCCCCACCAACAACTACGGTCATATGGAAACGCGGCCAGGATTTGAAGACACCTGAACGTCTGGAGAAGCCCGGAATTGAACCAACGACTCTATGTGAGGTGGGGTATGCATATGTATTTAACCTGTTAACGGGAAGTTTGCCGTCTATCCACAGGTGATGGTGCTATAGGTCATACATATTGCGAGAAACTGTACAATATCAACCCTACTGAAGAACATCCAGATAGGAAGAACAAGATAGCGACAAACCATGACAGACGGCCAGACCCATCTTCCCAGACTAAACCCTTAAAAATCGTACAAGATTAGGCGGTTTTGAAATCGACAGTTTTTGAAAGGAAGAGAAAACATGTATAGAAGATTTACGTAGTTACCTAGGAAACGCGACAATCAAAGACAACATCACGAAAACACGCCTATTGTGACCTCCTTGAACCCCACTTTTTAATATACATGTAGTAAAACTGGGGTTCACTGGGGTAAACCTTATTTTTCTTATTTCTGCTTCAAAATAAAGATTGTGGGTACTCGTTAGAACCAATCTGATTAAAATCCGATCTCGCTGCGGCTAGATCTGACATCGACCCGTAGGAGGTCACCTTCAGTGACCTTTGACTTTAACCAATCGGTGATCAGCTTCCAAAATTCTGGAAGTAAATTCGGATCTATTCGGTCGTTTTCCATATATCGGTCTAAGCAACGGTTTATAAGCGGTTTTGTCTGTCACTCAGATTTTTCTTGGCCACAAATTAAAAACAACAACTGAATAATAATAATAAATTACGATTAACATCTGAGAGACGCCAGCTTATTGCAAAAGCATCTGGAATCGAAGTTAAAATTCGGCCGATGGTCTATCGCTAATAGTTGATAACTCGGCACATTCCGAAGCTATTTCAACGTTGAAGAATGACTTGAAATAGCTTCGGAATTTTAGGTTTAAGGTTGAGGAATGACTTAAAATGTCATTGAAGAGATTAGGCGAATCGATTTGAGCTCCAGATGGTTTATTTCCTATCCAAAACCTGACAACATTGTCAGAGAAGCACCTGCTGTCAGACTCCACCCCTGTGGAAGACCACTATTACAACAACAACAACAATCTTTCTTTCCTTTCTGCGATCGGTCACATTTGACCATTACTCGCAGGTGTACATTACTTACACTCCAGGTTGCAGGGTTGAAAGCCTACACAGTAATCGTGTAATTACGGTAGGGGTCTTAAACCTGTACATGACATACGGTAGGGGTCTTTAACCTGTACATGACATGACTCTTCCTGCACAGGGGGCCTCCAGTTAACGTCCCGATCCGAAGGACGGTGCACTTTTTGGCATTCATCCCTGCAAATGGAGCATGTTTGGACACCAAAATAATTACCGCCTCCGGGGATCGAACCAGGGCCCTGTAGCATCAGAGGCAACACCTAAACAAGTAGGCTTGCCAACAGGTCTTTACAATGACAGCAAACCAAAGGAAGCTTTAGATTAATTATGGCACTGATTTCTGCTCAAAATAGAGACTACGGGTACTCGATAGAACCGCCTCATTGAGGCGGAGACTGTGGGTAACCGTTAGAACCTCCTCATTGAGGCGGTTTTAGTGAGTACCCACAATCTTTAATTTAGAGCAGCAATAAGAAAACAAAGGTTACCCCTGTAACCCAGCTTTACTATATAAAATTGGGGTTCCAGGGGTAAAAACTAAAAAAATATATAGGCATGTTTTCATGATGCAATTATCAAGAATGGCATATTGTAAGCTATCTTCATATACTGCAGCAACCTTTTGGGAGTATTATGTGCAGTTTAAGCAACTTGGACTTGGCCGTTGAACACACAAGGTTAAAATAATGATGTCTGGATAAATAGGTCAAATTTATATAGGTTTTTGTGATGGTTGCAAATTAACGATGGAAATTTTGCCCATTTAATAATGCCATTAAGACATGCAGTAAAATTTCAAAATAGAGCCCTAATGAAGTTTCATGTTGGATTACTGAAATAGTAGATTTTATCAAACATGACTGTCACTAACACCACCTTAGCCCCTGACCATTTGGGCTTGAAGAAATAGATGGGCTGCAAGATGCTTCCACACAACGCTGAAACCAATCCACACAGGGGTACTGGTAAACCACTTAGAGGATCAAAGCCTGCTCAGTCAGTGTGGTGCAAGTCAGCCCATACATGCTTATAAACCCTATTGGTTTCATTGGGCAGCAGGGCTTTAGATGTCATTTCATCTCAATGTCGGGTAAAATTCCCACAAAATTGGAAGCAACATCTCCAAAATGACCTTTAAAGTGTTGATGGGGACGTTAAACCTCAAATCAAACCACTAACACCACTATATAACTTTCTAAATCAAATTTGGGATTTCAATGCCCCTGTCATTCAGAATTGGTTGTGATTTTACAGTGAAAGCAACATTTCCACTTTGTGTCAAAATTGATATCTTCCCACGAATAGAAGGTAGCAGTGCAGCCTGTTTTCAGGCACCTTTGGCTATAATATAAGCTTATTTATCAAAATAAGAACCAGCTAGTAGCAATCCTATTTGAATGTTAAGGTTATTTGAGTATGATGAGGTATAGCCAAATAGCTAATTTTTCAACTTTGCACCATAACAAGGGTAGGTCAAAAATATTTTCTGCTCTTCTATAATACATGTATATAGCATGTCAACTTTGTTGTGTTATCAGCATTAACAGTATGCAATTGTCCAATGACTGAACTACAAGTGAATGACCAAATACAAAAGGCAAGCAAGAAATCAAAATAATGATGCACAGTTTATAGGGCTAAATTTTGACATTATCAAAAAATCATTGTTTTGGCCTTACTCAAAATTCTGCATGAGCAGATCTGCATGAGCAGAAAATGCTGGTACATACATTTTTCAGACACCTTTGCTTTAAGGTGTTTTCATCAAATAAATAAGAACCTGCTTGTATCAAACCTATTTTGAGTATGAGGTACAGGCAAATAACCATTTTTTCAATTATGCACAATTTCAAGGGTTGGTCAAAATCTTATTCCACGTTTTTGTAATGTAATAGCATGACTTTGCTGTGTTCAACATCAACAGAATCAACATCAATGATTGAACTGCAATTGAAAGACCAAATCTAAAAGGCTAGCGAGAAACAAGAATTATGCTACACCATGTATAGGGCTAAATTCTGACATTTTCATAAAATCATTGCTTTTGGCCTTCACCTCATGGGCAGAATTTGCTTGTACATACATATTTTCAGACAATTTTGACTATGAGGTGATTTAATCAAATGAATAAGAACCTGCTAGTGTCAAACATTTTTAATGTGAAGATTATTTGATTACGAGGTAATGGCAAATAGCCATTTTTTTCAACTTATGCATCATTTCAAGGGTTGGTCAAAAAATTATTCTGCCCTTCTGTAATGTAATAGCATGATTTTGTTGCCTTCAGCATTAACAGAAGGCAGTTGTACACAACTGAACTGCAATTTAAAGACCAAATCTAAAAGGGTAGCAAGAAATCAGAATTATGCTACACCATGCATATGGCTATTAAAATTATGACATTTTCATAAAACCATTGTTTTTACCTTACTCAAAATTGTCAAATCGTCCATGGGCAGAAAATGCTAGTTCATCTGTTTTTTTAGGCACCTTTGGCGATAAGCTGATTAATCAAATAAATAAGAACCTGCTAGTAGAAAAACTTTTTGAGTGTGAAGATTATTCGAGTATGCAGTATAGGAAAATAACTATTTTTTTCAACTTATGCACCATTTCAAGGGTTGGTCAAAAATTTATTCAACCCTTTTGTAATGTAATAGCATGACTTTGTTGTGTTCACAATTAATAGAAGGCAGTTGTCCAATGATTGAACTGCAATTGAAAGACCAAATCTAAAAGGCTAGCCAGAAACAAGAATTATGCTACACCATGTATATATTCTGACATTTCCATAAAATCATTGCTTTGGCCTTACTGAAATTTCTGTCAAATCACCTCATGGGCAGAATTTACTTGTACATACATATTTTTAGACATCTTTGGCTATGATGTGATCAATCAAATGAATAAGAACCTGCTAGTATCAATCATTTTTTTATGTGAAGATTATTTGAGTAACCATTTTTCCAACTTATGCACCATTTCAAGGGTTGATCAAAAAATTATTCTGCCCTTCTGTAATGTAAAAGCATGGCTTTGTTGTCTTCAGCATTAACAGAAGGCAGTTGTTCCATAATTGAACTGCAATTGAAAGTCCAAATCTAAAAGTGTAGCAAGAAACCAGCATTAAGCTACACCATGTATATGGCTAAATTCTTACATTTTCATAAAACCATTGCTTTGGCTTACTTAAAATTCTGAGAAACTGTCCCATGGGCAGAAATGCTAGTTCACCCAGTTTCTTTAGGCACCTTTGGCAATAAGCTGATTTATCAAATAAAAAAGAACCTGCCGGAAGCAAACCATTTTGAATGCCAAGGTTATTTGAATATGTGGTAAAGGCATGATGTTAAGGGGTTGTCAATATTTGTTGTGTCACTCTATAATATAGAAGAATGTTTTTGATGCCTTCAACATCAGCAGTTGGCAACTGTCCATTATGATTGTAATAAAATAATAAAATTAATTGGTAAGACTAGATTTTAAGGGCTAAGCAAGAAATCAAAACTATGCTACAGCATAGGGTGAATATTAGATATTTTCATAAAATCTGTGTTGTTTGCCTTCACTCAAAATTCTGATAGATCTTGCCATGAAATGAAAATACTGTTTCTTTGACTTTTAAGGTCTCCTTCATTATCGGCTTCATAAACAGACTGATGAATCAAGCAATTAAAAACCTGCTAGTATAAATCCTTCTAGGATGCCTTTAGGCTTTTCGAATTATTATGCAGTATATAGGCAAATATTGCCATTTTCCAATTTCACACCACAATTTGGGGTGGTCAGTTTTTTTTCTCCCCTTTTATGATATAGACGTTTCATATTGGTGCATTCAGGATTAACAGTACTTAATATTCCAGTGATGGAATTAAAATGGAAAGACTAAATCTAAAGGACTGCTGAATAATTAGCATTATCCTACACTATGTATAAGGCTAAATTCTGATAGCACAATGTTTGAAGCATATATACAATTATCCCAATTACAGAAAATTGTCATTCTTGTAGACACTGTGGATAGCATTATCTCACATAAGGGTTTGTAATATGGAAAAAAAAAACTTGCCATCAAATCAAATAAGCAAGATCAGATCAACAACTGGCCTCCATGGATTGCAATAATGAAAACAGATTTGCTATTGATAGAATAATAACTCCCAAGTATTATTACTCTTGCAAAACTGGAAAAAATACTCTACCTGTCCTTGGGGATAATCCACCATTATGAAATTGTAAATGAATACATACAAAATATCATACAATGCCTTTTTCCAATAAAATGCAGCAATGCAATACTGAATGATTTTCTACAACTTACATTAGCCGAATATATACCTTCCATTGTCCTCTGCCCATGATGGGGAGGTGGAAGACTGAGCAAGATATTTTACTACATGTACTTGTATGTATTTTAAATTAAGTCACTTATGATTTATGTATTTTGAGCAGTCACTACTGTGAACAAAAGAAACTTGACTGCCTTAACCCATTTAGTACTAGGTACCCCAAAACGGGTAATTGGCAAACAGTGCAGGCCCTGAGCAGATGCCGGGGCCTACACTGTTTGCAAAACGTTCAGCCAGTTTCCAAATAGATTTTTAAGAAAGCACAACCTGACTCCCCTAAATTTTGAAATGGCCTCCTGCTTTATATTAAGAGGAAGATTCCATTTGGTACAAAATTGGGTTAAGGCTGATCAAATTTACAAATTAAAAATCCCACTAGAAACCAATAATGAATGTCATCATTTAACAAGGAGACAACTTTCATGACCTTTTGTTTATCTTTTTACTTTTTTTTTTTTCCAAATGAGGACCTCTGAAGAGGGTTCTACTCTATTTTTTGTTTGCATATGCCATTCTGCTATACAGCCTGGGCTTCTCCAGACTTTTGGTTGAGTCTTTAAACCGAGGCATTAGGAAAAACAATAAAATGACTCAAGGAAATTTAAATGGATTCAGTTCTGGTGTCATTGAATTTTTCAATATTGTTGACAGGAGTGACCGGACTTTAATTATTCTCAAAATGACCTGCTGTGATGACGTCATGTAACTCTTTATTTAAAAAATAATGCGAGGGAACATACAGTCACCGAAACAGGTCAGTCACCATTTCTGGGCTTCTGATACTGTAATCGGTCAAATGTGACCATTGCTCCCATGTGTATCTATCTATTTATACTGCAGCAACTAACCTTTAACTATTGTACATTGTATACACTCCAGGTTTGCAGGATGAAAGCCTACACAGTAATCATGTAAGATAGGGCTCTTTAACCTGTACAAGAGATGGTTCTCCCTGCTCAGGTGATGGGGGGGGGGGGGGGGGGGGGCCTACACTAGTAACGTCCCGATCCGTTGAACGCCTTACGGTACATTTTGTGGCAATCATCTGGGTCTAATTCTCCGTTCAAAGCAATATATAGTTGATAAGATAATGATTTTCTGTAACTGTTGAAAGAATGGCAAGACAATCTAAGTTGTTGTATGTATGTTCTAAATCTTTTTCTGGTGGATTTTCGATATTCTTCGATATAAAGCTCCACCGCCATTTTGTCCTGCTCACCGAGAATGTTTCGTAAAAGGTGCACCGATTGGTTCGTTTAAAATAGAATAAAACGGAAATTCCGAGGTCATGGAAGGTGACCTTTCATGGGTCGTTGTCAGATCTAGGCGTACAAAGTTCAGCTTAGATCGGGTTTCAATCAGATTGCGTTAGAACCGCCTCAATGAGGCGGTTCTAACGAGTACACACAATCTACATTTCAAGCAGAAATAAGAAAACTATCTTAATTTTTTATCTTAAAATCTTCGATTTTTGGCGGTAAAATTTATAATGTATTTGTACAGGCTTATTTTTGTAATGAGCATTCAAAGCCACCGAGAAGTAGCAAGTGAAATAATGACACAAACAAATACGCACCCATAAAACACAACATGACAGTGCCAGTTTTCCAATGACCACTCTTTAGACTCTTAGCAGCTAAACTACTCAATTTTCACTCAGTTTACGAGCAAACCACATCACTTGCTATCAGTTCTTTCTCAGTATTATGGCCAATTGAAAGAACCGCATGGAGGTTTCCTAGCTCAACATTAAGTCCAAACAACAAAACACACATGACACAGCGCATGGGAAAATGGTACTTATAGCATAGACGAACCTGCACATATGCGTTTTTTTTTTGTTTTTTTTTTTTTTTTGTTATGTGTGAGGCTCCGAGTGTTATTTTTTCTCCTAGGAATTGTCTGATTAAAGATCGGCTCGAAATAATTGAAAACACCTTGGATGGGTATTGGAATCCGAATGAAAAAAGAAAAATACCAAACAAGTAGCAAATGCAAAACTTTTAAAGTTTTTTTGTTGTTGTTGTTTGTGTTGAGTTTTTACGTCCCGTCAGCACTATTTAGGTAAATTTGGAAACATTGCTTCCAGTTTTGTGGGACTTTAATTGACAAAAAAATGCCATCTCAAGCCCTACTACCAAAAGATACCTCAAGGCTTTGTAATTGCCTGGGCAGGCTTAGACCTTCTAAGCGGTTTACCAGTACCCACGTTCGGTCGGTTTCAGCTCTGCGCTTAAGAAGCACCATTTCTCGAAGCCCCTATGGGCGGGGAGTAGTTTTAAAATGACTAGCCCATACGTGCTTAGCGTCCCACATAATACATTCCATTGTACATTATCCACCATCATGTCTTTCAAAGAGCATACATTAAGATCTCTTTCTTGTTGATTGTAAAGCATTTTATATAGTCATATCGAAATATATTTTAATCGATTTTCTCTATTATCTGTTTCACTCTTTTTTCATTCCACTTTTTGTGACCGTAAACATAGGTTGTGGGTGCTCGTTAGAACCGCCTCATTGAGGCGGTTCTAACGAGTATCAACGACCTATGTTCTTATTTCTACTGTAAACATAGGTTGTGGGTGCTCGTTAGAACCGCCTCATTGAGGCGGTTCTAACGAGAAACCACGACCTTTGTTTTGGAGCAGAAATAGAAAATAATGTATACCCTGGTAAACCCCATTCCATTTCACGGACTTGTTCACGTGATGGATGCCGCCAACTTGAATGCTTCAAGCAGGCACCCAATGTTGAATCGGCAAGAAACTAGAGCCAGTGTTTATGAAACACAATGCCCCCAACTGCTTGACCCTAACACTGCTTGTCCCTAACAGTAATTGAGATATCTTGTTTTTATGTGGCTGTAATGCTGAAATTACACAAGAAAAGCTGTAGTTAATCATCTACTCATCATCCCTGACCAGTCTGTGAAGTTTCGGGGAAAAACCTAAAATAGTTTTTTAGATATCTTGCTTACAAACTTAAAACGCGAAAAATTTCAAAGGGCCATAACTCAAGAAAAAAATTTCGGATTTTTTTCAAAAGTTAATCAGTTCATCTACTCATCATCCCCAACCAGCCTGTAAAGTTTCAGGGCAATAGCTCAAACAATTTTTGAGATATCTTGCTTACAAGCTGAAAACACGAAAAAAATCAAAGGGCCATAACTCAAGAAAAAAAAATTGGATTTTTTTCAAAAGTTAATCAGTTCATCTACTCATCATACCCAACCAGTCTGTGAAGTTTTGGGGAAAAACCTCATATAGTTTTTGAGATATCTTGCTTACAAACTTAAAACGCGAAAAATTTCAAAGGGCCATAACTCAAGAAAAAAATATAGGATTTTTTTTCAACAGTTAATCAGTTCATCTACTCATCATCCCCAACCAGCATGTAAAGTTTCAGGGCAATAGCTCAAACAGTTTTTGAGATATCTTGCTTACAAGATTTCATAGTATTTTTTGCAAAGGGGCATAACTCAAAAAAGGGGCATAATCCTGACGAGAAAAAAAACACGGGTCAATTATTTTTTCATGAGGAATCCATATATGAAATTTCAAAAACCTAGCACCCATGGTTCTAAAGTTATGCTATGCAGTAAAAAGTGGGACGGACGTAAGGACGGAAGGACGGAAGGACGGAAGGACGGACGGACGAACAGGGCAAAACCAATATGCCCCCACAACTTCTTCGAAGTTGGGGGCATAATAACGTTGTTTACGGAAGTAAATCAGATAAAAACGGCGTTTTGTCTGTCAAGATTTTGGAAGTGATAAAGTGTGAATTAACATACCGCATTTATCCAAAATGTTCAGACACGTCAACGCCTTACCATACTTGTTCTAAAATTTGAACACTCGATTTAGCGTCCTAATACAGCTAGAAGAGTGGCAAACCGTGTAGACTCTGGTGAGATGCCGCGTTCTGCTGATCTGGGTTAACACTGTTTGCTCAGGCATATCTGTACTAATGCATAGGAAAATGCGGCGTCTTCTCATAGGAACAAGCCTTTGGGGCCACGTGGTTAAGACCGCTGTGGTTCGAGCCTCGCTTGGGTCACATGTAAGACGACAAGTTCTGCAACCGAAGGTCAGGTGGTTTTTCTCACCTCTGATTAAAGATCGGCTCGAAATAAGTGAAATAAAAGGTCGCAGGCCAAGTGTCCCTCGACATTTGAAATGTCAGTATGTGGTGAATATGTCTATAACATATATGTGCTTAACAATGTTTTGAGATTTTACAACCTTTCAACAATCTATTTCTTTTAATTTTCTTAAATGGTGTTAGCAACAGTTTCGAAAAACAAATGATCTCCAAAACTGTAAATGGTGATTATTTAAGGTGAATGAGTGAATGAGGAGTTGCATTTGTTTGTTTGTTTGATTTGAGGTTTAGCGTCCCCGTCAACACTGTAAAGGTCATTTTGGAGACGTTGTTTCCAATTTTGTGGGACTTTTATCCGGGATTGAGATGAAATGACATCTCAAGCCCTGCCACCCAATAAAACCAATATGGTTTATAAGCATGGACGGGCCGACACTCGTACCGCTTTGCCTGGACAGGCTTAGATCCTCTAAGCGGTTTACCAGTACTCGTGTGCGGGTCGGTTTCAGCTCTGCGTGTATGCATCATGCAGCCCATCTATATATTCAAGCCCCACTGAGGAGTTGCACAGATAACAATCTTGACTAAAACTAACATAACGAAAGCACGCCTATTCAAATATATTGGAAATTTTACCACAAAAAGATGAAAATTTTCAGATGAAAAATTGTGATATTTTTCTTATTTCTGCTCTAAAGTATAGATTGTGGGTACTCGTTAGAACCGCCTCGATCTCATCGAGGCGGTTCTAACGAGTACCCACAATCTATACTTTATAGCAGAAATAAGAAAAAAAAATTACTCCTGTAAACCCCTGTAAAGAGGGGTTCAAGGGGGTCAAAATGATATATTCAAATATATTGGAAATTTTACCACAAAAAGATGAAAATTTTCAGATGAAATATTGTGGTATTTTTCTTACTTCTGCTCAAAATATAGATTGTGGGTACTCGTTAGAACCGCCGCGATGAGGCGGTTCTAACGAGTACCCATACTCTTCGAAGCGGTCCTAACGAGTACCAACAATCTATACTTTAGAACAGATATAAGAAAAAATAAGTTTTACCCCTGTAAACCCCAGTAAAGAAGGGTTCAAGGGGGTCAAAATGATATAGACGTGTTTTCGTGATGCAAAGTAAAAAGTAGGTACAATATGAGCCCTGCCAAGCGAATTTGTTTCTTCGAGCATTCCGTCATGACAAATTTTAACTGCGCAAGCCCAGCCATTCAGAGGGGCCATGGGAAATGGCTTTGTCTGAAGGTTCCTCTTGATTCACTGCTTGTATGAGCGAGCAGCGAAGGTTCTGGCGAGACTGCGCGGATGCGCAGGCTCGCCTGAACCTTCGCTGCTCGCATAGGCGATAAGTACCAAATCGCTTGACGGGGCCCATATGATCCTCTTCAGGTCATGGGAATTTCATTCACATTCATTGAAAACTGCAAGAAGTGAATATCTTCATATAGAAAAAATCAGTAACAAAATCAGTTAAGCATGACCTGGATTAAATATGATCATCTTCAGGTCATGGAGACAATAGCTGAAAAGTTTCATCAAAATCCTTTGAAAACTGTAGGAGCAGCCGCGGGGACAAGATTATGTCTACGGATGGACAGACGGACTGATGGACTAACAAACGGATGGACGGTGACCTAAATATGATCACCTTCAGTTCATGAAACAATACCAGGAAAGTTTCATCAAAATCCATTGAGAAACGTAGGAGGAGTTACGGAGACAATAATTTCTGTAAATGTGACAAAGGGACGTAAGTCTGGAAAAAAAAAGTCAAGCGTGACCTCGGTATGAGGTCATGGAAACAATGACTGGAAGGTTTTAATAAAATCCACTGAAAACTGCAAGAGGAGTTGCAGAGACAAGACTTGCTATTGATAAAATGGCTAAAACTGACAAAGGGTCATAACTCGGGCATAAATCAGTCGAGCATGACCTCAATAACATATGACCCTCCACCAGGCATGGGTACAATAAAAGGAACGTTTCATCAAAATCCCTTGAGAAATGTAGGAGGAGTTGCGATGATAAGAACTTCTACTGATAAAATGGCAAAAACTGACAATGGGCCATAACTCTGGCGAAAATCAATCAAGCATGCCATCGATAAAATATGATCATAAAAATACCTGGAAAGTTTCATGAAAATCCTTTGGGAATTGTATGTGTTACGGAGATAGGAAGTTGTAATGATAAAAAGGCAAAACAACTGACTAAGGGCCATAACTCTAGTAAAAATCGGACGGACGGACGGACGAATCCATTACTATAGTCCCCTTCGACTAACGTCTGGGAACAATAATCTTCAGCAGACACACATCCGTGTGACATAGTGCATTCTTTCATATCTCCAGAACTGTGACTTTTCTGATGCACATTTGTGATATTTTTTCTTATTTATACTCCAAACATAGATTGTGGGTGCTCGTTAGAACCGCCTCATTGAGGCGGTTCTAACGAGTACCCACAACCTACGTCTAAGAGCAGAAATAAGAAACTTGTAAATTCGAGTTTTCTCTGTATAAAGTGGAGTTCAAAAAGGTGTTTATTTTTGTTTGATTTTGTTTGCTTTGAGGTTTAACGTCCCCGTCAACACAATTTAGGTCATTTTGAAGACGTTGCTTCCAATTTTGTGGGACTTTTACCCGACACTGAGATAAAATGACATCTCAATCCCTGCCGCCCATGAAACCAATAGGGTTTATAAGCATGGGCGGGCCGACTCGCAGCAATTTTCCTGGGTAGGCTTAGACCTCCTAAGCGGATTACCAGTACTCATGTGCGGTCGGTATCAGCTCTGCGTGGAAGCATCGTGCAGCCCAATCTATTTCTCCAAGCCCCGATGAGCGGGGGCGGAAAAGGTGTTCATTACACGGACTTTTTAACACGATGGTTATTCCTCACTGCTATACCTAACATGTCAACACTCATGCATTTCGATAACACATCCGTGCGTAATAGTGCATTCTTTCATATCTCCAAAATGGTGAATTTTCTCATGAAAATTTTTGATATTTTTCTTATTTTACTCCAAACATAGGTTGTGGGTGCTCGTTAGAACCGCCTCATTGAGGCGGTTCTAACGAGTACCCACAACCTATGTCTTGGAGCAGAAATAAGAAAAATAATGTACACGCCTATAAACCCCAGTTTTCTCTGTATAAAGTGGGGTTTAAGGGGGTCTTCATTTCACGGACTTGTTCCCGTGCTGCTTGTCTGTTTAGTTGTGTCTTGCCTGGTCGCAAAGCCCGAAGACATGCATTACGCAAACACGCCTATACAAATACATTGCTACCTTTATCGCCGAAAAAAAATGAAAATTTTATGATGAAAAATTGTGATATTTTTCTTATTTCTGCTCTAAAATATAGATTGTGGGTACTCGTTAGAACCGCCTCGATGAGGCGGTTCTAACGAGTACCCACAATCTATATTTTAGAGCAGAAATAATAAAAATAAGGTATTCCCCCGGAAACCCCAGTTTTACTGTATGAAAATGGGGTTCAAGGGGGTCAAAATTATATAGTCGTGTTTTCGTGACGGTAGTCATATAATTTTATCTTTGTCCTTTTTTGTAAACCATTGACAGGTCTACTTTTGTTTTGTTTGTTTGTTTGTTTGATTTGAGGTTTAACGTCCCCGTCAACACTGTAAAGGTCATTTTGGAGACGTGGCTTCCAATTTTGTGGGACTTTTTACCCGACCTTGAGATGAAATGACATCTCAAGCCCTGCCACCCAATGAAACCAAAAGGGTTTATCATCACAGACCATAGATCCTCCAAGCTGTTTACTAGTACTCGCTCTGCGTGACAGCATCATGCAGCCCATCTAGTTCTTCAAGCCCCGATGGGCGGGGGCCGTGACATGTCTTCTACATTAGTGCAAAATGCTAGTGCTTTGCTTGTGTTTGTGTTTAACGACACGTCAACCCTTGTGGGTCATTTTGTGTCGTCTCCCAGAGAAAGGGAGAAAACAGAACTGATGAGATAGTAGAGGGTATACCTGAGAAAAAGGGACAGGGGAGAAAGGGGACAATGGATGAAAGTGCACATGAAGGAAAATTAAGATCTGCCTTCCTGCTACAAGGATCCAACTGTAAGCCAATATCAGTTGGCCGCTTAAAATGAAAATGTATGACAATTTCCTCTTTATGCTCCTGCCATAGATCTTGGGTGCTCCGTATTAACCCCAGCGAACACGTGGCGTCTAAGTAACGCCGCATCAACGTCGGTGCAACGTCATGACGTTGCATCGACGTTGATACGACGTAACATACACAATGTGTACCCACTGTCACGCCTCAAAACAACTTTAACGAGTAACCCAAATCTTGTGTGTACCAAATTTCAACCTTGTAACCCTGTCGGTTGTAGATATAATGCCGGACGGAATGATGGACGGAATAACGGGCGGAAGGACGGAAGGTAAGAATGACGGAAGGACAAACTAGTAAGAAAATTTCACTCAGGAAACGCCACAATTAAAGTACGCAGCCATTTCAAGGTCCGCGACATCGAGACACACAAAACAATCAGACGAAACATGAAACGACGACACAGCAGCCCATAAATGCAAAAGAATGAACAACTTTGGACGGTCAGTAGTAAAACGACTAGGGGACTTATGAAATTTCAACCCAGTTCCAGTGCAGTATCAAACATAATAAACAGTGATTACAAAAAAAATACACGATATAGAGTATTAATCGCATCAATCAGGGTTGAGGACTCTACAACAATCCGACGTCAGAGCAGAAGAAAACCGCCAGTCAGATCACGGAAGGTCGAATCCGGACAAGTTAGTAAGTAAAGACCGGATTCTGGTTAACACGATACATCAGGCCATTAACCATGCGGGCATGCGTCTACCAAGTAAGGGATATTACTCCAAGAGTTATGGGCCTTGACCCTGATTCCGGTGTACACAATCATCGAGTCACTAACCATGTATGTACCAAAAATCCCTCACAGTTGTTGAGAAAATTGTGACGAAATTTTATCTGATGAGACCGGACAGAATGACGAGCAATAAAATATACCAGACACATCATATGAGCCCCGCCAAGCGAATTTGTGTCTTCGAGCATTCCGTCATGACAAATTTTAACTGCGCATGCCCAGCCATTCAGAGGGGCCAGGGATATGGCTTTCTGTCTGAAGGTTCCTCTTGATTCACTGCTTGTATGAGCGAGCAGCGAAGGTTCTGGCGAGACTGCGCGGATGCGCAGGCACGCCTGAACCTTCGCTGCTCGCATAGGAGATAAGTACCAAAATCGCTTGGCGGGGCCCATATAGACTAACGGGAAGTGTCCAAATCGATCTGATTAAATATTTAACGTATATCTGAGGTATAACGTCCCCGTCAACACTGTAAAGGTCATTTTGGAGACGTGGCTTCCAATTTTGTGGGATTTGTACCCGACATTGAGATGAAATGACATCTCAAGCCCTGACGCCCAATGAAACCAATAGGGTTTATAACATGGACGGTCCGACACGCACCCGCTTTGCTTGGGCAGGTTTAGATCCTTTAAGCGGTTTACCAGTACTCGTGTGCGGGTCGGTTTTGGCTCTGCGTGGCAGCATCATGCAGCCCATTTATTTCTTCAAGCCCCGATGGGTGGGGCCGTAAACGTATCTTGTTAAAAATATGATGTTATTAAATTGGCCAAGTTACAGGAACCTGTAACTTGGACAATACGAAATTACTTTAATGACATTTTTATTAACCATGTTAACTGACACAATTAAAAAACATTAATGATTTTTGACCTCAGTCTAATATCACTTGACCTCCGGTTGATATTGCTTGACCTGGTGTTAATATGGATGACCTGGATTAATTAATAAAGGGTTCACACAAAAGCATTAGTCCAATATTTGCGTTCGGCTTAAGAGGAATGGGAACACCTTGCAGATTTACCGCCATTTTTCAAAGGGAGACAACTTCGGGACTTCCTGTTCGCTTTTCTATAAGCCCTGTCCCACCGAAAAAGGGGTCTACTCTTAAAGGAAAGAATTTGCTCATCAGGAGCAAATTCTTCCCTTTAAGCGTTGACCCCTATTGACATGGGAGACGAAAATACTTTTGCAGGAGTTGTCTCCCCTGAAGGTGTTCCCATTCCCCTTAATTGGTCAGAGGTAATCACGCGGACATCAGCAGTATAAGCGTTGTTTTAACTTACTTGCTCCCACCCATCGGGGCTTGGAGAAATAGATTGGGCTGTATGTTGCTTCCACGCAGAGCTGAAACCGACCGCACATGGGTACTGGTGAACCGCTTAGAAGGTCTAAGCCTATCCAAGATACTGGTGCGAGTCCAACCGTCCATGCATATGATCGCTGTTGGTTTCATTGGGCGGCAGGGATTGAGATGTCATTTCATCTTAATGTCGGGTAAAAGTCCCACAAAATTGGAAGCAACGTCTCCAAAATAACCTAAATAGTGCTGACGGGGACTGTAAACCTCAAATCAAACAAACAATATATGGGCCCCGTCAAGCGATTTTGGTACTTATCGCCTATGCGAGCAGCGAAGGTTCAGGCGAGCCTGCGCATCCGCGCAGTCTCCCAGAACCTTCGCTGCTCGCTCATATAAGCAGTGAATCAAGAGAAACCTTCAGACAGAAAGCCATATCCCCGGCCCCTCTGAATGGCTGGGCATGCGCAGTTAAAATTTGTCATGACGGAATGCTCGAAGACACAAATTCGCTTGGCGGGGCTCATATAACTTAGGGTCGATGACCAATAAAACTCGCAGAAAAAGCATATTAAGAACATAAAGCGCATAAGTGGGAAAATAATATATAACTTCTGTGTTAGATTTGAGCGACTCGTCAACCCTTGTGGGTCAATGTGTGTCGTCTCACAGAGAAAAGTTGAAAGAGATTGAAGAGACAGAGAAGAGACAGACGAAATAAGAATAGGTCCCCTTTGTCTCTGGTCGGGCCCATCGGAGTCTAACTGTTGGTTTTCTTTTGCTCCAGCATTTCAGTGGTTTCTTGCTGTCGTGTCCTCGCCGTTGTTTTATGTCTATGGTTGTTTGAAGTTTGTTGCACTAATGAGTTAGGGGGCCTATATGCGGACTGAACACACTATTTATCTAAATCGCGACGGAATTAATGGCGAGGATTGTGACCACGTAAAATCGATTTAAGCCCCAAAGTGGAATTCGTTTCACTGACCGTTCCGAGGCGGTTCTTCGGTCGCGGTTTATTTTTGTTATGGTTTGTCTTTTGAGTGTGTGTGTCGCAGGTAACTGGCCATTTTGTGGGAAAGTAACTGTCCTTTTGGCTTTCCGCTATTGATGTTTCCATTAGGGTCTAGTTGCTTCATGTTTGTGTTTCTTTCCCTTTGGTGTCTCTGATTGGGAGCCGTGGATTAATTGTGTCGATTCCTGATTATTACCTTCACTTCTATTCTAATGTATTATTTTCATTCAAAATCATAGCTTGTGAGTACTAGTTAGAACCGCCTCATTGTCTGCTTGATTTCGGGTTTAACGTCCCCATCAACACTATTTATGTCATTCTGGAGACGTTGGTTCCAATGTTGTGGGACTTTTACCCCGACACTGAGATGAAATATCATCTCAAGCCCTGTCGCCTGATGAAACCAAAAGGGTTTACATGCATGTACGGTCCGACTCGCACCACTTTGCCTGGGCAGGCTTAGACCTTATAAACGGTTAACCAGTACTCGTGTGCGCAGTCGGTTTCAGATCTGCATGAAAGTACCATGCAGCCAAATCGATTTCTCCCAGCCCTGATCAGAATCAGAATTGTTACCGGTCAAATGACATTCGTACACCGGTGGGCGGGGGCGGGGCGAAGACCCCCCCCCCCCCCATTGAGGACGGCCTCATTGAGGAAGCTCTAATGAGCATCCACAATTTATGTTTGCAGCATAAATAAAAAAAAAAGCAATCGCACATTTTCGTCGTCAAAATATCGGTTTTGGAGGCACGAAATAATGCACTTATATATGCCATATGGGTCTGTAACGCCGATCGGGGCTTACAGAAATAGATTGGGCTGCATAGTGCTTCCATGCAGAGCTAAATCTGACCGAACTTGAGTACTGGTAAACGGCTTAGGTTTAAGCATGTCCAAGAATAGAATGACAATTAAAATTAATTAACTCCTGAAAAAGAGTTCATTGTTTTATTCACGTTTCGTGGCATGTCAGTCCATTTAGCACCAACCATGACGCAGCAGACGACATTTTCATATATGTTCAGATAAATGCTTTAAGAAAAAAAAATCAAAATTACCATTTAAGATTTTTACAATAATTGTTTTTATGATTATTCGCTACTCTTCTTCTTCTTCTTCTTCTTCTTCTTCTTCTACTACTACTTCTTCTTCTGTGAATGGTTCGCCCCCGCCCATTGGGGCTTGAAGAAGTATATGGGCTGCACACTAGTACTGGTAAACGGCTTAGAGGATCTAAGCCTGTCCAGGGACCGCGGTGCTAATAAACCCTATTGGTTTCATTGGGCGACAGGGCTTGAGATGTAATTTCATCTCAATGTCGGGTAAAAGTCCCACAAAATTGGAAGCAACGTCTCCAAAATGACCTTTACGGTGTTGACGGGGACGTTAAACCTCAAATCAAACAAACAAAAATCTTCTGTGAATGTACTGCTTAAAACCTGACAACATTTCAAGAGAATCATGTCTAAAACCTTGGTTAATATTTATATTTTAACGGTTACCAGTTTATTAAAATCAGGTTAATATATCTTGCTCGGCAGACGATTCATATACAAATAATGTCAAAATGACCAATAAGGGCCTTTTTTCCTGCATGGTTACTATTTTTCACACTGCATATTTTTTCTTCAGAAAAACGGGATTGACTACTGCACTGCTTTTTGTACACATAATTGCGGTCACAAAGTTAGTGGTTCAAATTTCAGCATAGTTTGCAGAAATACCATAAATAGTTTATTTACCATGGGTCGCGGAATTTTCAAAAATAAAAAAAAAGTCACGGGTGTTCAGTGGAAAATGCCCTTCCTAAGTTTAAGCGTAAAGCTCACGAGAAAAGGGTATTTATCGCTTATGCTGTTCGAAGACTTTGAGGTGGCTTCAAGAAAGAGGTTATGCGCCGAGCCCTAAACATAAATCAGCGGGCGCTAAGAGTCCCATTTGTCATGGGTCGGCCCAGATATGTGATTTATCGATTAAGCTTTTGTTGAGGTTTGACGTCCCCGTCAACACTGTACGGGTCATTTTGGAGACGTTGCTTCCAATTTTGTGGGACTTTTACCCGACATTGAGATGACATGACATCGCATGCCCTGCCGCCCAAATGAAACCAATAGGATTTATACGCATGAACGGTCCAACTCTCGCACCGCTTTGCCTGGGCAGGCTTAGATACTCTAAGCGGTTCACCAGTACTCGTATGCGGTCGGTTTCAGCTCTGCGCGGAAGCATCATGCAGGCCATCTATTTCTTCAAGCCCCGATGGGCGGGGGCCTTATCGATTTAAGCATTTACGAAGGCGCGGGCGTTTGCGTACTGTGTGTGATCTAGCATGGTGGTTTTGTTTGTTTGTATTACGGTTTAACGGCCCAGTCAACACTATTTTAGGTCATTTTTGAGCCTCCAAACTTTTCCTGGGCAGGCTTATACGTAAGTGGTTAACCAGTGTACAGTGCACATTCTTTTTGTCAGAATTCTTGAATCAGCGGAAGAGAGAGAATGACCGTAGAAAAGATTTCATGATCAATCTCCACGAAAGAATGTTGCCGAAAGGTATCGAACCCACGTCCTCCTTATCACCAGTCAGACGCGCATCCGACTGAGCTACCGTGGCCGTCCTAAGATGGTGGTGGATACCTCAGATGTTTTTATGCTGAGACGGCGAGGCCAAACTTACACCGACCTTGTTCCGACATTCTGTGCAGGCTAGGTAGTTTTGACCACAACTGAGGGTATGATTCTCATTTTATCCATGAAACATATGTTGTGAGCACTAGTTAGATTCGCCTCACTGAGGCGATTATAACAAGTCTCCCCAACATATACAGTAAAATTACTATACTAAGACCACATTTGGACTTTTCAACAGTCCCAAAGGTGGTCTTTTACTAGAGGACACTGGGCGTAAGAAAACACGAAGAAAAACTAACTGACACCTCCGAGTATTAGGGGGTTTAACCGTAATTTACAGGAACCCCCCCCCCCACCATCCCCCAAATTATCATTGATAATGCTGAGTGTGTGAACTGGGCTTTGGATTCGGGGCTTGGAATATCGATTTCGCCTAACATTCACTAATATTTTACTATTATTTACTACAACGGAATAAATCGAATTCCAGACTCCATACTCCAGACTCCAAGACAACAACTTCATACACTTGCTAATGCTGCCACTTCGGAGGACATGACACAGGCGAAAACTAGTCATTTTATGCTGGCAATATATACGAAAACATGCCTATACAACACGTCACGTCAACACGTCATTGTAAACTTTACCACCGAAAAACTGCAAATTTTAAGATAAAAAATTCTGATAATTTTCTTATTTCTGCTCAAAATATAGGTTGTGGGTACACGTTAGAACCGCCTCATCATTTAGAGCAGAAATAAGAAAAATAAGGTTTAACCCTGAATGTATAAAAATGGAGTTAAACGGGGTCAGAATTATATAGATGTGACTAGTCATTTTATGCTGACATTGCAACAGGGGCAATATGTACCAGTCCCAACTCACCTTAATAAGGAAGAGAAAAACCACAATGTAACCACAATAAAACGATCAGTTTAAAAGAGACCAGATATGTTCAAATTCTGCCAAAAATCATTACTTCCAAAAACATACCTTTAAAAGGGATGGGACAACAAAGGATTAATAAATTGCATTATGAAAACACGCCTATACAAATACATAGAAAATTTTACAGCCAAAAGAATGCAAATTGTAAGACGAAAAATTGTGATATTTTTCTTAATTCTGCTCAAAATATAGATTGTGGATACACGTTAGAACCGCCTCGATGAGGCGGTTCTAACGAGTACCCACAATCTATATTTTAGGGCAAAAATAAGAAAAATAATGTTTACCCCTGTAAACCCCAGTTTTACTATATAAAAGTGGGGTTCAAGGGGGTCAAATGTTTATAGGTGTGTTTTTCGTGATGTATTGTCTCCGCCAAAAATAGCAAGAAGTCATTAAGGACACGGGAATCCTGTATTCTGAATGAGTCATTAGCTTTTTAAATTTTGTATGAATGAGCAGACAAATTGGGTCAAGTCAACACTGTTATATTTATTTCCCAATTCTTTAAAAGTTGTCCGAGCCTCTTCGGTGTACATGTCCGTAACAGTTTAGTTTTTCTACTCATCATGAAAACACGCATCTATATATTTGACCCCCTTGAACCCCACTTTTATAAAGTAAAACTGGGGTTTACAGGGGTAAACCTTATTTTTTCATTTCTGATATAAAATATAGAACCGCCTCGATATTTTGAGCAGAAATAAGAAAAATATCACACTTTTCATCTTAAAATTTTCGTTTTTTTTTTTTTTTCTTTTTTTTCGGCGGTAAAGTTTACAACGCATTTGAATAGGCGTGTTTCGTAATATTTTGCATAAATGTTGGTACTAATTAGTTGTTGTTGATAGGGAAAATCAGGGTTCAGCGATTAATACTTATATAGTTAATCCCCTTTGTAGTTCTTGAAAAGCGTCTCCAAACGACCTTTACAGTGTTGGCGGGGACGTTAAACTTCAAATCAAACAAACAAACAAGTTCTTGAAAACTTTTTTCCAGTACATCTTCATTACTTATTTTAGGAACATTATCATATTTTGCATAAATATTGTTGCTGATACAGAAAAAGAAAGGTTAATGAATCAATGCCGTTATGGTTAGTCCCCTTCGTAATTCTTCAGTGTCCATTACACATTTGCTTTTCTGATAATTTTAGGAATCGAATCATTTTTTGTAAAATGTTAATATTGATAAGAAGATTTTGCTAGGGGAAAATCAGGATCCAGTATATAGTTCTTTAAACCAGTTTTCTGCATATCTGGATTAAAAATATTATATCTTATTTTGCATAAATGTTTTAGTCTTACAAAAAAGAGTTCAATTTAAGATAATTATTCCCCTAATGATATTCTTTAGTGTCCGTAACACTGTCTATCTTGCATGAAAAAGTTTAGTCTTTGTTTTACTGTCCTTTCAAGATTGATTCATTTTTTCGAAACGACCGTTAATCAGAGGTGGACGAAAGCCGGGGTTCTTGGAGAAAAACTACCTGAATTTCCGTTGTAGTGGTAGGCGGAAACCGCCGTTCTCAGAGAATAAACTACCTGACCTTCCATTGAAGAAGTTTACATCTCAATTTGACCTAAGCAAGGCTCGAACCCAAAGCGGTGGGAGACCTAATGATTTAGAGACAACGGCCACGGAGGTTTGTCTTTAAGCATACAAAGCTAGATAATCACAGAAAAAAGTCACCAGCTCCTATATATTCAACCAAGATGAAGGTAAGAATTGAAACTAGACTTTTGTATCAAAGAAAATACGCCACCCACCTTTAAAAATATCTGTTTCAGACCTTACCTTGTAAACAAGGTCAAGGTCACCAAAATCTGATACCCAGTCAATTGACTAAATATTCCCTGGGATACCGTGTAAACAAATCTAGTTTAAACCCCTAAACCAAGCCAAGCACTTTGAAAACAAAGGTCCCGCATGTCATACGTAGTGCCCGGATCATGCGATAGAATTTCCATTAATGTCTAATTACAGACTGACGTAAAACTTTTCTAGCCAATAGAATATTGACAAATGTCTGACCACGACTAACTAAACAAGAGGGTTATCACGCCTTGTAAAGCTCACTTGAGCCCTTTGTTTTGTCATGTTCGTGTATATTTATTGATTGAAATGACCTAATGCTCCTTCGGCCCCCGCCCATCGGGGCTGGAAGAAATATATGGGCTGCATGATGCTTCCACGCAGAGCTGGATCCGACCCGCACACGAGTACTGGTAAACCGCTTGGAAGATCTACGCCTGCCCAGGCAAAGCGGTGCGCACGAGTCAGACCGCCCATGCTTATAAACCCTATTGGTTTCATTAAGCGACAGGGCTTGAGATGTCATTTCATCTCAATATCGGGTAAAAGTCCCACAAAATTGGAAGCAACGTCTCTAAAGTGACCTTTACAAGGTTGACGGGGACGTTAAACCTCAAATCAAACAACCAAAACCTAATGCTCCTTTCAAAAACGTTTAAGCTACATGTATAACATGAGCGATGCATGCACCCTGGCTTTGTCTCGGTACCCAGCCAGCATCATACCATTACGCAAACACGCCTATACAAATACATTGCCTCCTTTACCGCCGAAAATAGGAAAATTTTATGATGAAAAATTGTGATATTTTTCTTATTTCTGCTCAAAATATAGATTGTGGGCACATGTTAGAACCGCCTCATCGAGGCGTTTCTAACGAGTACCCACATTCAATATTTTAGACCAGAAATAAGAAAAATAAGGTATACCCCCGGAAACCCCAGTTTTACTATATAAAAGTGGGGTTCAAGGGGGTCAAAATTATATAGGCGTGTTTTCGTGATGCAGCAGGCCAACATCGGGCCGACTAGGATCCGAAACTAGCTAGTGTGCCTGAAACAAATTGTAAACTCTAAACTTTTCAGTTCTGTACTGTATTCCATCAAAGAGACAAAAACTTTTCAATACTAAAAATATGCAATTGACCACTCAATATTTCAATTGACCACACTGGGAGTATTGAACGGGGCGGTTTAAAACTGCCGGTTAAAATCACTCCTGGTTTTGACCGCGCTCAACCTTGTATGTAGTGTAACGTTATGGATCACACCGGGGTTTATGAATGTAGTGTAAAGTAATGGAACACACATGCATTGGTGAATAAAGTGTAATGTAATGGATCATAACTTGATTGAGGAATGCAATTTAGCGCAATGAATCACACGTTGGTTGATGAATATAGTGTAACGTAATGGATCACGCCTGGGTTGATGAATAAAATGTTAAGTATTGGATCACGCCTGGGTTGATGAATGTATTGTTAAGTAATAAATCACGCTTGGGTTGATGAATGAAATGTTAAGTAATGGATCACGCCTGGGTTGATGAATGAAATGTAAAGTAATGGATCACACCTGGGTTGATGAATATAGGGTATCGTATTGGATCATGCCTGGGTGAATGAATGTAATGTTACGTGACGTCAATACATATCACTGTAGTGTCATCACAATATGATGGACGTCGGTAACCGAAAGTTCTGTAGCATTAAAAATCCGCGCTAAGAAATGGAAGGTATGCAAGAAAAATAATCCAACATGGGTTTGAGGGGTGGATAGAAAAATACGCCCCTCCAGATCACTGTCCGGCATCACTCAGCTCGCGCCTGCTGAGGAGGCTAAGCATTTAGCTAAGTAGTCATTCCGTTAAAAATGTAGTTATAACGAGTTTTGCAGTTATAACGGTTGGTATAAACAGGGTTGACTGCATGTGCAGCCTGATCATCGGACATGATTAATATAAGCAAAATTTTATACCCTTTGAGTTAGAACGGACCGATAGCCCTTGACCCGATCACGCCAGCCAGTGATCTGGTTTGTTCTTTCAGACATACGTGCATTTCCCGGGCAGGCCTTCGCCGCTCGGAACCGACCCAGCAGGTCGGTAGGGCAAGGTCAAATCAACGTCGGTACAACGTCGCGACGTTTCACCGACGTGGATTTGACGTTGCATAATCATCGGGACGATCTACCTGCGTTGATATGACGTCATAATTACGACATGTGTCTGCTGAGGAGGCTAAGCGTTTAGCCAAGTAGTCATTCCGTTGAAAATGTAGTTATAATGAGTTTTTCAGTTATAACGGTTGTTATAAACAGGGTTGACTGCATGTGCAGCCAGATCATCGGAGATTTAAAATTATTATAAGACAAATTTTATACCCTTTGAGTTAGAACGGGCCGATAGCACTCGAACCGATCACGACAGCCAGTGATCTGTTTTTTTTTTATTTTTTTTTTTTTGGACTTACGAGGGGCAAATGAGTAGATCGTACTGCGCGTTAGCGCAGTCTGATCTGCACATTTACTGTTCTCTACAGATGCGAAGATATGACTGCTTAGTATGCTGCGGGCCCTACACAGGATTCTAGCTTCTGATAATCACATAACTATGAATATTTGGATTTTTCCTCTCGGGTGTATGCTGTGTGTGCATATTTGAACAGCCTCGACGAGGCGATCATGATGGGCACACAAACCGTGCCCTTATCTTAAGATAACTTACAAAATTTTCATAGGCAACTGACTTGGCCTTTTAATCAATCGTTGGCCCGAGTCTTATACAGACAGTCAAGCCATCGAAGTTCGACTATATATGGTCAATCTTAATTTCTTTGAAGTAATAGACGATCCTACACGAGTGATCATTTCATATGAAATTTATGAAACGAGCCTTTGGCGAGTTTCATAAATTTTATGTGAAATGACCACGATTGTAAGATTCTGTTTATCAGATGACTACTTTAAATTGGATTTCATCGCCTTTAAAGTTGACAAATTTTCCACACAAAAAAAAAAAAAATGCATTGTTGACATGAACGTCATCATGACGTTACTTAATTCCGTCAAAGTGTAAATGCACGTGTGGTCATACGATTTTTATACACGACGTTATCCACTGCTTATCAACGACGTCATGTGATAAATGTAGTTACGACCTACAAGCACAATAGTGTAGAATTTCACATCAACTGGCATACAACGATGAAACACTAAACTTGCTGATTGCGTGATGTTTTAGCGTTGTGCGCCTTCTGACAAGACTTAAAGCTCTATGAATTCAACATGAATTTCCACATTTATTCGAATTCAACAAGAATTTCCACATTTACTCGCCTTGATATATGTTAATATATTGTATGATATGTTATCATTCTTATCATATTTATTCATCACCACCAACATGCTCATTCTTTCATCTAGTTTCATTGACGTCTTGCTGGGGACTTCGGTATGGTATTGCTATGAGACAGTCCATGTGCAGACCACGATTGTGAAAATGGATATACTGTTACCAAATGGGTAACAGCCTAGAGCAGTGGCGGGTCTGCATTGGACTTTTCAATAGCAGTACTTATATATGCTACCGAAAGACCGCTTTTAGAGTTAGTGTTCATCTTTTTCCTTTGAAATTCTCAAGCTTGGTAGCGCTTTTCCAGATGGTATGCAATCTAATCTCGGTTGCACTTAAGGATTCATTATATAATGCATATTTTTTATGCATAGTTCTATTACTCCTTATGCAATCTGGCGACATTGAGACCAATCCAGGTCCAAATGTTTCCTACAATGGTTCAATTACAATACTACACAGTAATATTAGAAGTCTAAGAAATAAACTGAACTTTATAAAGGAAAGTTTCCTAGACTTTAACATTCTGGCGTTCACAGAATCACATTTAGACGCGGGTGTAACAACCGAGAACATTCTACTCGAACAGTTCGACTCGCCTTATAGAAAAGATCGTACAAATCACGGAGGCGGGGTTATGATTTATGTTTCAAATGACTTGCTCCATACAAGGAAACCAGAACTTGAAATATATTGTGATGAATCCATATGGATCGAAATAAAAACGAGGAATGAAACACTTCTACTGGGTACCTTCTATAGTCCTCGTACATCGGATGCAACATTTTTTGAGGGATTTAACCGTAATATTGAGACAGCTATGGACCTTTGTCGTAAAGTCATTATCTTGGGTGATCTGAACGAGGACTTATTAAACCCCAGTTTCAACAACTTAGAAGATATAATTATGCTTAATTCACTAAAAAATGTCATATCTGAACCAACCCGACTGAACGCTCTTCTTGACCCAATTATCATTAGCGAGGATTTATATTACTCCGATGCTGGTATTATCCCAGTACCGGACTATATTAGTGACCATTCGGCGACTTATATTACGTTACCTTTTCAATATGAACCCCAAAGTCCATTTAAACGTACAGTCTGGATGTATAAACAGGCTGATTTCAATGCTTTAAATATGAAAATACGGGAGTTTGACTGGTCTTGCCTCAGAGATGGTTCTGTTCACGAAGCTACACACCTCTTCAATGATATATTCCTGGAAATGGTCAAATTGTGTATTTCCTCTAAAGTTGTTACATTGAGGCCAGATGATAAACCTTGGTATAACTCGGAAATTAGAACAACATCTCGAAAGAGAGATAGAATGAAAAACAAAGCATCACGCTCAGGTAAAATATCAGATTGGAATAAATACAAAAAATTGAGAAATAAGGTAAATAATCAGAAAAAGTATGCCAAGGAAACATTTTATAACAATTTAGAATTATCAATTTTAGATTATCAAACGAATGACAAACGAAAATTTTGGAAAATTATCAGACATTTTGTGAAAAATAATGATGCTTCGTCAAATATTCCGCCTCTCTGTTTTACCCTCCCTTCAGGCGAAACCAAGATCCATTTCACAGACGAGGAAAAGGCTGACTGTCTGAATGATTATTTTGCCTCTATCTCAACTGTTGACGACCGAAATACACAATTGCCTCCATTTCATGTTAAAACCCCAAAAACCCTGACTAGTGTTAATTGCACCCAAGAAGAAATCGAGCTGCTTATAGAAACCTTAAACCCGTATAAGGCAAACGGCCTGGACGGAATAAGCAACAGAATGTTGAAAGCTGTATGTAAAACTGTTTCAAAACCTTTAGCTATAATAGTAAACCGTTCATTTTCTGAAGGAGAATTTCCAGAACCTTGGAAATCCTCTGGCTTAATACCAGTTCCAAAGAAAGGGGATAAAACGTCTCCTTCAAATTATCGCCCTATAGCGTTATTAAGTAATATCAGCAAGATAGAACGGATAGCCTTCAAAAACTTGTATAACTATTTACATGAAAACGATTTCCTATATAAATATCAGTCAGGATTTCTCCCTCAGCACTCCACAGTCTTTCAACTAATAGACATATACCACAATATTTGCCAATGTTTTGATAATCATCAGTTTTCATGTATGGTGTTCTGTGACGTTTCCAAGGCATTTGACAGGGTGTGGCATAAAGGCCTGATATTTAAACTTAGACAATATGGCATTAGGGGCGAATTTCTTAACTGGCTGACAGATTACCTCCAGGGTAGACAACAGAAAGTAATAATCAAAGGTTGTACTTCGGACTTTAAAAGTGTCACAGCCGGTGTCCCACAAGGCTCTGTGTTAGGCCCTTTGCTATTTTTAGTGTATGTCAATGACATTGCTGATTCTCTCCTAAGCCTAACTCGACTTTTTGCTGACGACAGTTCCCTGTTCTACTCTGCGTCATCTCTTGATGATATCCAAGGCATAATAAACCATGACTTAAGAGTTCTTACAGAATGGGCAAAACGATGGCTTGTTACGTTCAATCCCATTAAAACAGAAGCGATTCTCTTTACCCTTAGAAATCCAGACTTTATTCCACTTCTTGAATACGACGGTACAAATATAAAGTTTGTAGAACATCATAAGCACCTGGGCTTAACCTTTTCTCATAATGGCCAATGGACCGAGCACATACGTAACATTCAAGTTTCCGCAGCAAAACTTCTGGGCATTATGCGTAAGTTGAAATTTTCGCTCAGTCGAAGTGCACTAAACCAGATCTATTTCTCTTATCTATTACCTATACTGGAGTATGGATCGGTCGTCTGGGATGGCTGCACTTTGCAGAACTCTTATATTCTTGACAAAGTTCAAAATGAGGCAGCCCGAATAGTAACAGGTTTAACAAGGTCAGTCTCTTTGGACAGATTATACAGAGAATGTGGATGGCTTCGATTATCTGTAAGACGACAACAACAAAAATTAAGCTTTATGTTCAAAGTCAACCATGGCCTAGTTCCGATGTATATCACTGACTTAATACCACCTTTGGTGAGGGACGTTTCAAACTACCCTTTAAGAAACATGAACGATTACTCAATTCCATATGCACGCACTGAATTTTTCAAAAAGTCTTGTATTCCATCAGCAGTATCTTGCTGGAACAATGCTGATAACAGTCTTAAAAATTTGAATACCTTTTCGTCTTTTAAGTATCATTTGAAACGCTCAAACGAAAACTATCAGTATACAGTACCTAAATATTATTTTTCTGGTGAAAGACGTTTGGCAGTTCTGCACGCAAGAATCCGTAATTATTGCAGTAATCTGAATGCTGACCTGTATAACAACTTCTTATGCCCAGATCCTACTTGTAGCTGTTTAGTTGAAATGGAAAATGCAGAACACTTTTTCTTTCATTGTAACAAATATATTAACCAACGTTTGGCTTTATTTAACTCTCTACGAACTTTCCAGCCTCTTAGTGTTGAACTATTGATGTTTGGAAATCCTAACCTTAACACTGAAAGCAACAATTTCATATTTGTATCCGTTCAACGTTTTATCAAAAGTTCTGACCGATTTACGTAAATAGCATCGATTGATACGAATCTGTTAAGTGTAAGTGTACCAACCCCCAGCAAGCGTCCTTGTCATGTTTTTTTCATCCTTTCCAATGTTCATCATATCATCCACCTACTATCCGTTTATGTATTATGCTCATATGTCTTGATAATGACGTGATCGCTATTATTTGCTTAATGCTCTGTTTGTGTGTTGTAGGGGAAGGGCCGTAACTAATGTTGAGATAACTTGTGGCCCGACCCCTTGCTTGCAAATATAAGCAATAAATATGTTTAATCTAAAACTCAGCAAGCCTCATGATGCCGGACATTGACCCTCGGGACGGATTTTTCCATCCACCACTCACATCCATATAATATTCTTATAATCTCAACTTTTCTAAAATAGAATGTTGGTGGAGCTGGGAATATCACGGACAACTGAACAAACTGAATTCACTCAGGGACGATCAAATCCTCACCTGGTAGGCTAATCTAATAGAGATTCACCTAGGGAACATTCATGGGAAATTTCATTTAAATCCACAAAGTAGATTCTGAAAAGATTTTCAAATGGTTTTCAGGAAGAAGCGATACTAATGGGTGCACTTATTGTACGAAAGCATTATGTCTCCTTGCCTGGCGCTCTTAATAGCCCACGGGGCTCAACAGCCCCACCCCCACCCCCTACACTATTCGAACAAATTTTCCAAATCCCAAAGCCCACGACTGAGGTTTCATTACAGCCATGTATAAGATTGAATATCATTCAATTGGCAGCCCGGGTTTTCAACGGATTCTGATGGAGACATCCCTGTATCCCTTAAATAGACTCTAAGAAGGTTTGTGTTGCTTTGTCTACCAGAGGTCAGCATGGTTTCAAACGACTTGAAGAAATATATTTGAGGACTTTCAGAGGATGATTCCTGCGTCAATTCAGTGGTTACAAGGGAGGCTTTTGTAAATAGCTGGTGGAGGACACACGACGGATAACGCGCAACAGCCAGTCTGCAATTGGTCGCTTCGTGCTCAGGTGAGCTAAGCTTTCTCTTCAACTAAACAAACATACGCGCTTTAACCTAGGTAAGGTTAGTCCTGAAAGCGACCAGAAAATTTAAATAGCCTGTCTTTTTCTTCTTAAATCAGATTTAACCCTTATCTTGCTGTCCACGACAACCCCTATCTTTGCAAACAGTGTAGATCCAGATCAGATGGCTTCTGAAGAAGCCATCTGATCAGGAGCTACACTGTTTGGCATTGATTTTATGAATTTGCAGCAATAAATTACATCAAGTAATTTGATTGGTTGATAGACAGAAATGGGTGTGGCTTAAATGAATATTCAGCATGATAAGGGTTAACATTCCAATTGAATTGTATGCCAGACCGGATTTTTTTCTGAGCAACCAAAACAAAAATAATAATAATAATAAACAAGAGGGCCCAATGGCCCTATATCGCTCACCTGTGTACCAGAAAATCATTAGTGTAGGAGACCACTTGACATTGCTACATACTAAATATCTAAGCTCAGGCAAAGCGGTGGCCATGCTTATAAACCCTACTGGTTTCATTGGGCAACAGGGCTTGAGATGTAATATCATCTCAATGTCTGGTAAAAGTCCCACAAAATTGGAAGAGACATCTCCAAAATGACATATACAGTGTTGATGGGGATGTAAAACCACAAATCAAACAAAATCTGTGCCTTATGGTTTTGGAGAAAAATGATACTTTTAAGTTTTTTCCAGTTTAAGTCTATAGGAGCTAATGAGCTCTGGGGCTGGACCAATTTTGACCCAAAGGGCATGGTTGGCAGGATTTATGTAGGCGACCATTTTGTGTTGCTATATACTAAATATCTAAGGTCTGTACTTCATGGTTTCAAAGAAGATGTTTGAAGCCTTTTCCATTATAAGTTTGTTGGAGTTTAGGGGCCACAGGATTTGGACCCCAGGGGCATGATTGGCAGGATTCATGTAGGCGACCACTCGACATTGCTACATGCTAAAAACCTAAGCTCTGGGACTTATGGTTTCAGAGAAGAAGATTTTTGAAGATTTTTTCCCCATTTTAAGTTTTTTTTTTTTTTTTTTTTTTCATTATAAGGGCCCTTTGGTTTCAGAGAAGAAGATTTTTGAAGTTTCTCCAATTTTAAGTCTATGGAAGCTAAAGAGCCCTGGGGTGGGGCCAATTTGGATCCCAGGGGCATAACTGGCAGGATTTATGTAGGTGGCCACTTGATGTTGCTACATACTAAAAATCAAAGCTCTGGGCCTTATGGTTTCATAGAAGAAGATCTTTTAAGTTTTTTTCCATTATAAGTCTATTGGAGGTGATGAGCTGGGGCGAGGCCAATTTTGACCCCAGGGGCAGGGTTAGCTGGATTTATGTAGCTGGCTATTTTATGTTGCTAGATACTAAATATCTAAGTTCTGTGCTTCACAGTTTCTGAGAAGAACATTTTTGAAGCTTTTTACCATTATGAGACTATGGGAGCTAAGGGGCCCCGGGGCGTGGCCCATTTGGACCCAAGGGGCATGATTAGCAGGAAATATGAAGGTGACCACTTGCCGTTGCTACATGCTAAATATCTAAGCTCTGGGCGCTGTGGTTTCAGAGAAGAAGATTTTTTAAGTCTTTTTTCCATTATGAGTCTATGGGAGCTAAGGGGGTCCCAGGGTGTGGCCCATTTGGACCCCAGGGGCATGATTGGCAGGATTTATGTAGGTGAACACTTGCCATTGCTACATGCTAAATATCTTAGCTCTGGGCCCTGTGGTTTCAGAGAAGAAGATTTTTTAAGCTTTTTTTTCCATTATGAGTCTATAGGAGCTAAGTGGCCCCGGGGCATGGCCCTTTTGGATACCAGGGGCATGATTGGCAGGAATTATGTAGGTGACCACTTGCGATTGCTATGTGCGTAATATCTAAGCTCTGGGCGCTGTGGTTTCAGAGAAGAAGATTTTTTAAGCTTTTGTCCATTATGAGTCTATGGACCCAAGGGGCATGATTGGCAGGAATTATGTAGGTGACCAATTGCCCTTGCTACATGCTAAATATCTAAACTGTGGGCCCTTTGGTTTCAGAGAAGAATATTTTTGAAGTTTTTTTTTTTTTCATTTTGAGTCTATGGGAGCTAAGGGGCCCCAGGGCCTGGCCCATTTGGACCCTAGGGGCATGATTGGCAGGATTTATGTAGGTGACCACTTGCCAATGTTACATGACAAATACCTGAGGTCTGAGCCCTGTGGTTTCAGAGAAGAAGATTTTTGAAGCTTTTTTCCATTATGAGTCTATAGGAGCCAAAGGGCCCCGGGGCGTGGCCCGTTTGGACCCCAGGGGCATGATTGGCAGGAATTATGTAGGTGACCACTGGCGGTTGCTACATGCTAAATATCTAAGCTCTGGGCCCTGTGGTTTCAGAGAAGAAGATTTTTGAAGCTTTTTTTCTATTATGAGTCTATGGGAGCTTAGGGGCCCCGGGGTGTGGCCAATTTGGACCCCAGGGGCATGATTGGCAGGAATTATGTAGGTTACCACTTGCCGTTGCTACATGCCAAATATCTCAGCTCGGGGCCCTTTGGTTTCAGAGAAGAAGATTTTTGAAGCATTTTTTTTTCCCATTATTAGTCTATAGGAGCTAAAGGGCCCCGGGGCGTGGCCCGTTTGGACACCAGGGGCATGATTGGCAGGAATTATGTAGGTGACCACTTGCCGTTGCTACATGCTAAATATGTAAGCTCTGGGCCTTGTGGTTTCCGAGTAGAAGATTTTTGAAGCTTTTTGTTCCATTATGAGTCTATGGGAGCGAAGGGGCCCCGGGGCGTCCCCCATTTGGAACCCAGGGGCATGATTGGCAGGAATTATGTAGGTGACCACTTGCCATTGCTACATGCTAAATATCTAAGCTCTGGATCCTGTGGTTTCAGAGAAGAAGATTTTTGAAGCTTTTTTACCATTATGAGTCTATGGGAGCTAAGGGGCCCCGGGGTGTGGCCAATTTGGAACCCAGGGGCATGATTGGCAGGAATTATGTAGGTGACCACTTGCCGTTGCTACATGCCAAATATCTCAGCTCTG
Organism: Lucinisca nassula; assembly: GCA_963580285.1. Taxonomy (NCBI): domain Eukaryota; kingdom Metazoa; phylum Mollusca; class Bivalvia; order Lucinida; family Lucinidae; genus Lucinisca; species Lucinisca nassula. The sequence goes on along the minus strand of OY757011.1, from coordinate 22,538,125 downwards.
GGCCCTGTGGTTTCAGAGAAGAAGATTTTTGAAGCTTTTTTCCATTATGAGTCTATAGGAGCTAAAGGGCCCCGGGGCGTGGCCTGTTTGGACCCCAGGGGCATGATTGGCAGGAATTATGTAGGTGACCACTTGCCATTGCTACATGCTAAATATCTAAGCTCTGGGCCCTGTGGTTTCTGAGAAGAAGATTTTTGAAGCTTTTTGTTCCATTATGAGTCTATGGGAGCGAAGGGGCCCCGGGGCGTGGCCAATTTGGACCCTAGGGGCATGATTGGCAGGAATTATTAGGTGACCACTGGCGGTTGCTACATGCTAAATATCTAAGCTCTGGGCCCTGTGGTTTCAGAGAAGAAGATTTTTAAAGCTTTTTTTCCACTATGAGTCTATGGGAGCTAAGGGGCCCCTGGGTGTGGCCAATTTGGATCCCAGGGGCATGATTGGCAGGAATTATGTAGGTTACCACTTGCCGTTGCTACATGCCAGATATCTCAGCTCGGGGCCCTGTGGTTTCAGAGAAGAAGATTTTTGAAGCTTTTTTTTTCCATTATGAGTCTATAGGAGCTAAAGGGCCCCGGGGCGTGGCCCGTTTGAACACCAGGGGCATAATTGGCAGGAATTATGTAGGTGACCACTTGCCGTTGCTACATGCCAAATATCTCAGCTCTGGGCCCAGTGGTTTCAGAGAAGAAGATTTTTGAAGCTTTTTTCAATTATGAGTCTATAGGAGCTAAAGGGCCCCGGGGCATGGCCCGTTTGGACCCCAGGGGTATGATTGGCAGGAATTATGTAGGTGACCACTTGCCGTTGCTACATGCTAAATATCTAAGCTCTGGGCCTTGTGGTTTCCGAGAAGAAGATTTTTTAAGCTTTTTGTTCCATTATGAGTCTATGGGAGCGAAGGGGCCCCGGGGCATCCCCCATTTGGAACCCAGGGGCATGATTGGCAGGAATTATGTAGGTGACCACTGGCCATTGCTACATGCTAAATATCTAAGCTCTGGGCCCTGTGGTTTCCAAGAAGAAGATTTTTGAAGCTTTTTGTTCCATTATTAGTCTATGGGAGCGAAGGGGCCCCGGGGCGTGGCCAATTTGGACCCTAGGGGCATGATTGGCAGGAATTATGTAGGAGACCACTGGCCATTGCTACATGCTAAATATCTAAGCTCTGGACCCTGTGGTTTCAGAAAAGAACATTTTTGAACCTTTTTTTTCCATTATGAGTCTATGGGAGCTAAGGGGCCCCGGGGTATGGCCAATTTGGGCCCCAGGGGCATGATTGGCAGGAATTATGTAGGTGACCACTTGCCGTTGCTACATGTCAAATACCTTAGCTCTGGGACCTGTGGTTTCATAGAAGAAGATTTTTGAAGCTTTTTTCCATTATGAGTCTATAGGAGCTAAAGGGCCCCGGGGCGTGGCCCGTTTGGACCCCAGGGGCATGATTGGCAGGAATTATGTAGGTGACCACTTGCCATTGCTACATGCTAAATATCGAAGCTCTGGGCCCTGTGGTTTCCGAGAAGAAGATTTTTAAGCTTTTTGTTCCATTATGAGTCTATGGGAGCGAAGGGGCCCCGGGGCGTGGCCAATTTGGACCCCAGGGGCATGATTTGCAGGAATTATGTAGGTGACCACTGACCGTTAATACATGCTAAATATCTAAGCTCTGGGCCCTGTGGTTTCAGAGAAGAAGATATTTTAATTTTTTCCCATTGTCAGTGTATGGGAGCTATATGTTGCCATGGCAACCACGATTCCCATCCGATCAGCCAATAAACCTTATGCAGCCTTTCCCCCTTCCTGATGATGCTTCTCATGAAATTTGATCAAGATTGACCATGGGGTATTAGAGATATACTTATTTGAAATTGTTTACGGACGCACGGACGGACGGACGCACGACGGACAAAAAGTGATCACAAAAGCTCACCTTGTCACTACGTGACAGGTGAGCTAAAAAAAAACAACATAATTTAAATCGTGATTGGGGCTTCAAGTGTTATCCGTGTAGGCAACGCCGCATCAGCCGACAAACGGCTATGCTTAATGGGTACATTCCTTCGGAAAGGCATCCCGGAAGCAATGCATATGGGTTGATACAAATGTAATCTAGAGTCGCAATTGGGGTCCATGTAGGCAACGCCGCATCAGCCGACGTTGATCGTTTTAGCTCATTGGGTACATTCCTTTGGAAAGGCATCCCGGAAGCAATGGATTTGATTCAGTTCCATGTTTCAAACGAGGAAGCTACATTGTAACTATTCTATTTAATTCGGTATACATTTTCATTCATGTTCAATGTCAACGTGACCTCTTTATCAAGCTTATAGTACATAGTTTTTTTTTGTTATGTAGTTATTGAAATATCCTCAATAAATTTAATGTTTTGGTTGTTGCTTTTGTTTTTGTTTTGTTTGTTGTTGTTGCTGTTGATGTTTTACTTAGAGATTCACATACAATGCCGAAAAATTCTGTAACTTGCTCGGCGATTTGAGCGTCACAGTCGTGCGATATTTTTAATAGAGTTATTATGTGACAGTAAGGCTGGGCAAACGAGTCACATGAAATTATAGACCTGGTTTTTGGGTCGATTGGTTTACAATCGATCCAATGTTATAAAGGACAAAAAACTGAATTCGTGCTGTTGTCCACGTGACTTTCGAAATCAATGTAACTTATTTATAGAAAATAGCAGAGTAGCGTGTTGCGTAAAAGGGTTATCTGTAAAATCTGGGCTGGATTCATGGTTTGGGTTTGGCAAACAGTGTAGACCCAGATCAGACGTCACAGAATGCGGCGTCTGATCAGGGTCTGCACTGTATGCTTACAGTTAAGGAATTTAAGGGTGAGCCACCAAAACAAAACGGAGCGTCTGATCAGGGTCTACATGGTTTGCTTACAGCACAGGAATTTAAGGGTTTAATGTCTAAGTGTAAGTCCTCGTTCCGAATCTACACTCGGAGACAATCGACCCACCAGTGCTCTCAGTGCTTAGACCTAACTGCTAAGCAATTTACGGGTTAAAGTGGAATTTGGGGTGTTCGATCTGAAAGTTTTTTTTTTTCTTACAGATTTCAGTATTCATTAGACTTTGGAGTGGAATTGACACTTTAGGGCTACCCCAACAAATTTCAATAGTTTTGCTGCATCCTTTGTTCACCAAACTTCAGATTATGATGTCACAAACAAACTGACAAGGATAGAAAAGTACTAGGTCAATTATAACACAACCAAGTGTGCAGGTATCCAATCAGATACATTGCACTTTTTTTTTTTTTTTTTTTTTTTGATTTGGGTTTTACGGCCCTTTCAAGATTATTTCACTCATATCGAGCCGATCGTTAATCATAGGTGGGCGAAAACCGGAGTACCCGGAGAAAAACCACCTGACCTTCCGTTGCAGAACTTGGCGTCTCACACGTGACCCGAGCGAGGCTCGAACCCACGGCGGTGACAGATACATTGCACTTTCAGTCATTTGCACGTTGACCTAATCACGTTTTTCATGGGTAGGCTACTGTATAATCGGTTAAGAAAACTGCACATTCTGTCGCCAAGAACAGACAACTGCCCTTCTTGAATCAACGGAAGGGAGAGAATGACCGTAGATCGATGTTGCCGACCGTTCAGGTAACGAATCCGCGATTTTAATGCACCCAGAATGTAAATATTAAAAATTCAACATTAAATGAAATGTAAAATGATGTCTTCAAGAAAGTGCACAGACAACTTAATAATATGTCAATCCGAAGAAACTCATCCATAAAACGCACAGTGAAGACTCAGATCAGCCTGCGCGTCCGCGCAGGCTGATCTGAGTTGTCACTGGGCACACGTGTCCGAAGTTATCTTGTCGCTTGGCGCGGCAATTATAGGAAACTATTAAAAGTTCAAAACTAAAGGTTGTGGTCGGCCCCCGCCCATCGTGTCTTGAAGAAATAGGTTGGCTGCAAAAATGCTTCCACGCAATACTGAGACCGACCGCACACTGGTAAACTACTTGGAGGATCTGAGCCTGCCCATGCAAAGCGGTGCGAGTCGGGCCGACTTTGCTTATAAAGTTTATAAACCCTGTTGGTTTCGTTGGGTGAATGTCTGGTAAAAGTCCCACAAAATTGGAAGCAACGTCTCCAAAATGCCAGATACAGTTTGATGGGGACGTTAAATCTCAAATCAAACAAACAAAGAAAGGTTGTAGTTCCCATCACGAAAATACGCCTATATAATTCTGTCCCCCTTGAACCCCACATTTATAAAGTAAAATTAGGGTTTACCGGTTTCTTAATTCTGCTCTAAAATATAGAATGAGTACACGTTAGAACCGCCTCGACGAGGCGGTTCTAACGTGTAACCACAAACTATATATTGAGCAGAAATAAGAAAGATATCATAATTTTCACCTGAAAATTGTCGTTTCTATTGTTTGTTTTTTTGTTTGTTTGTTTGTTGTTGTTGTTGTTTTTTTTTTGTTTTTTTTTTTTTTGTTTTTTGTTTTTTTGTTTTGTTTTTTTTTATTCGCCGCGGTAAAATTTATAAGGTATTTGCATCACTAAAACACGCCTATATAATTTTAACCCCATTGAACCCAACTTTTATATAGCTTAAAGTGGGGTTTCCGGGGGTATACCTTATTTTTCTTATTTCTGCTCTAAAATATAGATTGTGGGTACTCGTTAGAACCGCCTCGATGAGGCGGTTCTAACGAGTGCCCACAATCTATATTTTGAGCAGAAATAAGAAAAATATCACAGGTTTTCATCATAAAATTTTCATTTTTCGGCGATAAAGGTGGCAATGTATTTGTATAGGCGTGTTTGCGTAATGGAATAGGCGTGTTTTCGTAATGTAACGGGCGCCCACATGTGTTTAGAACATAAGAATACAATAACAATAAGTAAAAAAGCTATCCCATGTGATCCCGTGACCGATTATAGCGTATGGTTTGTTCGTCTCCAGTGTGTTGTTTTAACCCTTGTCCTGCTGAGTAAATTAATTTAGCCATACCCACTTCTGACTTTCAACCAATCAAATTACTTGATATTATGTATTTGTTCATTTCACAAACTGCATGACAAACAAACAATTTAGATCCTGATCAGATGACGTCTTCAAGTGGCGTAAGACGTCATCTGATCTAGGTCTACACTGTTTGCAAAGGCAGGAGTTGGCGTGTTCAGTGGGATATAAATAAAAAAAGAAAGAAAAAAAAATAACTTTCAGTACCATTCAATACAGGGCCCCGCCCATCGGGGCTTGGAGAAATCATTCGGGATGCATGGTGTTTCCACGCAGACTTAAATCGACTGCACATGCGTACTGGTAAACCGCTTATCAGGTCGAAGCCTGCCCAGACAAAGTGGTGCCAGTCCCTGCATATTAACCCTATTGGTACGTGTGAGATGCCAAGTTCTGCAACGGAAGGTCAGGTGGTTTTTCTCCGGGTACTCCGGTTTTCGCCCACCTCTGATTAACGATCGGCTCGATATGAGTGAAATAATCTTGAAAGGGCCGTAAAACCCAAACCAAAAAAAAAACAACAACAAAAAAACCTATTGGTTTGTTTTGACGGTAGGCTTTAAGATGTCATTCCATGTCAATGTCGGGTAAAAGGTCCGCAAAATTGGAAGCAACGTCTCCAAAATGACCTTGACAGGGACGTAAAACCTTAATTCAAACGTACTGCAACCTAATTACCATTTCATTACGAAAGCACGCCTATATAATTTTGTACACATTTAACCCGATTTTTTATTTAGTAAAACTTGGGTTTACATGGGTATACATATATTTCTTTTTTCTGTTCAAAATCGAAGAATATGGGTACTCATCGAGTCGGTTCTAACAAGTACCCACAATCTATGTTTTAAGCAGATATATGAAAAAGTTTTTAGTTGAAAATTTTCATTTTTTTTTTTTTTTTGGTCGTAATATTTTAATACATTTGAACAGTGTATCTGAAGTGAGCGACGTCACGCGAAACCGATCTCAGATAATGCTCAGCTGTACAGACAGACTAGCAAAGATCTTGAAATTTTAGATATATATTTAGAACATACATATTTGTCGAAAAGTCTCGAGCAGGGTTAGAATGACTAATTCGTGTTATCAATTTTGGCCTTTAACACGAAAGAGTAGGCGAACGATCCTACCATATACGGCTTATATGTACGTGGCAGTCATGCAGGTCTCTTCCACGTCTTAAAATATGTTTGGTTTTCCCGGGGCTAAAAATAGATCTTTATAGAAATTTACACTGGAAACTTCGTGGACAATCCTATCCTATACTAACATCTATATCATATGAAATGAGTAATAACCATGTCTGACTACCACATAAAGTTTTTGATATTTTTAACACTTTTTGTGATGTCCGTTTCCACGGACATAGTTCCGGAATTCCAGTTTCCGTGTTACGTAGATGTGTGTACATTCCCCAGACAGTATTGTAACTCGGATAGAAATGAAAGAAGGTGCAGTCCGTGTACCCGAAGTTTATGTAAAGAAACGGAATTACCCAGAGCCTGTCTTTATTATTGTCAGGTCGCAGATCGTAAGTTCAGTTACACTGAACCCTTACCGAGCAGGCACATGACGTAATTGCGACGTCACATTAACGTCGGCGCAACGTCATGACGTTTATGCAACGTCACATCTACGTCGTTGCACCGACGTTGGTTTGATGTTGCCCTAGCGACGTGTGCCGGCTGGGTTAATACTCTGCATGTTAGGCAGATGGCATTTTGAAATAGTTCTCTTATTTTTCCCAGAAAACTGGATTTGACATTTCATGCAAATTGTCTTGTGTCAAATCCTGTTTTCTGGGAAAAATACGAAAAATATACACAATTTGCCGTCTGTTGAATTAGCCCAAAGTGGGGTGAGGTTTTCTTTATTTTTGATTTGAGTTGAGGTTTAACGTCCCCGTCAACACTATTTAGGTCATTTTGGATACGCTGCTTCCAATTTTGTGGAACTTTTACCCGATATTGAGATGACGTTTAAAACGCCAAGCCACGTTGCGTTTCTTTTTTTTTTTTTTTTTTTTGTTGTCAGTCAGAGAGACGGAATTATAGTTTGCTTTTCAGAGAAAATATTGTTTGATATTTCATGTGAATCATCTATGAAAATGCCGCCTGCAATGAAAATTATTCGCGCTGTAAAGTTTATATTTCAGTTAAAACCATTCTTGACGTTTCGTATGAATTAACTGATCCACAAGGCAGAATAAAAAGTTAAGTCCGATTTTCGCTGGACAAAAAAGAAAATGTCGTCTGCAACGTCATGATTGACACCTAAATAGTTCGCTTAGTAGTATCCAAACTGAAAAGACTAAATAGAGGATCTTACATGCGTGTTCATGTATTATTTAATTTATTAAACGAGTTGAGGAGAAGGGATAAAATGCGAGGCTTTGCCGAGCATTTTATCCCTCTTCCTCAACGAGTTTAATAAATTCAATAATACATGAGCATATCATATGACATTTAAAACGCATTTTATTCACCAGTTTGTTTACAAGAATGTAATATTCCGCCATTAGTAAACGCGACGTCGTTAAGAACGTTTGTACATTAACGTAACGGGGCGTATCTAACTAATTTGCACATTTTATCCACTAGTGGATTATCGAATTTATCATATTACGTCGCGTCTGAGAGTGTAATAACGCCATGTAATAAATTCGATAATCCACTAGTGGATTAAATATGCAAATTAGTAAGACATGCCCCGTAACGTTACATGTACGACGTCGCGTTTACTAATGACGGAGTATTGACATTTTTGTCAACAAACCGTGAATAAAATGCGTTTTAATGTCATATGATAAATAGAATCTTGCATTCGTGCTCATGTATTATTGAATTTATTAAACTCGTTGAGGAAAAGGGATAAAATGCTCGGCAAAGCCTCGCATTTTATCCCTTTTTCTCAACTCGTTCCATAAATTCAATAATACCTGAGCACTCATGTAAGATCCTCCATTTAGTACATGGCGTTATATATTCTCTGACGTGACGTTATATGATAAATGTCTAAAATGTGATCTATTAAAGATTATAATAACATTTGGAAATAGAGAAAAAAGTAAGAAAGTAGATATTTTAAAGAGAATCTGTTTGTTTGTTTGTATTGGAGTTTAACGGCCCAGTCAACACTGTTTTATGTCGTTTTTGAGCCGGTCAGTTTACCTATCCACACTTTTTCTGGACAGGCTTATTCGTAAACGGTTGACCAGGACAGTGCACATTCTTTCGCCAGAACTTTTCAAAGAAGAAGAAGAAGAATAAGAGGAAGTGGTAATAGCAGTGTTAGTAATAATAGCAGAAGTAGTAGCAATATAAACAGCAGCAGCAGCAGTAGTAGTAGTAGTAGTAGTAGTAGTAGTAGTAGTAGTAGTAGTAGTAGTAGTAATATATAGTAGTAGTAGTAGTTCCTGTTGTTGTTGTAGCAATAATAATAATAAAATCAATAATAATAATAAATTTGTTGTTAATAATAACAGTAATAGTAGTAGAAGAAGATGTAGTAGTAGTAGTAGGAGCAGTAGTAATAGTAGTAGTGGTAGTTAGTAATAGTAGTAGTAGTAGTTAGTAGTAGTAGTTGTTGTTGTTCCTGTGACAGCAGTAGCAGTAATTGTAGTAGTACTGGTGGTGGTGGTGGCAGAGGTAGTAGCAGTATTAGTAGCAATAGTAGTAGTAATAGGATCAGTAAGAGTAGTCGTTTAGCACTATAGCTGTAGCTATCAATAACATTATCACTTCAAACTGGTTTCCCATGCGGAAAACCTGAGTGATGAAATACTTGCTAAGCAGTAAAAATATATGCAGTTATATGGCCAAAAACAAAATAGAAGTGGAGGCAGACAACAAAGGGAAAGAAACACAAACATGAAGCAACAGACCGATGTTTTTGTGAACTTCCGAGGCAAAGAATGCCCGCAAAAAATATGGAAATTCTCATATACAAAATTCTGATATTTTGCATATTTCTGCTCAAAACAAAGATTGTGGGTAGGCGGTTCTAACGAGTACCCTAAATCTATGTTTTGGGCAGAAATAAGCCATGTAAACTCCAGTTTTACTACATAAAAGTGGGGTTAAATGCGGTTAAAATTATGTTGGCGTGTTTTCGTGATGGGTATACATTTCGCCTTATTCTTCTGGCGAGAGAAAGTGCACTGTGCTGGTTAACTGTTTACGTTAAGCTTGTCATAGGTAATATTCACCTAAATAGTGTTAACTGGGCCGTTAATCTCCAATACAAAAAAAAAAAAAAATCGACCGACCGACCAAGGCATCCCTCGGGTAAGAAGGGTCTACGAGGTATATCGCACATCTTTGCCCGAAACGAAGGAAATACTCTTATTGGAAATTTTCCGACATGTACAGATTTATTATCCTGTAAAAGCAGGGTATATGTTGTTGTTTTTTTAGCTCATCAGAGCCGAAGGCTCCGGGGGAGCTTATAGGATAGGCGGTTGTCCGTCGTCGTTGTCGTCTGTCCTATGACGTCAACATTTTCAAAGGACATCTCCTCTGAAGCCACTGGGCCGATTGGGCCCAAATTTTATCTGTAGCATCCTTGGGCTGGGGGATTGGAAGTTTGTGTTTTTTATGAAAATCGGCTCATTAGTTTGGTTGCTATGGCAACTTGTAGTTTCCATAGACTTATAATGGAGAAAATAGAAAAATGGCATTTACTGCCAAGCCTCTGCAGATATTTTGACAAAACTTGCATAGAAATGTTCCATAGGCAATCTACTATCTGTCATATGATTTTAGGCCTTATGCTCATTTTTATTGGTTGCCATGGAACCCAAAATGCAAAAAATAGAAAAAAAAATACTTAAAAAATCATCTCCTCAGAAACCATATGCTCTAGGAGGCTGAGACTTTATGAAAATATTCACCATATTTGCCTTTACAGGTTTTGTGTTTTTTTATGAAATTTGGCCTTTTAGTTTTGTTGTTATGGCAACTTAGAGTATCCATTGACTTATAATGAGGAAAACTGAAAAATGGATTTACTGCCAAGTCATTGCAGATATTTTGACAAAACTTACATAGACAATGACATGTTCCTTGAGTAAACATCTCTCAGCCATATGCTTTTATGTCAACCTATGGGGCCCCTATAGGTTGTGCCGGGACCATGCCCCGCCCCCTACACTTCATAAAATGCCTTATATCTCAGAAACCTTACAGATCCCAACCCCTAAACCATATATATCCTTGTTCCTTATGATAAGATGCATTAAAGGACACCAACCTGGGGGTCCCATGGGATGTGCCGGGGACATGCCCTGCCCCCTCTATTTCATAAAATGCCATTTATCTCAGAAACCATTCAGATCCCCACCCCTAAACTTTATATATTCTTGTTCCTTATGCTAAGATGCATTAAGTGACACCAACCTGGGGGTCCCCCGGGATGAGCCGGGGACATGCCCCACCCCCTCCACTTCATAAAATGCAATTTATCTCAGAAACCATTGAGATCCCCAGCCCTAAACCATATATACTTTTGTTCCTTATGATAAGATGGACTCAGTGGCACCAACCTGGGGGTCCCCCGGGAAGTGCCGGGGCCATGCCCCACCCCCTCCACTTCATAAAAGGCCCAGTGACCTTACAGATCCCAACCCTTAAACCATATATATTCTCGTTCCTTATGATTAGTCGCATTCAGTGACATCAACTGTGGGGTCCCCCGGGATGTGCGGGGGCCATGCCCAACCCCCTCCACTTCATAAAAGGCTAAATATTCCAGAAACCTTACAGATCCCCACCCCAAAACCATATATATTCTTGTTCCTTATCATAAGACACATTCAGTGACACCAACCTAGGGGTCACCCAGGGTGTGCCCGGGCCACACTCCACCCCTCGACTTCACAAAAGACCATATATCAAACCATATATATTCTTGTTCCTTATGATAAGACGCAAACAGTGACACCAGCATGGGGGTCCCCCCGGGTGCCACGGGCCATGCCCCACCCCTTTACTTCATTAAAATCCATATATCTCAGAAACCGTTCAGATTCCCACCCCGAAACTATATATATTCTTGTTCCTGATGATAAGACTCCACTTAATAATAGGCCATATATCTCAGAAACCATTCAAATCCCCATCCTATAATCACATATATTCTTGTTCATTGTTATTAGTCAGTTATTCAGTCAACCCTGTCTTGGGGGGTCAGCAGGGGCCATTTCTCTCCCTTCCACTTCATAAAAGGGCCTCATATCTCAGAAACCGTTCAGATCCCCACCATTTAACCATATATATTCTTGATCTTTATGATAAGACATATTCAGTGACAACAATCTTTGGCTTTTCTGGGATCTGCCATGCCCGAATCTCTCCATTGCTTAAAAGGCCTTACGTCTCAGGAACCATACATATCTCCACCGCTAAACCATATATGTCTCTGTTCCTTTTTATAAGACCCATTTAGTGACACCAATCTAGGCTACATTGGGCAATGCCCACCTGAGCTCTGGTTTATGAAATTTGGCTCTTTGGTTTGTTTGCTATGGCAAGTTAAGAGTTTCCATTGACTTATAATGGGGAAAATTGAAAAATGACATTAATGCCTCTCAAGATATTTTGTCAAACTTTCATAGAAATGTTCCTTTAATAATGTTCTTTTTTGGCCTATTGCCACAGATGGGAAATTGCCAATTGTCATCTGTTGTCTTCAAGCGACATCAGACCTCTGAAGCCACTAGTCTGATTGGGTCGAAATTTTATCTGTAGCAGCCTTGGGAGCAGGGCTGCCATGGTTAATTAAAATACATTGCTGCCAGTGGGCAGTGGCCCCTGAGCTCTGGTGAGCATTGTGGCCCATGGGCCTCTTGTTTTATTATTATTATTATTATTATTATTATTATTATTATTATTTGATTTGATGTTTAACGTCCCCAACACTATATAGGTCATTTTGGTGACGTTGCTTCCAATTTTGTGGGACTTTTACCCGACATTGAGAATGAAATGTCATTTCAAGCCCTGTCGCCCAATGAAACCAATAGGGTTTATAAGCAAAGCCTCAGACAGCTTTGCCTGGGCAGGCTTAGATCCTCTAAACGGTTTACCAATACTCGCGTGCCGTCGGATTAGCATCATGCAGCCCATTTATTTTTTTGAGCCCCGATGGGCGGGTGCCGAATATATGTTGGTAAATTGTATTTTATGCGTGTGCATGTATTTGTTCATTACGTATTGAGGATATTTATCAGAGAAGTTTGAAGTTAGAAGAGAAATGGCACAAATCTAAATCGAGCCGAAGACGACTTCTGCTCCACTTACACGTAAGAGTCGATTTGGGCCATTTTGGCATGCATTTCTGACCGAACTGATATGCATAGTGAGGGCTGCGTCTATCACAAGCGTTTTATTTTTATCATTTTAGAACCAGTGATTACAACAGCGTCCCCACCACAGACCTCTGCTGCAATACAGAGCAAATGGCAAGGTAACACATCTATATATAACATTTTGCATACACAGTGATGAATGGTCCGCGTTGCAAAAAAAAAATAAAATAATAATAATTATTACACTGATGAGATCAACCTAAGCCCCGCCCCGCCCCACTCCACTCCGCAAACGATCAGGGCAGGGTTTTAAAAAATAATTTGAAACTTTTTATTATTTATTGTCCGAAAAGATTTGACAAAACGTTCTCAGTCCGTCATAATTTTCTAGTAGCTCTTTATAAACCCTTCAGGCTAACCGTTGGTCATTTGCAGCCTCTAGAGTGTACAAATAGATTTAAAGAAATTAGAACCAGAGAAATTAGAACCAGAGGCCTTGTTTTTGACCCGATAAGACCCATATTCCGATTTCAGCCATCTTCGAACTTTGGTCTTATCAAGTCAAACATTCTGGTGAAAAGATTCACAAAGATTGGTGCAAAACTGTGGGAAGAGAACAAGGTTTTAAGAAATTTGACCTGGTGACCTATTTTGTTTAATGTCTTTGACTGACATATGATCAAGACTAACATTCTGGTAAAGTTCCATGAAAATTAATGTAAAACGGTAGTCCGCTCTATAGACAGTGAAGAGATTTTTGTTTCTTTACAAATCTGACCTAGTGACCCAGTTTTGATAAGACATGACCCGGATTCGACCTTGCCCGAGATAGCATTAAGACAAGTTAACATGATAAAAATTTGTGAAGATCGAAGCAAAACAGTTGCCTCTAGAGAGAGAACAAGGTTTCAAAGAAATTTGCCCAAGTGACCTATTTTTTTATCCAATATGACCCATATTTAAAATAGAACGAGGTACAATCAAGACTAACGTTTCATGAAAATTGGTGCAACGCTGTGGTCTCTAGGGAGTCCACAAGGTTATAAAATTTGACCTTGTGACCGAGTTTCTATCGGTCCCCGCCAATCGGGCCTGAAGAAATAGATGGGCTGCATGATGTTTCCACGCAGAGCTGAAACCGACCCGCACACGAGTACTGGTAAACCGCTTAGAGAGGATCAAAGCCTGTCCCGGCAAAGCGGTGCGAGTCGGCCCGTCCGTGCCTATAATCCCTATTGGTTTTATTGGGCGGCAGGGTTTGAGATGTCATTTCATCTCTGTGTCGGGTAAAAGTCCACCAAAATTGGAAGCAACGTCTCCAAAATGAAATTTACCTCAAATCAAACAAACAAACAAAACATAACCGCTATTCAAATTCCAGACAAATATTCTGGTGAAGTGCCACGAAGACTGAAGCATACTTATGGCCAAAAGGTTTTAAAGAAATTTGACCTATTGGCCTAGTTTTTTTTTATCCGACATGACCCAAACTTGACCAAGATATCATCAAAACTAACCCAGTAGGCACACATAACGCTGGGGCAACGACAAATCAACATCGGTGCAACGGATGTTGATGTGACGTTGCATAAACGTCATGACGTTGTAACGACGTTGATGTGACGTCACAATTACGTGATATGCTTGATTGGTAACATTCTGATAATGTTTCATGAAGACTGAAACAGACTGTGGACTCTGGAGGGCGACAAGGCTTTATTAACCCGCTGAATATTTATATATGCCACACCCACTGCTGATTATCAACCAATAAGATTACTTGATGCAAATTATTGCAACAAATTCGTGAGCTGAATGGCAAACAATATAGATCTTGATCAGATGCCAGCTGATCTGGATCTTCATTGTTCGGAAAATAAGGCATATCCATCCGGGCTCAGCAGGACAAGGGTTAAATATTGACAATACCTATTTCGATGGTTTGATCAGTCAATTTACACCCCCAACCCACAAACTTCAGTTAAATAAAGCAAATTCTTCTGATACCGAGGCCCCGTTTATGGATTTACACCTATCTATTGTAGATGGGTTTGTTTCCTGCAAAATTTATGATGAGCGCGATGATTTTGATTTTGAGATTGTTAATTTGCCTTCCTTGGATGGCGATGTTCCTCGTGAGGCGTTTATATTTCGCAATTAATTCGATTTGCCAGAGTGTCTAGTCATGTAACTGACTTCAACACTTGTTATAAATTGTTAACTGCTAACCTACTTAATCAGGGTTTTCGGTATCACAAACAACGCAAAGCCTTTCCTAATTTTTATTCCGATTTAATTTCAAAATTCAATTATGGATTTAAATCTCTTCTGCAACGAAATCTGTCTGAGCCCGAATTTTATGGTGACTTTCTATATAAATTCAGAAAAATAAAACTTGCAACGATTCCAGTACCCAGTTTTGTAAAATTATTCTTCGATATAAAAAGATTGGGTACGACATAAATGTTATACGACAGACTGCATGTATGGTAGTTAACCCAATCACGGTTGATAACTTTGCTTTCCTCTTTAATTGCACGCCGGTGGGTCAGGCCTCAGATTATATATGACGGTTCCAGCGTAAAGGTCTACTTAAGTAATATTGGTTGTTACTAGATGCCCTGTCTCTGGTTGGGCCCATCGGAGTCTAACTGTTGGTTTTCTTTCGCTCCACGGTCGACGCACGTACGAGGGACAAAGACTTATCACAATAGCTTCGCATTACGAAAACACGCCTATACAAATACATTGCTATTTTTTGGCCATAAGTTAGAATTTTAAGATGAAAAATTGTGATATGTTTCTTATTTCTACTCAAAACATAGATTGCAGGGACTCGATAGAACGAGGCGGTTCTATCGAGTACCCACAATCTATGTTTTTGAGCAGAAATAAGAAAAAAATAATGTAATAATGTAAAAACACACGACATTCTATGTTTGGTTGCCAAATATTATAAACAGTAAAATTTCGCTATTAAGACCGCTTAAAATTAAGTCTAATTCAGCTTTAAAAAGCTTATTTAGTAAGCTGCAGTTATTCTTTATTTGTATTTTCTGCATACGGTGTCCTCTGGTCAGGGACCACCTTTGTGACTGTTCAAAAGTGGTCTTAAAGACCACTTTTGAACAGTCCCAAAGATGGTCTTAATATAGGACTTTTACTGTATACGCTTTTTAGCTCACCTGAGCACCATTACGAGAACATGCCTATATAATTTTGACCCCCTCATACCCCACTTTTATATAGTAAAACTGGGGTTTAAGGGGGTATACATTATTTTTTCTTATTTCTGCTCAAAAACATAGATTGTGGGTACTCGATAGAACCGCCTAATCGAGGCTGAAAATATTTTCGAATAAGGCGAAGCGGATGAAACAGCAGCACTCCGTAGAAGTGAAATGTCGACCAGAAGAATAAGGCAGTGAATTTTCCGTTTTTAGAGGATTTTTTTTTTTTCTTGTTTCACTGAAATTTCCCATGCAGTATATGAGATCCGGTGTCTCATCACGAAAGCACGTCTATATAATTTTGACCCCCTTAAACCCCACTTTTATATAGTCAAACTGGGGTTTACAGGGGGTAACCTTATTTTTCTTATTTCTGCTCTAAAATATAGAATGTGGGTACTCGTTAGAACCGCCTCGATGAGGCGGTTCTAACGAGTACCCGCAGTCTATATTTTGAGAAGAAATAAGAAAAATATCACAATTTTTTCATCTTTAAATTTTAGTTATTTTGGCGGTAAAGTTTACAATGTATCTGTATAGGCGTGTTTTCGTAATGTTCTGAATCGGAGTATGTCGATTTCCCTTGCTCCAGCATGGATTTCTCCTTTCTGCAGAAATCAATCCTATACAATTATTTTGCCGATTTCCACGCATTTATTTATTTATTTTGCAGACAAGTCCGATGTGTATCTGGTTTACACGATTATTTTCATCGCTGTGACCAACACCGCTATGTTTGCAGCCGTTATTTTCATCTCCCTCTGGTTGGTCCGCTTTTGTGGCAAGAAGGGTAAACCCCATTTATCGCCTATGGAAAGATTTCTTACTGAAGTTGAAGAAGATGGAGGCATAGAATTACCATTGATAGACCACAGAAAGTCACAAAGACCTAAAAGACCTAAGGGACTTGAACTCAGGGGAAGTGAATCTGAGCAAGAATCTTCAAAGTCTTTGCCGCCGTATCGTTCAAAAGGTAATTTTAAGATACGATTCGTTAACCTGTCTGAGCTCAAATGCTCTGCAGCCTAGCAGAACATTTTGTATAAGTCGAAACACGAGGAAATGTCCCTTAGCATTCTGCCATTTACTTTACAAGTACAATTTATAAAACAATTCAATTTAACATGCTCATATATAATACAATTTAACATGACGTTGCTCACATATATTACAATTTAACATGTTCAATGAAAAACATGTACAAATGACATCCTTTGACTAACAGCATCAGTCTCCCGTTATAAACAAAGCAGGAAGACAAATGGCACGTGATATGA
Organism: Lucinisca nassula; assembly: GCA_963580285.1. Classification (NCBI taxonomy): domain Eukaryota; kingdom Metazoa; phylum Mollusca; class Bivalvia; order Lucinida; family Lucinidae; genus Lucinisca; species Lucinisca nassula. The sequence goes on along the minus strand of OY757011.1, from coordinate 22,521,290 downwards.
AAGCATTTTGATAATTTCACATTACGATATCCCTTATCTCCGTATCGGTTATTTTTCTGGTAAAAGGATTTCTTATTTATACGTCAAACATTGATTGTGGGTTCTCCTTAGAACTGCCTCACTGGGTAGGTTCTAACGAGTGCTCACAATCTAGTTTTTTCAAGCAAAGCTATCGAAAGCAATGCATACCCCTGTAATCCCCAGTTTTCTCTATATAAAGGGTTTACAGGGGTGTTTCTTTCAAAGACTTGTTAACGTGATGACGCGTTTCCATCGAACTCTAATATGAGGAGCCCTCCAGTTTCATCAAAAACACACGCCTATACAATTCTAACCCCCATGAACCTCGCTTTTGTATAGTAAAACTGGGGTTTTAAGGCGGTGTATTTCTGCTCTAAAATATAGATTGTGAGTACTCGATAAAACCGCCTCGCGGTTGTAACGAGTACCCAAAATCTATATTTTTAGCAGAAATAAGAAAAGATCACCCATTTTCATCTTACAATTGTCGTTTTTTGGCGGTAAAAGTTGCAATGTATTTAAATTGTATAGGCGTGTTTTCGTAATGTTAATTCTATCTGATCTTTTATTTTATATTTTGATACTTAAACATATAAATCTGTTATTCTTGCAGAATATAATGCTGTGAATATCCCAGAAGTCTCTTCAAAGAAGACGGACAGCGTCACAGAGTTTGACAACCAATCAGATAGTGTTAACCTTTCAAAACGAGGTTCTCCATCTGGTATAGACAGACTTATCCAAGTTGATGAAAATGACTTAGGGTGTAAGAAAACTGAGCTCGCGAAGATTGTCTCAAGTCCTACTGGAGATATGAAACATGAACAGCATGAAAAACCATGGCCAGTTAAAGACAAGCACGTAATCATTGAGAATACGGAAACAGGGTTGATGACTCAAGAAGATGAAGAGGAAACGTGGGTTAAACGTTGATCTTTATAGCGGAAACGTAGTTGAAACTAATACAGGAATCATGGGTAAACTGTATATCCGTAATGAGATACGAAACCAAACCACAAAAATTGCAGACGACAAGGAGAAAGAAACAAAAAACGTAAACCTCTTTCCAGGTGTAAAAAATAAATGAGTAGATAAATATACAGTAAAATTCCTATATTAAGACCACCTTTGGGACTGTTCAAAAGTGGTCTTTAAGACCACTTTTGAACAGTTCCAAAGGTGGTCTCTTTTTAAGAGACACATGGTGTAGAAAACACAAAGAAAGAATATCTGAAACCATCTCAATTTTGTTTGTTTGATTTGAGGTTTAACGTCCCCGTCAACACTGTAAAGGTCATTTTGGAGACGTTGCTTCCAATTTTGTGGGACTTTTACCCGACATTGAGATGAAATGACATCTCAAGCCCTATCGCCATGAAACCAATAGGGTTTATTAACATGGACGGTCCACCTCGCACCGCGGTTCCTGGACAGGCTTAGATCCTCTAAGCGGTTTACCAGTACTAGTGTGCGGGCCGGATTCAGCTCTGCTGGGAAGCATCATGCAGCCCATATATTTCTTCAAGCCCCTATGGGCGGGGGCCGCAAAAAACCTTCTCAATAAGCTTTTAAAGCAGACTTAGTCTTAATTTTAGGTGGTCTTAATAGAGGAATTTCACTGTATATAAAAAAAATGGATGTGAGCTTGCGCAGTTAGCTTATTACAGGCAGCTTTTCGGACAATACAAGGCAGATCGTGTGCCAATTTTAACTCTCTTCTGTTATGTAAGACAGAAAGTTTATTGCATATATGCTTTCAATTTTGTGCCAAATTAAAAAAAAAAAAAAAAAAAAAAAAGATTGGAGTTTGTGCATTCAAGGCTTAGTGGATTCAGTGTTCATTCAACGTTGAGTGCCTGTCGGGCTTGTTGTATTTCCTATATACAGTGCGAACAAATTGACCTGAGACTGGTGAACTCTATTAACATAATTTCACACCCGATTGAATGCATGTATTTATCTTCGTCGTGTTCCGAAGATGGCGATATTGTTATACAATACATAGAGGTCGATAAATGGGTCGTTATTCACGTGTTGCAGAAAATGCACGAGAAGTTTACAAAAGCCGACGTTTGTTTGATTTGAGGTTTAACGTCCCCGTCGACACTGTATAGGTCATTTTGGAGACGTTGCTTCCAATTTTGTGGGACTTTTACCCGACATTGAGATGAAATGACATCTCAATCCCTGCCGCCCAATGAAACCAATTGGGTTTATGAGCATGAACGGGCCGACTCGCACCGCTTTTCCTGGACAGGCTTAGATCCTCTAATCGGTTTACCAGTACTCGTGGGCGGGTCGTTTTCAGCTCTGCGTGGAATCATCATGCAGCCCACCTATTTCTTCAAGCCCCGATGGGCGGGGGCCAACGAAAGCCGACGTTTTAGGCGATAACATTAACTAATTTATTCCTTGCATAAAGGTCAGTCTCAGGTCAAATCGTTCGAGCTATACCCCAGCATTTCATTGTAAGGAGAAGTAGATACATTTGGCATATTTTCCACGATTTATAGAAGGGAAACAACCTTCGGGCTCCTGTTGACTTCTCTTTCAACCGAGACCTCTTAAGGAAAGAATTCGCTTCTCAAGACCAGGCTCCCGAGCAAAGACAAATATTTTTGAAACAGTTGCTTCCCCTTGAGGTGTGTATCCTCACTCTAAATATCGATTTTTTCAAGACCCCGGTAATGAACACTATCGCAATCCCAGCAGGCACACGTCGCTAGGGCAACGTCAAATCAACGTCGGTGCGTTGCACTGACGTAGATGTGATCATGACGTCGCATAGACGTCGATATGACGTCACAACTACGCCATGCTGGCGATACCATACAGAGTAAAGTATAGTTGGCAGGGGTATACATTTCTCCTTAAGAAGAATTGATAAACATTCAGGGGAGGCAACTGTTCGGAATATTATTTTGTCAGCCTGACCACTTACTGGAAAAAAATCGCTTAAGAGCTCACCCATGTGTCGATTGTCAATCAACCTTGGGTAACCTTCTACCAAAACTACTAAAAGAGTTACGCTCCGCTGAACAAAATGGCCGCCAGAGCTAGAAATAGAAAAAAAAAATAAAACGACATCTCCTAGGTTCAAAATAATTTCATATGCTTGTTCCTTGGGTGACCCTCTACCAGTTTGATAAAACTGTTCCGCTCCGCGGCCGCTGAACAAAATGGCTTTCAGAGCTAAAAATAGAAAAAAGAAACCCTAAAAAAGGCCAGTGCTAAAAAAAAAAAAAATAGAAAAAAACTTTTAAATGGAATCTCCTCCAAGGCTACTGGTTCGTTTTCAATATAATTTCACAGAAATATTTCTTGGGTACACTAAACAAAATGGCCACCGGAGCCGGCCAAAAATAGAAATGTCTTTAAACGACATCTCCTCCAGGCTTATGATCCGATTTCAAAATAATTCCACAGGAATGTTCCTTGGGTAACCCTCTTAGACTAATTGTCTGTTCTCAAAATAATTTCACAGGAATATTCCTTGGGACCCTCTAACAATATTGCTGAAATGGTTCAGCTTCTTTGAAAATAAATGGCCACAAGAGCTAAAAATAGAACAAAAAATCTTTAAACCTCCTCCGAGGCTAATGAACCGATTTTAAGATAATTTCACAGGAATGTTCCTTGGGTGACCCTCAGAGCTAAAAATAGAAATAAAAAACCTTTAAATGACATCTCCTCCCAGGCTAATGGTCCGATTTCAAAATAATTTCACAGGAATGTTCCTTGGGTGACCCTCTACCAGAATTGATAAAACTGTTATGTTCCGTTGAACAAAATGGCCACCAGAGCTAAAAATAGAAGAAAAACCTTAGCCAAACCTTTAAACGACATCTCCTCCTAGGCTAATGGTCCGATTTCAAAATAATTTCACAGGAATATTTCTTGGGTGACCCTCTATCAACATTGCTAAAATAGTTCAGCTCTGCTGAACAAATGACCGCCAGAGCTAAAAATAGAAAAAAATAGACATCTCCTAGGCTAACGGTCCGATTTCAAAATAATTCCGCAGTAATGTTCCTTTGGGTGACCCTCTACCAAAATTGCTAAAATGGTTCTGCTTCGCTGATTAAAATGGCCACCACAGCTAAAATAGAGAAACCTTCAAAATGATATCTCCTCCTAGGCTAATGGTCAGTTTCAAAATAATTTAACAGGAATGCTCCTTGGGTAACCGTATACCAAAGCAGCTAAATTGGTTCTGCTCCGCCGAACAAAATGGCCACCACGGCTAAAAATAGAGGAAAACCCTTCAACCGCCATCTTCTCCTTGTATAATTGTCCGATTTCAAAATAATTTCACAGAATTGTTTCTTGGGTGACCCTCTACCAGAACTGCTAAAATGGTTCTGCTCTGCTGCTGGAGCTAAAAAAACTTTTAAATGACATCTACTCCTAGGCTAATGGCCTGATTTCAAATAAGTTCACAAAAATGATCCTTTGGCTACCAGTTGTTAATAACGGTTCCACTTTCCTTAACCAAATGGCCACCAGAGAGATCACGGCCACGACCGATTGCTTCAAATGGAGTTGATCATTTATTGGCTGGTTGCATGTCACTAAATGTCTGTTAAAGTAAGATGGACTTCAATTATATGTGGCCGGGTTAGCACCAGGGTGATAATGAAGACCCAACAATTTTTGTTCTGAGGATTGTTTACGTATACGAATAAAGCGTGTCCTGGCTATGACATCAGTTGAATAATTAACAGACAGTGAGTGTCAATAGAAGTGAAGGCTGTCAGTTGAACAAGTGAACTCGTAGGCTTTCTTCCGCCCAACTGATTTCAGGCGGTAAAATTGGTAGTGCGAAGTGTGCAAAAGGTCACATGCAGGGTCAGAGAATTGAATTAGCCAACCATACAAAAACATTAACCTATCAATGCTCAAAACATTAAAATGATAGGTAAAGAAAGTATTTTACCGTTAAAAATGTGCAGTCATTTTAGAGCCGATTTCGCAGCAAGGTCAAGGCCATTAAGGTAAGCTAATAACACTGCTGCCGTGCTGCGGGAGATTTGTTTGTTTGATTTGAGGTTTAACGTCCCCGTCAATACTGTAAAGGTTATTTTGGAGACGTTGCTTCCAATTTTGTGGGACTTTTACCCGCCATTGAGATGAAATGACATCTCAAGCCCTGTCGCCCAATGAAACCAATAGGGTTTATAAGCATGGACGGTCCGACACTCACACCGCTTTGTCCGGGCAGGCTTAGATCCCCTAAGCAGTTTACCAGTACTCGTGTATGGGTCGGATTCGGCGGGAGTAATGAAACACGAAAAACCCCACAGCGCCGAAAAACTACATCTTTGACACACATGCCATCAAAGGCTGGCTTTATTGGGCGGCAGAGCTTGAGATGTCATTTCATTTCAATGTCGGGTAAAAGTCCCTGAAAACTTGAAGCGACGTCTCTAAAATAACCTTAACAGTGCTGACGAGGACGTTAAACTTCAAATCAAACAAACAAGAAAGCCATCAAAGGCAGTCTGCCATTCTGCAAAATATCTTAAAAGCATTCTGTGAACTGTAAAATGCTGTAAATTCAAAATGGCGAACTGCTTACCCTTGTCCTGCTGAGCCCGGACATGTCTTATCTTTCAGACAATGTATATCCAGATCAGATGATCTGATCAGGATCTTCATTGTTTGTCATTCAGTTTATGAATTTGTTGCAATGTTTTGCATCAAGAAATCTGATTGGTTGATAAGCAGTGGTGGGTGTGGCATATATAAATATTTAGCAGGTCAAGGGTTAAGGTTTTAAAACTGACAGTGCTGGAATCATAGTCGCATCTCTCTCTCTCTCTCTCTCTCTCTCTCACACACACAAACAGATACGTACGCACGCGCGAAAAGTCGGTATCTCTTTCACATTCGACATAAGCAAGCACGAAAAGTTCGTGAGAGAGAGTAGTATCATGAAATACCTAATCAATGATATTGTTTAATGCACGATTTCTTTATAAACAGTCAAATGGGTGGAGTTTTCTTTAATCCCGTTTGTTTTCAATGACCAGCTTGTGTACACAAAGCTTTTGCGATAGACCGTTCTTGATCAGACCTTTGACAATGGTTAGATTTCTTAATCAAATTTATGTATAGTTCGAACAAATTGACCTGAGACTGACCATTATGCAAGGAATAAATTAGTCATTGTTATCACCTGATACGTCGGTTTTCGTAAACTTCTCGTGAATTGCGACCCATTTACCGACCTCTATGTATTGAATAACAATATCGCAATATTCGTGAGACGGCGAAGATAAATACATGCATTCAGTCGGGTGTGAAATTATTTTAAAGACAAATGCTAGGTATGCGCCATTTTTTGTATGATCATCAAAAATGAAAGTTATGCTAGAGCCAATATTTTACCGTTCTGGGGTAAGGAAATGGTTGAAATTTGTGGAATAGATATTGTTTTGGGTTCATTTCATTATTAAACATGTTCAGCATCGCTATAAACTTCACGAAAACAGTAACATTGCGATTTTTGCAAATTTTATTTTTTCCGCATTTACCAAAGATCAGATCAACCTAAATGGTTACAGACTTACTTAAATGATATGCTGCAATGCATATTGTGGCCAGCTACTATTTACAAGTAAAATCGAAGTCATCTGTCAATGATTCGCCATCTTTTCACAGTACTTATATATATATATTTACCATGTATTTCATCTGGGGGTAGGGGAACGGTTTGTTTAATAAAACAGAAATTAGCACGGTGACCCCTAGTTTTCTTTTGATTTTCTATTCTCTGAAAACATCCCCAAGAGAAAAAACCTTGTTTTATGAAAATTTCAATGTAGCATTTTTCTGTATGGTCCAAAATATTGCAAACAATGAATTATTTTTAAAGATATTTTGGTTGATGACAAAATTGGTTTTGCAAAAAAAATTACTGAGCTTGAAAAATAGTCTCAAGATAGGCAGCAGTATCTTTTACTACATCATTCTGACTGAAATAAATGTTTAAAAGCCAAGCAAAAGTCATTTTGACATGCTATTTACTAACATGGTTGTTTTCTGACATTTCTTGGAAAACAGGTATGGGTGATCTCCTTCTTGTTCAGATTTCTTAAGATTCAGCACAGTGACATATGGTTTTTATTTCAAATATGGTGAGCCAGTATATGATACTGAACATATACAGACTCTTAAACAGATTTCAATGTAGGAAGTATTTCGTAGCATATGCCCTTAATAGAGTTCACCAGTCTCAGGTCAATTTGTTCGAACTATAACTCTTCCACCTTTAGTCCGATCACAGTTCTGTGACCCATATAGCATGTCTATTCTTAAAATGGTGCAAGTTTGAAACCATGAAAGTGTAATTTTATATTTTAGTGCTTTGTTTGTTTATATTTTAGTTTAACAGCCCCGTCAACACTATTTTATGTCATTTTTGAGCCGGTCAGTTTACATACCGTAAGCGGTTAATCAGTACAGTGCACATTTGCCAAATTTCACACGTTTTGACAGGTGGCTCAGTGGACTTGTAAACTGATGAAGTGCGCAATCAATGTGATGCTTATGTCTAGCCTGATCCTAGTCTTTGCTGTCTGCACAGGCCCCAAAAATTTAATTTCTCTTATTTGTTTGTTAAAGTGGAGGTTTTCATCCCCTTAAACACTATTTAGGTCATTTTGGAAGCATTGCTTCCGATTTTGTGGAATTTTTACCCAACGTTATTTGCTTTTGTTGATTTAAGAAATAGATCAGCTCTAACTGTGATTTGTTGTGTAATAAATCACAGTTTGGAGGTCAGTTGTAAAGTAGACAAATCACGAGCGCGTAGCGCGCGTGATTTGTCTACTTACAACTGACCGACAAACTGTGATTTATCACCCAACAAATCACTGGCTAGAGCTGATCTATTTCGATTCTAACACGCTGAAAATCGGCCATAATGTTGTAATGACGTCACACGTCACGCTCTTCGAGCTGTGATTTGTTGCAGAATAAAACACAGTTATTTTGCATTGCCTATATAGGCGCGCTGTGTTAGAATCTGCAACAAATCACAGCTCGAAGAGCGTGACGAGTGATGTCATTATAATTCCCAATTTATGACGTCACTAGTCGATTTCCTTGACTTTAGACGGTGTAACGTCATTTTCTCGCATCGAAAACGTAAGAAAAGGATATAAATTCATGTGTTTCAGTCGATAATTTTAGCGGGATTTCTTCCAATAATGGCGAAAGGTTGTGAGATTTTGAAGGAAACAACAACATTATTGCCGATTTCAGCGTGTTAGAATCGAAATAGATCAGCTCTAGTCTGTGATTTGTTGAGTAATAACTCACAGTTTGTCGGTCAGTTGTAAGTAGACAAATCACGCGCGCTACGCGCTTGTGATTTGATCTACTTTACAACTGACCTCCAAACTGTGATTTATTACTCAACAAATCACAGTTAGAGCTGATCTATTTCTTAAATAAAACACAGTTACTTTGCATTGCCTATATAGGCGCGCTGTGTTAGAATTGACGTTTAACGTCCGCGTCAATACTGTATAGGTCATTTAAGAGACGTTGCTTCCAATTTTGTGGGATTTTTACCCGACATTGAGATGAAATGATATCTGAAGCCCTGTCGCCCAATGAAACCAATAGGGTTTATAAACATGGACGGTCCGACTCGCACAGCTTTGCCTGGGCAGACTTAGATCCTCTGAGAGGTTTACCAGTACTCGTGTGCAGTCGGTTTCAGCTTTGCGTGGAAGCATCATGCAGCCAATCTAGTTCTTCAAGCCCCAATGGGCGGGGGCTATTACCAAACATTGAGATGAAATGACATCTCAAGCCTTACTGCCCATAGAAACCGCCAGGGTAAATTATCTCTTCATGCTGTTCATTTGAGCCAAGTTACAAGAAATCTCATCTTTGTAGTAGACTGATCCTAGTCTTTGCTGTCTGCACATGTCCCAAAAATTTCTCGTTTGTTTGAGTTGAGGTTTTACATTCCCGTTGACACTATTTAGGTCATTTTAGAGACACTGCTTCCGATTTTGTGGGACTTTTACCCGACATAATTTTTTTTTTGGGGGGGGGGGGGGGGGGGAAGGGGGGGGGGCGTAAGTTTACATGTACTTGTATAAGGGTGTTTTTGTAATGTACCCATAGAAACCATTCATGCTGTCCACTTGAGCCAAGTTACAGGAAAACCCTTCTTTGTAATTTGTGATCAGGTAAGACAGAAATCGGCCTCCTCAGCTACTCACACTAGTATTAGACATTCTACTTACCGGCCCCGATAGCTCAGTTGGTAGAGTGTCCGCTCCGGGGAACGGGAGGTCACGGGTTCGATCCCGGGCCGCGACATACCAACGTCGTTAAGAATGGTACTAGCTGCTCCTCGCTTGGCACTCAGATTGACGGGGTGGAGCTAAGACTGGTCGACCCAGTGTCAGGATAATGTGACTGGGTGTGGTATCATGTAATGTGTCTGGGACAGAATACTTCAGTGAGGCAGCACTATAAAAGTGAGCATTGAGCTCCCTGTCGCAACCAGACACCGTCGTGATATGACTGAAAAATTGTTGAAAGCCACGTTAAACCTGAATACACACACACACACACACACACACACACATTCTACTTTCCAAGCAGCGAACATAAAGGTGCTGATACGACTGTGTGCATGCCATAAAACAAATTTCTGACAATGCAGCTAATATCATAAAATGCCTGTCATTACCAAAACATGCCTATACAAATACATGTACTTTGTAAATTTACCGCCGAAAATATGAACATTTTCAGATGAAAAATTGTGATATTTTTCTTATTTCTGCTCAAAATATAGTTTGTGGGTACTCGTTAGAACCGCCTCATCGAGGCGGTTCTAACGAATACCCACAATCTATATCTTAGAGGAGAAATAAGAAAAATAAGGTATACCCCCGGAAACCCCAGTTTTACTATATAAAAGGGGGGTTCGAGAGGGTCAAAATTATGTAGGCATGTTTTCGTGATGCATTACAAAAACATGCCTATAGAAATACATGTACATTGTAAATTTACCGCCGAAAATATGAACATTTTCAGATGAAAAATTGTCATATTTTTCTTATTTCAGCTAAAAATATAGTTTGTGGGTACTCATCGAGGTGGTTCTAATGAATACCCACAATCGATATCTTAGAGCAGAAATAAGAAAATAAGGAATACCCCTGTAAACCCCGTTTTACTATGTAAAAGTGGGGTTCAATGGGTTCAAAATTATATAGGCTATTTTCATGATGGGTCTGCCTGTTTTTTTGGCTTAATCGCTTCAGAAAATAATTGTCGGGGTGGGGGGGGGGGGGGGGGGATAAAAGCTTGAAATTCAAGCTAAAGATAGTACACAACGGAAAATAATTAAAAGATATTTATTGGCAAAATATTATCATAACACACCCATGAGCAAAAATAGAATCTCTTCCGTCTCTTTAACTAGCATTTTTCAGAGATTTTTTTCTATTTTTTCCTTATTTCTAGTTCAAACATAAGTTGTGGGTGCTCGTTTGCACTGCCTCATTGAGGCAGTTCTGGCGATCTATGATTTTGAACAAATAATATGAAAAATAACGAATATCCATGTAAACCCCATTTTTATATAAAGAGGGGTTTTGAGGGGTGTTCATTGCATGGACTTGTTAGTTAGATGTATTTTGAACTTCTAAAATATCTCATTACGAGAACACACCTATATAATTTTGACCCCCTCATACCCCACTTTTATATAGTAAAACTTGGGTTTAAGGGGGTATACATTATTTTTCTTATTTCTGCTCAAAAACATAGATTATGGGTACTCGATAGAACCGCCTCGTCGAGGCAGTTCTATCGAGTACCCGCAATCTATGTTTTGAGCAGAAATAAGAAAAATATCACAATTTTTCATCTGAAAATTTCTAATTTTTGGCCAAAAAATTGGCAATGTATTTGTATAGGCATGTTTTCGTGATGTGGAATGATTACAGAAGCATGGGTTAATACTGTAAACAAACAATTTTATGGAGAATGGATACACCTTTAACCCTTGACCTGCTGATTAATGAATATTTATATATGCCACACCCACTACGGTTTATCAACCAATCAAATTACTTGATGCAAATTATTGCAAATATTCATGAGCTGAATGACAATGAAGATCCTGATCAGATGGCTTCTTCAGAAGCTTCAGAAGCCATCTGATCTGGAGCTTCATTGTTTGAAAGATAAGGCATATCCGGGCTCAGCAAGACAAGGGTTAAAACTCCCATTTTTGATCCTGTGGTTATTATTTGAACGCTCTTTGCAGAGGTCCACTAGACAAAGCTACATGCCAAATATCAAATGTCAGGGCCTTCTGGTTTTAGAACAGAAAGTTTTTAAGGTTTTCCCACTATAACTTGGTTTTACTATTTTTAGCTCTAGTAGCCATCGGGGCTTGAAGAAATAGATGGGCTGCATGATGCTTCCACGCAGAGCTGAAACCGACCCGCACATGAGTACTGGTAAACCGCTTAGAGGATCTAAGCCTGCCCAGGCAAAGCGGTGCGAGTTGGCCCGTCCATGCTTATAAACCCTATTGGTTTCATTGGTCGGCAGGGCTTGAGATATTATTTCATCTCAATGTCGGGTAAAAGTGCCACAAAATTGGAAGCGATGTCTCCAAAATGGCATTTAAAGTGTTGATGGGGACGTTAAACCTCAAATCAAAGCTCTTGTGGCCATCCTGTTCAATGGAGTGAAACCATTTTTGCAATTTGGTAGCGAGTTACCAAAAGAGCAAATTCTGTGAAATTATTTTGAAACTGGGCTATTGGCCAAGGAAGAGATGCTGTTTGAAGTACATGCATTTTTTTTTTTTTTTTTTTTGGCTCTGAAGGCCATTTTGTTCAGTGGAGTGGAATCATTTTAGCAATTTTGATAAAGGCCAAGGGTAAACCAAGGAACATTACTGTAATTGTTTTTGTTTTTGTTTTAAATTTGGCCACTGGCCTAGGAGGAGTTGTCATTCAAAAGTTTTTTTTTCTATATTAGCTCCGGTGGCAATTTTTTTAAACAAAGTGAAACCATTTTAGCAATTTTGGTCGAGGATCACCCAAGGAAATTATTTCAAAATCAATTCACCCTTCAAAGAGGAGATGCTATTGTGCTCAGGTGAGCTAAGAAGTGGTCTATCGTTAAAGGAAACAACAGAGAACTACTGAGCTAACAGATTCATAGTTTAAGGAAGTGCCAACCTTTACTGAAGGCTTTATGGGAGGACATGGTGATGACAGGGTAAGCATTTTCTGAAAATCAAGTAGAATGTAACTCTATGATAAACAGGCTGACCTCACCGGTTTTCAAACTCATTCAAGCTTTTATTCCTGACTTGCTAAGAAGATCCGATCTAAACTGAAGTGGCAATGGTGATGACAAGTTCAAAAACAAGAGTTTTCAAACTCCTCCAAGCTTTCTGCCTGACTTCCTTGTTTGTAAGTTTCATGAAGATCCGTTCAAAATTAAAGGGGCAGCAGTGATGACAATGTAGAAAATAGGCATTTTCAGCAATCAAAGGCACGTCACTCTATGATAAATGTGCCGACTTGGCCGGTATTCGAACTCACCTGAGGTTTTATTCCCAGCCACCTTACATGTAAGTTTCAGAAAGATCCGATCAGACTTGGCCAGTATTAAAACTCATCCAAGATTTTATTCCCAGCCACCTCACATATAAGTTTCAGAAAGATCCGATCAAAACTGAATGGGCTTCGGTGATGACAAGGTCAAAATTTGACATTTTTAGCAATCAAAGGGATGTTACTCTATAATAAATGAGCCGACTTGGCCAGTTTTCGAACTCATCTGAGGTTTCATCCCTAGCCACCTTACATATAAGTTTCAGAAAAATCCGATCAAAACTGAAGGGGTTAAGGTAATGACAAGGTCAAAAATCAACATTTTCAGCCATCAAAGGGACATAACTCTACGATAAATCAGCTGACTTGGCCTGTTTTCGAACTCATCCAAGATTTTATCCCCAGCCACCTTACATATAAGTTTCAGAAAGATCCGATCAAAACTGAAGGGGCTATGGTGATGACAAGGTCAAAAATCGGCATTTTCAGCAATCAAAGGGACGTAAATCAATGATAAATGGGCCAACTTGGCCGGTATTCAAACTCATCCTAGGTTTTATCTCCAGTCACCTTACATATAGGTTTCAGAAAGATTCGATCAAAACTGAAGGAGCTACGGTGATGACAAGGTAAAAAATTGACATTTTCAGCCATCAAAGGGAGATAACTATATAGTTAATGGGGCAACTTGGCCGGTTTTCGAACTCATCCGAGGTTTTATCCCCAGCCACCTTACATATAAGTTTCAGAAAGATCCGATCAAAACTGAAGGGGCTTCAGTGTTGGCAAGGTCAAAAATCAACATTTTCAGCAATCAAAGGGACCTAATTCTATGATAAATAGGCCACCTTTGCCGATATGCGAACTCATCCGAGGCTTTATCCCCAGCCACCTTGCATATAAGTTTCAGAAAGATCCGATCAAAACTGAAAGGGCTACGGTGATGACAAGGTCAAAAATCGGCTTTTCAGCAATCAAAGGGACGTTACTCTGTGATAAATGGACCAACTTGGCTGGTTTTCGAACTCATCTGAGATTTTATCCCCAGCCACTTTACATATAAGTTTCAGAAAGATTCGATCAAAACTGAAAGGGTTACAGTGATGACAAGGTCAAAAATCAGCATTTTCAGCAATCAAAAGGGACGTTACTCTACGATAAAAGGGCCGACTTGGTCGGTTTTCGAACTCATCCGAGATTTTCCCACAGCCACCTTACATATAAGTTTCAGAAAGATCCGATCAAAACTGAAGGGGCTACGGTGATGACAAGGTCAACAAGAGGGCCCAGAGGGCCCTGGATCGCTCACCTGATCCATAGAGTAACAAGTGGGCCCCGGAGAGGGCCATTATTGACCCCAGGGTTAGAATTCGCATTATATTGAGGGAGGTCTGAAAAGGTGAAGCTTCATGCAAAATATCAACAAAGGCTTTAATTTGAACAATCTTGGCAAAGGTCCACTAGATGAAGCTAAACACCAAATATCAAAGACCTTGGCCTTGCGGTTTCAGAGAAGAAGATTTTTTTTAAAGATTTTCCCTATGTAAGCCTATGTAAAACCAATAGGCCCCGGGGCAGGGGCATTTTTAGCCCCAGCACTACATAAGCCTATGTAAAACCAAATGGCCCCGGGGTGGGGGCATTTTTGGTCTCAGGGCTATAACTTAAACAATCTTGATAGAGGTCCACTAGATGAAGCTTCCTACCAAATATCAAAGACCTGTGCCTTGCTGTTTCAGAGAAGATTTTCAAAGAATATTTCTATATATAAGTCTATGTAAAACAAAAGGGCCCCGGGTTGGGGCATTTGTGACCCGAGGGCTATAATTTGAACACTCTTGGTAGAGGTCCACTAGATGAAGCTCCATACCAAATATCAAAGACATGGGCCTTGCAGTTTCAGATAAGAAGAGTTTTAAAGATTTCCCTATATAAGTCTATGTAAAACCAAAGGGTCGCGGGGCGGGGGCATTTTTAGCACCAGGGCTATAATTTGAACAATCTTGATAGAGGTCGACTAGATGAAATTTCACATCAAATATCAAAGACCTAGGCCATGTGGTTTCATAGATGATTTTTAAAGATTTTCCCTATATAAGTCTATGTAAAACCAAAGGGCCAGGCGGGGTCTTTTTTGGTCTCCGGGCTATAATTTGAACAATCTTGATAGAGGTCTACTAGCTGAAGCTTCATACCAAATATCAAAGACCTAGGCCTTGTGGTTTCAGCGAAGAAGATTTTTCAAGATTTTCCCAATATAAGTCTATGTAAAACCAAAGGGCCCCGGAGCAGGGCATTTTTGGCCCCAGGGCTATAATTTGAACAATCTTGGTAGAGGTCCACAAGATGAAGCTTCATACCAAATATCAAAGACCTGGGCCTTGCAGTTTCAGAGAAGAAGATTTTTCAAAGATTTTCCCGATATAGGCCTATGTAAAACCAAAGGGCCCCAGGGCTGGGGCATTTTTGGTCCCAGCAGTATAATTTGAACAATTTTGGTAGGGGTCCACTAGATGAAGCTTCATACCAAATAGCAAAGACCTGGGCCTTGCAGTTTCAGAGAAGAAGATTTTTAAAGATTTTCCTTATATAAGCACATGTAAAACCAAAGGGCCCTGGGGCGAGGGCATTTTTGGCCCCAGCACTATAATTTGAACAACCTTGGTGCGGGTCCACTAGATGAAGCTACATAACAAATATCAAAGACCTGGGCCTTGCAGTTTCAGAGTAGAAGATTTTAAAAGATTTTCCCTATATAAGCCCATGTAAAACCAAAGGGCCCCGGAGCGGGGGCATTTTTGGCCCCAGCACTATAATTTGAACAATCTTGGTAGGGGTCCACTAGATGAAGCTTCATACTCAATATCAAAGACCTGGGCCTTGCGGTTTCAGAGAAGAAGATTTTTTAAGTTTTCGGTGAAAAAAATCTATTTTTGGCTCCTGTGACCTATATGTGCAACGGACCGGAACCATTTGAACAACTTTGAAAGGGGACCACCTAAGGATCATTCCTGTGAAGTTCGGTCAAAATCCGATCAGTGGTTTAGGAGGAGATGTCGTTTGAAGAAATTGTTTACGCACGGATGACGGACAAAAAGTGATCCTAATATAAATCACAAGTGGGCCTCAGGCAGGACCATTTTAGCCCCTGGGCTTTAATTTGAACAACCTTGGTAGAGGTCCACAAGATGAAGCTTCACACCAAATATCAAAGACCTGAGCCCTGTGATTTCTAAGAAGAATTTTAAAGGTATTTCTAACAGAAGTCTATGTAAAACATGTGGGCCCCAGGGCAGGACCAGTTTCTTCCCATTAGGGCTATAATCTGAACAATCTTAGTAGATGTCCATCAGATGAAGCCTCAAATCAAACACCTAGGCCTAGGTAGTCGGGGAAAAAGATTTTATAGGTTTCCCTATGTAAGTCTATGTAAATCATGTGGGCCTGGGGGCATGGCAAATTATGGCTCCAGGGCTAAAAATTTGAACACTCTTGGTAGAATTCTGCTGGATGTAGCTTCCTAGTAAATATTGAAGACCTGGACCTTGGGGTTTCATAGAAGAAGATTTTTAAAGATTTTCCCTATATAAGTCTATGTAAAACCAAAGGGCCACGGGGTGGGGGCATTTTTGGCCCTAGGACTATAATTTGAACAATCTTGATAGAGGTCCACTAGATGAAGCTTCATACCAAATATCAAAGACTTGAGCCTTGTGGTTTCAGAGAAGAAGATTTTTAAAGATTTTCCCTACATTAGCCTATGTAAAACCAAAGACCCCCGGGGCGGGACCATTTTTTGCCCCAGGGCTATAATTTGAACAATCTTGGTAGAGGTCCACTAGAAGAAGCTTCATACAAAATATCAAAGACCTGGGCCTTGTGGTTTCAGAGAAGAAGATTTTTAAAGATTTTCCCTATATAAGCCTATGTAAAACCAAAGGCCCCATGGGGTGGGGACATTTTTGGCCCCAGGGCTTTAATTTGGACAATCTTGGTAGAGGTCCACTAGATGAAGCTTCATACCAAATATCAAAGACCTGGGCGTTGTGGTTTCAGAGAAGAAGATTTTTAAAGATTTTCCCTATATAAGCCTATGTAAAACCAAATGCCCTCGGGGAAGGGGCATTTTTGGCCCCAGGGCTATAATTTGACCAATCTTCATAGAGGTCCACTAGATGAAGCATTACACCAAATAACAAAGACTTGGGCCTTGCAGTTTCAGAGAAGAAGATTTTTAAAGATTTTCCCTATATAAGCCTATGTAAAACCAAAGGCCCCGGGGCGGGGGCATTTTTGGCCCCAGGGCTATAATTTGAACAATCTTGGTAGAGGTCCACTAGATAAAGCTTCATACCAAATATCAAAGACCTGGGCCTTGTGGTTTCAGAGAAGAAGATTTTTTAAATATTTTCCCTACATAAGCCTATGTAAAACCAAAGGGCCCCAGGGCGGGGGCATTTTTGGCCCTAGGGCTATAATTTGAACAATCTTGATAGAGGTCCACCAGATGAAGCTTCACACCAAATATCAAAGACTTGGGCCTTGCGGTTTCAGAGAAGAAGATTTTTAAAGATTTTCCCTATATAAGCCTATGTAAAACCAAAGACCCCCGGGGCGGGGCCATTTTTGGCCCCAGGGCTATAATTTGAACAATCTTGGTAGAGGTCCACTAGATAAAGCTTCATACCAAATATCAAAGACCTGGGCCTTGTGGTTTCAGAGAAGAAGATTTTTTAAATATTTTCCCTATATAAGCCTATGTAAAACCAAAGGGCCCCGGGGCGGGGGCATTTTTGGCCCTAGGGCTATAATTTGAACAATCTTGATAGAGGTCCACTAGATGAAGCTTCACACCAAATATCAAAGACTTGGGCCTTGCGGTTTCAGAGAAGAAGATTTTTAAAGATTTTCCCTATATAAGCCTATGTAAAACCAAAGACCCCCGGGGCGGGGCCATTTTTGGCCCCAGGGCTATAATTTGAACAATCTTGGTAGAGGTCCACTAGATGAAGCTTCATACCAAATATCAAAGACCTGGGCCTTGCGGTTTCAGAGAAGAAGATTTTTAAAGATTTTCAGTAAAAAAATCTATTTTTAGCTCCTGTGACCCAGATGTGCAATGGACCGGAACCATTTGAACAATTTTGAAAGGGGACCACATAAGGATCATTGCTGTGAAGTTTGGTCAAAATCTGATCAGTGGTTTAGGAGGAGATGTCATTTGAAGAAAAAGTTTACGCACACACACACACACACACGCACGCACACACGCACTGACGACGGACGAAAAGTGATCACAAAAGCCCACCTTGTCACTATGTGACAGGTGAGCTAACAAGAGGGCCAAGATGGCCCTGGATCGCTCACCTGATCCACAGAGTAACAAGTGGGCCCCAGGGAGGGCCATTATTGACCCAAGGGCTATAATGTGCATAATGATGGGGGAGATCTAAAAAGGTGAAGCTTCATACCAAATATCAACAAAGGCTATAATTTGAACAATCTTTGCAAAGGTCCACAAGATGAAGCTACACACCAAATATCAAAGACCTGGGCCTTGCAGTTTCAGAGAAGGAGATTTTTTTCAAGATATTCCCTACATAAGCATATGTAAAACCAACTGTTCCCGGGGCAGGGGCATTTTTGGCCTCAGGGCTATAATTTAAACAATCTTGATAGAGGTCCACTAGATGCAGCTTCACACCAAATATCAAAGACCTGGGCCATGCTGTTTCAGAGAAGAAGATTTTCAAAGCCTATCTCTTTAAGTCTATGTAAAACCAAAGGGCCCTGGGGTGGGAGCATTTTGGGCCTGAGGGCTATAATTTGCACATTCTTGGTAGAGGTCCACTAGATGAAGCTCCATACCAAATATCAAAGACATGGGCCTTGCAGTTTCAGAGAAGAAGATATTTTAAAGGTATTCCCTATGTAAGTCTATGTAAACCCAAAGGGTCTCAGGGCAGGGGCATTTTTGGCCCCAGGGCTACAATTTGAACAATCTAGATAGAGGTCCACTAGATGAAATTTCACACCAATCATCAAAGACCTAGGCCTTGTGGTTTCACAGAAGATTTTTAAAGATTTTCCCAACATAAGTCTATGTAAAACCAAAGGGCCCCGAGGCGACGGCATTTTTGGTCTCAGGACCAATTTGAACAATCTTGGTAGAGGTCCACCAGATGAAGCTTCATACCAAATTTCACACACCTAGGCCTTGTGGTTTCAGAGAAGATTTTTCAAGATTTTCCCTATATAAGTTTATGCAAAACCAAAAGGCCCCGGAGCGGGGCATTTTTGGCCCCAGGGCTATAATTTTAACAATCTTGGTAGAGGTCCACAAGATGAAGCGTCATACCAAATAGCAAAGACCTGAGCCTTGTGGTTTAAGAGAAGAAGATTTTTAAAGATTTTCCCTATATATGCCTATGTAAAACCAAAGGGACCCGGGGCGGGGGCATTTTTGGCCCTTGCACTATAATTTGAACAACCTTGGTAGGGGTCCACTAGATGAAGCTTCATACCAAATAACGAAGACCTCGGCCTTGCGGTTTCAGAGAAGAAGATTTTTAAAGATTTTCCCTATATAAGCCCCTGTAAAACCAAAGGGCCCCTGGGCAGGGGCATTTCTGGCCCCAGCACTTTAATTTGAACAATTTTAGTAGGGGTCCACTAGATAAAGCTTCATACCAAATAGCAAAGAACTGGACCATGTGGTTTTAGAGAAGATGTTTAAAGATTTTCCCTATATAAGCCCATGTAAAACCAAAGGGCCCCGGAGCGGGGGCATTTTTGGCCCCAGCACTATGGGCATTTTTGGCCCCAGCACTATAATTTGAACAATCTTGGTAGGGGTCCACTAGATGAAGCTTCATACCAAATATCAAAGACCTGGGCCTTGCCGTTTCAGAGAAGAAGGTTTTTAAAGATTTTCCCTTTATAAGCCCCTGTAAAACCAAAGGGCCCCCGGGCGGGGGGCATTTTTGGCCCAAGCACTATAATTTGAACAATCTTGGTAGGGGTCCACTAGATGAAGCTTCATACCAAATAGCAAAGACCTGGGCCATGCGGTTTCAGAGAAGAAGATTTTTAAAGATTTTCCTTATATAAGCCCCTGTAAAACCAAAGGGACCCAGGGCGGGGCATTTTTTGGCCCCAGCACTATAATTTGAACAGTCTTGGTAGGGGTCCACTAGATAAGGCTTCACGTCAAATAGCAAAGACATGGGCCATGCAGTTTCAGAGATGAAGATTTTTAAAGATTTTCCCTATATAAGCCCATGTAAAACCAAAGGGCCACGGGGCGGGGGCATTTTTGGCCCCAGCATTATAATTTGAACAATCTTGGTAGGGGTCCACTAGATGAAGCTTCATACCAAATATCAAAGACCTGGGCCTTGTGGTTTCAGAGAAGAAGATTTTTTAAGTTTTCGGTGAAAAAAATCTATTTTTGGCTCCTGTGACCCAGATGTGCAACGGACCGGAACCATTTGAACAACTTTGAAAGGGGACCACCTAAGGATCATTGCTGTGAAGTTTGGTAGAAATCTGATCTGTGGTTTGGGAGGAGATGTCGTTTAAATAAAAAGTTTACGCACGCACACACGGACGGATGGATGCACGGACGCACGCACGACGGACGACGGACAAAAAGTGATCCCAAAAGCTCACCTTGTCACTACGTGACAGGTGAGCTAACAAGAGGGCCATGATGGCCCTGGATCCCTCACCTGATCCATAGAGTAACAAGTGGGACCCGGGGAGGGCCATTATTAACCCCAGGGCTATAATGTGCATAATGTTCAGAGACGTCTAAAAAGGTGAAGCTTCATACCAAATATCAACAAAGGCTATAATTTGAACAATCTTGGCAAAGGTCCATTTGATATGCTACATACCAAATATCAAAGACCTGGGCCTTGCGGTTTCAGAGAAGAAGATTTTTATTAAAGATATTCCCTACATAAGCCTATATGAAACCAAATGGCTCCAGGGCGGGGGCATTTTTGGCCTCAGGGCTATAATTTAAACTATCTTAATAGAGTTCCACTAGAGGAAGCTTCACACCAAATATCAAAGACCATGGCCTTGCTGTTTCAGAAGAAGATTTTTAAGGAAAAGCTCTATATAAGTCTATGTAAAACCAAAGGGCCCCAGGTCGGGGGCAGTTTTGGCCCTAGCACTATAATTTGAACAATCTTGGTAGGGGTCCACTAGATGAAGCTTCATACCAAATAGCAAAGACCTGGCCCTTGGGGTTTCCGAGAAGAAGATTTTTAAAGATTTTCCCCATATAAGCCCATGTAAAACCAAAGGGCCCCGGGGCGGTGGCATTTTTAGCCCAAGCACTATAATTTGAACAATCTTGGTAGGAGTCCACTAGATGAAGCTTCATACCAAATAGCAAAGACCTGGGCCTTGTGGTTTCAGAGAAGAAGATTTTTAAAGATTTTTTCCTATATAAGCCCATTTAAAACCAAAGGGCCCCGGAGTGTGTGTGTGTGTGGGGGGGGGGGGGGGGGAGAAGAACCATGGATGTGTGGGATGAAGCTTCATGCCAAATATCAAAGATATGGGCCTTACGGTTTCAGAGAAGAAAATTTTTAAAGCTCTTCCCTATATAAGCCCATGTAAAACCAAAGGGCCCCGGAGCGGGGGCATATTTGACCCCAGCAATATAATTTGAACAATCTTGGTAGGGGTCCCCTAGATGAAGCTTCATACCAAATATCAAAGACCTGGGCCTTACGGTTTCAGAGAAGAAGATTTTTAAAGCTCTTCCCTATATAAGCCCATGTAAAACCAAAGGGCCCTGGAGCGGGGGCATTTTTGGCCCCAGCACTATAATTTGAACATTCTTGGTAGGGGTCCACTAGATGAAGCTTCATACCAAATATCAAAGACCTGGGCCTTGTGGTTTCAGAGAAGAAGATTTTTAAAGATTTTCCCTATATAAGCCCATGTAAAACCAAAGGGCCCCTGAGCGGGGGCATTTTTGGCTCCAGCACTATAATTTGAACAATCTTGGTAGGGGTCCACTAGATGAAGCTTCATACCAAATATCAAAGACCTGGGCCTTGCGGTTTCAGAGAAGAAGATTTTTAAAGATTTTCCCTATATAAGCCCATGTAAAACCAAAGGGCCCCGGAGCGGGGGCATTTTTGGCCCCAGCACTATAATTTGAACAATCTTGGTAGGGGTCCACCAGATGAAGCTTCATACCAAATTTTAAAGACCTGGGCCTTGTGGTTTCAGAGAAGAAGATTTTTTAAGTTTTTGGTGAAAAAAATCTGTTTTTGGCTCCTATGACCTAGATGTGCAACGGACCGGAACCATTTGAACAACTTTGAAAGGGGACCACCTAAGGATCATTCCTGTGAAGTTTGGTCAAAATCCGATCAGTGGTTTAGGAGGAGATGTCGTTTAAAGAATTGTTTACGGACGGACGGACGCACGGACGGACGGACGACGGACGAAAAGTGACCCCAAAAGCTCACCTCGTCACTACGTGACGGTGAGCTAAAAATCGGCATTTTCAGCAATCAAAGGGACGTAACTCTATGATTAATCGGCGGTCTTGGCCGGTTTTCGAACTCATCCGAGGTTTTATCCCCAGCCACATTACATATAAGTTTTAGAAAGATCCGATCAAAACTGAAGGGGCTACGGTGATGACAAGGTCGAAAATGGGCATTTTCAGCAAACAAAGGGTCTTAACTCTATGATAAATGGGCCGACTTGGCCGGTTTTCGAACTCATCCGAGTTTTTATCCCCAGTCACCTTACATATAAGTTTCAGAAAGATCCGATCAAAACTGAAGGCGCTACAGTGATGACAAGCATTTTCCCATAGTAAGTCTATGGGACCTTGTGGTTGCCATAGGAACCAAAGTTTTAGAGCGATTTCAAAAAAATGTTTATGTCATCAATGCCCCACCAGAGGCATGATACAGATGAGAAATGATTGAGATCAGCCTGCAGGATACAGAGATATAGCTGCTCAAAAGTGTGGACGGACGGACGACGGACGGACGACCCACTATTCTATAAGCTCCCCTGGAGCCTTCGGCCCAGGTGAGCTAAAAACACATATCAACTTTTAAAGAAAACAGGAAGCCTATTCTTAAAGGAAACAACGGAGGTCTACTCTTAAAGAAAAAAAGCAACAACAGAGGTCTGCTCCAAAAAAACCCCAAAAAACAGGAGTCTACTCCTAAAAGAAACAGCAGAAGTCTACTCCTAAAAGAAACAACAAAAGTCTACTACTAAAAGAAACAACAGAAGTCTACTACTAAAAGAAACAACAGAAGTCTACTCCTAAAGGAAACAACAGAAGTCTACTCCTAAAAGAAACAAAATACATCTACCCATGAAGGAAACAACAGAAGTCTACTCCTAAAAGAAACAACAGAAGTCTACTCCTAAAAGAAACAAAATACATCTACTCCTAAAAGAAACAACAGAAGTCTACTACTAAAAGAAACAACAGAAGTCTACTCCTAAAGGAAACAACAGAAGTCTACTACTAAAAGAAACAACAGAAGTCTACTCCTAAAGGAAACAACAGAAGTCTACTCCTAAAGGAAACAACAGAAGTCTACTCCTAAAAGAAACAAAATACATCTACTCCTAAAAGAAACAACAGAAGTCTACTACTAAAAGAAACAACAGAAGTCTACTCCTAAAGGTGTTGACGCGTCGTTAAACACGAAATCATCATCATCATCATCTACTCCTAAAGGAAACAAAATACATCTACCCCTAAAGGAAACAACAGAAGTCTACTCCTAAAGGAAGCAACAGAAGTCTACTCCTAAAAGAAACAACAGAAGTGTACTCCTAAAGGAAACAAAATACATCTACTCCTAAAGGAAACAAAATACATCTACTCCTAAAGGAAACAACAGAAGTCTACTCCTAAAGGAAACAAAATACACCTACCTCTAAAGGAAACAACAGAAGTCTACTCCTAAAGGAAACAAAATACATCTACTCCTAAAGGAAACAACAAAAGTTTACTCCTAAAAGAAACAACAGAAGTCTACTCCTAAAGGAAATAACAGAAGTCTTCATCTATAAGAAACAACAGAAAACTACTCCTAAAGGAAACAACAGAAGTCTACACCTAAAAGAAACAAGATGTGTTTGTGAAACACTGATGCCCCCGGACAGCGCCAATGTTAATGTTTTTAAAAATTTTGAAAAAAAATAGGTCAAAGGTCAAGGTCAAGGTCACGAAATCAAAAATTATGGTACCACTGGAAAGGTCTTGTGATAAGGTATACACATGTGAAATATGAAAGCTCTATCTATTACCATTCAAAAGTTATGCCCAATGTTAAAGTTTTTGCAGACGGACAAACGGACAAACAGACAAACGGACAAACAGACGGACAGACCAAAAACTATATGCCCCCGAATCTCTTAGATTCCGGGGGCATAACAACAGAAGTCTACCCCTAAAGGAAAGAAAGGAAGACTACTCCTATAGTAAACAACAGAGATCTACTCATTAAGGAAACAACAAAGGTATTCCTAAAAATGAAAGGATTGGATCCTTAAAAGAAAATTCTTTCAGAGCGGGTCAGATATTACAAACGCAAACTGGAAGTCACTTGAAAAAATGGTGGAAAATATATCTTGTGTATCCATTCACCCTATTTTTTTCTGTTAACAAACAACTTTAAAACCATACAAAAACATATAGAAAATATATAGGTATCAAAATAGCTATGTAAATCTTATTTTTCAAGAGAAGAGCATAAAACCTAAACAATATGTCAATGCCTTCATGACAGCTGTCACCAAAAACTATGAATGATGTTCGGAGAATGTTGTTACAATACATAAAGTCACAAAAAAGAGAAAAAAACAGAGGCAACAAATGGCAGACTTTTTTAAGAAAAATAATCATTCTCTATAATTCATATCTTACTGTTCACCACAACAGCTACCCAACTTTTGCCAATAAATTTAAGCATCATTACTTTCTAATACAAAGTTAAAGTATAGCTTATAAGCATTATTAGATAATAAACAGGAGCCTGTTTCTATAAACAAAGATCACAGTGACCTAGTTTTGTGTATGATAATCTTTCTCAAATATTCTTATGTACTATAGACGGATCCAATGTTTTGACACGTGACCTTGTTTACTTGTCACTGCACATGTGCAATACTACCTTTTGTTTTGATAACGATCTTCCGTGGTTGGCAAAAAGCCGCCGGTTCCATATAAACACACTGTAAAGAGGTTTAATATTAAGGGCATATTTTAGTTGACCGTTACAGAAAATCGATCGAATTACACTTTAAATGAGTAGATAAATATATTCTAGTCTTCATTCCTGCATCTTCCGCATTTTTAGTCATTCGTTTTGCGCATTTTTATCACAAATAATTAAGACCATCCCGCCTCATTACCTGTCTAAGTTTAACAGGTAATTATCATCAAAACATCCTCAAACATTCTAGAAACCAATAATTACTAGCTAAGACATGTCTATTTTAAAAGTTTAAAGGTCAATTTTGTTGTTTCGATTCCAAACAAAATACAAGTTTACAGAAAATAACATCGCTTTTACAATGGCGACAAACGGCCAAAGAGGTTTTTTTGCCCACCACCGGTAAGTCCCGGCAAATAGTATTATTGAGTGATGACGTAGTCTTTGGATGTGTCTATACTGTCACTTGCTGTCATAAAGTTTCAAGTGACATAGGCCAGCATACTATTGAGATATACATGTATACCACAGACCAAAATACTTATGATCCTAAGTACTGGGACAGATAGGCCCAAGCAAACAGTGCAGCCCCAGATTAGACTGCACCTGAAGGAGCAGTCTGATCAGGGTCTACACTGTTTGCTATTCCCTCTGCACCTTTTGGACTCCTTGCTGGATCATGAAACATTTTTTTTTTTTTTGAATGACAGCAAGTCTTCAAGGAATCCCAATTTTAGGAAACATTTACGGTAATCAGGAGTCTATTTCTACAATAGAAATATGGATATTTTTACAACAGAAAATATGGATATTTCTACAATAGAAAAATCAATATTTCTACATTAGAAATATGAATATATTTCTACAATAGAAATACACATATTTCTAAATTAAAAATATGGCTATTTCTACAACAGAAATATGAATATTTCTACATTAGAAAAATCAATATTTCTACAATAGAAATATGAATATTTCTACAATAGAAAAACAGATATTTCTACACTAAACTAGAGCTGCCGCCTAACGGGCGCCAATTATACCCCCGCATGCGTTGTCCGACAAATTTTTACAAGTATTTGACCTTGAGGAAGGTCAACGTAAAGGTCAAGGTCAGGTTTGTGTATATCAATCTTAAGTACTAGTGGCAAGGTGTGTGGTGTGTGAATATTAAAGAAATCGGTCAAAGAATAAGGAAGTTATGAGCAATGTTAAAGTTTTTTGTAACGGACCGACGAAGACAAGCTGTCTCCTATATACCCCCTTCAAACTTTGTTTGCGGGGGTATAAATATGGCTATTTCTACAACAGAAATATGGATATTTCTACAATAGAAATACAGATATTTCTACATTCAAAATATGGATATTTCTACAACAGAAATATGGCTATCATATTTCTACAACAGAAATATGGATATTTCTACAATAGAAATATTGATATTTCTACAACAGCAATATGGATATTTCTACAACAGAAGTATGGATATTTCTACAATAGAAATATGGATGCCCCCCACCTGGTAACACAATTAAGAAAACTCAAATGCAAATTACTACTAATACCATCTAGGTCACAAACTCTGACAGAGATGGACAGACAAAAAGGGGCAACACTATTTGCCCTTTCTACCAATTTCTTCGAATACCAGGGGCATAAAATGTATTTAACAATGACCTAATTATATGGAAGGTGAACTTTATGTACACTGTGATGAAGTTGCAAGAGACTCCGGCATCAAAATCCAATGTGTGTAACAACAATGTGTGTAACAACACCATTTAATATGGCCCCCGCCCATGGGGGCTTGAAGAAATAGATGGGCTGCATGATGCTTCTACGCAGAGCTGAAACCGATAGCACACAAGTACTGGTAACCGGCTTAGAGGATCTAAGGCTGCCCAGGCAAAGCGGTGTGAATCGCACCGTCCATGCTTATAAACCCTATTGGTTTCATTGGGCGACAGGGCTTGAGATGTTATTTCATCTCAATGTCTGGTAAAAGTCCCACAAAATTGGAAGAAACATCTCAAAAATGACCTTTATAGTGTTGACGGGGACGTGAAACCTCAAATCAAAGAAAAAACACCATTTAATTTCTGTATCAGCTGTGATTATCCTCTATGACGTTCATCATGTTTACAAATCAAATCCTGTGCACATAATACACTTATTATTCCATATCTCCATCATTATGTACTTTTTGAGCAATTTGATTGGTTGAAATAAAAGTTTTATACTTAGATTAAGCCCATGAGCAAGCCACACAGTGACAGCTAGTAATATAACGTGATGATGATGATTTCGTGTTTAATGACGCGTCAACCCTCTTTGTGGGTCATAAGCGTCAAACATATATAACGTGATGTCTAAGAGCATGTTTAGAATCTGTGTGTTACATCATTGTATATGAAAGGATGCCAGCAGCGTTTGATTAAAAGATGGGATTAAACTATTCAAAACATAAATGGCAGAAGACAAATAAACTGAATTTAAAGACTTGATGTGTTTTTGTTTTTTTTCTGCTCTGGTATCTTTCAAAGATGGCAGCTTCTAATAATCATTCTGAGGTGGCCATTGGTAAGTTCATTCCAGCGCTTTCAAAAAAATTCCTAAAATTCACAATTTTGGTGGCCTTTTTAAAATTTTGATCACAAAGTTGGAATAGTAAGAAATGAATTATCATTTAGGCTCCATGCTCAGTTTGTGAGTGATTTGCCTGAGTTTATACATCGATAAAATCCACAAAAATGAAAGTTAGCAAACAGTGGTGTTTACAAAAGTAAACATTAATTTCTATATCCTTTCTGCCAAACATAAATTGAGGCTGTTAAAACAGGCACCCACAATCTTTGTCTACATAAACTTTGGGCATTTGTTAGAAGTACTTCAATGAAGTGGTTCAAAAAGTCACTCACAATCTTTGCCTACATAAATTGTGGGTACCTGTTAGAAGCACCTGAATGACCCAGAATCTGAGACTGCAGAAGAAAAAATCAAACTATCATCAAGAAATGTCTTATATGAAACCACTCCCCCCCCCCCCCCTGCCCATCGGGGCTTGAAGAAATATATGGGCTGCATGATGCTTCCACACAGAGCTGAAACCGACGCGCACACGAGTACTGGTAAACCACTTAGATGATCTAAGCCTGCCCAGGCAAAGCGATGCGCAAGAGTCTGACCGTCCATGCTTATAAACCATATTGATTTCATTGGGCGACAAGGCTTGAGATGTCATTTCATCTCAATGTTGGGTAAAAGTCCCACAAAATTGGAAGCAACATCTCCAAAATGACCTTTACAGTGTTGACGGGGACGTTAAACCAAACAAACAAACTTATATGGAACCTTAGAAGAATTAACCATGTTACATAGGTTTGTTATGCGAATGATATATGTATGATGTTAAAGTAACTTAAAATCTGACATTCATCATGTTGACAAAATTGTGCAATTAACTCAGTATGATAACACTGAAAAATGTAATATATTCTTACTTATGTCTCAAACAAAGGAGCAAGGATTTCATTAGACCATGTACAGTCAAACTTCAACAGCTTGAACACCTTTGGGACCTCGAAAATATGTTGGAGACAGGGGGAGTTTGAGCTACTGAGGGTTACTGCCAGGAGGCATAACAAGATACTTTTAGACATCTTTTCGAAGTTCCATAATGAATATGTATGCTATGTGTACTCTTAGAATCGCCTCAACAAGGCGATTCTAATGAGTACACACAGCATACATTTGTATGATAAAAGACTAAAATCTCCTTAATTATTCCCCACTAGTTCTTATGTAGAGGATTTCGCTAGGGGCTCAAGAATGGGTTCAACTCATCCATGGTAAAAGTGCCATCGGTGTTCGAGCCATCGAAGTTCTAGTGCATATAGCAAAAAGCTACATGTAGGATTTCAAGTGAATGAATAAATAAATTACATGAACTTTGCTGACCAATTTCCAATAGCTACTGGAAAACACTAAATGCATACAATATGGCACAATTTCTCTGGTCTTGTGAGAACAAGCCCACTTTGCCAGTTTTATAGAAATGCAATATTGAGGATGACAACCTATGTCAAAGCACAGATAAAAAAACCATTTGAAGGTTGGCCGACTAACAATTATTGATATATGCAACTTGAACAGGCCTTGCTTTGAGAGCACTGACTCTTTTGGCAATGCAGATAGAGTGGTTGGCTTATTCAGAAAGTTAAGGGGAATGGGAACACCTTCAGGGGAGGCAACTCCTGCAAAAGTATTTTTGTCTCCCATGTCAATAAGGGTCAACTCTAAAAGGAAAGAATTTGCTCCCGAGGAGCAAATTCTTTCCTTTAAGAGTAGACCCCTTTTTCAGTGTAACAGGACTTACAGTAAAGCGAACAGGAAGTCCCGAAAGTTGTCTCCCTTTGAAAAATGGCAGAAAAATCTGCCAGGTGTTCCCATTCCCCTTAAGTATCATAGAACACAGCTAGTACCATGATGGTTGCTCGACTTTATGGACAACCCAGTAAAGGAGGGCAAAATTATACAGGCATGTTTTCATGCCGAGTGTCTGGGTTATTCACCAAGTAGACCGCTACACTTCTATTTGATGGGGGCATTAACAGGCAGGAATACAGAGCAGCTGAACCAGAAAATATACCCCCAGAATCATAACCCTTGCCCTGCTAAATATTTAAATCTGCCAAACCCACTGCCGATTATAAGCCAATCAGATTACTTGATGCAAATTATTGCACCAAATTCACAATCTGAATGACAATGTAGATCCTGATCAGATGGCTTCTTCAGAAGCCATCTGATCTGGATCTACATTGTTTGAAAGATAAGACATATCCGGGCTCAGCAAGACAAGGGTTAAAACATATTTCTGGGTGAGATCAATCTCTTCTTTTTCGATGTAATTGCCCAATAGAATAATGCACTTGGACCAATGCTGTTCTGGTGCCATTAGCCCTGAACTGAAGGGGCCAGGGTCCTGGTCTCTGACCCACTCCTCAACTGCCACCACTTCTTCTTCGTTGGACTGGAAATGAATCCGCGGATATCCTTTTTTAAGTTTGATAATAGAAAATAGTCACTATGAGCTAAGTTTGGAGAATGGGCGGGGTGTGGTATTAGCTTGTACCCATTCTGCTCAACAACATCCATCGCTTTGTTTGTATTGGGGTTTAACGGCCCGGTCAACACTATTTAGGTCATTTTTGAGGCGGTCAGTTTACATATCCACACTTTTCCTGGGCAGGCTTATACACAAGTGGTTAACCAGTACAGTGCACATTCTTTCGCCAGAAACTGACAACTGCCCTTCTTGAATCAGCTTAAGGGAGAGAATGACCTTAGAAAAGATTTCATTATCAATCTCCACAAAAGAATGTTGGAGACCCCTGCAGGAATCAAACCTCCTGATCACCAGTCAGACATGCATCCGACTGAGTTACCGAGGCCGGCACAACATCTATCGCAATTTTGCAAGTGTGGACTCTCGCATTGTCCTGTTGGAGCAGAATAACTTTGGAGAGTGTATCTGGCATTATTCACAGATCGGAGTTCTAAGTTGGTCGAGCAAATTTGCATACACACCTGTTATTGTACTTGTCTTTGCTAGAAAGTTCAACAAAATAACACATTGTGCATCCCATAAACAGCCAGCAGATGGTTGTGTTTTGAACTTCTTTTGCCGCGGAGACCCCGGCCCTACCCACTGGCGACTTGTGAACTTTATTCACTGGCTCATAATAATGGACCCAGGTCTCATCTACAGTCACCAGACATGAAAGAAAATATCTTCTTTGACCTAAACAACTTCAACAATGCACTGCATACTGATGCTCTGGTTGCCATTTTCACTTTGCTAGGAGATTTTGGGATACAGCTGGCTGTTAGCTTGCACAGACCCAAGCGATAATGTAAATTGTTGAAATGCTGAAATGTGTAATGCATTCACTAGTTCTTCCACCTTAATTATATGGCCTATCAGAAAGCACAGGTCCTGAACTTTGTTACACATTTCTTCATCGGTGGCATCTGATGGGCGTCCAGGCCTGGTTTAGTCTTCTAAAGAAGTTCTATCGGGTTTGAATTCCCCAACCCATAATTTAACTTGTGCATATGATGGTGAAGAAGAGCTCACAATATATTTCCTGAACTGTTTTCCCTTTCAAATATTAGTACCAAATTACAGCGCGGTACTCAGCTTTTCAAGAAAAGCTTGCTTTTGCATCGCTAGCCATGTTTGACATTCAATATCTTATGAGTGAATGACACGATAAGGGTGCAATTTTGCCCTTTATATGCCTTAAATATGTATTGAAACAAGGCATGAAAATTGTGAGTGTCTGGATCAACCGGAAAACTGGATAGGCTAGTTACTTATTGACTTGCCCTTGAAAACTTAATGTATTTCCATACCTTTGAATAATTATGACCTTTAAACATGGGAAATAATTCCAGGAGGCAGCCAAGTATATCTACCAGTACCCCCAAAAACCAGGGAGGAGTTGCATAAGGCGAGCGCTACAGGGTGCTTTGTAGCGCTTCAATATGCAACGGTGCATTTTCAAAAAGCACTTCACAACACTTCGTAACAGTGTTTGGAGCTGCCTCGTTCTACGTTGACTAGCAAACAGACGAAACAAAATGGCGCTGCCCAACATTGCAACGTATTGAGTGTCTGATTTAAGCCATATATTTGTGGTATTTTGTGCAGAAATGGCAACAGAAAACAAAACAAACCACTGAAGCAAGCACCACATTTTTTTTTCTGAGAATTTTTCAGGTTCGAAAATCATTCAATTTTCGCAGACATTTTAGAAAGTGCATGCCTCCATCAAGCGGAGCATTGCATAGCACAGACAAAGCTCTATAATTAAGCACTCGCCTTATGCAACTATTCCCAGGTAATTCATACCGAGAATTAATACAGAACTACAATCAGCAAACTATTTACCATTTACCATAATCAGGGGAAAATAGCTACCTTATTAGTATACAAGCTGCTGTATCTCTTGTATGACATAGGTTGTCACCTTTGAATGTACACAATAAAAAGATCTAAATCATGTACACCACAACCTCGTTATAACACAGTTCGTCATACCACGGTTTTGATGTAACACGGTTTCAAGATGGATCCCGCAAAATGTATAGATTATATAGAAAAATGACCATACACCGTATAAATGGTCATTTTTCTATAATCTATACATTTTTGTTTGGATATAACATGGTTGTTTAACTAACATGGTTTCTGTTTTGGATCACATTAATAGTGTTATAAAGAGGTTTTGGTGTATAATACTATGAAGATGATATGCACTAAAGCTGATGACAATGTGTTATAATACTGTACATTATGGCATCATCTTGAATTTCATCACGAAAACATGCCTTTATAAATTTGACCTCCTTAACCCCACTTTTATACAGTAAAACTGGGGTTTACAGGGGTAAACTTTATTCTTATTTCTGCTCAAATTTGAGCAGAAAAATATCACAATTTTTCATCTTAAAATTTTCTTCTTTTTCGGCGGTAAAGTTTTCGTAATGATCACAAATTAAACCTTTTTGTCGCACTGTTTATTATACTGTTTTGGAATCACATGGTTTTGTTTGTTTGTTTGAATGGAGGTTTAACATCCCCGTCAACACTATTTAGGTCATTTTGGAAACATTGCTTCCAGTTCTGTGGGACTTTTACTTGACACCGAGATGAAATGACATCTCAAGTCCTACCACCCAATGAAACCAATAGGGTTTATATGCATGGACAGCCTGAGTCGCACCACTTTGCCTGGGCAGGCTTAGCCTTCTAAGCAGTTAACCAGTACTCCTGTGGTCGGTTTCAGCTCTGCGTGGAAGCACACTGCAGCCCAATCAATTTCTCCAAGCCCACATGGTTTTAATATGTATCCAAACAAGTATAGATTGTATTGAGAAATGACTGTTTATAGTCATTTTTCAATGTAATCTATACATTTTTGTTTGGATGTAACAAACAGAGGATCTTACACGAGTGGTCATTTCATATGATATGTATGAAACGAGCCTCTGGCGAGTTTCATAAATTTCATATGAAATGACCACAAGTGTAAGATTCTGTTTATCATATGACCACTTTCAGCTGGATTTTATCGCCTTTGAATTGGACAATTTTTCCACATAAATGCATTGTTGACATGGCTGCCATCACGACGTTCCTTAATCCTGCCAAAGTGTTATTACAGGTGTGGTCATACGATTTTTATTACACGAAGTTATCCACTGCTTATCAATGAAGTCATATGATAAGGTTGTTTAACTAACATCCTTCCTGATTTTCACCCAAACAATAATGTTATAAAGAAGTGTCGGTGTGACAGAATCCAGATGTCATATTATTGTTTGTTCAAATATATGGCCTATGGATAGCCCAGCGGCAATAAAAGGCTCATGCAAACTGCAAAAACTTTGATCAGACTATGCAGATTCACATGCTGGGTCCAGTTGTTTAAAACTAACTAAGTTCTTAATCACGACATTGTTAAAACTTTGATCAATTAGTTTGGCAAATATTCTTATATCTTTGCTGTAAAAATGTGACTAGCTTTTGCAAAAGCAAAAGCTACTCACATTTTTCCAGCAAAACTACCACTGTGTTAGATATTCTACTTAAAAAACAGATAACAATTAGATCACTAACGAGCTTGTTAAGCTAACTATGCTTTGTACAACTGGATGCTGATCTGAGTCATTGCAAGTTAACAAGTCCCTGAAATGAACACCACCAAACCCAACTCTATATAGAGAAATTACGAAAACACGCCTATACAATTTTGATCACCTTTTACCCCACTTTAATATAGTAAAACTGGGGTTTGCAGGGGTAGCCCCTATCTTTCTTATTTCTGCTCTAAAATATAGATTGTGGGTACTCATTAGAACCGACTCGATGAGGCGGTTCTAACGTGTACCAACAATCAATATTTCAAGCAAAAATAAGAAAGTTACGGCTATTTTTTGGCTTTATATTTTTCTTTTTTGGAAGTAAAATTTAGGACATATTTGTATAGGCATGTTTTGGTAATGAAAATGGGGTTTACGGGAGTATAAATTATTTATCTTATTTCTGTTCCAAGTAATAGGTTGTGGGTACTCATTAGAACCACCTCAATCAGGAGATTCTAATGAGCATCCTCAACCTTCATTTGGAGTAAAAATATGAAAAATATTGCAAATTTCCAATAGAAAAATAACTGTTTTGGAGATATGAAAGATTGCATTATGCCACACGGTGTGTTAATATAACAATGGCTGGTTGAACACGTCTTTTTGTCGACTTCCACCCATCGGGGCTTGAAGAAATAGATGGGCTGCATGGTGCTTCCATGCAGAGCTGAAGTACTTGTAAACCGCTTAGAGGATCTAAGCCTGTCCAGGTAAAGCGGTAGGAATCAGACCGTCATTTCATCTCAATGTCGGGTAAAAGTCCCACACAATTGGAAGCGACGTCTCCAAAATTACCTATACAGTGTTGACGGGGATGTTTGTTTGTTTGTTTGATTTGAGGTTTAACATCCCCATCAACACTGTATAGGTCATTTTTGAGAGGTTGCTTCCAATTTTGTGGAACAATTTCTCCAAGCCCCTATGGGCGAGATCCTATTACATGGTTTTAATATGTATCCCAAGAAATATATTAATTTTTCATCTGAAGCCCTGTCGTCCAATGAAACCAATAGGGTTTATAAGCATGGACAGTCCAACTCGCACCGCTTTGCCTGGGCAGACTTAGATCCTCTTAGAGGTTTACCAGTACTCCTGTGCAGTCGGTTTCAGCTCTGCATGGAAGCATTACTTAGCCCATCTATTTCTTCATGCCCCGGTTAGGGGGGCCTGTTGACGGGGACGTTAAACCTCAAATCAAACAAACAAACACGTCTTGTTGTAGGGTTTCTTGTGCCTTGGCTAAAAGGATATATGAATATGAGGAGAAAATCTTTCTGAAAATGGCAATATTATTGAACTAGAATAATCAGAATATAAATGGATAAAAAACAATGGCAATATAAAATAAAATCTGAATATGACATTAACTCTTGTCCTGCTGTGGCCCGATACGTCTTATCTTTCAAACAATGTAGATCCAGATCAGATGGCTTCTGAAGAAGCCATCTGATCAGGATCTTCATTGTTTGTCATTCAGTTTATAAATTTGTTGCAATGATTGCATCAAGAATTCTGATTGGTTGATAATCAGTGGTGGGTGTGGCATATTTAAATATTCAGCAGGTCAAGGGTTCATTCTCTCTAATACTGTAACCAAAGCAAGCATGAAACAAGAATAATGGAAAACAAAATTTCAGCTCTAGATTTTACCTCCAAAAAACATAATTATTACACATGAAACTCAAGTATTAACCCTTATCATGCTGTTCACGACAACCCCTATCTTTGGAAACAGTGTAGATCCAGATCAGATGGCTTCTGAAGAAGCCATCTGATCAGGATCTACACTGTTTGACATTCAATTTATGAATTTGTAGGAATAAATTACATCAAGTAATCTGATTGGTTCAAAGTCAGAAATGGGTGTGGCTAAACTGAATATTCAGCAAAAGAAGAGTTAACCCTTCTCTTGCTGATAGTGTCAGCCCCTACCTTTGAAAACAGTGTAGACCCAGATCAGGAAGCCATCTGATCAGGATCTATACTGTTGGTCATGAAGTTTATGAACTGAGCAAATACATGGTATCAAGTGATTTAACTGGTGCATAGTAAGAAGTGGTCAAGGCTAAATTAATTTATTCAGCAGGGTAAGCGTTAAATGCTTTTAAGTGTTCAGTCATATAAAAATTAACCCTTATCTTGCTGTTCACGACAAACCCCTATCTTTGCAAACAGTGTAGATACAGATCAGATGGCTTCTGAAGAAGCCATCTGATCAGGATCTACACTGTTTGGTATTCAGTTTGTGAATTTGTAGCAATAAATTACATCAAGTAATTTGATTGGTTGATAGACAGAAATGGGTGTGGCTAAACTGAATATTCAGCAAAAGAAGAGTTAACCCTTCTCTTGCTGACAGTGTCAGCCCCTACCTTTGCAAACAGTGTAGATTCAGATTGGGAAGCCATATGATCCAGATCTCCACTGTTGGTCATGAAATTTATGAACTGAGCAAATACATGATATCAAGTGATTTGATTGGTGGATAGAAAGAAGTGGTCATGGCTAAATTAATTTATTCAGCAGGATAAGGGTTAAATGCTATTAAGTGTTCAGTCATATAAAAATTAATACATGTACAATTCAATGACTCAAACACTACATCCATGTCAGTGCAGAGTCAACCCTAGGGAATTCTTCCCTGAACTGATTTTGTTTGTTTGTTTGATTTGAGGTTTAACATCCCCGTCAACACAGTAAAGGTCATTTTGGAGACGTTGCTTCCAATTTTGTGGGACTTTTACCCGACATGGAGATGAAATGACATCTCAAGCCCTGTCGTCCAATGAAACCAATAGGGTTTATCAGCATGGACGGTCAGTCTCGCACCGCAGTTCCTGGACAGTCTTAGATCCTCTACGCGGTTTACCAGAACTAGTGTGCGGGCCGAATTCAGCTCTGCGTGGAAGCATCATGCAGCCCCTATATTTCTTCAAGTCCCTATGGGCAGGGGCCGCCCCTGAACTGATAAGAAACTGTGAGGGATAACTTGGCGAGTTTTCTAATTTTTATCTATAAATTGTTTGTCAATGCGGCGATTCTAATGAGTACACACAACATATATCTTTATTTCATAAAACCTTGAAAAGGTATACCTAAATTATTCCCAGTTTACCGCCCGACCTGGCAGACTGACAGTATGAGTAACCTTCAGTCAACAGTCGTTCCATTTACCAATTCCTCAAACAAATTTTCATGGAACCATCCGTGTTTGAGCCATTGAAGTTTGACTGTAGATGTATTATAAGAATCTTATATGGGTGTGAGGGGTGGATGGAAAAATCCGTCCCGAGGGTCACTGTCCGGCATCACGAGGCTTGCCGAGTGATGCCGGACAGTGATCCCGAGGGACGGATTTTTCTATCCAGCCCTCACACCCATATAGGATTCTTTTTCTTGCATACCTTCCATTTCTATTGCGAATGTTTAATGCTGCTGTCACTTGGGTTACCGACGTCTGCCATTTTGTGATGACACAACAGGAATGTTTAGTGACGTCACGTATGACGACACCGCGCAGGAGGTTGTAATCAACCAGTGCATTTATCAAACACGCGATTATATTCGATTTGGGGTCGGAACACCAGGGTCAGAACATAAATTTCTATCCCAGGGTAAAATCTCGAATTTCCTTGTCTGGTGTGCAAGAAACTATCTTATGACATGTACCTTTAACCCTTATCCTGCTGCATAAATTAATCCAGTCACCCCCATTGCTGATTATCAGCCAATCAAATTACTTGATATATTTGTTCACTTCACAATCTGAATGAAAAACATTGTAGATCCTGATCAGATGGCTACTTCATACAAGTATTTGGACCCATGTAACCTTGAAAAGTATGGCAAGATCATCAAAACCTAATAAAGTCCTTTGCTTGTTGAACTAATATATTACATCCAAATCCGACCAGAATCCATCAATATGTGATGACAGTGCAAAATTTGACAATCTTTGCACTTGTGTGACCTTGAAAATTAATTCAAGGTCACTGATCATGTTTTTGGTAGGTGCCAGAAATATATATTATACCATGTTTGACCAAAAATCATAAATCTATTCAGGATATAGGAAGCAGACAAGCTATCTTAGTATGAGTTTTAGGTACTGGATCCCTTCAGGGGCAAGGTAGGTAACCATCATGTGAACAAGTCCGTGAAATGAACACCCCCTAAACCCCACTTTATATAGAGAAAACTGGGGTTAAGGGGGTGAACATTATTTTTCGTATTTCTGCTCCAAAACATAGGTTGTGGGTACTCGTTAGAACCGCCTCAATGAGGCGGTTCTAACGAGCACCCACAACCTAAGTTTGCAGTATAAATAAGAAAGTACCATGGATTTTCATCAGAAAAGTAGCCATTTTGGAGATGTGAAAAAAATGCACTATGTCGCATGGGCGTGTTATCATAATGCAACCTCTTTAGCCAGTCACAACAATTGTCATCTGCTTTGTTGTCTGCTGAATACTTTAAAGTCATTGATGCAAACAGTGTGGATCCAGGTCAAACTGCTTCCCTAGGAGTAGTCTGATCAGCTACTATGACTTTGTATATGGTGTATGGAAATACACCACTTTATGAACTGAGTGAATCTATGATAGAGATATTCTTAACCCTGAAAGTGTCGTGAAATATGTTCTATAAAAGGGTTATCCTTTGGAAGCAAGGAATACAACACAGAAGTGAAAAATACAGTCAAACCTGTCTTAGTGGCCACCTCTATTAAGCAAGCAACCTGTCTTAAGCAAGCAGGCATTCAGTTCCTGAAAAATGAAAATGCATTAAAATTCACCTGTGTTAAGCAAGCACCCGCCTTAAGCAAGCACTTTTTGAATATCCCAGAGGTGCTTGCTTAATACAGGTTGGACTGTATATGTTTTCTGGGCCAGACTAGCTAGTTTCGGCCAATTAGGCCTCATCAGTGACCCTCAGATATTTTCAAAATTCCACAATGGAATCAATGATCCCAAAGGACAAGAAAATATAATCTACACTATGAAAAACTGCATCTGAAAATGTTGTCTGTTTATTGTTTATGTCGTTTGCTGCATATTCTTGCAAACTTTTCAAACCTATTTTTCATACAGGCAAACAGTGTTGACCCTGTCACCCTTGTTATAAATGGTGAAATAAAACATGACAGGTGACAGAAAACCTGAAATAAAACATGGCATTTTTTTTAAAAAAAAAAAAAGTATTCATAACAAAAGTTGATGACTCTCATTAACAGAACCCTGTGGTGGACAGCATCACGTAAACAAGTCCGTGAAATGAAGACCCCCTTAAACCCCACTTTATATAGAGAAAACTGGGGTTTATGGGGGTATACATTATTTTTCTTATTTCTGCTCCAAGACATAGGTTGTGGGTGCTCATTAGAACCGCCTCTCTAACGAGCACCCTCAACCTATGTTTTGATCATTTATAAGAAAAATATCACAGATTTTCATAAGAAAAGCTGCCATTTTGGACATATGAAAAATGCACTATATCGCACGGGTGAGTTATCGTAATGGGGCAGCTCACTGATACATGAGCTTGCCAATCATGTGTGTTTCTTGGACACTGACCATGACTTCAAGCTTACCATAAATGCTATATTTTTACAATAAGATTATGTTTACTACCATAATATTGACAAATTCGGTTACCCACAAATATTTCCACTTAATAATAGCAAAATGTTTACAAAAGAAAACATCATACCACATGAATTAACATAATACAGATTTAGGTCAGCAAATCAAAATCTCCAAATAATAAAGACCATGCAAAATAAAAATAATGGAACAATATGTAAAGCTTTGCACCGGTATCCAACAGCATTCATCTAACTAGGTACCTAAACCAAACCTTCCCCACCCACAAGTACTAGTATTGAGTAAGTCCATCTATGGAGTGATTTGTGTCCTTAACCCTTTTAGTACCAAATGGAATCTTCCTCTTTATATGAAGCAGGAGTCCATTTCAAAATTAAGGGGTGACCGGTTGTGTTTTTTCCAAAATTTATTTAGAAAATGGCTGAACTTTTTGCAAACAGTGTAGGCCCTGATCAGATGCAACGTTCTGCAGCATCTGATCTGGGACGGTACTGTTTGCCAATTACCTGCTTTTTGGGGGTTTCTGGTACAAAATTCTTTAATCAAGACTTTTACTGGCACAAAACAAATGACAGTCTCCTAAAAAGTCTCCTAAAAAAACATACCTATGCCTTATCATGTTATGGCAAATATTCTTACATTTTTGCCGAAAAATGTGAGTAGCTTTTGCATTTGCAAAAGCTAGTCACATTTTTTTGACAAAAGCTACTCACATTTTTCAACCAAAATATTACTATATTAGAAATTGTACATAATATGACAAAAATGAGGCGGGTTTGATGTCACTGTAATGTGTAGTGACATCAAAATTAATGATGGTATATGTGACATCCTATTCAACCAATGCAACAAAAAAAACAGGTGAAAATCATCAATTTTTATCCTATCCCTGGTTAGGATAACCTGGGTAGGATAAGAATTTCTATCTCAGGGTTAAGTCCAGGATTTCCTTATCTGGTGTGTAAGAAAACATTATCTCACACAGGTGTTTTCCTAAGGTAAAAGTTGATTTTTGTCTTATCTGTGTGCACAGGCCCCAAGATATGTTTTCATATTTTTACAGCATACACATGTATATACAACACATGTATATATGTATATACATGAACTAAAAATAGCAATTCTACTATATAATGCCTTTGCCAAAAAAAGAAAAGCAAAATACCTACATACCATAAAGTAGACCATTTTTTTCAGTCAAGCTGAGCAACTTTTCGAATGCCACAAATCTACACCCTCAAATGCCATATAATTATCAGAAATCTAGAAATACAAGTCAAATATAATATTGAAGGAGAAAATAGACTTCAAAGATATATATACAGCGAAATTCCTATATTAAGACCATCTTTGGGACTGTTCAAAAGTGGTCTTTAAGACCACTTTTGAACAGTACCAAAGGTGGTCCCTGACCAGAGGACACAGCCGGAAAAAAACACAATGGAAGATTAAGTACACCCTTCAAAATAAGCATCTAAAAGCAGAATTAGTCTTAATTATAGGTGGTCTTAATAGCGGAATTTCACTGTACCTAGAGAAGCCTCCGTGGTGTAGTGGTTACGCTACTCGCCTTGTAAACCAGGGGTCCCAGCATCGATCCCGGGTTTCTCCAGACTTTCGGATGTGTCTTTAAACCGAGGTCCCATCTCCGTATGACCTTAGCTGTTGGTGAGAAGTAAAAGTCAAAAAACTCACTCACTCACTGTACCAAGACCACAGTTCGAGATAAGAAAGAGTAATGAGAATAATTTTGGGATATGGTATTTTTTTTTTTTTCCTCCATAAAACATGATGTAGGTACCATGCAGAAGAAGCCTCTGCAATGTAATGGGTAAGCTACTCACCTCATAAACCACAGAATCCTTGATTCGATTCCGGGTTTCTCCCGACTTTCGGATGAGTCTTTGAATCCAGGTCCCATCTCCATTATGACCTTAGTTGTTGGTGAAATGTAACACACTCATGCATGCATG
Source organism: Lucinisca nassula (assembly GCA_963580285.1). Classification (NCBI taxonomy): domain Eukaryota; kingdom Metazoa; phylum Mollusca; class Bivalvia; order Lucinida; family Lucinidae; genus Lucinisca; species Lucinisca nassula. The sequence goes on along the minus strand of OY757011.1, from coordinate 22,480,140 downwards.
CACAAACACACACACACACACACTTTTTATCTTTAAAAATGTATGTTCTGTTATGGGTTGTTCCAACAGGTACCTCAAACATATGTTTTTAACCGACTACATGCGGTAAACCCCGAAAGGTGTAACTTGGCAAACAGTGCAGGCCCAGATCACACCCCGCGTTCTGCGGCATCTGATCAGGGCCTGCACTATTTGCTAACAAAATTTTCCATAAAAAATTGAATAAAAACCAAACCATAGGCCTGACACCCCTAATATAACAAATGGATTTGTCCAACATATATCAATGGAAGAGTCCACTAGCATACAATGGGTTAAAAAGAAATAAAGAAAATTATCCCTGTTTCTCCTCCTTATCTGAAACTGTGTCTCAATGCAATAAACTACAAAACGAATTTGTGTGTATGTTATTTTAACTACAAAAACTACTTTTATCTATATGCCAAACATATTACTATAACACAGCCGTGCGACATAGTGCATTTTTTCACATCTCCAAAATGGCTATTTTTCTGATGAAAATCTGTGATATTTTCTTATTTATACTGCAAACATAGGTTGTGTGTGCTCCTTAGAACCACCTCATTGAGGGGGTTCTTACAAGTACCCACAACCTATATACTGGAGCAGAAGTAAGAAAAATAATGTATACCCTTGTAAACCCCAGTTATCTCAAAATAAAGTGGGGTTTGTTCATTTCACTGACTTGTTCACGTGATGGTTCAGCCAAAACATATATAATACCCTTACAATATATTAAGGCCAAACATGTAAAACTGGGGCAAATTGATTAAAGATGTCATTAAAACTGCTATCATTTAATATTGTTAACACTAAACATGTCATAAAAACTTTCATTTAATGCTGTAAATATGCAAATTAAAATTTGTGCTAAAAACGAAAGAGCTTCTCACATTTTGTAAGTAAAAAATATCAGATACTGCACACATGAAGTTTCTAGAACAGTCAACAGTTTGACCACTAATGCCTCCCATTACGAAAACACGCCTATATTATTTTGACCCCCTTGAACCCCACTTTTATATAGTAAAACTGGGGTTTACAGGGGTAAACCTTATTTTCCTAATTTCTGCTCTAAAAAAATAGACTGTGGGTACTCGTTAGAACTGCCTCGATGAGGCGGTTCAAACGAGTATCTACAATCTATATTCTGAGCAGAAATAAGAAAAAATTTCACAATTTTTCATCTTAATTTTTTCATGTTTTTGGCGATAAAGGTTACAGTGTATTTGTATACGCGTTATTATAATGTTTAAGCCAACGATGCTTTGAACAACTGGGCACTGAAATCAAGAAAAAATAAAAAAAAAATATTATATGAACCAAAACAAGCAAAGATGTTTCTCAAGACATGGGCACCCAGCAAACAATAAGATCAGCCTGTACATCTATGCAGTCTGACAAGAGATTGCTGGGCACTGTATAAACAGAGAATATTTACTTTTTTGAGGTGAATACCAAAATATTTAATTAACTCTGTTGAAAACAGAATTTTCACGATGGCAAAGCATGAGTGAAAATTCTGACGTTTTCAACACACTCAATGAAATATTTTTGGTATTTAATGTAACAAGAGGGCCCAATGGCCCTATATCGCTCACCTGTGTACCAGAAAATCATTAGTGTAGGAGACCACTTGACATTGCTACATACTAAATATCTAAGCTCAGGCAAAGCGGTGTCCATGCTTATAAACCCTACTGGTTTCATTGGGCTACAGGGCTTGAGATGTAATTTCATCTCAAAAAGTCCTACAAAATTGGAAGAGACATCTCCAAAATGACCTATACAGTGTTGACAGGGATGTAAAACCTCAAATCAAACAAAATCTGTGCCTTATGGTTTTGGAGAAGAAGATTTTTTGAAGTTTTTTACAGTATAAGTCTATAGGAGCTAATGAGCCCTGGGGCTTGGCCAATTTTGACCCAAAGGGCATGGTTGGCAGGATTTATGTAGGCCACCATTTTGTGTTGCTATATACTAAATATCTAAGGTCTGTACTTCATGGTTTCAAAGAAGATGTTTGAAGCTTTTTCCATTATAAGTTTGTTGGAGTTAAGGGGCCACAGGATTTGGACCCAAGGGGCATGATTGGCAGGATTCATGTAGGCGACCACTCGACCTGCTACATGCTAAATACCTAAGCTCTGGGACTTATGGTTTCAGAGAAGAAGATTTTTGAAGATTTTTTTCCCCATTTTAAGTTGTTGTTTTTTGTGTGTGTGTTTTTTTTTTTTTTTCATTATAAGGGCCCTGTGGTTTCAGAGAAAAAGATTTTTGAAGTTTCTCCAACTGTAAGTCTATGGAAGCTATAGAGCCCTGGAGTGTGGCCAATTTGGATCCCAGGGGCATAACTGGCAGGATTTATGTAGGTGGCCACTCGACAATGCTACATACTAAAAATCTAAGCTCTGCCATGGGCCTTATGGTTTCATAGAAGAAGATTTTTTAAGTTTTTTTCCACTATAAGTCTATTGGTGGTGATGAGCTTGGGCGTGGCCAATTTTGACCCCAGGGGCAGGGTTAGCAGGATTTATGTAGCCGGCTATTTTATGTTGCTAGGTACTAAATATCTAAGTTCTGTGCTTCACAGTTTCTGAGAAGAAGATTTTTAAAGCTTTTTTCCAATATGAGTCTATGGGAGCTAAGGGGCCCCCGGGCGTGGCCAATTGGGACCCCAGGGGCATGATTAGCAGGAAATATGTAGGTGACCACTTGCCGTTGCTACATGCTAAATACCTAAGCTCTGGGCCCTGTGGTTTAAGAGAAGAAGATTTTTGAAGTTTTTTTTCCATTATGAGTCTATGGGAGCTAAGGGGGTCCCAGGGTGTGGCCCATTTGGACCCCAGGGGCATGTTTGGCAGGATTTATGTAGGTGACCCCTTGTTATTGCTACATGCTAAATATCTAATCTCTGGTCCCTGTGGTTTCAGAGAAGAACATTTTTGAAGCTTTTTTCCATTATGAGTCTATGGGACCTAAGGGGGTCCCAGGGTGTGGCCCATTTGGACCCCACGGGCATGATTGGCAGTATTTATGTAGGTCACTACTTGCAATCGCTACATGCTAAATATCTAAGCTCTGGGCCCTGTGGTATCAGAGAAGAAGATTTTTGAAGCTTTTTTTTCCATTATGAGTCTATAGGAGCTAAGGGGCCCCGAGGCGTGGCCCGTTTAGACCCCAGGGGCACGATTGGCAGGAATTATTTGGTGACCACTTGCTGTTGCTACGTGCTAAATATCTAAACTCTGGGCCCTGTGGTTTCAGAGAAGAAGATTTTTGAAGCTTTTTTCCATCATGGTCTATGGGAGCGAAGGGGCCCCGGGGCGTGGCCCATTTGGAACCCAGGGGCATGATTGGCAGGAATTATGTAGGTGACCAATTGCTGTTGCTACACGCTTAATATCTAAACTCTGGGCCCTGTGGTTTCAGAGAACAAGATTTTTGAATCTTTTTTTTTCCATTATGAGTCTATGGGAGCTAAGGGGCCCCAGGGCGTGGCCCATTTGGACCCCAGGGGCATGATTGGCAGGATTTATGTAGGTGACCACTTGCCGTTGCTATATGCCAAATTTCTCAGCTCTGGGCCCTGTGGTTTCAGAGAAGAAGATTTTTGAAGCTTTTTTCCATTATGAGTCAATAGGACCTAAAGGGCCCCGGGGTGTGGCCCGTTTGGACCCCAGGGGCATGATTGGCAGGAATTATGTAGGTGACCACTTGCAGTTGCTACATGCTAATTACCTAAGCTCTGGGCCCTGTGGTTTCAGAGAAGAAGTTTTTGAAGCTTTTTTTTCCATTATGAGTCTATGGGAGCGAAGGGGCCCCGGAGCATTGCCCATTTGGAACCGAGGGGCTTGATTAGCAGGAATTATGTAGGTGACCACTGGCCGTTGCTACATGCTAAATATCTAAGCTCTGTGCCCTGTGATTTCAGAGAAGAAGATTTTTGAAGTTTTTTTCCATTATGACTCTATGGGACCTAAGGGGCCCCGGAGTGTGGCCAATTTGGACCCCAGGGGCATGATTGGCAGGAATTATGTAGGTGACCACTTGCCGTTGCTACATGCTAATTACCTAAGCTATGTGCCCTGTGGTTACAGAGAAGAAGATTTTTGAAGCTTTTTTTCCATTATGAGTCTATGGGAGCGAAGGGGCCCCGGGGCGTGGCCCATTTGGAACCCAGGGGCATGATTGGCAGGAATTATGTAGTTGACCACTTGCCTTTGCTACATGCTACATATCTAAGCTCTGGGCCCTGTGGTTTCAAAGAAGAAGATTTTTGAAGCTTTTTTCCATTATGAGTCTATGGGAGCGAAGGGGCCCCCGGGCATCGCCCATTTGGAACCCAGGGGCATGATTGGCAGGAATTATGTAGGTGACCACTGGCCCTTGCTACATGCTAAATATCTAAGCTCTGGGCCCTGTGGTTTCAGAGAAGAAGATTTTTGAAGCTTTTTTTTCGATTATGACTCTATGGGAGCTAAAGGGCTCCGGGGTGTGGCCAATTTGGACCCCAGGGGCATGATTGGCAGGAATTATGTAGGTGACCACTTGCCGTTGCTACATGCTAAATACCTAAGCTCTGTGCCCTGTGGTTACAGAGAAGAAGATTTTTGAAGCTTATTTTCCATTATGAGTCTATGGGAGCGAAGGGGCCCCAGGGCGTGGCCCATTTGGTACCCAGGGGCATGATTGGCAGGAATTATGTAGGTGACCACTTGCCGTTGCTACATGCTAAATACCTAAGCTCTGGGCCCTGTGGTTTCAGAGAAGAAGATTTTTGAAGCTTTTTTCCATTATGAGTCTATGGGAGCGAAGGGGCCCCGGGGCGTGGCCCATTTGGAACCCAGGGGCATGATTGGCAGGAATTATGTAGGTGACCACTTGCCGTTGCTACATGCTAAATATCTAAGCTCTGGGCCCTGTGGTTTCAGAGAAGAAGATTTTTGAAGCTTTTTTCCATTATGAGTCTATAGGAGTTAAGGGGCCCTGGGGTGTGGCCAATTTGGACCCCAGGGGCATGATTGGCAGGATTTATGTAGGTGACCACTTGACATTGTTACAAGCTAAATATCTAAGCTCTGGGCCCAGTGGTTTCAGAGAAGAAGATATTTTAATTTTTTCCTATTGTAAGTCTATGGGAGCTATATGTTGCCATGGCAACCAGAATTCCAATCTGATCAGCCCAAAAACCTTATGCAGCCTTTCCCCCTACCTGATGATGCTTCTCATGAAATTTGATCAAGATTGACCATGGGGTATTAAAGATATACTTATTTGAAATTGTTTACGGACGGACGCACTGACGCACGGACGCACGGACGGACGCACGCACGACGGACGACGGACAAAAAGGGTATCACAAAAGCTCACCTTGTCACTACGTGACAGGTGAGCTAAAAAAAGAAGAATGTTATTTTTAATTTTTGTGACTTTGGAAAAAAAAGAAGTAAGGGTTGCTGCTGTGAAAATAACAAGGAGGTCATGTTGCCATATATTTTCACAGTGAGAAAAATCATTTTCCTTTTGTTTTTCATTGATTTCACTTCTAAGTATAAAATAAACACCCCTTACCTCAAAACTTACTAAAGACAGATAATGAAGGTTATGACATAGCTCTAGATGCAAAATGGAGGATAATTTCGGGATAATTTTTCTTATTTCTGCATAAAACATGTTGTGGGTACTTGTTAGAATTGCCTCATCGACATATGTTGTGGGTACTTGTTATGGGTACTTGTTAGAATCGCCTCATCGACATATGTTTTGGGTACATGTTAGAATCACCTCATCAACATATGTTGTGGGTACTTGTTAGAATCGCCTCGATGAGGTGATTCTAACAAGTACCCACAAGATATATTTGAGGCGATTTTAACAAGTACCCACAACATATGTTTCCAACAAACTTATTACTCCATAAAACATATGTTGTGGCTACTTGTTAGAATCGCCTCATGGACATATGTTGTGGGTACTTGTTAGAATCGCTTCATCGACATATGTTGTGGGTACTTGTTAAAATCGCCTCATCAACATATGTTGTGGGTAGTTGTTAGAATCGCCTCGATGAGGTGATTCTAACAAGTACCCACAACATATATTTGAGGCGATTCTAACTAGTACCCACAACATGTTTCCAACAAACAATAAGGAAAATTATCCCTTAATTTTCCTCAATTTGCATCTTTGTTTTGTTTGTTTGAATTGAGGTTTTATGTCCCCATCAACACTATTTAGGTCATTATGGGACTTTCACCTGACAATGAGATGAAATGACATGTCAAGCACTACCATCCAAACAAATCGATAGGGTCTATATGCAGGGACGGTCCGACTCGCACCACTTTTCCTGGGCAGGCTTAGACCTTCTAAGCAGTTTAACAGTACTCATGTGCGGTTGGTTGGTTTCAGCTCTGCTTGATTGCACCATGCAGCTTAATCAATTTCTCCAAGCCCCAATGTTTGGGGGCCCCACTATGCACTTTTATCTAGAGTGATGTTGTTTGCGGAGTGAGTAGTAATGCCAATTTGAGTCCTCCCATAGTGCATGTGTCTGAAGATATATATATGCTTGTCATGGCTCGTAAAATCTGTGCAATAAAACATATCCATCATGACAACATACCCTTGTGACATACAGACATAGTGCATTCTTTCATATATTTTTCTAAAGACAATTCCTGATATTTTTCTTATTTATAATCCAAACACAGGTTGTGGGTGCTCGTTAGAACCACCTCAATGAGTCTTACTATAGAGAAGTCTGGAATTATAAAAATGTAGATACTGAAAGGTTAAATCAGTTAATAAGAACACATGACTGGGATTCAATTATAAATGAAAATTGTTCGGCAGATGAAGCCTGTGTCAATTTTACAGATATATTTTTGCAATTTTGTAAAGAATGCATTCCCTGTAGAAAAGTTCTAATAAGACAAAATGATAAACCGTGGTTTAATTCTGAGCTTAGATTTAACTTAAGAATACGTGATCGACTTCGGAAACGTTATTTTAAAACAAAACGGGAAATTGATCATATATCTTATAAGCGACAGCGCAACAAAGTTAATAATATGATCAAATATGCAAAAGATAACTTTGTTAATAAAATCGATGATATAATTCAAAACCAGGGAACTGGAAATTCGTGTAGAACATTTTGGCAAGTCATGGGGCGATTCATGGGAAAAACAGGCACTTCGATCAAAATACCCCCTATACTGAAAAGCGATAATAATTTTGCATTTACTGACTATGAAAAAGCTGAAGAATTAAACAGGTATTTTGCCTCTATTTCCACCATTAATGATGTAAATATTGAAATTCCAAATTTTGGAAGTCGTTGTAATGTAAATTTTATACAAATGAGGATCACGGAAACTGAAGTGGCCGATATTTTGAAAATACTAAAACTTAATAAGGCAACAGGTCCAGACGGAATCAGCAATAGAATGTTAAAATTAACTTGTAGTACTGTTTGTGTTCCCCTGGCTAAACTGTTTAATTTATCGCTGAAAGCTCATACATATCCAGAATTATGGAAAATTGCATATGTTATGCCACTGTTCAAGAAAGGGGAAAAATCACTCTGTTGTAATTACAGGCCAGTATCATTAACAAGTAATGTTGGCAAGTCTTTTGAACGCATTATTTTTAAACATCTGTATAATCATATTTTAGAAAACAACCTTTTATATAAATATCAATCTGGTTTTCTGCCAGGTCACTCTACTGTTCACCACTTAATTGAACTGACACATAACACATGCTTGTCTCTTGAGAACTATGAAGCAAATTGTCAAGTTTTTTGTGATATCACGAAAGCTTTTGACCGTGTTTGGCATAAGGGTTTATTATGTAAATTGGAAAAATATGGTATAAAGGGAGATATTTTAATGTGGATAACAAGTTATTTGCATTCCAGAAAACAAAAAGTTTTTGTAAATGGGGAACTATCTGACGATCTCCAATTAAACGCAGGAGTTCCTCAAGGGTCGGTTTTAGGTCCGTTATTATTTTTATTGTATATAAATGATATTGCAGATGAATTAGAGGGAAAAACGCGTCTTTATGCAGATGATACCTCCATTGGTTATTCGTCGTCTAACTTAGCAGAAATTGAAACGGTATTAAATAACGACCTTAAGAAATTAAAAGATTGGGCAAACACATGGCAGATAAGTTTCAATCCTGCGAAAACGGAAGTTGTATTAGTTTCTAACATTTTCCATGATTATGACCTACGGCTTACTTACGACGACATCGCATTAAATATAGTCGAAATCCACAAACACTTAGGTATATATTTAACATCCAACAATAAATGGACAAAACATATCGATTTTATAATTGATTCAGCATCAAGGCAAGTTTCATATCTAAGAAAACTAAAGTACCAGTTATCAAAAAGTACACTTGATAGATTATACTGTACTTATATCAGGCCTTTGTTAGAATATGGGTCGGAAGTTTGGGATGGCTGTACGATGACTGACGCCAATCGCTTGGAGCAAATACAACTTAATGCAGCACGAATTGTTACAGGTCTACCAGTGTTTGCATCGTTACGTTCTCTTTATTATGAAACTGGTTGGGAAACCTTGGCGAATAGACGAAAACGTAAAAAAATAACTTTGATGTACAAAATTGTCAATGGCGATGCTCCATCTTATCTCACTGACTTATTACCAAATAGAGTAAATGATATTAGTTCTTATAACTTAAGAAATAGGAACAATTTCGAAATTCCTTTTTCTAGACTTTGTTCATATGAAAGTTCATACTTCCCTTCTACCTTAAAATTGTGGAATGAACTTGACCCACAGATTCGATTACTCCCAACTCTTTCACAATTTAAGTCTAATATTCAGTTCACAACAGACAAAATAGCTGATTATACAAATATAAGCGAGCGAAAGTACAGCATAATACTTGCTCGTATCAGACACAGAAGCAGCAATTTAAAGGCTGATCTTTTCCATGTAAATATTACTCCGAGTCCTGTATGCAGTTGTGGTGCTCCAAGCGAAAGTGCAGAACACTATTTCTTCGAATGTCAGCTATACACAAATCAACGAAACGTTCTTATGCATAATTTACAAACTTTATTGAATCTTCAAGATGTTAATGTTGAGATCCTGACAACAGGATCTCAAAATTATGGCGACATTACTAATAGATCAATCATACAGTCCATCACTAGATTCATTAAGGATACACGCAGGTTTGAAGAAAATACGTAGATTAATTTCCTTTTCGGTTCATTAGTTTGCTGGCCCAAATACATGCATCTTAATGATTTCAAGAACAGCGCTACCACAACGGATGGGGTTTCATGTGTGAAATGATGTATTAGTGTGTGTGTGTGTGTATGTGTGTGTGTGTGTGTGCGTGCGTGCGCGTGCATGAGACGTGCTTGCATTCTTGCACATGTGTGTATTAAACCTGAGCCGGTATAAATTATATGTTAAATTGCATCCACCATTGTACCATTGAAATGATTTGTTGTTATGTTTAGGGAAAGGACTATCTAATGTTGTCATAACTTGTGTCCAATCCCTTTGTATGTTTATGCAATAAAATATGTTTAATCTAATGAGGCGGTTTTAAACAGTTACCACAAACTTTGTCTTGAAGCAGAAATGAGAAAAATAATGTATATGCCTCTAAACCTCAGCTTTCTCTCTATAAAATGGGGTTTAGAGGGGTGTTCATTACACGGACCTGTTAACATGATGCTTAATCAGCCTCACATTACGAAAATACGCCTATACAAATACATTGTAAATTTACCGCTGAAAATATGGACATTTTCTGACAGATGAAAACTTGTGATATTTTTCTTATATCTGCTCTAAAATATAGATTCAATGAGGTGTTTCTAACGAGTACCCACAATCTATATTTTGAGCAGAAATAAGAAAAATAAGGTTTACCCCTGTAAAACCCAAGTTTTACCTTATAAAAGTGAGGTTCAAGGGTTTCAAAATTGTATAGACATGTTTTTATGATTAAAAAGTATATGTTAACTAACGGCAATGTTAGCTACGAGAAAATGGGCACTGGTCTTCAGCTTTCATGGGTCTGGTCCAAAAGACTGGTCAAATGACTGAGCTGTTTGTAAGTTCATCATGACAGTGGACAGGTCCGGACCCAGGTAGGTCAAGTACTTCTCGGCAACTGAGGAGTCCATTTCTGACTTGCTCAACCAAAGAATTCTGTCTTGGGAGGAGTGAACACAGGATTGGAATTTTGATAACAAAGCATCTATTGATGTAAGCTCAGGAAAACACATTTCCTCTGAAAAAAAAGATATTGACAAACTAACATTATGATAATGCATCCATGTGATATAGTGCATTTTTTCATAACTCCAAAATGGTGGTGTTGTCTTTTTTTTTTTTTTTATAAAAATGAGATATTTTACTTATTTATACCCCAAACGTAAGTTGTGGGTACCTGTTAGAACCGCTTCGGAGAGTTCTAAAAGAGTACCCAAAATCTATGTTTTTGAACTAAAATAAGAAAAATAATGTATACCCTTGCAAACTCCATTTTTGCTACCTAAAAGCAGGGTTTTTGGGGAACAAACTTATATAGATGCATTTTCCTGATGGACAATACACCAGACCTCTTTATAACCCCATTAATTTAATCACAATGATGGATATAATATGGTTCAAAGATAGAAAATGTTATGTTGAAAAATTGTGATATTTTTCTTATTTCTGCTCAAAAATATAGATTGTGGTGGGTACTCGTTAGAACCGCCTCGATGAGGCGGTTCTAACGAGTACCCACAATGATGAGGCGGTTCTAACGAGTACCCACAATCTATATTTTTGAGCAGAAATAAGAAAAATAAGGTATACCCCCAGAAACCCCAGTTTTACTATACAAAAGTGGGGTTCAAGGGGGTCAAAATTATATAGGCGTGTTTTCATGATGATATCTGCAAAACTTATTTATTTTATGAAAATCTGTGATATTTTTTTCTTATTTTTACTCCAAGCATAGGCTGTGAGATTTCATTTAAATTGCCTGTTTGAGACAGTTCTAATGAGTATCCACAACCTTTGTCTTGGAGCAGAAATAAGAACAAGAGGGCCCACAGGGCCCTGGTTCGCTCACCTGTTTGTCACTGTCTCGAGTACTTTCTATTTTTAGCTCTGGTGGCCATCTAGTTCATCAGCAGAGTGATTTTAGCTTATTTGGTAGGGAGTAACCTAGGCAACATTCCTATGAAGTTTGAATCAAATTGGCCTTAGGGTTTAGGAGGAGTTTTTTTTTTTTTTTTTTTTTTTTGGTTTGGGTTTTACGGCCCTTTCAAGATTATTTCACTCATATCGAGCCGATCGTTAATCAGAGGTGGGCGAAAACCGGAGTACCCGGAGAAAAACCACCTGACCTTCCGTTGCAGAACTTGGCGTCTCACTTAGGAGGAGTTCACGTTTGAATCAAATTTTCAATATTTTTCTATTTTCAGCTCCGGTGGCCATTTTGTTCATCGGAGCGGGATCGTTTTAGCCTTTTTGGTAGAGGGTCATCTAAGCAACATTACTTCGAAGTTTGAATGAAAATGGCCCAAGGGTACAGAAGGAATTGTCGTTTTTTTTATTTTTAGGTCTGGCAGCCATCTTGTTCATTTGAGTGGAATGAGTTTCAACTATTTTGGTAGGGAGTCACCTAGGCAACATTCTGGTGAAGTTTTAAATCCAATTGGCCCAAGGGTTTAGAAGGAGTTCGCATTTGAAGCAAATCTACAATGCTTTTCTATTTTTAGCTCTTGTGACCATTTGTTAATCGTTTATATTATTTTCCTAGAGGGTCATCTACACAACATGGTTCAAAAGTTAAAATAAAATAGGTCAAATGTCAAGGAAAAAGGTCAAAGATCATTTTATGTATGAATAGAAAGCCCTTGTCGCAAGGAACCTACATGCCAAATATGAAGGCTGTATATCAAATGCTTCAAAAGTTATGACAAAGAAGGTCACAGGTCAAGGTCACAGGTCAAGGTCATGGGTCAAAAGTTTTGAATGGTTGAGAAAACCTTGTCACAAAGAACATACATGCCAAATATGAAGGCTCTATCTCATATGGTTCAAAATTTATGATAAAGTAGGTCACAGGTCAAGGTCACAGGTCAAATCTTTATTTGAGTGGGAAGCCCTTGTCACAAGGAACCTATATGCCAAATATGAAGGCTCTATCTCAAACGGTTCAAAAGTTATGACAAATTAACCTACTGATCTACTTTTTGATTTGACATGACCCATATTCGAACTTAACTGAGATATTGTCAAGATAATCATTCTGAGCAAGTTTAATGGTGATTTGACTAAAACTGTGGCCTCTTAGAGTGTTCAAAACGCTTTTCTATGATTTGACCTGCTGGCCTACTTTTTGACCCGACATGACCCATATTCAAACTTCACCCAGATATTGTCAAAATGATAATTCTGATCAAGTTTGATGATGATCCGACCAAAACAGGGACCTCTAGTGTGTTCACAAGGTTTTTCAACAATCTGACCTACTGACCTTCTTATTGACCAGACATGACCCATATTCTAAATTAACCGAGACATGGTCAAATGATCATTTTGAGCAAGTTTGATGATGATCAGACCAAAACAGTGGCCTCAAGTGTGTTCAGAGGGTTTTTTATATGATTTGACCTACTGACCTACTTTTTGACCAGACATGACCCATATTCGAACTTGACTGAGATATTGTCAAGATGATCATTCTGGGCAAGTTTGATGATGATCGGACCAAAACTGTGGCCTCTAGTGTGTTCACAAGGTTTTTCTATGATTTGACCTGCTGGCCTACTTTTTGACCAGACATGACCCATATTCAAACTTGACCCAGATATTGTCAAGATGATAATTCTGAGCAAGTCTGATGATGATCGGACCAAAACTGGGACCTCTAGTGTGTTCACAAGGTTTTTCAACAATCTGACCTACTGACCTTCTTATTGACCAGACATGACCCATATTCCAAATTAACCGAGACATGGTCAAATGATCATTTTGAGCAAGTTTGGTGTCTTTTATGGGTGGAGTAAGTTAATTGTATCAATTCCTGATCTTTGTTTTACTTCTACTTTGCATATCAGGGCTGTTTTGTTTGTGCCGTGTGGCGGCTGTAAAAGGTCTCCCCGTACATGCATTTAATGCTCTTATTTTTCCAATCCTCAGGGATTGCTTATGCAATTGGTGTCTTTTATGGGTGGAGTAAGTTTATTGTATCAATTCCTGATCTTTGTTTTACTTCTACTTTGCATATCACGGCTGTTTTGTTTGTGCCGTGTGGCGGCTGTAAAAGGTCTCCCCGTACATGCATTTAATGCTCTTATTTTTCCAATCCTCAGGGATTGCTTATGCATTTGGTGTCTTTTATGGGTGGAGTAAGTTAATTGTATCAATTCCTGATCTTTGTTTTACTTCTACTTTGCATATCAGGGTTTTTTTGTTTGTGCCGTGTGGCGGCTGTAAAAGGTCTCCCCGTACATGCATTTAATGCTCTTATTTTTCCAATCCTCAGGGATTGCTTATGCAATTGGTGTCTTTTATGGGTGGAGTAAGTTAATTGTATCAATTCCTGATCTTTGTTTTACTTCTACTTTGATGATGATCGGACCAAAACTGTGGCCTCAAGTGTGTTCAGAGGGTTTTTTTATGATTTGACCTACTGACCTACTTTTTGACCAGACATGACCCATATTTGAAGTTGACTGAGATATTGTCAAGATGATCATTCTGGGCAAGTTCGATGGTGATCGGACCAAAACTGTGGCCTCTTAGAGTGTTCAAAACGCTTTTCTATGATTTGACCTGCTGGCCTACTTTTTGACCCGACATGACCCATATTCAAACTTGACCCAGATATTGTCAAGAGGACAATTCTGAGCAAGTTTGATGATGGTACGACCAAAACTGGGACCTCTAGTGTGTTCACAAGGTTTTTCAACAATCTGACCTACAAACCTTCTTATTGACCAGACATGACCCATATTCGAAATTAACCGAGACATGGTCAAATGATCATTTTGAGCAAGTTTGATGATGATCGGACCAAAACTGTGGCCTCAAGTGTGTTCAGAGGGTTTTCTATGATTTGACCTACTGACCTACTTTTTGACCAGACATGACCCATATTCGAACTTGACTGAGATATTGTCAAGATGATTATTCTGGGCAAGTTTGATGATGATCGGACCAAAACTGTGGCCTCTCGTGTGTTCACAAGGTTTTTCTATGATTTGACCTACTGACCTACTTTATGAACCGACATGACTCATATTCGAACTTGACAGAGATATTGTCAAGATGATTATTCTGGGCACGTTTTATGATGATCAAACCTAAACTGTGGCCTCTAGTGTGTTCAGAAGGTTTTTCTATGATTTAAACCTACTGACCTACTTTTTGACCGACATGACCCATAATCGAACTTGACCGAGATATTGTCAAGACTATCATTCTGAGCAAGTTTGATGATGATCAGACCAAAACTGTGTCCTCTAGTGTGTTCACAAGGTTTTTCTATGATTTAGCCTACCAACCTGCATTGTTAATCGACATGACCAATATTCGAACATGACCAAGATATTATCAAGATGCTCATTCTGAGCAAGTTTGATGATGATTGGACCAAACCTGTGGCCTCTAGTGTGTTCACAAGGTTTTTCTATGATTTGACCTACTGACCTACTTTATGACCCGACATGACCCTAATTCGAACTTGACCGAGATATTGTCAAGATGATCATTCTGGGCAACTTTTATGATGATCGAACCTATACTATGGCCTCTAGTGTGTTCAGAAGGTTTTTCTCTGACTTGACCTACTGACCTACTTTTTGACCCAACATGACCTATATTCGAACTTGACTGAGACATTGTCAGGATGATCATTCTGGGCAGGTTTGATGATGATTGGACCAAAACTGTGGACTCTAGTGTATTCACAAGGTTTTTCTATGATTTGACCTACCAACCTACATTGTGACCCGACATGACCCATATTCGAACGTGACCAAGATATTATCAAGATGCTCATTCTGAGCAGTTTGATGATGATCGGACCAAACCTGTGGCCTCTAGTGTGTTCAGAAGGTATTTCTATGATTTGACCTACTGACCTACTTTTTGACCCGACAACACCCATATTCGAAGTTGACTGAGATATTGTCAAGATGATCATTCTGGGCAAGTTTGATGATGATTTGACCAAACCCTTGGCCTCTAGTGTGTTCACAAGGTTTTTCTCTTATTTGACATACTGACCTACTTTTTGACCCGACATGACTCATATTCAAACTTGACTGAGATATTGTCAAGATAATCATTCTGAGCAAGTTTGATGATTATCGGACCAAAACTGTGGCCTCTAGTGTATTCACTAGGTTTTTCTATGATTTGACCTACTGACCTACTTTGTGGCCCGACATGTCCCATATTCGAACTTGTCCCAGATATTGTCAAGACGATCATTCTGGGCAAGTTTGATGATGATCGGACCAAAAGCGTGGCCTCTAGTGTGTTCACAAGGTTTTTCTCTGATTTGACATACTGACCTACTTTTTGACCGGACATGACTCATATTCGAACTTGACCGAGATATTGTCAAGATAATCATTCTGAGCAAGTTTGATTATTATTGGACCAAAACTGTGGCCTTTAGTGTATTCACAAGGTTTTTCTATGATTTGACCTACTGACCTACTTTGTGGCCTAAAATGTCCCATATTCCAACTTGTCCCAGATATTGTCAAGACGATCATTCTGAGCAAGATTGATGACGATCAGACCAAAACTGTGGCCCCTAGAGTGTTCACAAGGTTTTTCTATGATTTGTCCTACTGACCTACTTTTTGACCCGGCATAACCCATATTCGAACTTGACCAAGTTATTGTCAAGATGATCTTTCTAAGCAAGTTTGATGGCGATCGGCCCAAAACTTTGGCCTCTAGAGTGTTCACAAGGTTTTTCTTTGATTTGACCTACTGACCTACTTTTTGACCTGCCATGACCCATATTCGAGATATTGTCATGATTATCATTCTGACCAAGTTTGATGATGATTGGCCCAAAACTGTGACCTCTAGTGTGTTCACAAGAAAAGCTTACGGATGCACGGACGCACACATGACGGAAAAAAAGTGATCCCAAAAGCTCACCTTGTCACTAAGTGACAGGTGAGCTAAAAATAATATATACCCCTGTAAACTCCAGTTTTCTCTATATAAACTGGGGTTCACAGGTACAGGGTTCTTTTCACTGACCGTTCCAAGGCAGTTCTTCTGTCGCAGTTTATTTTTGTTATGGTTTGTCTTGAGTGTGTTTTTGCTTATATCTTTTTGTTTTGGATAGCCAATTGGCCATTTTGTGGGAAAATAACTGTCCTTTTGGCTTTCCGCTATTGTTGTTTCCATTAGGGTCTAGGTAGTTGTTTAATGTTTGTGTTTCTTTCCCTTTGGTGTCTCTGATGGGAGATGTGAGTTAATTGTATGGATTCCTGATCATTGTCTTCACTTCTATTTTGTTCATCACTCAGACTTGTTACGGTTCAAATCTTGATGTTTACATGGTTTGAGCATTTTTTTCTTAAAAATCTTCAAGAATTGGTGTGATTTGTTTATGAGACATTATGCTGCATTATGCCCGCCTCTACCCCCTCTCCTCGCCTGAAGTAAGTGTTGTCCACAGGGTTTGTTAACATTAGCATCAGTTATAGGGGATCTTCTCTTAAAGGAAAGAATTTGCTCCACAGGAAAAGGGGTCTAGTCTTAATGGAAAGAATTTCCTGTGGAGCAAATTCTTTCCTTTCAGAATAGACCCTGAGGAGCAAATTCTTTCCTTTAAGAGTAGAGACATTCTTTCCTTTAAGAGTAGACCCCTTGGATGAACGAGTTCTTTCCTTTAAGAGAAGACTCTTTGAAGGAGCAAAATTTTTCTTTTAAGAGTAGGCCCCTTCTTCAAAAGGCAAGGAGAACAAACAAAAATTCACTGAAGTTGTCTCCCTTCTGAGTAATTACAATACATACCAATCTGATAGCCTTTGTCTGTCAATTTATCCTTTAGATATGTACCCTGTTTTATTGTATCCTCATTTAAGGTCATGGAAAATGAAGGTCCAAATATACACCTGAAATTTAAACATATGATATATTCAGACTTAAAACTCATATAATTATACACATATAATATTACTATAGTAATTTGATCTGCAGCATGTATAATGTCACATCACGAAAACAAGCCTATATAATTTTGACCCCCTTAAAGCCCACTTTTATACAGTAAAACTGGGGTTTACAGTTGTAAACCTTATTTTTCTTATTTCTGCTCAAAATATACATTGTGGGTACACAATAGAACCGCCTGGTCGAGGCGGTTCTAATGTGTACCCACAATCTACATTTTGAGCAGAAATAAGAAAAATATCACAATTTTTCAGCTTAAAATTTTGCAATTTCGGTGGTAAAATTTACAATGTATTTTTATAGGCATGTTTTCGTAATGGAGTAGCTGTTTCCAGATCAAAGATATCACACCAGATGCAGAGTGTCGAGTATGATGTGTTAAAGATCTGAAACATCTGCTTGGCATGATACTGTGCAGCACATCAAGTTACTGTAGAAATAATGTGTTTATCATATACCTTTTCCAATAAAGCAATTTTTCAAGTATAAAATAAGTTGGAAATTTTGTTTACATGTCTGGTTCTCAGTTACAAATGGCTGGTTTTTACTGTCCCAGCAAATGCCAGACATCACAGGTAGCCTCGTTTCAAATGATGGTGATATAGAATTGGAAAATGTCAGTAGGTCGATATTTGGGATTCTTAATTTTGCCATTATGATAACACACCTGTGCAGCGTAGTGCATTTTTTTCACATCTCTGAAATGGCTACTTTTCTGATGAAAATCCGTTTTATACTGCAAACATAGGTTGCAGGTGCTCATTAGAACTGCCTGTTCTAATCAGTACCCACAACCTATGTTTTAGAGCAGAAATAAGAAAGATAATGTATACCACCACAAACCCAAGTTTTCTCCATATAAAGTGGGGTTTAGGTGTTCATTTCACAGACTTGTTCACGTGATGTGTTGGAAAACTGATCGTAGAAAATAGTGGTTTTGTTGGTACCATAAATACACGTATATATATATCCAATTATATATACACCTAAAATTAGGGCATAATAAACATAAATGGTTATTTCTATATATGGGTAAGCATGCATTTGGATACAACACAATTACTTAACTATCCCAACAACAGTGTTGCAAAGAGGTAGGGGTGTACCATGTTGAGATATATGCAATAAAATAACACCTCTGTGGCATAAACAGGATGAAAGTCTGTGATAATGTTATAGTTTTTAAGCTCAGCAGTAGATTTTATTTGGACTGAACAAATTATTTGTCTAAACCCCGCCAGGATCAGGGGTAGGGATTGTGGCCATGTAAAATGGATTTAAGCCCCCCAGTGGAAAATGTTTTACTGATAATTCCAGGATGGTTCTTCTGTTATGGTTTGTTGTTGTTATGGTTTGTCTTTGCTTGTATGTATTGCTGATGCCTTTTATTTTGGACAGCCATGGGTAAAGTCATCATCATCATCATCAACGGATTTTTGATTAACATGCAGGTACAGGGGCAACGTCCACATAAGTGGGCCCCCTTCCAGGTAGCTGGCTTGCTGCATGCATGGCAGATCTTACACCAGATCTCCAGGCTTGTCTATCATGAGAATCCATGGCAGAGAGCTTCCATTCTCTGCAATCTCTTTCTGTTAGCTGCTTCCAGGTCATCTTGGGCCTTCCTGGCCCCCGCTTTCCACCTACCTGTATGTCACAGGCAGTCTTGACTGCACCGTTGGAGCGTTCCACATGTCCATACCAGCGAAGCCTTCTCTCTTTTAGGATGAGGTCTAGGTCCTCAATGCCAAGACGCTCAAGTAACTCACTGGACCTGATGGTGACAGTGTTCTGTGGCTTGACATTGCAGATCTGTCTGATCATTGCCCTGTCATTTTGCTGAGGAGCAAATTCTTTCCTTTAAGAGTAGACCCCTTTTTCAGCATGACAGGGCTTAAAGAAAAGCGAACAGGAAGTTCCAAGAGTTGTCTCCCTTTGAAAAATGACAGAAAAATCTGCCAGGATTTCCCATTTCCCTTAAATCTCACTTTTTAAAAAAAATAAAAGGTGGAAAGGTATAAATCACTTACCTAAGACCATCAATAGCATCTTCAGATGCTATTTTCAACAAAAAGATGATTTTCTGAATATGTTTCTGTGAAGATGAGATTTTGTCTAATTTTCCTTTCCATACACTGTGTGAGTCCTGAAAAGTAACAGCAATGTAAAACCCAATGCAATGCGAAATCCTGTTAACTCTTGTCCAGCTGAATAAGTTAAGTTAGCAATGTTCAACCATTCAGATAACTTGATGTAAGTTATAATTATAAATTCACAAACTCATAGTTTTAAATCATGTGTTAACTATTCCATGTTATGAAGACTCCTGTAAATCTGTCTTTATATAGAGAAAATTTGGTCCAGTTATTCAAAACCTCGATACCTTAATGAGATTGTTAGTGGTCAAACTGTTAACTGTTCTAGCAAGTATAATATCTAAAATTTTTTTTTTTTTTTTTGCTGAAAAAAATAGCTATCGGAAGAGATGGCAAATCCCCCGACCAAAAGCCAATATGGCCTTCAGAAGATTGTTCACCTATAGAAAGTGCACCAGAATTAAACCAGCAATATATCACAAAAGTATTGCAGTTATGGCCATCACAAGATTATACTTCAGGAGAGCTAACTAAAAAACCAGGGTACTCAGAACTGTGGTTCTTGTGCATGACATGCCTGCTTAAGCTCATGCATTTCTGTACAAAGTACCATCAATATGTCTCAAAGGGTGTTGAAGATCACAAGCTGGTCATACTGTTATATTGGAAGGGTAGATAACTCAAATATTTATCATAGCACCCAGAATTGTGGTTCTTAGGCATGAAGCGCCGTCTCAACCTTGTATACAATTGTGCTAAGTACCATCAATATATCTCAAAGGATATTGGAGTTATGGCCATCAAAAGGTTATATTGTCAGGGGAGATAATTAAAAAAACCAGGGCATCCAGAGTTGTGGTTCTTGCACATGACACACCTGCTTAATCTCATGTACAACTGTACCAAGTACCATCAATATATCTCAAAGGGTGTTGGAGATGTGGCCATCACAAGGTAGTGATTCAATATTATTGGAAGGGGAGACAACTCAAAAACCATGGCACCCAGAGTTGTGGTTCTTGTACATGACACACCGTCTCGGCCTTGCGAACAACTGTGCCCGGTATCATCAATATATCTTAAAGGGTATTGGAGTTATGGCCATCACAAGGCAGTCACTCTATTTTATTGGAAGGGGAGATAACTCAAAAACCATGGCAGCCAGAGTTGTGGTTCTTGTGCATGACACACCGTCTTGGCCTTGTAATAAACTGTGCCAGGTATCAACAATATATCTTAGAGGGTATTGGAGTTATGGCCATCACAAAGTAGTCATTCTATTTTATTAAAAGGGGAGACAACTAAAAAAGTATGGCATCCAGAGTTCTGGTTCTTGTGCATGACACTCCGTCTCAGCCTTGTGAACAATTGTGCCAAGGACTATCAATGAATCTCAAAGTGTATATGAGTTATGGCCATCACAAGGTTGCGTCTACGGACGGACGGACGGACATTCTCACGAACGGATACTTAAGTGGCTAGGCGTCGGCATACTGACTACTTAAGCGGCAAATTCTCTTAAGCGGCAAGCCACCTAAGAGCGAATTTTTGCCACTTAAGTACCCAAATAATGGAATAAACCCCATTTGGACTCACGAATATATACTTAAGTGTCAAACTGTCCAAATTTTTTGCCCCCTAAATGTCGTTTCGTTGGTGCGGATGGACGGACGGACAGACGGACGGACGTTCTCACGGATGTATACTTATGTGGCTATTTTTGGCAGGATTGATACTTAAGTGGCTACTTTTAGCCACAGAAAAGAAGTATTTTCGGTGTCTAATGGAATAAATCCCATAGACTTACATTGATTCTGTCCATTTACATAGCCACCTAACTATACATTTGTTAGTGCTGACAGACGGACGGACGGACGGACAGACGCCAGGCTGATCGCTATGTCCCCCGAACCTATTCGGTCGGGGGATAAAAATATGAGAAGCTACTCACTATTTTTCAGCAAAAACAAAATATTATTTACCATATTAAATGATAAAAGTTTAAACGATATGTTAACTAATGACATCATTAGTTCTGAACAACTGGCCCCTGGTGTTTACATTCTGATCAGAGTCTTTGTTGATCACACAAGCCTTCAACAGTCTACCAGCCCTCACGCAGCGGGGCTTGGAGAAATAGATTGGGCTGCATGATGCTTCCACGCAGAGCTGAAACCGACCGCACATGAGTACTAGTAAACCACTTGGGAGGTCTAAGTCTGCCCAGGTAAAGTGGTGCGAGTTGGACCGTCCATGAATATAAAACCTATTGGTTTCATTGGGCAGCAGGGCTTGAAGTGTTATTTCAGCTCTGTGTTGGGTAAAAGTCACATGAAATTGGAAGCAACTTCTCCAAAATGACCTTAATTGTGTTGATGGGGACACTAAACCTCAAACACAATTCTACAGTCTCCAGTCTATGAGTAGAGACAGAAAAAGTGAAAATTGCCATACTGGATTACTGTACAGGCTGGTCCGAGTCTTTGAGGTCATACAGGACTTCTTGTAGGTTTTGTCAGGCACTGGCACAATTTTGAAGAATGATCTGGAGTAAGTCTGTATATGGACTGATCAGATCTAACAGATCTCAGGCATATATACAGAAGCTGAGCTATAACACCAAATCTGAAAACTTAACACTGCAGACATTCTGGTAGAAGTAGATCATTGTGATCTACTTTTGTGAACAGTGACCTGGAGTGGTCAGATACAAGCACATTTTGAAAGGTATGTTGCTTACACGTACTGATATAGGAGACTGACATTAACCCTTTTTGTACCAAATGGAATCTTCCTCCTTATATATAGCAGGCCCCCATTTCCAAATTAAGGGGTGTCAGGTTGTGTTTTCTTCAAAATTTATTTTGAAAATGGCTGAACTTTTTGCAAACAGTGTAGGCCCTGATCAGACACCACATTCTGTGGTGTCTGATCTGGGCCTACACTGTTTGCCAATTACCCGTTTTGGGGTTTCAGGTACAAAATGGGTTAAAAACCCAAACAATGTGTATAGTCTGAAAAATGTAGGTAAATGCAATTAACCTACCGGTACTTATGTGAGTGGAGACCTGGAGTGTCCAGGCTCATTTTTTGGGTTGATTGTTTGTCAATCGACCCAAAATTACTAAGCATACAAGCTCTTCAGTGCTGTTGTCCATGTGACTTTCACTGACTTTCACTGACTTGTCCGATTATTTATTTCAATTAGATGCGCATTTCTTATCGATGCATACCAGTAAGAGAGTTATCTATAGAATCTGGTCTGGAATTATGGGTTGGGCTTGGCAAACACTGATCAGATCAGATGCAGCATCATGCAGTATTTGATCAGGGCCTACACTTTTGCTTAAAAACCTTGAATTTATGGGTTAACCCATTTTGTACCGGAACCCCAAATCGGGTAGTTGGCAAGCAGTGCAGGCCCAGATCAGACGCCGCAAAATGTGGCGTCTGATCAGGGCCTACACTATTTGCAAAATTTCCAGCCAATTTCCAAAAAGTATTTTAAGAAAACACAACCTTATATCCCTAAATTTTGAAATGGAACTAGAGCTGTCAGTGAAACTGACTAGGGCCCCGGCAGCGCTATCAGAAATTTGTGGACGGACAGACAGACAGACAGAGTGATTACTATAGGGCACCCACACTTTCAGTGCGGGGCCCTAATTATGCTGTACTATAATGTGGAAGATTCCATTTGGTACGAAATAGGTTAAACAAAAACATGTAGTTCAGGTCACAGTCCAGAACTATTTTATTAGACTACTCTTGTAGACAATCAACCCACCAGTACTCTCAGTAGTTTGATTTTTAAATCAGCTTATACATCACAACCTTTTTAATATGGACACTGTGTTGGGTCCAAAGCAGAAACCATAATTATTAGCTTAACAACTGGGTTATCCAAACAAAACTGTAAAGATTATACAGAAAAATGACCATTTATGAAAAATGACCATTTATGGTCATTTTTCTACATAATCTATGTTTGCCCCCGCCCATCAGGGCTTGCTGAAATAGATTGGGCTGCACGATGCTTCCACGCAGAGCTGATACTGACTGCACACGAGTACTGGTAATCCGCTTAGAACGTCTAAGCCTGCCAAGGATAACTGCTGCGAGTCAGGCCGTCCATGCTTATAAACCCTATTGGTTTCATTGAGCAGCAAGGATTGAGATGTCATTTCATCTCAATGTCGGGTAAAAGTCCCACAAAATTGGTAG
Organism: Lucinisca nassula; assembly: GCA_963580285.1. Lineage (NCBI taxonomy): Eukaryota > Metazoa > Mollusca > Bivalvia > Lucinida > Lucinidae > Lucinisca > Lucinisca nassula. The sequence goes on along the minus strand of OY757011.1, from coordinate 22,456,577 downwards.
CAACGTATCCAAATTGACCTAAATAGTGTTGACGGGGATGTTAAACCTCAAATCAAACAAAAAAACATAACCTATGCATTTTTTGGGACCCATCTTGAAACAATGTCATATCCAAAACTGTGTTAGCATGATCAGTTTTATAAAGAAGTTGTGGTGTATAATGTTTAAACTAAGTTACCAGTCTGTATAGTTCAAAGCACTCTGGGTCTGCATTTTCACCTGAAAATAAATTGCACAAACAACTAATTATAACAGCAACATATTTTTTTCCTCTTTTCCTATTCCCAAAGTCTCCATTTTCTGCTTAATACATTTTAAATTGAATCTTCCTTTATACTATGTACATAGTAGCATCCATTTTGAAATTTAAAGGTGGCAGGCTGAGTTATGTATAAAAATTACCAAAGCCACTTTGCTGCCATTTAGCTTTTCCAAAAGCCATCTATTACATTTAACCATAAACAAAGCCACATTTGCCATTTACATGTTGGGGTTTTATAGTCCAGTCATCAGCTGAGGTCATGTTGGGCTAGTCAGTTACCTTTACTGTTCCTGAACGTACTTGGACCCTCAAAGGGGTTTACCAGTACTTAGTGAGTTTGTCAAACCCAGCTCTCCATCCCCCATCATAATGGTAACTGATAACCAACAGCCAGTGGGTCAACAGCTGAGTTATGACTATAATTATACTACAATCCAACCTGTATTAAGCAAGCGCCTAAGGTACAGGTGAATTTTCATGTGTTTGCCTTTTTGGGGAATTGCTTAAGACAGGTTGCTTGCTTAATACAGGTGGCCACTATGACAGGGTTTTACTGCTTAAGACAGGTTGCTTGCTTAATAGAGGTGGCCACTATGACAGGTTTGACTGCTTAAGACAGGCTTCTTGCTTAATAGAGGTGGCCACTATGACAGGTCTGACTGCTTAAGACAGGTTGCTTTCTTAATAGAGGTGGCCACTATGGCAGGTTTTACTGCTTAAGACAGGTTGCTTGCTTAATAGAGATGGCCACTATGACAGGGTTTTACTGCTTAAGACAGGTTGCTTGCTTAATAGAGGTGGCCACTATGACAGGTTTTACTGTACTTTTCAAGGCATCAGCCGTAACTATAGCAGCTGGTATTTTCAGATATTCTTTCTTATTTATTCTGAGAAAATAAGACTTGACAGCTGACATTTCATATAAACAGTCTGCTCAGCTGAAGATTTACATGAAAGTTTCAAGCCTGAATTTCTCTGAAAAGTAACAGAATTCAGAAATAATATCTGTTCAACAATTTCACTTTGTGCTGTAACCCTATCTAACCTCACCTGTAGACTGGTGCAGTGTAGATCAAGATGAGATGGCCATCTTATCTGGATCTACACTGTTTGCCATTTTTTGATGATCATCATCATTACATCATCCACATTACAGGATTTTGGTTTACATTACTAAAACCCCTTCTTGCAACACTGGACCATGTGTCCTCACACAAAGATGAAATAGTCCACTTCAAAAACATGGGTGAAGGTAAAAAATCCTCAAGTAAAAAAACAAAACAAAAAAAACTGCATATGAAAATCTTGCCTCTGTTTATGATATCTGCTGCATCTTCTAACAAACTTTTTAAACACATTTTTGCATACAGGCAAACAATGTGGACCTTGTTCAGACTGCTCCTAGAGGAGCAGTCTCATTTGAGTGCACAGTGTTTTTAACAATGACTTTTTCAGTACAAGCTGACAACAAAGCAGATGACAGCTGTTGTGACTGGCATCTATCCTGATAACACATCTGTGTGACATAGTGCATTCTGATATATCTCCAAAATGCTTATTTTTTATGAAAATTTGTGTTATTTTAGTTAGTTTTTCTCCAAACATAGGTTGTGGGTGCTATTTAGAACCGCCTCATTGAGGCAGTTCTAACGAGTACCAACAACCTACATCCTGGAGCAAAAATAAGGAACATAGTGTATACCCCTGCAAACCCCAGTTTTCTCTATATAAAGTGGGGTTTGACCTAATGCACATCTACATCTCATTATAAATGCAAATGCTAAATTTCAACTCAATCTGTCAAGAAATGTGGAAGTACAGTCGGACTTCAATGGCTCAAACTCCTTTCAGACCACAAACATGACAGTCGTGTTCGAGACAGGGGTAGTTCGAGCTACTGAAGGTTACTGCCAGGAGGCAAAATGGGGTTAATTTTGGGACATCATTTTTGTGTTTTTAAATAAGAATGTATGCTGTGTGTACTCATTAGAATCACCTCATCGAGGCGATTCTAATGTGTACACAGGGCATACATTGCGAGATGTATGAAGATCTCCTTAATTAGCCGGCACTATTTCTTATGAAGAGGAATTCCCTAGGGACTCAAGAACGGGTCCGACTCAGCCATGGTATATGAGCCATCGGTGTTCGAGCCATCTAAGTTCTACTGTAGTTTGCATCATAAGATTATTCTATTTTTAACAACAGAGACTTTGACATAGAGGGGTGTTGATGACATGGACTTGTAAATATGATTTTAAGGATTTAAGAGAGCAAAGAGTAAGCATTTACCAGGTTTCTTGACAGTAAACTCTTTTCCGAGATTGTTGGCTATGAGATTCATCATGGCTTCCACCAGGACATCTGGACCAAACAAAATGACAGGTAACTTCACTGAGGCTGAAAATAAGAATTATCTTTAGGAAGCTGTTGAATGTATGGTAAATGCAAGTTTATCTTGAACACAGGGCTCCAAAAATGCAAAGAACTAAAGAGAATCGGGAGAAGAACTAAGTAAGCTTTTAGCTTCCATTCTAACCCTTTATTTGTCATGGCTTGGTAATATTTATGTGTTTGAGATAAATAAATAGAGGATCTTACATGAGTGCTCATGTATGATTGAATTTATTAAACGAGTTGAAGAAAAGGGATAAAATGCAAGGCTTTGCCGAGCATTTAATCCCTTTTTCTCAACAAGTTTAATAAATTCAATAATACATGAACACAAATGCAAGATTCTATTTATCATATGACATTTAAAATGCATTTTATTCACGATTTGTTTACAAAAATGTCAATATTCCGCCATTAGTAAAAGCGGCATTGTTAGGGACGTCGTATATGTAACATTACGGGGCATAACTAACTAATTTGCATATTTATTTAATCCACTAGTGAATTATCGAATTTATTACATGACGTTATTACACTTTCAGACGCAGCGTCATATGATAAAATATGCTTAAACTAAAAATGCAAAACAATGTCAAAACTCATATTTTCAAATTTTTCTTTCATTTTATTCTCCTTCACAATTTTTTAACCCATTGCATGCTAGTGGACTCTTCCATTGCTATATGTTGGACAAGTCTATTTGTAGTATAAAGGGTGATAGCTAGGCCTATTTTTTTTTCATTTTTATTCTATTTTTGACAGAAAATTCTGTTAGCAAATAGTGCAGGCCCTGATCAGACACCGCGTTCTGCGGTGTCTGATCTGGGCCTGCACTGTTTGCCAAGGTACCCCTTTAGGTGATTCCCACATGCAATGGTTTAAACGCCAAAGAAAACATATATGAACGTATTAGACAAGAACTTGCACCCTAGGGCCAGTTGTTTAAAGCATAGTTAGCTTAACGAGCTTATAAGTGGTCAACTGTTAACAGTTCTAGTAAATACAGTATCTAAAATTTTGTTGAAAAAAATATGAGTAGCTTTTATATACAAAAGCTACACACACTTTTTGCTGAAAAAATGTGAGTAGCTTTTGCATATGCAAAAGCTACTCACAATTTTTCAGCAAAATTTGCATATGCAAAAGCTACTCAAAATTTGCATATGCAAAAGCTACTCACAATATTTCAGCAAAATTTGCATATGCAAAAGCTACTCACAATTTTTCAGCAAAATTTGCATATGCAAAAGCTACTCACAATTTTGCAGCAAAAATATCAGTATATTTGCCAAATTAAATGATCAAAATTTTAATGATTGGTTAACTATTCTAACACTGGTCACCTATAAAATCTAGTGATATACTGAGAAGAGCACGATGGGAAGAGCCGCCTTTTTATCCTGTTCATGACGTCATTCATTGTTACCTTGATGTTAGATGATGTAACGTCATTTTCTTGTATCAGATATGTTATGAAATCAGGTAAACACATGTGAATCAGTCAGTTATATTGGCGGGATTCCTTTAAACAATGGCGGAAGATAGGGAGAAACTGAAGCATTTTGGTTGACCTTCAGTGTGTTAAAATCGAAATAGATCAGCTATGTAGGGCCATGATTTATTGAGTGATAAATCACTGTCGGTCAGTTGTAAGTAGACAAATCACTCATGCTTTGCGCTCGTGACTTGATCTACTTTTAACTGATCTCCAGTGATTTATCACTCAATAAATCACTGCTCAAGCTGACCTGTTTCTTAAATGACGTTAGTTTTGAACAAATGGCCCCTGATAACCATGAAAAGAACTACGCCTACATGTAGCTCACAGAGATACAGATTTTAACTTCTGTCACTTGAGTTTCTTTGGCATCCCTTTTTACTTGCATAGTATTTGCATTTTTGTCAATAGACCTTGTCTTGATGCATAAATTAATTTTGTCACACCCATGTACAGTCAACCCTCTTTATACCGACATTCGATAAAACGACAAAACTTGTTGTAACGTCAATTTCAATGGAACAAATCCTTAGCTCATGATGAGACGATTGTACAGATACAGTAAAATTCCTATATTAAGACCACCTTTGGGACTGTTCAAAAGTGGTCTTTAAGACAACTTTTGAACAGTCCCAAAGGTGGTCCATGACCAGCTGACACTGAGGGCAGAAATCACGAAGAAAAAATAAGTGAAGCCTTTAAAATAAGCTTTTTATAGTAGAATTATTCTTAATTTTAGGTGGTCTTAATAGCGGAATTTCACTGTATTCAAGAATATTGTGATTATTTAATACTCCAAGGAACAAATGTTATGGATATTTGTTAGAATGGCCTCGGTGAGGCCATTCTAACAAATGTCCACAACATTTGTTTCTTAGAATGGCCTCGGTGAGGCCATTCTAACAAATGTCCACAACATTTGTTTCTTGGAGTAATTTAGGGAGAAAGGTCTTTATTGCCTATTATACTATTCCTTATTGGGAGTCTATATAGTGGTAAATTTGCTACAGCGGCAATACGAAAGGGAACAAATTGTGTTGTTATATCAACCAATCAGATTTCAAAAAGCAAGTGCAACAATACGCTCGTTAAGACCTACCTTTCATTGGCAGAACTCTATCATACACTTGGCCTGAAACATATAATCAACATTTTGAAAACACATACATTTATCTATTTAATATAATGCCTTTTTGGGTTGATTGTTTGTAAACTGACCCAAAGTTATCAAGCACAGAAGCACTTCATTGCTGATGTCAATGTGACTATCACTGATTTGTAGGAAATCCAGATAATGGTTATTTATAGAAAATAGCCATGTTATAATATTGCTATCTAGCTGTGAGGTCAGAGTGTTGCATAGGGAGTTAGCTAAAGAATCTGTATCGGAATCATGTGTTAGGTTTGGCAAACAGTGTAGACTCAGATCAGATTTGTAAAAAAATCCAAGAAATTGTTAGTTATAGAAAATAGGTATGATATACTTATCACTGTGAGGTTAGAGTGTTGAGTAAGGGGGTTATATATCTATAGAATCTGGACTGGAATCCTGTGTTAGTTCTGGCAAACAGTGTTGACTCAGATCAGATGCCGCAAAATGCGGCATCTGATCAGGGTCTACAATGTTTGCTTAAAGTAAAGGAATTAAAATGGTTAAACAAAACAGTATAAGTCCCCATTCAGGACCATTTTCCCAGATAATCTACCAATCAGTGCTGTCAGTGCTTTGATTAAACAGCTATCCCAACAGGATTATTAACTGAAACAAATCGACTAATCCAAACAAAATGTGCAGGACATCCAAGATCTCCTCCTTCCATCAATGTTGTCTTCTAACTGAACATTAACATTTCAGCCCAGTCACAACTAGAAATGCATCCATAGGACACGGATGCCCCCGCCTGAAATATGTCTATGTTCGTATTCATCCATAGAAAGTTCTTGACCGTGTTTAAGTTTTGGACCCTTTTTATGCCATTCGACCTCTAAGTATGACCTTGACCTTGGAGGTATGGATCTGGGTTTGCAGGTGACACATTGTCTCATGATCGTTAACATTTCTTCAAAATAATTTCAAAATCCATCCAGAAATAAGTAAGTTATTGGCTGCGTTTAAGTTTCGGACCCTTTTCTTGACCTTAGATCCTCTAAGTATGACCTTGACCTTGGAGGTACGGACCTGGGTTTTACATGTGACAAATCTTCTCATGATGGTTAACATTTCTACAAAGTAATTCAAAATCCATCCAGAAATAAGAAAGTTATTGACTGCGTTTAAGTTTCGGACCCTTTTTTGGACCTTTGACCTCTAAGTATGACCTTGACCTTGGAGGTACGGACCTGGGTTTTGCATGTGACACATCGCCTCATAATGGTTAACATTTCTACAAAGTAATTTCAAAATCCATCCAGAAATAAGAAAGTTATTGACTGCGTTTAAGTTTCGGACCCTTTTTTTGACATTTGACCTCTAAGTATGACCTTGACCTTGGAGGCACGGACCTGGGTTTTGCACGTGACACGTCGTCTCATGATGATTAACATTTCTGCGGAGTAATTTTAAAATCTATCAAGAAATAAAGAAGTTATTGACCACGTTTAAGTTTCGGACGGACGGACAAACGGACAGACGGATGGACAGGGGCAACCCTATATGCCCTCTCCACCATTCTTCCAATGGCGGGGGCATAATAATAAAACCTGTCTTCAGGATTTGCAAACTGATAAGATACAAACCAGCATGCTCAGCTAGGAAATGTTATAGAAACTAGTGCGTTTTTCCAATCCTAGCAGTGGACACTAAGGTGCTGATCACAGGTTGATCTACACTTCTTGGGCCAGTTGTTCAGTCTCTTTAGCTTGACAAGCCAGTTAGTGGTCAAACTCATTATGAAAACACGCCTATACAAATACATTGTAATCTTTACGGCTGAAAAAAAATGAAAAATTTAAGTTAAAAAATTGTGATATTTTTCTTATTTCTGCTCAAAATAAAGATTGTGGGTACTAGTTAGAACCGCCTCATCGAGGCGGTTCTAACATGTACCCACAATCTATATTTTAGTGCAGAAATAAGAAAAATAAGGTTTACCCCTCTAAACGCCAGTTTTACTATATAAATTGGGGTTCAAGGGGGTCAAAATTATATAGGCGTGTTTTCGTGATGTGTTAAGTGTTCTAGCAAGTACAATGTCTAAAATTTTGGTATTTTTGCTGAAAAAAGCTTGCTCACATTTTAATTTAATTGCATTTACCATATTGAATGACCGTAGTTTTAATGATTCGTTAACTAATGATGTCTTTATAGTTTTTGAACAACTGGTCCCAGTTGTTCAAAAAAGGCTAAAAACAGGTTTTCCCATGATGTGGCTCTTTTTCTTGCCTTCTATACTTATATTTCCTTCGTGTTTTCCCAGGGTATATACCATTATCCATATACCATTATCCATATCCTTTCAAGAAAGGTGTTAAGAGTGTAGGCCAGAGAAGACATCCCTGCCTCACTCTTAACTTTGATCCCAGGCCCCTGCCCACTGGGGCTAGGAGAAATAGATTGGGCTGCATGGTGCTTCAAGGCAGAGATGAAACTGGCTAAAGAGTATTGGTGAACTACCTACATGTAGAAGGTCTAAGTCTGCCCAGGCAAAGTGATGGGAGTCCATGCATATAACCTCTATTGGCTTCATTGGGCGGTAGGGCTTGAGATGTCATTTCCTCTTAATGTCAGGTAAAAGTCCCCCAAAACTGGGAGCAACTTCTCCAGAATGATGTATTTAGTGTTGACAGGGACGTTAAACCTCAATTCAAACAAACAAAAATTTGATCTTAAACCACTACACTAAGGAGAACTGAACAGCACAGAGCTGGTCATTTTATTAATTGATTTTGTTTGTTTGATTTGAAGTTTAACATCCCCATCAACACTGTAAAGGTCATTTTGGAGATGTTGCTTCCAATTTTGTGGGACTTTTACCCAGCATTGAGATGAAATTACATCTCAAGCCCTGTAGCCCAATGAAACCAATAGGATTTATAAGCATGGACTGGCCGACTCGTACCGCTTTGCCAGGGCAGGCTTAGATCTTCTAAGTGGTTTACCAGTACTGGTGTGTGGGTTGGTTTCAGCTCTGCGTGGAAGCATCATGCAGCCCATATATTTGTTCAAGCCCTGATTGGCGGGGGCCGATATATATTTTTATGGATTGACAAGGTGCTGATCAGGTAGGTATTGATGTTATAATTCCTTCTGGTGGTGCTTAACCCTAACTATGCTTGGTATTTCAATATGATAATTTTACTCCTCTCTGCTTTTTCAGCTATTTGTGCTGCATGATTTCAATTTTCATCATGCATTCATAAGCAAGTACCCACAAACTATGTCTTGGAGAAAAATAAGAAAAATAATATGTTCCCCTGAAACCTCAGTTTTTGCCACATAAAGTTGGGTTTAGAGGGGTGTTTATTACACAAACTTGTTAACATGATGGTTGTACCAGGAGAAATCACCTGACTTTACATTGCAGAATTTGCCATTTTACATGTGGTCCTAGCAAGGCTCGAACCCACACTGTTGACACTGGTGAAAGACCTTATAATTGAGAGACAGTGCTCTTACCCACTAGGCCACGGGGCCCGATACTGTAAGGGTTAACAATTAAATGTAAACTATAACCTTTTAACAAAACAGCTGTCAGCTTGTCTGAAGGAAAGGTTATGCAAAGCATTTAGACATTAGTCCTTAAGATGCCAAGGAAAACAGCATCTGAAAATGTAGTCTTGCAAAGCTTTTAAAAACAAGATGTGTTCGTGAAACACGAACATGTCCCCGGGCATGGTCATGTTCTTTCAAAGTTGGTCACAGTTCAAAGTCAAGGTCACAGGTCAAGATTTTTGGTTTGAGTGGGAAATCCTTGGCACAAGGAACTTACATGCCAAATACGAAGGCTCTATCTTAACTATATAATCCCTTTGTTACGTTTGTTACACGTAATGAAGCCCGCCCCTGGAAAATTTTACGTACTTTTTATGCATTATATGCTATCTTAAACGATTCAAAAGTTATGAACAATTTTATTTTCCTTTTAAGTAGGTTAAAGGTCAAGGTCATGGTCAAAAAAATTTGCATGAATGTAAAGCTCTTATCACAAGGAACCTACATGCCAAATATGAAGGCCCTATCCCAAACATTCGAAAATGATGACCAAAATGTTATTTTTTTCTTTTAAAGGTCAAGGTCACAGGTCAAATATTTTTGCATGAATGTAAAGCTCTTGTTACAAGGAACCTTCATGCCAAATATGAAGGCTGTATCTCAAACAGTTCAAAAGTTATAACCAATACTAACTTTTTCTTTTATGTAGGTCAAAGGTCAAGGTCACAGGTCAAAAATTTTTGTGTGAATGTAAAGCTCTTGTCACCAGGATCCTACATGCAAAATATGAAGGCTGTCTCTCAAATGGTTCAAAAGTTATGACCAAAATGTTATTTTTTATTTTAAGTAGGTCAAGGTCACAGGTTCAATTTGGTTGCATAAATGTAAAGCTTTTGTCACAAGGAACATACATGCCAAATATGAAGGCTGTATCTCAAGCGGTTCAAAAGTTCTGACCAATGTTATTTTTTTCTTTAAAGTAGGTCAAAGGTCAAGGTCAAGGTCAATTTTTTTGCATGGATGTGAAGCTCTTGTCACAAGGAACCTTCATGCCAAATATTAAAAATACTCTATCTCCAACGGTTCAAAAGTTATGACCAACGTTAAAGTTGTCCACATACAAACCAACAAACAAACAGACAGGGCAAAAACAATATGTCCCCGCTATTGCTACCGGGGACATAAAAAATGCATGCAGGCAAACAGTGTGGACCCTGATCAGACTGCTCCTAGAGGAGCAGTCTGATCTGGGTCCACAATAATTGCAACAATGACTTCTAAAATAGCCAACAGACAACAAAGCAACTGACAATTACTGTGATTGGCATCTTACGGGTCAGCACTTCAATAACTTGAACATTGTTGTCTAGTTTACCACTGCCGACTCAAATTTGTTCTTGAGACCCTAGGGAGCTTTTCCACTAAGACCCTAGGGAACTTTTCCACTAGCTCCCAAGTAACCAGTATTTTAGGATAATTTAGGTATTATTTTATTTATCTTGAAAATGTATGTTCTGTGAACTGATTATAATCACTGTGCTGTGGCCATTCTAATGAATACACACCTTACCTTTATTTTAACCGATATATGCCTAGCTATCCTTTTCTGGGACATTGGCAAACATTCCATACCCAAAATAGATGCCACAAAATGTGATGTCTGATCTGGGTCTACAATGTTTGCTTGAACAACATTCATTTTAGTAAAATTTACTACAAACAAAAACAAACCTGACTCCCCAATATTAACCACTCCAAACTTACTGGGTGAAAGATTCCACTGTTATATAATAGGTTTATCCTTTCCCTCTCAGATACGTATTTTTACGTGTCTGAACCCCCCTTTTTTTTGAGCCCCAGAACCACCTAAAATCTGCCTTCCCCACCCATGGAAAGCTATGTTTGCGTTAGGATTAGTTGTCCTAAAAAAATGGCCTGTTTTTTTCGCGCGGCTCCCCACTAAACATATACCTATGGGGGGTTTGAAGGGGGCGGCAGCCCACATCACAGCCGAAAAAATTGGAGGTATGGCCCAGCCAACCGCTGAAATGAAACTTGAGGGTGTCTGGGGTCAAAAATGCCTCGAATCTGACGCTGGCAAAACATGCTGCCAACAGTGAAAATGGCCAGTGCAAAACCCCTTAATTGTTGTCTTGGCAGCAGTGTGAAAATTAAGATTTGGTCAAAAATACATGTGAAATCACAATTTTTGACGACTTTGAGATGCCCCCTCATTACCATGGCAACAAACGGTTCCATTTGAAAGGCTACTGCCCAGTGAACATTCCTGCCGAGTTTAATGTAAATCGGATCATTCATTATGAAATAATGGTTATATGAATTTGCTGTCCTAGGCAACCCTGTGAAAATCAACAAAATTCACAAAGTCCCTGAAAGAAGATTAAAAGTCATCTCCAGTGTGCCACTAGACCTGGTGCTTTGATTAATACTCAGCTGCTGAAACTTCCCAAATCTCAAACAATTTTCATGGTCCTAAAGGTGTTTGCTTTGATTTGAGGTTTTATATCCCCCTAAACACTATACAGGTCATTTTGGCGACATTGCTTCCAATTTTGTGGGACTTAACCAACACTGAGATGAAACGACTTCTCAAGCCCTGCCACCCAATAAAACTAAAAGGCTGACTCACACCACTTTACCTGGGCGAGCTTAGTCCTTCTAAGGGGTTTACCAGTACTCATGTGTGGTCAGTTTCAGCTATGCTTGGCAGCACCATGCAGCTTATCTATTTCTCCAAGCCCCGATGGACAGGGATGAATTAACTGTTCTAGCGAGTACAATTTTCAGCACAGTTGTATTTTTGCCGGGAAAATGTGAGAAGCTTTTGCATCTGCAAAAGCTACTCACATTTTTTCAGCAAAAATATCAGTATATTTGTCATATTTACTAAGCAAAGTTTTAATGACATGTTAATTAACGACATCATTAGTTTTGAGCAGCTGGACCCAGGTTAACAAGTTTGTGTAATGAACATCCCTATACTATTAAAATATTTTGAGGGTCACTGATGAGGCCTAACTGGTCCAAACTACCGTAAAAATACTTAATCGGACACCTTAACCCTTCTCTTGCTGAATATTCATTTAAGCCACACCCATTTCTGTCTATCAACCAATCAAATTACTTGATGTAGTTTATTGCTACAAATTCATAAACTGAATGCCAAAAAGTGTAGATCCTGATCAGATGACTTCTTCAGAAGCCATCTGATCTGGATCTACACTGTTTGCAAAGATAGGGGTTGTTGTGAACAGCAAGATAAGGGTTCAAATACTGTGGTCCATCATGGTTTATGCAAGGGCTTGATGACCAGTTAAACAACTGAACCCAGGTTCATACCTGTGATACCTCCCTCATCAGGAGGGAGACTCCCTCATTTTGATGCTACTTTTTGCCCAATTTATGCTAAATTTTAGTAAATTTTTGGAGTCTCCCTCATTTGAACTGAGAATTTGCCTATATATTCTTTACATCTCCCTCATCACAATGGCAAATCTACCTCATAGTGTCAAAAACATTATCAAATGTATGCAGGTTAAAAAGTTGGTGTAAAGAACATCCCTATACTATTAAAATATCTGAGGGTCACTGATGAGGCCTAACTGGTCCAAACTACCTTAAAAATCCTTAATCGGACACCTTAAGAACTTGACGTAATTTTCCTAAAATTTTGACAAATTCTTTTGATGATCCAGCAAGGAGTCCAAAAGGTACAGATTGAATGCCAAACAGTGAAGACGCAGGTCAGACTGCTCCTTTAGGAGCAGTCTGATCTGGGTCTGCACTGTTTGCTTAGGCCTATCTGTCCCAATACTTAGGATGTCTGGCCCAGAAAAACTTGTACACCCCATACTGTTCAGTTGTGGTCTACTCCCTGCTAACAAAGAATAACCCTTTCATAGAACATGGTTAGAGGGGTGGTCCATTACACAGATGGACTAATAAAAATATGAACTGCATTAAACCATTCCAAATCTGCAAATTTCTTTTAACTCTTATCATGCTGTTCACGACAACCCATACCTTTGGAAACAGTGTAGATCCATACCAGATGGCTTCTGAAGAAGCCATCTGATCAGGATCTACACTGTTTGACATTCAGTTAATGAATTTGTAGCAATAAATTACATCAAGTAATCTGATTGGTTAACAGTCAGAAATAGGTGTGGCTTAAATGAATATTCAGCAAGAGAAGGGTTAAGTGCAAAAAGGAGAAAGCAGCATGTTACCAGCTAACCATTCACCTAGTAAAACTAGAACTGTCAGAGGATCTGACTATAGCCCCGCTATAGCCCTGTCAGAGGAGAAAGACTCATGAATTAAAGGTAAAGACTTGTGAGAGGGTTAAATCCCTAACAAGGTACCTACGCCTTGTCTAAGTTAAAAAATAAGTTTTGGATAATGAAAAAAGCATATGCATATCTTCAGACCTATATGAAAACACCTGTTAAGTTTCAAAAGGATTGACCTAGAACTGTAAGTGGAGTTGCGATCACAAGGTAGCTACTCCCTATACATTTTAACATTAGTAGATCTCAAAAATTGTCTAAGTTAAAAAAGGTGAAATAAGTGAAAAAAATTATTTAAGGATAATGAAAAAAGAATATGCACATCTTCAGACCTATATGAAAACACCTATAAAGTTTCAAAAGGATTGACCTAGAACTGTAAGAGGAGTTGCGGTAACAAAGTAGCTACTCCCTATACATTTTAACATTAGTAGATCTCAAAAATTGTCTAAGTTAAAAAAGGTGAAATAAGTGAAAAAAATTATTTAAGGATAATGAAAAAAGAATATGCACATCTTCAGACCTATATGAAAACACCTGTAAAGTTTCAAAAGGATTGACCTAGAACTGTAAGAGAAGTTGCGGTAACAAGGTAGCTACTCCCTATACATTTTAACATTAGTAGATCTCAAAAATTGTCTAAGTTAAAAAAGGTGAAATAAGTGAAAAAAATTATTTAAGGATCATGAAAAAAGAATATGCACATCTTCAGACCTATATGAAAACACCTGTAAAGTTTCAAAAGGATTGACCTAGAACTGTAAGAGGAGTTGCAGTAACAAGGTAGCTACTCCCTATACATTTTAACATTAGTAGATCTCAAACATTGTCTAAGTTAAAAAAGGTGAAATAAGTGAAAAAAATTATTTAAGGATAATGAAAAAAGAATATGCACATCTTCAGACCTATATGAAAACACCTGTAAAGTTTCAAAAGGATTGACCTACAACTGTAAGAGGAGTTGCGGTAACAAGGTAGCTACTCCCTATACATTTTAACATTAGTAGATCTCAAAAATTGTCTAAGTTAAAAAAGGTGAAATAAGTGAAAAAAATTATTTAAGGATAATGAAAAAAGAATATGCACATCTTCAGACCTATATGATAACACCTGTAAAGTTTCAAAAGGATTGACCTAGAACTGTAAGAGGAGTTGCAGTAACAAGGTAGCTACTCCCTATACATTTTTACATTAGTAGATCTCAAAAATTGTCTAAGTTAAAAAAGGTGAAATAAGTGAAAAAAATTATTTAAGGATAATGAAAAAAGAATATGCAAATCTTCAGACCTATATGAAAACACCTGTAAAGTTTCAAAAGGATTGACCTAGAACTGTAAGAGGAGTTGCAGTAACAAGGTAGCTACTCCCTATACATTTTAACATTAGTAGATCTCAAACATTGTCTAAGTTAAAAAAGGTGAAACAAGTGAAAAAAATTATTTAAGGATAATGAAAAAAGAATATGCACATCTTCAGACCTATATGAAAACACCTATAAAGTTTCAAAAGGATTGACCTAGAACTGTAAGAGGAGTTGCGGTAACAAGGTAGCTACTCCCTATACATTTTAACATTAGTAGATCTCAAAAATTGTCTAAGTTAAAAAAGGTGAAATAAGTGAAAAAAATTATTTAAGGATAATGAAAAACGAATATGCACATCTTCAGACCTATATGATAACACCTGTAAAGTTTCAAAAGGATTGACCTAGAACTGTAAGAGGAGTTGCAGTAACAAGGTAGCTACTCCCTATACATTTTTACATTAGTAGATCTCAAAAATTGTCTAAGTTAAAAAAGGTGAAATAAGTGAAAAAAATTATTTAAGGATAATGAAAAAAGAATATGCACATCTTCAGACCTATATGAAAACACCTGTAAAGTTTCAAAAGGATTGACCTAGAACTGTAAGAGGAGTTGCAGTAACAAGGTAGCTACTCCCTATACATTTTAACATTAGTAGCTCTCAAAAATTGTCTAAGTTAAAAAAGGTGAAATAAGTGAAAAAAATTATTTAAGGATAATGAAAAAAGAATATGCACATCTTCAAACCTATATGATAACACCTGTAAAGTTTCAAAAGGATTGACCTAGAACTGTAAGAGGAGTTGCGGTAACAAGGTAGCTACTCCCTATACATTTTAACATTAGTAGATCTCAAAAATTGTCTAAGTTAAAAAAGGTGAAATAAGTGAAAAAAGAAAGACTCATGAATTAAAGGTAAAGACTTGTGAGAGGGTTAAATCCCTAACAAGGTACCTACGCCTTGTCTAAGTTAAAAAATAAGTTTTGGATAATGAAAAAAGCATATGCACATCTTCAGACCTATATGAAAACACCTGTTAAGTTTCAAAAGGATTGACCTAGAACTGTAAGTAAAGTTGCGATCACAAGGTAGCTACTCCCTATACATTTTAACATTAGTAGATCTCAAAAATTGTCTAAGTTAAAAAAGGTGAAATAAGTGAAAAAAATTATTTAAGGATAATGAAAAAAGAATATGCACATCTTCAGACCTATATGAAAACACCTGTAAAGTTTCAAAAGGATTGACCTAGAACTGTAAGAGGAGTTGCAGTAACAAGGTAGCTACTCCCTATACATTTTAACATTAGTAGCTCTCAAAAATTGTCTAAGTTAAAAAAGGTGAAATAAGTGAAAAAAATTATTTAAGGATAATGAAAAAAGAATATGCACATCTTCAAACCTATATGATAACACCTGTAAAGTTTCAAAAGGATTGACCTAGAACTGTAAGAGGAGTTGCGGTAACAAGGTAGCTACTCCCTATACATTTTAACATTAGTAGATCTCAAAAATTGTCTAAGTTAAAAAAGGTGAAATAAGTGAAAAAAGAAAGACTCATGAATTAAAGGTAAAGACTTGTGAGAGGGTTAAATCCCTAACAAGGTACCTACGCCTTGTCTAAGTTAAAAAATAAGTTTTGGATAATGAAAAAAGCATATGCACATCTTCAGACCTATATGAAAACACCTGTTAAGTTTCAAAAGGATTGACCTAGAACTGTAAGTAAAGTTGCGATCACAAGGTAGCTACTCCCTATACATTTTAACATTAGTAGATCTCAAAAATTGTCTAAGTTAAAAAAGGTGAAATAAGTGAAAAAAATTATTTAAGGATAATGAAAAAAGAATATGCACATCTTCAGACCTATATGAAAACACCTATAAAGTTTCAAAAGGATTGACCTAGAACTGTAAGAGGAGTTGCGGTAACAAGGTAGCTACTCCCTATACATTTTAACATTAGTAGATCTCAAAAATTGTCTAAGTTAAAAAAGGTGAAATAAGTGAAAAAAAATATTTAAGGATAATGAAAAAAGAATATGCACATCTTCAGACCTATATGAAAACACCTGTAAAGTTTCAAAAGGATTGACCTAGAACTGTAAGAGGAGTTGCAGTAACAAGGTAGCTACTCCCTATACATTTTAACATTAGTAGATCTCAAAAATTGTCTAAGTTAAAAAAGGTGAAATAAGTGAAAAAAATTATTTAAGGATAATGAAAAAAGAATATGCACATCTTCAGACCTATATGAAAACACCTGTAAAGTTTCAAAAGGATTGACCTACAACTGTAAGAGGAGTTGCGGTAACAAGGTAGCTACTCCCTATACATTTTAACATTAGTAGATCTCAAAAATTGTCTAAGTTAAAAAAGGTGAAATAAGTGAAAAAAATTATTTAAGGATAATGAAAAAAGAATATGCACATCTTCAGACCTATATGAAAACACCTGTAAAGTTTCAAAAGGATTGACCTAGAACTGTAAGAGAAGTTGCGGTAACAAGGTAGCTACTCCCTATACATTTTAACATTAGTAGATCTCAAAAATTGTCTAAGTTAAAAAAGATGAAATAAGTGAAAAAAATTATTTAAGGATAATGAAAAAATAATATGCACATCTTCAGACCTATATGAAAACACCTGTAAAGTTTCAAAAGGATTGACCTAGAACTGTAAGAGGAGTTGCAGTAACAAGGTAGCTACTCCCTATACATTTTAACATTAGTAGCTCTCAAAATTGTCTAAGTTAAAAAAGGTGAAATAAGTGAAAAAAAATATTTAAGGATAATGAAAAAAGAATATGCACATCTTCAAACCTATATGATAACACCTGTAAAGTTTCAAAAGGATTGACCTAGAACTGTAAGAGGAGTTGCGGTAACAAGGTACCCACTATCAAATATTACAGACAGACTGACAGACAGACAGACAGACAGACGGAATTCCGGACAAGCCAAATCCAATATAGCCCCACTTTTTCAAAGCGGGGCTATAATAAGCTATATTTTCTTGTAATAAAGAAAACTAGTGTGAAGGAAAGGTTAGTATGTTATATATAAAGTAACTGCAAACCATTAAATATAAGTAAGCTATAAATGTCTTTTAATAACAAAGAAAGCTTATCTTAAGGAAAAATAGGAAAATGTTAAACCATTATGTATAAGTAAATTATACAGCTTTTTCAAAAACAAAGCTAATCTGAAGACAATGCTAGTATGTTAAACCAATAAGTTATCGATATTTATTTATTAATCAAAACAGAAGGGAAGGCGATTCAATTACCTTTCACCATCCATCCAAGACATGAAAGCTAGAAGAAGGGATTAGAATGTTAAACCATTTGTGTAAACAAGCTGAAAATGTCTTAATGAAATTAACTTGTCTGAAGAAGTCAGTCATTTAAGCTAGTAAATTAGACAGTATGCATAGCTAGTTAAGGCATTATATATAGCTTGTTATTTGGACATTATATAATAACTAGTTATTTATACATTACATCATAGTATATATAGGTTGCTATTTAGATATGATTGGTTGGTTGATTTGAGGTTTAACGTCCCCGTCAACACTGTAAAGGTCATTTTGGAGACGTTGCTTCCAATTTTGTGGGACTTTTACCCGACATTGAGATGAAATGACATCTCAAGCCCTGTCGCCCAATGAAACCAATAGGGTTTATTAGCATGGACGGTGTGCCTCGCACTGCGGTTCCTGGACAGGCTTAGATCCTCTAAGCGGTTTACCAGTACTAGTGTGCGGTGCGGATTCAGCTCTGCGTGGAAGCATCATGCAGCCCATATATTTCTTCAAGCCCCTATGGGCGGGGGCCGCATATTTAGATATGATATATGGTTATTTAGACATTAATAAACAAATAGATAAAGCCGGTTATTTAGACATTATATAATAGCTGGTTATTTGTTACATTATAGTATATATACACAGCTTATTTAGACATCATATGGGCCCCGACAAGCGATTTTGGTACTTATCGCCTATGCGAGCAGCAAAGGTTCTGGCAAGCCTGCGCATCTGCGCAGTCTCGTCAGAACCTTAGCTGTTCGCTCTTACAGGCAGTGAATCAAGAGGAACCTTCAGACAGAAAGCCATATCCCTGGCCCCTCTGAATGGCTGGGCATGCACAGTTAAAATTTGTCATGACAGAATGCTCGAAGACACAAATTCGCTTGGCGGGGCTCATATATAGTTAGATAGTAAAACCCCTGTCACACCAGGGCTGCGTTCTCACGGCGTCCAAGAAAAATGCAGAACGCCGAGGTGCGCGCAGTACAATCGCAAACATCGCCGTAGCAACGCAGTGGCGTCGCCAGCAGACGCGTTGGGATCGCATAGAACGCCAAGCGACGGCGCGCATTTTGAGCATGCTCAAAACAAACGCCATCGCTCGGCGTTCTGATCAGAGCGCAGTGAGGTCGCCGTAAGGTTGCCATAGCAGCGCAGTAAGGTCTCCTACAACGCTACAGGAGCTCGGCAGGAGCGCACATAGGTCTCCTACAACGCAATATAAGCTCCGCTTGTATAATTGATTAACTGATTGATAGATTTGATATTTAACGTCCCAGTCAACACTGTATAGGTCATTTTGGATACGTTGCTTCCAATTTTGTGTGACTTTTACCCGACTTTTGAGATGAAATGACATCTCAAGCCCTGTCGCCCAATGAAACCAATAGAGTTTACACGTATAACCATGTTTACACCAAATGAGTTTACACGTATCTCGCACCGCTTAGCCTGGGCAGGCTTAGATCCTCTAAGCGGTTTACCAGTACTCGTGTGAGGTCGGTTTCAGCTCTGCGTGGAAGCATCATGCAGCCCATCTATTTCTTCCAGTCCCGATGGGAGGGGGCCGCTCGCTTGTATAAACAGTGGCTAGAGTAGAGTTTGATTGTGTACTGTCCCGAAACCCCTACTTCTGAGGTGACGCATTCCGGGTAAGGTAATGGCGGTGGACTTGCTCCTGCTTGCGGTGATTGCGGTGGACTTGCTTCCGACGGCACAGGAGTACTGGTAAACCGTTTAGGGGATCTAAGCTTGCCCAGGCAAAGGGGCGCGAGTCGGACCATCCATGCTTATTAGCCCTATTAGTTTCATTTGGTGACAGAGATTGAGATGTCATTTCATCTCAATGTCGGGTAAAAGTCCCACAAAAATGGAAGCAACGTCTCCAAAATGACCTATAATGTGTTGATGGGACGTTAAACCTCAAATCAAACAAAACTGTTCGACTGATGAAGATGTCTGTTTACACTTTGAGAACGTCTTCAACATTTGAGCGCCGTAAAAGCGCAGTGCACGCATTGAGAGCGCCGTAAAAGCGCAGTGCACGCATTGCGAGCGCCGTAAAAGCGCAGAGGAAGCGCCGTGAGAGCGCATACAATCGGCATCAAGAACGCCGCAACATCGCGATAGATCGCCATGTAAGCTCCGTAGCAACGTCTTGGTCGCTGTAGGGACGCCATGACAGGTCCATGTTCACAAAAATATCCCATATTTCTTGCGATCTCGCGGCGTTCTGAAAAATTAACCAACGCCGTCCCATCGCAGTGAAAACGCGGCATAGTGTGACAGGGGCTTTAGACATTATATTATGTACAGCTAGGTATTTCAACATCATATATAGCTAAATATTTATGTATAAAGTTATTTAGACATAATATAATGCTAGTTATTTAGATCTTATATAGAGTGTGCTGTTTAAACATCATACAGACATTATATACTGCATGTCTATACAGAATAAGCTAGAAGTAACACCAATCCAGTTTGCTACTGATACAATAAGCTAGAAGTAAAACATTTCATCTAGCCAATTTTCTTCAACCTAAAAGCAACAAATACACAGCTATCAACTCTTATTATATCTACCATATTGAACCTAAGTATTGGAACAGACAGGCCTAAGCAAACAGTGCAAACCCAGGTCAGACTTATCCTGAAGGAGCAGTCTGATCAGGGTCTACACTGTATGCCATTATAGGAATATGGTGACAGTCATTGCAGTACTAACAACATAAGGCCAAGAACAAAGAAGCAGTCTGATCAGGGTCTATACTGTCTACCATTCTGTCTATACTTTTTGGACTCCTTGCTGGATCATGAAACAATTTTTTTAAAATTTCAGGAGAATTACAGCAAGTCCTCAAGGTGTCTGAACTTTTAGGATTTTTACGGTATTTAAGGGGAATGGGAACACCTTCAGGGGAGGCAACTCCTACAAAAGTATTTTTGTCTCCCATTTCAATAGGGGTCAGCTCTTAAAGGAAAGAATTTGCTTCAGGAGCAAATTCTTTCCTTTAAGAGTAGACCCCTTTTTCAGTAGGCCAGGGCTAAAAGAAAAATGAACAGCAAGTCCTGAAAGTTGTCTCCCTCTGAAAAATGGCGGAAATATCTGCCAGGTGTTCCTATTCCCCTTAAGAATGAGACCTGTTGTTTTATAAACATGTATTTTCAACACTAGATTTACAATCAATATCATTACAAAAACAGGTTTCTTTTTCTTTTGGAGTTAACCCTTTTACCACTGACCATGTCAACCCCCTACCTTTGCAAACAGTGTATATCCAGATCAGATGGCTTCTGAAAATGTCATCTGATCAGGATCAACACTGTTTGTCATATTGTGTATTGTGGTTTAGTCATTAATGGGTGTGGCTAAATTAATTTGTTCATCTGGACAAGGGTTAACAGCTCTGTGATAGTTGAGTTGAGCTGATAGCAAACTTAAGATTTTTTTATGGACAGGGAACTTGAATCAAGGGCAAAATGATCAGTTTTGTAAACAGTGTAGGCTCTGATCAGATGTCACAGAATCTCTTTTTGTGTGGGTGGCTAGATTTGCTTCTAAGAAAGCAGGGACATCATAATAAAACTTGCTAGTTTCAACAAAACAGGCCTCATCAATGATCCTTGGCTAAATACTATAAATAATTTTGTATCACTGTGAAGAACAGGAAGATACAGTAATGAACCTAGGTATTTGGACAGGTAGGCCTAAGCAAACAGTGCAGACCCTGATCAGACTGCTCCCGGAGCAGTCTGATCAGGGTCTACACTGTTTGCCATTCTGTCTGCACCTTGTGGACCCCTTGTTGGGTCCTGAAACTAATTTGTCAATATTTTAGGAGACTTACAGCAAGTTCTAAAGTTGTCAGAATTTTTAGGGTTTTTATGGTACTGTCCAGACCAATGGCTGGACTCACTTAACTCTTATCTTGCTGAATATTCATTCAAGCCACACCCATTTCTGTCTATCAACCAATCAAATTACTTGACGTAATTTATTGCTATAAATTCATAAATTGAATGTCAAACAACAGTGCAGATCCTGATCAGATGGCTTCTTTAGAAGCCATCTGATCTGGATCTTCACTGTTTGCAAAGATAGGGGTTGTCGTGAACAGCAAGATAAGGGTTAAAATACTGTGGTCCATCATGGTTTATGCAAGGGCTTGTGACCAATCAAATTGATCTATTAAACTGCCATAAACCCTAAACATTTGAACAGTTTGAGAACTTGCTGTAATTCTCCTAAACTTTTAACTAATTTGTTTCATGTTCCAACAAGGCATCCAAAAGGTGCAGAAGGAATGGCAAATAGTGTAGATCCTAATTAGATTGCTCCTTTGTTCTTTGCCTGATGTTGTTGGTACAGCAATGAAAGCCTACATCTTCCAATCAAACTGGAGAGAATCCATTACGCAAACACATCCATGTTTTTACATATCCAAAATGGCTACTTTTCTGATGAAAATCCGTGACATTTTTCTAATTTATACTTAATACATGAGCTGGTTTTCAACATACAGACATAAACCATAAACTCCATAAAGGCTCCAACACCTTTGGGACCATGAAATTCTGTTCAAGACAGGGGTAGTTCGAGTCAATGAGGGTTACTGCCAGGAGGCGTAAAGGGGATAGTTTGGGGCTTCCCTTATGTGTTCTATAACATAAATGTATGCTGCGTGTACTCATTAGAATCGCCTCATTGAGGCGATTCTAATGGGTACACACAGCATACATTTGCAAGATAAGGAACGAAAATAGCCTAAATTTTCCCCTTACTATTTCTTATGTAGCGAAATTCCCTAGGGACTCAAGAAATGGTTCGACTCAGCCATGGTAAACGAGCCAGCGTTGTTCGAGCCATCGAAGTTCTACTGTACTTATAAAAGTTTTTCAGGAAGGTTTACGGGAAATAATTCCTATTCTCAATCATTATGTACATTTCAAGAGATTTGATTGGTTGAAATAAAAGTTTGATACAGTAGAACTTCGATGGCTCGAACCCCAATGGCTCGTTTACCATGGCTGAGTCGAACCCGTTCTTGAGTCCCTAGGTAATTTCTGTACATAAGAAACAGGGAGGGTAAAAATTAGGATATTTTAATCTTTTATCTTGCAAATGAGGCGATTCAAATGAGTACACACAGCATACATTTTTCATTATAGAACACAGAAAAAGATGTCCTAAAGTATGTCGTTAAGGAGGCATTAGCCCTCAGTGGCTCGAACTACCCCTGTCTCGAACAGATTTTCATGGTCCCAAAGGTGTTCAAGCCATTGAAGTTCAACTGTACATTGTACTTCGATAAATTCCATGAGCATGAATCTCAGAACTAGTTCACACAGACATGGGTACAGGGCAGTCCCTTTATAACGCTATGTTTTGGATGCATAGAACAGCACCATGTTAAATTATAAGTGAACTGTGTGATAAAAGGATATTTTTATATAGAAAATATAGTAAAATGACGATTAGGGAGGCAAGACCTGGCCGTGTTACAATGAGTAGAGTACTAAAGGGAATGAAGTGTAGTAATATAATGTGACGTCAAAGAGTATGTTTAAAACCTGTGCATTACGTCATTTTTATACCGCAACCAGGCATTCTAACTAGAGCTGTCAGTGAAACTGACTAGGGCCCCGGCAGCGCTATCAGAAATTTGTGGATGGACAGACGGACAGACGCATGTTCTTACAGATGGACATTTGTTGGGTACTACAGTGTTAATTTTTCACCTATAAGTACCCAACAATCAGCTAAAATTTGCACAAGTACCCAACATGTCCCATCAAATTTGTTGGCTACTTTTTAGGACACTAACGGAATAAACGGCAAGTACCCAACTTATATCTACCCAACATGTGCCCGTGGATGCGCTCGGACAGACAGACAGACGGATGGACAGAGTGATTACTATAGGGCATCCACACTTTCAGTGCGAGGCCCTAATAACCTAATAAAGGGGGTCGAATAACTGCACACCATAATCGGTAGTGACCTATAATACCTTCTACTGACCTATAATACGTCTTGGGACCGTTTATAGACCGGACCTACTTTTCAGGTCCCTAATTTGCAAATGTAAACAATAATATGCAAGCTTTTATACACAGAAAAACAACCAAATAGCAACTTATAATCTTTGCAATATTTATTTAAACAAATTTTCAGAAATTTAAGCAAAATTCTTACCTTCTCGGGCTTTCCTGGTTTGAATGGTCCATTGGAATAATTGTGCACTGCTACTGCGGTTGCGTCTCAACCTCGAAAATAATTTCTAAAGCTAAAATAAACTATTTATTTGCAGATTTTCATACAGAATGTAAAGCGCTGAGAAACTTTTATTCGAGCGTCCATGTTGTTTCCAACGTCTGCTTGGCGCGGTGATGTCAGAAACTTAGCACTATTTGACATCACGTTATACAATGTGTGCTCGCCATGGCACTGGATGTCGTTTAACATGCCGCGCTGTCTGCTGTCTTATTTGCTTAAATTTGCTTAATTATTGCAAAATCCCTTGATTGTTTTGAGTTGCAGTATAAACTAAATACATGATTAGTGTCTTTAATAATAAAATATAATCGGTTCGCCGTGACAATTTTATAGGGGCTCGCTGAAGCTCGCCCCTATGTAACTCGCTGAAGCTCGCCCCTATGAAATTGTCTAAGGCTCACCGATTATATTTTATTATAAAAGACACTAACCATGTATTTACTATATATGTGAAGTGACGTCAACATTGTTCGATTAACCCATTCCCACTTAGGGACTGTGAATTTTGCTGATTTTCACAGTGTTGCCTAGAACAGCAACTTCATAAAACCATTATTTCATAACGAATGGTCTGTTTTATATCAAACTCTGCAGGAGTGTTCACTGGGTAGTAGCCTTTCAATTGGAACCTTTTTAGGCTAAATCATTGTTGCCATGGTGATGAGGGGGCATCTCAAAGTTGTCTTAAAGAGTGATTTCACATGTATTTTTGACCAACTCTTAATTTTCACACTGCTGTCAAGGCAACAATTAAGGGGTTTGGCACTGGCCATTTTCACTGTCTGTTGCATGTTTTGCCAGTGTCAATTTCAAGGCATTTTTGGCCCCAGACTCCCTCAGATTTTATTTCAGCGGCCGTCTGGACCATACCCCCCCCCCCCCCCCCCATGGGTTGAGGAATGCAGATTTTAGGTGGTGCTGGGACCAAAACAAGAGGGCCATGATGGCCCTGGATTGCTCACCTGATCCATAGAGTAACAAGTGGAACCCGGGGAGGGCCATTATTAACCCCAGAGCTATAATGTGCATAATGTTCAGAGACGTCTAAAAAGGTGAAGCTTCATACCAAATATCAACAAAGGCTATAATTTGAACAATCTTGGCAAAGGTCCACTAGATATGCTACATACCAAATATCAAAGACCTGGGCCTAACGGTTTCAGAGAAGAAGATTTTTATTAAAGATATTCCCTACATAAGCCTATGAAAAACCAAATGGCTCTGGGGCGGGGGCATTTTTGGCCTCAGGGCTATAATTTAAACCATCTTGATAGAGGTCCACTAGGTGAAGCTTCACAACAAATATCAAAGACCATGGCCTTGCTGCTTCAGAAGAAGATTTTTAAGGAATATCTCTATATAAGTCTATGTAAAACCAAAGGGCCCCAGGTCGGGGGCAGTTTTGGCCCTAGCACTATAATTTGAACAATCTTGGTAGGGGTCCACTAGATGAAGCTTCATACCAAATAGCAAAGACCTGGCCCTTGGGGTTTCCGAGAAGAAGATTTTTAAAGATTTTCCCCATATAAGCCCATGTAAAACCATAGGGCCCCAGGGCGGTGGCATTTTTAGCCCAAGCACTATAATTTGAACAATCTTGGTAGGAGTCCACTAGATGAAGCTTCATACCAAATAGCAAAGACCTGGGCCTTGCGGTTTCAGAGAAGAAGATTTTTAAAGATTTTTCCCATATAAGCCCATTTAAAACCAAAGGGCCCCGGAGTGGGGGGGGGGGGAGGGGGAGGAAGAAGGACCATGGCCTTGTGGGATGAAGCTTCATACCAAATATCAAAGACATGGGCCTTACGGTTTCAGAGAAGAAAATTTTTAAAGATTTTCACTATATAAACCCATGTAAAACCAAAGCATATTTGACCCCAGCACTATAATTTGAACAATCTTGGTAGGGGTCCCCTAGATGAAGCTCCATACCAAATATCAAAGACCTGGGCCTTACAGTTTCAGAGAAGAAGATTTTTAAAGCTCTTCCCTATATAAACCCATGTAAAACCAAAGGGCCCTGGAGTGGGGGAATTTTTGGCCCCAGCACTATAATTTGAACAATCTTGGTAGGGGTCCACTAGATGAAGCTTCATACCAAATATCAAAGGTCTGGGCCTTGCGGTTTCAGAGAAGAAGATTTTTAAAGATTTTCCCTATATAAGCCCATGTAAAACCAAAGGGCCCCGGAGCGGGGGCATTTTTGGCCCCAGCACTATAATTTGAACAATCTTGGTAGGGGTCCACTAGATGAGGCTTCACACCAAATATCAAAGACCTGGGCCTTACGGTTTCAGAGAAGAAGATTTTTAAAGATTTTCCCTTTATAAGCTCATGTAAAACCAAAGGGCCCCGGAGCGGGGGCATTTTTGGCCCCAGCACTATAATTTGAACAATCTTGGTAGGGGTCCACTAGATGAAGCTTCATACCAAATATCAAAGACCTGGGCCTTACGGTTTCAGAGAAGAAGATTTTTAAAGATTTTCCCTATATAAGCCCATGTAAAACCAAAGGGCCCCGGAGCGGGGGCATTTTCGGCCCCAGCACTATAATTTGAACAATCTTGGTAGGGGTCCACCAGATGAAGCTTCATACCAAATATCAAAGACCTGGGCCTTATGGTTTCAGAGAAGAAGATTTTTTAAGTTTTTGGTGAAAAAAATCTCTTTTTGGCTCCTATGACCTAGATGTGCAATGGACCGGAACCATTTGAACAACTTTGAAAGGGGACCACCTAAGGATCATTCCTGTGAAGTTTGGTCAAAATCCGATCAGTGGTTTAGGAGGAGATGTCGTTTAAAGAATTGTTTACGGACGGACGCACGTCCGCACGGACGGACGGACGCACACACGACGGACGAAAAGTGATCCCAAAAGCTCACCTCGTCACTACGTGACGGTGAGCTAAAAAAGGGGGGGGGGGGTGTTCAGACACATAAAAGAAGTATCTGAGTGGGAAAGGGTTAAAGATGGGAAACTACTGCAACGTAAATGTTAGAAGACAAATTAACCAAATTTTAAGACTTGATGCTCTTTCACTTGGGCATCTTTCAAAGAAAGCAGCTTCTAATTGAATAATCATTCCGCTGTGCTCATTGGTAAGTTCATTTTTATGCTTTCGAAAGAATTCCTAAACAGATTCCATTTTGGTGGCATGTTTAACATTTCTATGGAAAAGTTGGAATTAAAAGGAATGAATTATCATTTTTGTGGCTTTTATCGATGTGTAAACTCCAGCGAATCACTCACAAACTTAGTATGAAGCCCTTCTGTGAGTGATTTGCCAGAGTTTACACATCAATAAAATCCACAAAAATGAAATTCATTCCTATAAGGAATAGCTTATTTGTCACCAACAACCATTCTTACTAACTTTAGAAGACGTGTAAGAATATAAGAATCTTATATGGGTGTGAGGGGTGGATGGAAAAATCCGTCCCGAGGGACACTGTCCGGCATCACATGGCTTGCCGAGTGATGCCGGACAGTGATCCCAAGGGACGGATTTTTCTATCCACCCCTCACACCCATATTGGATTCTTTTTCTTGCATACCTTCCATTTCTTAAAGCAGATGTTTACTGCTGCAGTCACTTCGGTTACCAACGTCCGCCATATTGTGTTGACACTGCGGGAATGTTTAGTGACGTTGCTGTGACGTCAACCTTAATGACGGTGCATACGAGGTCGTAATCAACCAGTGCATTTATCAAACACGCGATTATATTCGATTTTGGGTCGGAACACCAGGGTCAGAACATAAATTTCTATCCAAGGGTAAAATCACGGATTTCCTTGTCTGGTGTGCAAGAATACAGCCTCTAGCAGAAAAACTAATTGATACAAACAGTCATATACTATACTTACTTTTTCCAGGGAGGTTTTCGGGAAAGAGATACTTCTTTGTTACCAACAACAATACTAACTACCGTATTCGCCCTAATTACCGCACCGTGCGCTTAGTTTTTTCAAAATCGTGTAAAAAAATCACAGTGAAAAATCTACCTAATAAGCGCACACTCGGTGCGAAAACAATAGCTTCCGAGATGATGCATACTGATATTTAATGGGACGGAAAAAGATACTTTAGCATTGCCTTCACTGTTGAAGAAATAACAGTAAGTTTTTATAGATTTACTGTGAGAGCTTCCATGGGGAGGATACTGTAAAGTGTGCGCATACGCATTTCCTTTTCAAAAATGGCTTTGGTGTGCGCTTATAGGAGCATGTGCGGTAATTAGGGCGAATACGGTAACTTTAGAACACGTGTAAGAATACAGCTTCTAGCAAGAAAACTATTTGATACAAACAGTCGTATACTACGCTTAAGATTCTCAGGGAGGTTTTCGGAAAAGGGATAGCTTATTTCTTACCCACAACAATACTTACTAACTAAGAAGACATGACATTGTAAGAAAACAGCTTCTAGCAGGAAAACCATTTGATACAAATTCCGTAAAATTCCTAAAAATTCGGACACCTTGAGGACTTGCTGTAATTCTAACTAAAATTTCAACAAATTTGTTACACAATCCAGCATGGAGTCCGAAAAGTGCAGATTAAATGGCAAACAGTGTAGACCCTGATCAGACTGCTCCTTCAGGAGCAGTCTGATCTGGGTCTGCCCTGTTTGCTTAAACCTGTCTGTCCCAATACTTAGGATCATTACGGTACTATACTACAGATTCCCACAGAGGTTTTTGGAAAAGGGATAGCTTGTTTCTCACAGACAACAATACTTACGTTTACTTTTAAAAGCGAAGCGTCGCCTACTGTCTTTCAATCGCTTATCTTCCCCTGGGATATACCTATGTGTACAACAGAAGAGTTAAAATATGCTTCCGACAGTACATACCCTTGACTTTAAAAGCATGGTGTCTCCTATCGCCTTCATCATGATCATGAGAATGACCCCGAACTAACGTCGCTAGTTTTCTCTTTGCCCTGTATGACAGAAAATAAAACACTGGTTTATTTATCAAGGTGACCAGGTATATGTGGTCTGCAACTTTTGTGTTATGGTGACCTAATTTGCAATCAGATCTGACTGGCTTTGAGCCAACATTGATAATCCAAGCTATATTCCTAAATTTCATAATTAAGGCCCAGTGATTCAGTGACGTTCGATGTCTAAGAAAATTTTTGCTACCGTAATGATCCTAAGCATTGGGACAGATAGGCCTAAGCAAACAGTGCAGACCCTGATCAGACTGCTCCCTCAGGAGCAGTCTGATCAGGGTCTATACCATTTGCCATTCCATCTCAACTTTTTAGACTCCTTGCGGGATCACAAATCAAATTTATGAATATTTTAGGAGAAAACGGTGTCCGAATTTTTAGGATTTTTACAGTACTGGGGCCAATTGTTCAAAACTAACGACATCGTTAGTTAACATATCGTTAAAACTTTGATCATTTATTATGGCAAATATGCTGAATTTTTTGCTGAAAAAATGTGAGCAGCTTTTGCGGATGCAAAAGCTGCTCACATTTTTTCAGCAAAAATACCAAAATTTACGATATTGTACTTGCTAGAAGAGTTAACAATATGACCACAAACGAGCTCGTTAAGCTAAGGAAGCTTTGAACAACTGGCCCCTGACCAATGATTGAAAAGTGGGATGCTGGGTCAAAGTGAAGGTGCTGTGTTGTTTTCAGTGCCGGGTTGTTCTACTGCTCAGGTTTCAGCATTGGCCTGCTGTGTTTGCAGCAGGTGCAGGACTATAAGAATCTTATATGGGTGTGAGGGGTGGACGGAAAAATCCGTTCCAATGGTCACTGTCCGGCATCACTCGGCAAGCCTCATGATGCCATACAGTTAACCCCGGGACGGATTTTTCCATGCACCCCTCAAACCCACATAAGATTATAAGAATCTTATATTGGTGTGAGGGGTGGATGGAAAAATCCGTCCCAAGGGTTACTGTCCAGCATCTTGAGGCTTGCCGAGTGATGCCGGACAGTGATCCCGAGGGACAGATTTTTCTATCCGCCCCTCACACCCATATAAGATTCTTTTTCTTGCATACCTTCCATTTCTTAGTGTGGATTTTTAATGCTGCAGTCACTTCGAGTACCGACGTCCACCATATTGTGATGACAGTACAGGAACATCGCGTAATGTGCTGTGATGTCAACCTTAAAGACGGCGCATAAGAGTTCTTAATCAACCAGTGCATTTATCAAACACGCGATCATATTTGATTTTGGGTCGGAACACCAGGGTCAGAACATAAATTTCTATCCCAGGGTAAAATCACGGATTCGCCTGTCTGATGTGCAAGAAATATCTTTTTTATAATTCTTTCTTCTATTCTATCCTATCTTTCCTTTTTCTAATGCCACATCTCTTGGGTAGCAGCTTGAGACGGATGGTTGCTTGAGGACTCAGCTGTTGACTCGGCCGCTGACCCACCAGCTATTGCTAGATACTGTCAGAGCCAATCTCATTAAGTGCTTGTAAAATCGGCTTAGATTGTCTAGGAACAGTGAAGGTAATTTTTTATTTCGTTTATTGGCCCATCATGACCATAGCTGTTGACTGGGCTGTTAAACCACAACACAAAACATTAGAAAGACATCCCGAAAACACACCTATATAACTTTGACCCCTTTAACCCCACTTTTATACAGTAAAACTGGGGTTTACAGGGGTATACATTATATTTCTTATTTCTGCTCTAAAACCATAGATTGTGGGTAGTTCTAAAATGTAAGCACAATCTATGTTTTTGATGAAAAAAAAAAAGATTGTGTGTACTTGTTAGAACCATCTTGGCAAGACCGTTCTAATGAGTACCCACAATCTATATTTTTGAGCAAAAATATGATAAATATCAGTATCTGAAAAATGTCATTTTTGGTGGTAATATCTTACCAATATACTTCAATACGCATGATTTTGTACTGTATACCAAAAGCATATCTTGGTCCAGGGCAGAGTTCAAAACCCACAATAACTTTATGAGTTGATGTTATGCTGACATTATTTTATGTGTGTACTTTGTTTCCAAAGGTCTATTCAAGCATACAGCATGGAAAACATTAACACTTTTTGCTTAAAAAAATGTGAGTACTTTTTGCTTTCATTGCTCAAAAGAATTCCTGTCTCATATAGTTGTGTTATCCTTTAATGTAACGAATGTTAAAGTTTCTCCATATAGTAAGTATTCTCCAAAAATAAATGAAGGAAAATGTTTTTCTGCATTTTACAACTAATGTTAAGCACCATTTTGGTTGAATGTTATTATTGCACACTTTAAAATAGTTTTAAATCAACTTACTTATTTTCAGTGGAAACAAAAATATTTTCTTTTATAATTTCTTTCTTACTTAACCCTTTGGCCCCCGCCCATCGGGGCTTGAAGAAATATATGGGCTGCATGATGCTTCCACGCAAAGCTGAATCTGGCCCGCAAACTAGTACTGGTAAACCGCTTAGAGGATCTAAGCCTGTCCAGGAACCGCAGTGCGAGGCGGACTGTCCATGCTAATAAAACCTACTGGTTTCATTGGGTGACAGGGCTTGAGATGTCATTTCATCTCAATGTCGGGTAAAAGTCCCACAAAATTGGAAGCAATGTCTCCGAAATGACCTTTACAGTGTTGACGGGGACGTTAAACCTCAAATCAAACAAACAAACATACTTAACCCTTATCTTGCTGTTCACTACAACCCCTTTCTTTGCAAACAGTGTAGATCCAGATCAGATGGCTTCTGAAGAAGCCATCTGATCAGGATCTACACTGTTTGGCATTCAGTTTATGAATTTGTAGCAATAAATTACATCAAGTAATTTGATTGGTTGATAGACAGAAATGGGTGTGGCTTAAATGAATATTCAGCAAAAGAAGGGTTAAGACAAAATTAGCTACAAGAAATCAGCAATGAATATTTTTAGCATACATACTGTATTCGCCCTAATTACCGCACCGTGCGCTTAGTTTTTTCAAAATTGTGTAAAAAAATTGTGGTGAAAAATCGGCCTATTAAGCGCACACAAGTCATTTTGGGTAACTGTCTTGGCAGTCTTGTTTCCCGCTTCGCAAGTTTCTTAAACGAGGAATTAAAGTGTGTATGAGAGCTGTTGAATGAATTTGACAGAAATGCAGTTGCTTTGCCTTCACTGTTGAAGAAATAAAGGTAAGTTTTTTTTATAGATTTCCTGTGAAAGCTTCAATGGGAGGTTACTGTAAGGTGTGCACTTATGCATTTTTTTTCTTCAAAAATAGCTTTAGTGTGCGCTTATAGGAGCATGTGCGGTAATTAGGGCGAATACCGTAAGTAACATTAAGAATGCTGCACAAGACATTACCACTTGATCAGGGTACTTTTAATGGTATCCATTGTCCCGCTGAATCAATATATGCTCTAACTTTGCAAACAGTGTAATTCCAGATCAGCTGTTCAAAACTAACAATGTCGTTAGTTAACAAATAGTTAAAACTTTGATCACTTAAGGGGAATGGGAACACCTGGCACATTTTCCGCCATTTTTTCAAAGGGAGAAAACTTTCAGGAGTTCCTGTTCGCTTTTCTTTAGGCTCAGTCCCGATGAAAAAGGGGTCTACTCTTAAAGGAAAGAATTTGCTCCTCAGGAGCAAATTCTTTCCTTTAAGAGTTGACCCCTATTGACATGGAAGACAAAAATATTTTTGCAGGAGTTGCCTCCCCTGAAGGATGCAAAAGCTGCTCACAATTTTTTAAGCAAAAATAACACTTTATTAGATATTGTATCTGCTCAAACAGTTAACAATTTTATCACTAATGAGCTTGTTAAACTTACAGTGCTTTGAACAACTGGCCCCAGATGGCTTCTGGAGGAGATATCTGATATGGATCTTCACTGTTTGTCATTTGACTGGTGAATTTTATAGGATTTGTTCGATTGTTTGAATTGAGGTTTAACGTCCCCATCAACACTGTAAAGGTCATTTTGGAGACGCTGCTTCCAATTTTGTGGGACTTTTACCTGACATTGAGATGAAATGACATCTCAAGCCCTGTCACCCAATGAAACCAATTGGGTTTATTAGCATGGACGGTCCGCCTCGCACCCCGGTTCCTGGACAGGCTTAGATCCTCTAAGCGGTTTACCAGTACTAGTGTGCGGGCCGGATTCAGCTCTGCGTGGAAGCATCATGCAGCCCATATATTTCTTTAAGCCCCTAGGGGTGGGGGCCATCAAGTAATTTGATTGGTTGATAGTCAAAAATGGGTGTGGTAAAATCAATTCATTCAGCAGAACAAGGGTTAAACAATAATGCTTGAGTATATGATGATGCACTGTCTTACTATGTGTGAAGAAGGAGTTGTTAATGTCAGCACTGAACATAGAATTAAAATACATAATACATGTTTGTATATGCTACAGATTTCTTAACCCTTATCTTGCTGTTCATGACAACCCCTATCTTTGCAAACAGTGTAGATCCAGATCAGATGGCTTCTCCAGAAGCCATCTGATCTGGATCTTCACTGTTTGCAAAGGCAGAGCATATCATAGTTTAGGAGGATGTTCTTAAATTTCAAACGAAAATGAACACAAATGTAACAACTGTTTATCATATGGTTAGTCTGCATGTTTATCATATGGTTAGTCTGCATGATTATCATATGATTATTCTGCAAAGAAATCTGACAACATCTTAAGGAAATGAATACACTTGGCAAATTTTCCATCATTTTTACAAGGGCAACAACTTTTGTTACTTCCTGTTTATTTTCAATAATCAATTAATTATCAATCAATAATTCAATTTTTCAATGATCAGGTCCCTAGGTTATATAATTTTTCATGCCCCTCTGAAAAAGGGTCAACTCTGAAAGAAAAGAATTTGTTTTTCCCCTTTTAGCGTAGACTCTTTTATTGATAGGGAGACAAGAACATTTTTTGAAAGAAATGTCTCTCTTCAAGGTGTATCCAATAAACCTGTTAGTTTTTTTTTTTTTTTTTTTTTTTTTTTTTTGTCATTTTCCAAAGGGAGAAAACTTTTGGGACTTCCAGTTCCCTTTTCTATAAGCCTTGTCCCATGGAAAAAGGGGTCTGCTCTTAAAGGAAAGAATTTGCTCCTGGCAAATTCTTTCCTTTGTGAGTTGACCCCTATTGACATGGGAGACAAAAAAACAACTTTTGCAGGAGTTGCCTCCCCTGAAGGTGTATCCAGTCCCCTAAAAGATAAGTTATTTAATTGTTATGGACAATGTCATAATGTTACATGACGTAACTAATAAGTGACAAATGAACCCCTACATGAGAAAACCCTGTTTTTGGAGTTTTTGACAACTGGTCCCTAGGCTAAATAATTTTTCATGCTCAACAATACACACTTAAGCATGAAGTTTGTCAGGCTCATAAATCTTAAAATACAAACAAATCAGGCATTTTTTCTGATCAGTTCAGCCAAGTGTGTTGTTTGTCCTGGTCATAAATTTAAATGCCAAAAGTTGCTGGCATTTTAAAATTTATGAGCAGGACAAATTTCATGCTCATGTGAGTTGAACATGAAAATGTTTTATAACCTTGGATCCTGATAAGCCAAAAACATGCCTGCTCAGCTACACCGACTAGCAATTGAAATTTTAAATACAGAACTAGGTGTTGTCCTATCTAAGTAGCAATTACAAAGGGTCTGTTTTAACCCGTTTTGTACCAAATGGAATCTTCCTCCTTATATATAACAGGAGTCCATTCCAAAATTAAGGGATGTCAGTTTGTGTTTTCTTCAAAATTTATTCGGAAAATAGCTTAACTTTTCGCAAACAGTGTAGGCCCTGATCAGACGCCGCATTCTGCGGCGTCTGATTTGGGCCTGCACTGTTTACTATTTACCCGTTTTGGGGTTTCCGGTACTAAATGGGTTGTGTGAATATGCATACTGATCTGCATATTTGAGTGAGTGAGTGTTTTAGTTTTACGTCCCACCAACAGCTAAGGTCATTTAGAGACGGGGCCTCGGTTTAAAGACTCATCCGAAAGTCTGGAGAAGCCCGGGATCGATCCTGCGATCCCTGGTTTACAAGGCGAGTAGCGTAACCACTACACCACGGAGGCTTCTATCTGCATATTTGATGTTCACAGACACCATAAAAAGGTTTCCTCATGGCACGGCTCATGTAATGTGTGATTATACAATTTTATGTAGTGATAATAATAATATGACACACATACAAAGTTAGTCATACAATAAAAAGAAATTATATGTGTTCAGAAATAAAACATATAACATCATATGTCAGATCATACCCAAGTCATACTAGTCAAACAATAACAAAGATGAAAACTAGAGCTGTCAGTGAAACTGACTAGGGCCCCGGCAGCGCTATCAGAGGAGTAGGAAAATTTGTGGACGGACAGACAGACAGACGGACGGACCGAGTGATTACTATAGGGCACCCACACTTTCAGTGCGGGCCCTAATAAACCCGACTCCGAGGTTATAAAACTTTTTGAATGCTCAACTCCCTTGAGCATAACATTTTTCCTGCTCATAAATTGTAAAATGCCAACAAGTGTGGGCATTTTAAATTTCATCAGCTGCATAAATGACATTGTGCAGATCTATTGGGTAGTTGGTTATCCTACTTGTTTCATAAACCAGGGGACATGGGTTTGATCACAGGCTTCTCCAAACTTTAGGAAACCAAGGCCATGTCTCCATATGACCTTAGCTGTTGGTGGGATGCAAAACTCAAACACATATACTGTTTGTATAGGTACCTGTTAGGGCTGCATACTGGTACACGTTTTTTTACTGAGAACTCATTATTAGGCATCCAACAGGTATACCAAACAAAACGTTCATGTATCAACCAGAATCCAAGAAGGTTCAATACAGAGCTTAATATCTGGTTGTCTACATCATTAAAACTGAAGGTGAACAGGCAAATTCTTCAGAAGCTATCTGATCTGGAACTACACTGTTTGCAAAGGCAAAATGTATCCTGCTTCAGCAGGGCAAGAGTTAACTGTTGCTCGTATTTTGTACCACCTTATATATAGCAGGAGTCCATTTCAAAATTTAGGGGTTTCAGGTTGTGCTTTTATCAAAATTTATTTGGAAAATGACTGAACTTTTAGCAAACAGTGTAGGCCCTGATCAGAGGCCGCTTTCTGCGGCGTCTGATCTGGCCCTGCACTTTTTGCCAGGGTACCCGTTTTGGGGTTTCCGGTACAAAATGGGTTAAGGAGGTTGCAGATAATAAAATACATGTATAATTTATTCCAATAAATCAACCAACTAAATGACAAACAGTGTAGATCCAGATCAGATGGCTTCTTCTTCAGAAGAAGCCATCTGATATGGATCTTCAGTTTTCAAGGTAGGATATATTCTGGTCCAGCCTGTTACTTGTATTTTCATTTAAGCACAAACTAAAATGTGAAGGCTGTTCAGAAAGTAATGAGAATGATTTCATATGTAGAGGCTGTTCAAAAAGTACTAAGAATGATTTTTTATATAAAGGCTGTTCAGAAAGTAAAGAGAATGAATTCATATGGAAAGGCTGTTCTGAAAGTAATGAGAATGATTTTATGTGTAAATTAAAGGCTGTTCAGAAAGTAATGAGCAAGATTTCATATGCAAAGGCTCTTTAGAAAGTAATGAGAATAATTACTAATGCAAAGGCTGTTCAGAAAGTAATGAGAATAATTACTAATGCAAAGGCTGTTCAGAAAGTAATGACAATAATTACTAATGCAAAGGCTGTTCAGAAAGTAATGAGAATAATTACTAATGCAAAGGCTGTTTAGAAAGTAATGAGAATAATTACTAATGCAAAGGCTGTTCAGAAAGTAATGAGAATAATTACTAATGCAAAGGCTGTTCAGAAAGTAATGAGAATAATTACTAATGCAAAGGCTGTTCAGAAAGTAATGAGAATAATTACTAATGCAAAGGCTGTTCAGAAAGTAATGAGAATAATTACTAATGCAAAGGCTGTTCAGAAAGTAATGAGAATAATTACTAATGCAAAGGCTGTTCAGAAAGTAATGAGAATGATTTCTTATGTCAAGGCTGTTCAGAAAGTAATGAGAATGGTTTCTTATGTCAAGGATGTTCAGAAAATAATGAGAATGATTTCTTATGTCAAGGATGTTCAGTCAGTAATGAGAATGATTTCTTATGTCAAGGATGTTCAGAAAATAATGATAATGATTTCTTATGTCAAGGATGTTCAGTCAGTAATGAGAATGATTTCTTATGTCAAGGATGTTCAGAAAATAATGATAATGATTTCTTATGTCAAGGATGTTCAGTAAGTAATGAGAATGATTTCTTATGTCAAGGCTGTTTATAAAGTAAGGAGAATGATTTCTTATGTCAAGGCTGTTCAGTCAGAAATGAGAATGATTTCTTATGTCAAGGCCATTCAGAAAGTAATTAGAATGATTTCTACATACGTCAAGGCTGTTCAGAAAGTAATGAGAATGCATTCTTATGTAAAGGCTGTTCAGAAAGTAATGAAAATGATTACTTATATCAAGGCTCTTTAGAAAATTTTTGTTTTTGTTTGATGTTGCTTCCAATTTTGTTGGACTTTAAGATCAAAAGACATCTCAAGCCCTGTTGCCCAATGAAACCAATAGGGTTTATAAGCATGGACGGTCCGACTTGCACTGCTTTGCCTGGGCAGGCTTAAGATCCTCTAAGCGGTTTACCAGTACTTGTGTGCAGGTAGGATTTAGCTCTGTGTGGAAGCATCATGCAGCTCATATAATTCTCCAAGCCCTAATGGGCGGATTTCTGCATATATAACGGCTGTTCAGAAAGTAAAGAGAATTAGTTCTTATGTAAAGGCTGTTGAAAATGTCATGAGAATGATTTCTTCATGTGTAAAGGTTGTTCAAAAAGTAATGAGAATGATTTCATATATCAACTGTTCAAAAAATAATGAGAATGATTTTTTTCATATGTAAAGGCTGTTCAGAAAGTAATGAGAATGATTTCATATGTCAAGGCTGTTCAGTCAGTAATGAGAATAATTTCTTGCTATTTAAAGGCTGTTCAGTAGTGCTGAGAATGGTTTTGTATATCAAGGCTGTTCAGAAAGTAATGAGAATGATTTCATATGGAAAGGCTGTTCAGAAAGTACTGAGAATGATTTCTTCCTATGTAAAGGCTGTTCAATAAGTAATGAGAAGGATGTCTCATCTCAGCTGCAATATGCCTGGTACTATTAAATTCCACATGCTTGCAAAGGAATCATTTAATATGTCCATAAGAAGTAAAACATGTGTAGAATTTAATATAATCTTACCTGAATTTGCGACTGAAACAATGTCAACCAAATGTCATATGCTGTTTAGGCCAACAGGTAAATACAGAGGTAAAATTAATACCCATTTCACACATCACGATAACAAGTCCATGAAACAAAGACCCCTCTAAACCCCACTTTATATAGAGAAAAGCGGGGTTTATGGGGGTATACATTATCTGCCTTATTTTTGCTCAAAAACATAGATTGTGTGTACTTGTTAGAACCACCTCATCGTTAGAACTGCCTCATTGAGGTGGTTCTAACAAGCACCCACAATCTATATTCAAAGCAGAAGTAGAGCAGACATTATCATTTTTACCTAAAATTTGTCATTTCTGACACCATTTTTGACGCTTTTATTTCTCACGGACATGTTTTCCAAATGCAACTTTGAGCCACATTTCATTGCCCATTTCACTTAAGTGTGAGGCACATTTTATTACCCATTTCTCTTAATAATTGAGGGCCACATTTAAATGCCCATTTAACCTTATTTTGTGTCATAAGTCATCCATATATAGTCCAATTTTGCTATAAAGCCCAACTAAAATTATGACTAAATCTGTTTTAAAAAGTTGGTGGCAAGATTACAGTTATTCTTCCTTTGTATTTTTCTACACCCGGTGTCTCTTGATAAGAGACCACTGGTAGACCACTTTTGAACAGTCCCAAAAGGTGGTCTTAACATAGGAATTTTGCTAGAGTTTATTAACAAAGACTGTTGTGAGACAGGGCTGATCAATTCTTTCATCCTGCAAGTTAGGGTATTTCTTTTCCTCATTTATTTCCAAACATAGGTTGTGGGCACTTGTTAGAGTCGCTTCACTGTGGCGGTTCTAACATGTACCTACAACCTATGCCTTTGAGCAGAATTAACAACAAGAGCACCGCAAGCGGCGCCATGCTCGTCTGTTTTTCCATGTCACATAGACAAATCAGTGAAATTGCATCATAGAGTTATTGAACTTATACAAAATATAGCCTTTTTGATAATACAGATGTGTCAAGTTCCATAATATATTTATGACCCTTGGTCAAAATGTAGCTCTTGTGATGATGGGTGAGTGTGAGTGTGAAGTTTCATGAAGGCAGGCCAAATACTTCTGGAAATATGGTCAAGGTTAAGTTTTTTGGTTAATTTTTCGAAAAATAGGTCAAAGTTCAAAGGTCAAGGTCACAGGTCAAAAAGCGTGGTATGGCTGAAAAGGTCTTGTCCCAAGGAACATTCATGTGAAGTTGGAAGGCTCTGTTGTGAATAGTATTGAAATAAGAGACAAAAACAATTTAAAAAAAACGGAGAGAAAAGGGGAGATAATTCAATCAAATTGCAAGATGGAGTTATAAAACTTGTAGGGAATGTAGATCTTGTGATGGTGAGTATGTGTATGAAGTTTCATGAAGGTAGGCCAAATACTTTTGGAAATATGGTCAAGGTTAAGGTTTTCGGTTAAATTTTCGAAAAATAGGTCAAAGTTCAAAGGTCAAGGTCACAGATCAAAAAGTGTGGTATCACTGAAAAGGTCTTGTCCCAGGGAACATTCATGTGAAGTTTGAAGGCTCTGTTGTGTTATTAAAATGAGAGCAAAAAATGTGTTTCAGAAAAAAATTGGAAAAGGGGAGATAATTCAGCCAAAATCAACAATGTTGTTATGGTCCTTGGTCAAAATGTAGCTCTTGTGATGATGAGTGTGTGTATGAAGTTTCATGAGGCTAGGTCTAATACTTTTTAAGTTATAGCCAAGGTTAAGTTTTTTTGGAACGACGACGCCAGACGACGACAACGACAACTCAGACGCCGGAGTGATGACAATAGCTCGAAAGTTTTTTTTTTCAAAAAACAGACGAGCTAAAAATAATGTATGCCCCTGTAAACCTCAGTTTTCTCTATATTAAGTGGGATTTACAGTATTTCATTTCATAGACTAAAAAATATTATGGTACATAAATCCAGCATCTGGTTTCAGGGATATTGTATGACTAGAACCCAAAAGTGTTCTAACTGGAAGCCATGCTAAAGCAATATATCCCTCCATCATACTTATAACAACAAATGAATACAATGACCTGGGTATGAAATGATTACGGTTACCTCATTAAGTCCTCTGTGTATGACCTGCAGTGAATGTGTCATACACCACGTTAACAAGTCCATGTAATGAACATCACAGCAAACCCCACTTTATTAGGAAATGTGGAGTTTACAAGGCTTTCCCATTCTATGCTAGTGGACAAGTCCATTTGTCATATAAGGGGTGTCAGGTCTATTTTTTCTTTTTTATGCTATTTTTGACGCAACAGACTGTTAGCAAATAGGGCAGGCCCTGATCAGACGCCGCATTCTGCGGCATCTGATCTGGGTCTGCACTGTTTGCCAAGGTACCTCTTTAGGGGTTTCCCTGCATACAATGGGTCAAGCTGCTTTATTTTTGCTAAAAGTGTACACATGTATTGTAAGTACTGGTCAGAACTGCTTTAATAAGCACCCACTATGTCTTGAACAGAAATACCACATTTACACTTTGTATTTGGGCACCTAAACTCCGTACCATACTTGTTCTAAAATTTGAACACATACAATTTACTAACTGATCTTGTGTCTAAAAATAGCTTGATGAGTGAAAAACAGTGCAGAACCTGATAAGATGCCACAGAATGCTGCATCTAATCTGGGTCTACACTGTTTGCTCAAGCCTCTATGTCCGAATACATATGGTAAAAATAGGAAGAAAAATATCACAAATTTTCAACAGAATAATTATATTTTATGGCCATGACAGAAAATCTTATCTGACATGGGTGTACATGTATTATCCTTACAATAACTTTCAATCAATCAATTAGTATAATTACCACATAATTTTAATACTTCTTGAGTTGAATGTTTGTCAATCTTTACAAACTTACTTAATGATCAAGAAGCTTTACCGCAATTGTCCATGTGACTAATGCTGACCATTTAAGAAATGAATTTTATTTTTCTGCAGTTCATGGAAGTATGAACGCAGTGGGTCGCGTGCAAAGTAAATGAACCCCGGAGGGGTTCATGTAAACTTTGCTAGCGACCCACTGTCGTTCATAATTTCATGAAAAGCAGAAAAATTAAGTTTATTTTTTATATTTACATTATTTGCCCCTCATCACTGGGCGAAAAAATGCTTGTAGGGCAAACTTTTAAAGCTGAACAACATTTACACGCTGTGTTTCTACAATGACCGGAGCAGCGTTGACGTCATCAACGCCCGTAGAGAACAATGGTTTAGAATGACGTCACTTAACGTCACTGAAAATCATGTGATTCGATGCGTTCATGGAAGTATGAACGCAATTGTTTTCTATAGGTTTACATTAGACTTTACACTGGAAATGTAAATATATATGAATAACTGTTGCTGACCATGTATGAATGACTATTGCTGACCATGTACAAATGACTACTGCTGATCATGTAGGAATCACTATCACTGACCATGTACAAATGACTATCACTGACCATGTACAAATGACTATTGCTTTCCATGTACAAATGACTATTGCTGACCATGTACAAAAGATTATTGCTGACCATGTATGAATGACTACCACTATGTATGAATGACTATCACTGACTATGTATGAATGACTATTTGCTGACCATGAACAAGTGACAATCACTGACCATGTACAAATGACTATCACTGACCATGTACAGATGAATATTGCTAACCATGTTCAAATGACTATCACTGACCATGTACGACATCCAGTAAACAGTTATTTATATCTTCAGAGAGCTGTGTAAACAGGGTTATCTGTAAAACCTGGACTGGGATATTGGGAAACAGTGTACATTCAGATCAGACCCAAAGAATGCAGCATCTGATCAGCATCTACAATGTTTGAGTTGAGGGTTAAAATGAAACAGCCCAAATGTCTGTTCAGAACCATTTTCCCAGCCTACACCAGAGTCTATTAACCCACCAGTGCTGTCAGTGCTTTGATTTAATAACAACGGAGATAACTGTTTAGACTTTCTGTTCCCTTTTCCCTTAAATAATCCCCTTTGAAAAAGGGGTCTACTCATAAAGGAAAGAATTTGCTCCTAAGGAGCAAATTCTTTCCTTTATGAGTAGATCTAAGGAGCAAATTCTTTCCTTTATGAGTAGATCTAAGGA
This sequence comes from Lucinisca nassula, assembly GCA_963580285.1. Classification (NCBI taxonomy): domain Eukaryota; kingdom Metazoa; phylum Mollusca; class Bivalvia; order Lucinida; family Lucinidae; genus Lucinisca; species Lucinisca nassula. Next base: position 22,414,157 of record OY757011.1, on the reverse strand, counting down.
GCAAAATTCTTTCCTTTATGAGTAGATCTGAGGAGCAAATTCTTTCCTTTATGAGTAGATCTAAGGAGCAAAATTTTCCTTTTTGAGTAGATCTAAGAAGCAAATTCTTTCCTTTATGAGTAGATCTAAGGAGCAAAATTCTTTCCTTTATGAGTAGACCCCTATTGATAATAGAGACAAAAATATTTTTAAACAGTTGCCTCCTAGAACTATTCAAAACTAGAAATGGTGTTTGTAAAACACAATGCCCCCAACCTTTGCTTGACCTTAGCTGGCAAAATATTCAACAAATATTGTTAAAGACTCAAAAACATACAACAAGAATTCCCCCGAAGGCTATGTCGCGCCTGTGGGGGCGCAAAGTCACCAAACCATGAAATCTAGGTCAAGGTCAAACATGGATGCCTGCATAAAAATTTCACTCCTAGTTGCAAGCATGTACCAAGTAACTCTTAAAAACAGACTCTTACATTAGGGTCAAAGTTAGGGTTGTCACACTATTTTACAAAGTCAGTGAACCATAAAATGTAGGTCAAGGTCAGAAATGGATACTTGCATTGAAGTTTCAATTCCTAAATGCAAGCTTGTACCAAATACAATTAATGAAGCTCTAATAGATCTTGAGAAATGGACTCTTACATTAGATAGAAAGTCAGGGTGGTCGCAATAATTCACAAAGTCAGTGAACCATGAAATATGGGTAAAAGTCAAATATGGATGCTTGCGTTGCAGTTGGAATTCCTAGATGCAAGTTTGTACCAATTATAATTTAAAAAGCTTTAATAGTTTTCGAGAAATGGTGAAAGTCAGGGTGGTCGCAATAATTCACGAAGTCAGTGAACCATGAAATATAGGTCAATGTCAGATATGGATGCTTGCGTTGAAGTTGCAATGCCTAGATGCAAGTTTGTACCAAGAATGATTAATGAAGCTCTAATAGTTCTCAAGATATGGACTTGCTGACAAGATTTTATTAAAAAAAAACAAGGCATCGCATGCGATACAAATCCCCTCGCACAAGACAACTTCGTGTGTGGAAAACACTGAAATGGCAAAAGTCCAACTTGCTTGAGATATTATCATATGCAACATTTGTGTAAAGTTTGTTTAAAAATCCATCCATAAATGTAGGTTCTAGAGTGATGACAATATTTCTCTAAAAATAGTCATAGGGACCTTGACTTGAGGCCATGGCCGCTAAGTAGATCTTGCTCAAGATATTATCATAAGCATCTTTTGTGTGAAGTTAGATTAAAATCATAAATGTAGGCGGTAGAGCAATGACAAAGTTTTTCTAAAAATAGCCATAGTGACCTTGACCTTGAGGTCATGACCAAGCAACTCGAGATATTACCATAAGAAACATTTGTGTGAAGTTCTATTAACATCCATCAATAAATGTAGGCACTAGAGCGATGACAAAGATTTTCTAAAAATAGCCCCAGTGACCTTGACCTTAAAAGTCGAAATAGTTCGAGATATTGTCATAAGGAACATTTGTGTGAAGTTATACTGAAATCGGTGAAGAAATGTTAGCGCTAGAGCCATGTCAAAGTTTTTCTAAAAATAGCCACAGTGACCTTGACCTTGAAAGTCACTCGAGGTATTATCATAAGGAACATTTCTGTGAAGTTATATTGAAATCAGTGAAGAAATGTAGTCGCTAGGGCGATGACAGTTTTTTTAAAAAAATAGCCACAGTGACCTTGACCTTGAAAGTCGAAATAGCTCGAGATATTGTCTTAAGGAACATTTGTGTGAAATTATATTGAAATTGGTGAAGAAATGTAAGCGCTAGAGTATTGACAAAGTTTTTCTAAAAATAGTCACAGTGACCTTGACCTTGAAAATGGAACTCGCTACAGATATTGTCATAAGAAACATTTGTGTGAATCGATTTTGAAATTGGTGAAAAAATGTAAGCGCTAGAGCAATGAAAAAGGTTTTCTAAAAATAGCCACAGTGACCTTGACCTTGAAAGTCGAACTCTTTCGAGGTATTGTCATCAGGATCATTTGTGTGAAGTTATATTAAAATCGGTGAAGAAGTGTAGGCGCTGGAGCGATAGCAAAGTTTTTCTAAAAATAGCCATTGTGACCTTGACCTTGAAAGTTGAAATGGCTTGAGATATTGTCATAAGGAACATTTGTGTGAAGTTATATTGAAATCGGTGAAGAATGTAAGTGCTAGAGCATTGACAAAGTTTTTCTAAAAATAGCCACAGTGACCTTGACCTTGAAAGTGGAACTCGCTAGAGATATTGTCATAAGGAACATTTGTGTGAAGTTATATTGAAATCGGTGAAGAAATGTAGGCGCTAGAGCGATGACAATTTTTTTCTAAAAATAGCTACAGTGACCTTGACCTTGAGGTCATGACCCTGAAAGTCGAACACACTTGAGATATTGTCATAAGGAACATTTGTGTGAAGTTCTATTGAAATCAGTGAAGAAATGTAGGCGCTAGAGCAATGACAAAGTTTTTCTAAAAATAGCCACAGTGACCTTGACCTTGAGGTCATGACCTTGAAAGTCCAACTCGCTGAGATATTGTCATAAGAAACATTTGTGTGAAGTTATATTGAAATTGGTGAAGAAATGTAGGCCCTAGAGCAATGACAAAGTTTTTCTAAAAATAGCCACAGTGACCTTGACCTTGAGGTCATGACTTTGAAGTCGAACTCACTCGAGATTTTTTTATAAGGAACATTTGTGTGAAGTTATATTGAAATTGGTGAAGAAATGTAGGCACTAGAGCGATGACAAAGTTTTTCTAAAAGTAGCCACAGTGACCTTGACCTTGAGGTCATGACCTTGAAAGTCGAACTCGCTGAGATATTGTCATAAGAAACATTTGTGTGAAGTTACATTGAAATTGGTGAAGAAATGAAGGCGCTAGAGCGATGACAAAGTTTTTCTAAAAATAGCCACAGTGACCTTGACCTTGAGGTCATGACTTTGAAGTCAAACTCGCTCGAGATTTTTTTATAAGGAACATTTGTGTGAAGTTATATTGAAATTTGTGAAGAAATGTAGGCGCTAGAGCGATGACAAAGTATTTCTAAAAATAGCCACAGTGACCTTGACCTTGAGGTCATGACCTTGAAAGTCGAACTCGCTCGAGTTTTTTTTATAAGGAACATTTGTGTGAAGTTATATTGAAATTGGTGAAGAAATGTAGGCGCTAGAACGATGACAAAGTTTTTCACAAATTACCAAAATGACAAAGGGCCATAACTCACAAAGTATTTTTCGGAATTTTGTCATAAGTTAATCAGTTCATCTACTCATCCCCACCAATCTATTCACCAACTTTCAAGGCTCTAGCTCCAATAATTTTTGAGATATCTTGCTGACAAGATTTTATTAAAAAAAATTCAAAGGGCAATAACTCTTAAAAGGGGCATAATCCGGACGAGAAAAAAAAATACACATCAGCTAATTTTCCAACAGGAATCCATATATGAAATTTCAAAACCCTAGCATACACGGTTCTAAAGATATGCTATGCATCACTTTTAGCATACATTACAATGGGCACAAATTACCAAAATGACAAAGGGCCATAACTCACAAAGTATTTTTCGGAATTTCGTCAAATGTTAATCAGTTCATCTACTCATCACCACCAATATATTCACCAACTTTCAAGGCTCTAGCTCCAATAGTTTTTGAGAAATCTTGCTGACAAAATTTTATTAAAAAAATTTCAAAGGGCATTAACTCTTAAAAGGGGCATAATCCGGACAAGAAAAAAAATACGCGTCAGCTAATTTTCCATGAGGAATCCATATATGAAATTTCAAAACCCTAGAATACACGGTTCTAAAGTTATGCTATGCATCACTTTTAGCATACATTACAATGGGCACAAATTACCAAAATGACAAAGGGCCATAACTCACAAAGTATTTTTCAGAATTTTGTCAAAAGTTAATCAGTTCATCTACTCATCATCATCAATCTATTCACCAACTTTCAAGGCTCTAGCTCCAATAGTTTTTGAGATATCTTGCTGACAAGATTTTATTAAAAAAATTTCAAAGGGCAATAACTCTTAAAAGGGGCATAATCCGGACGAGAAAAAAAATACGCATCAGCTAATTTTCCATCAGGAATCCATATATGAAATTTCAAAACCCTAGCATACACGGTTCTACAGATATGCTTTGCATCACTTTTAGCATACATTACAATGGGCACAAATTACCAAAATGACAAAGGGCCATAACTCACAAAGTATTTTTTGGAATTTCGTCAAAAGTTAATCAGTTCATCTACTCATCACCACCAATATATTCACCAACTTTCAAGGCTCTAGCTCCAACAATTTTTGAGATATCTTGCTGACAAAATTTTATTAAAAAAATTTCAAAGGGCAATAACTCTTAAAAGGGGCATAATCCGGACAAGAAAAAAAATACGCATCAGCTAATTTTCCATGAGGAATCCATATATGAAATTTCAAAACCCCAGCATACACGGTTTTAAAGTTATGCTGTGCATCACTTTTAGCATACATTACAATGGGCACAAATTACCAAAATGACAAAGGGCCATAACTCACAAAGTATTTTTCAGAATTTTGTCAAAAGTTAATCAGTTCATCTACTCATCACCACCAATATAATCACCAACTTTCAAGGCTCTAGCTCCAATAGTTTTTGAGATATCTTGCTGACAAGATTTTATTAAAAAAATTTCAAAGGGCAATAACTCTTGAAGGGGGCATAATCCGGACTAGAAAAAAAATACGCGTCAGCTAATTTTCCATGAGGAATCCATATATGAAATTTCAAAACCCTAGCATACACGGTTCTTTAGTTATGCTATGCATCAAAAGCGTAACGGACGGACGAACGGACGAACAGACGAACGGACGAACAGACGAACGGACGAACGAGGCAGAAGCAATATGCCCCTCCAACTTTTTCAAAGTTGGGGGCATAATAAAATTTTCAGCATACTGAATACAAAACAGTTTCCATTATATGAGTTAAAATATGATGTAAAACATCAATTCTGATGCACTTATATATGTAACATGTTGTCTGATTGGATTATGCTAAAACTTTGTGAACAAAGAGTTGTTGTTGGACAGGGAATAGTCTGTGATATAGGGTTGGAAACCTGTCCTCATTATGTAACGACCGTTTTCAATGGCTGACATTTGATTTTGTACAGCTGACTGTGCAGCCCTTATTGTATTTGGTAAAAATCTTTAAATTTAACATAACAACAACATAAGTGTGTTAGAATGGGTATCTTTGCATTGAAAACTGTCATCTGGGGAGAATAATTAGTCTCAAATTATGTTTTACTGCTCCACCAGCACGCAGCCTTAAATAAAAATTTCCTACCATAAAACCACCATTTTTTTACCTGCCCAAAAAACAATTTTGAATAGATTTATCCCATAAATATGTGAAATAGATGCAGAAACATGTAAAAACTATGATGCATATTGTAACTGACATCATTCTCAAAGAAAATTGACATCATTTGATGACCATACATTGATGAAAACTGCCCTCTTGGTTTAAACAATATTTATTCATTTTAAATAGATAGGCAAGTTACAACAGTGCATGTACAAATTGCAATGACAGGATTTGAAAACAAGCGAAACGCTTATGTGAATCATCTCCTCTTGTTTTTGTATTAAAGGAAATTCTAAATTCTTTTTCATTAAAAAAAAAAAAAATCAAATTATGGCCTTTTCATACTGAACTCAAGCATACTATATGTCTTGTATATAAGAAAAAAAAATGCCAAAAACTGTTACCTTTTTAATACTAACAATTTTTTTATACCTATCTCAAATGACCATTAAGTTTTATATGCTTGGACCCTTATACCCTCGTAACTGTCAGGGTACAACTTATTTTAGACATGGCTTTTAAAAGTGAAAGTCGCACTGTTTAAGGCAAACATACCGCTAGTCCTTTCCACCGACAGTAATTATCGTAAAAATCCTAAGTATTGCAACAGATAGGCCTAAGCAAACAGTAATGACCCAGATCAGACTGCTCCTGAAGGAGCAGTCTGATCAGGGTCTACACTGTTTACCATTCCATTTGCACAATTTCGACTCCTTGCTGGATCATAAAACAAAACTGTTAAAATTTTTGAAAAACTACAGCAAGTCCTCAAGGTGTCCGAAATTTTAGGAATTTTACTGTGAAACAACAACACAACTCACCAGTTTTTGTTGTAGATTTTAGTCAACTGTGAGTCCTTGTCCCCTGTCACTTCATTTATCTTGTACCCTGCCCACAACTTCTCGTCACAGCGAGTGTCTCTGACCAGAAATATTTCACCGGGCCTTAGATTCGTCTCTTCTACACTGTGTTGCTGTGTTGTCTCTCGCTTCTCATAGTTACATCTGGCAATAAATTATATACAGTAAAATTCCTTTATTAAGACCACATTTGGGACTGTTCAAAAGTGGTCTGACTGTTCAACTTTTGAACAGTCATAAAGGTGGTCTCGGAACAGAGGACACTGTATGCAGAAAACACAAAGAAAGGATAACTTAAGCTTTCTTAAAAAGCTTTTTAAAGCAGAATTAGTGTAAATTTTTGGTGGTTTTAATAGCAGAATTTTACTGTATATCATAACTGTTGTATGCCCTAAAGAAGAGTGAATACATCTTAACTCATTTATGACTAACAAAAACTTCCAACCAAATGCTTGAGACCTGGATCCAGTTGTTCAAAGCCTCATTGGCTTAACCTTTACCACTCTCTAGGCGAAATCAGTAGACGACAAATTGTTGTTATTTTTCTTATTTTTCACAGAAAACAGGACTTGACATCTGTCCATAGGAGACAATTTGCATGAGATGTCAAATCCTGTTTTCTGGGAAAATTAGGAAAATATTTCACAATGTCGTCTGCTGCGAAAAAATACCCAGCATGCAGAGCGTTAAAAAGCTTTATAGTGGTCAAAATGTTAACTGTTTCAGCAAGTATTATATTTAAATGAGGTGCGAGACTTGAGCTTAGTTGCTTTTCTTTACATTTTATCCCTTATCCTGCTATACACGACAACTACCTTTGCAAACAGTGTAGATCCAGATCAGATGGCTTCTAAGATCTACACTATTTGTCATTCAGTTTTCAAATTCAAATGAATAGAATATATCAAGTAATTTGATCGGTTGAAAGTTCGAAGTGGGTGTGGCAATTCAATTATTCAGCAGGATAAGGGTTAGGAACAGCAGGGCCCTATTCTTTGGACCAAACAGTGTACAGGTGGATATGACATTGCATTCTGGGTCCAGCTGTTCAAAGTTTTGTTAGCTTAAGAAGTTCATTAGTGATCAAATTGTTAACTGTTCTAGCAAGTACAATAACTAAAATTTCGTATTTTTGCTGAAGAAAATATGAGTAGCTTTTTCAAAGGTAACAGCTGCTCACATTTTTTTTCACCAAAATTACATGTACATTGTACAGTAAAATTACTATATTAAGACCACCTTTTGAACAGTCCCAAAGGTGGTCTCTGACCAGACGACAATGTAAGAAAGAAGAACTTCTGCTTTAAAAAGATTATTTATAGACTCAATTTTTGGTGGTCTTAATAGCGGAATTTTACTGTATTAGTATATTTGCCATATTAAATTAACAAAGTTTTAACAATTGGTTAACTAACGGTAGCATTAGTTTTGAACAATAGGTCCCACGTGGATCTCTGGAATCTTTGGGATGGAACTGCACTGTTTGCCACATTCCCCATTATTTGGACCTAAGGCTCTAGAAATTGATAGTTTTTCAGTCTGAAACCATTTTTTGGGGATGAGCTGGACTGACTTTAAAAGTTGGACTTCAACATAACAAAACTTTGATGTGTGAATAATTTACATTTTCTTAAAATCAACTTCTAAAATATTCACCATACTGTGCTCTTGGAAACACCATTGCAAAAACCTGCCTTTTCAAATATATTGAAAATTTTACCACCAAAAAATGAACATTTTCAATTTTTTTTTTCACATATTTTTCTTATTTCTGCTCAAAACATAGATTATGGGTACTTGTTAGAACTGCCTCGACATGGCTGCCACAATCTATGTTTTTGAGCAGAAGTAAGAAAATTAAATATAACCCTGTAAACCCCAGTTTTACTATATAAAAGTGGGGTTTCAGGGGGTCAAAATTATATGGGTGTGTTTCCTGATGCAATCAGATATGCAACTGGTGGGGCCATTGGGCCACCACTAAAAGTATCAAGTCAGCAGCTGGGTGGGCAGGTAGGGCTACCATAAATGGTAATTTGACATACTCACCTTATATAGAAAAAATCTCCTGTTCCACCATTTTCCACAATCCATTTCAAAGCTTGGTCATACTCTGGAAAACATCGAACAGCATACTTATATTAGGAAAAGAACTCTATAAGCACTTGTGCTTTCATTATAATCCATCCACAATTTGAAATACAGTTGACTCTCGTTATCTCGACCTCGCCTATCTCGATCCTATCACTTATGTCGAACCGATTTCTAAGTCCCGTATATTTTCCCTATATAGTTATTGTATTTCAACGTCGCATGTGTCAAACTACTTTTAAGTCGACACTTCGGCTATCTCGCCCATCATTTTCAGTCCCTGAATATATTTTTCACTGTTTTTACGTCTGCGTATCTCGAACCGGGATTCATGACGTAAAGAGGGAAGGAAAAAAATAAAATAAAAAAATAAAGTATGCCGCCGGTCTTTCTGGTAAAAAAAATAATAACAGACCTTTACAAAACAGTTCATCAATACTCACAATGATTTGTCCAGGTTCGTTTGCAATTAAAATTAGCGCAAACAATACCATTACCGCTATTACAAAAACCACGTGCGTATAATAAGGACTGACACGCGGTGCTCAACCTTTGATCTTAACACCGTCTTGTTGCAATGCTTTCCAAGATTCCCGTGATACAAGATGGCTCTGATTTGTATTAATGTACGATTAGGTATACATACTCGTCATTAAGTGTCAAAATTGACTACTGCCCCTTGTCCCGAGTTTAGATCCTAAAAAGATGGCTCATGACCAGCTTACTCGGCAGGACCTAAACTGTTTAAATACGAGGCATTGCCGTATGACGTATACCTAAGTGATATAAGCGTTGCATTGTTGCAGTCACAAGCGGGGAACCAGTCCATTTAAATACATATCTATTTTTAGCTTATTTGGATACCCGAATTTGCAGGAATTTAAAAGGCAACAAACGTGAGAAATCTTTTATAATCGCTATACTTCGACAAGCTCCATTACTTTCATAAACAAATTTTAAAAACTCAATAATTTTTGCAAGTAAGTGCTATTACAAAAAATTACCAAGAATACCAAGCAAATCACGGCAAATAATGTGCTTCGACATGCACGTGACGTCACACTTTGGTTATCTCGTACTACGGATAACTCGAACTATTTATCCGGTCCCTTGAGGTTAGAGATAACAAGCGTCGACTGTATTTATGTGTGTATCACATGTATAATTAACCCATAAAATGCTAATCAAAACAATTCTCGTCTGCTTGTCGTCTGCTGTTTTTTTTAAAGGCATTTTGGCAAACAGTGTGAACCCAGATCAAACTGCTCCACTAGAGCAGTCTGATCAGGGTCCACACTGTTTGCCTGTATGAAAAAATATCTTTAAAGAAAGTTTGCAAGATTCAGCAGACACATAAGCAGACGTCATTTTCAGATGTAGTTTTGCTCAACAGCTTAAGGGTTAATGAAATAAAATATGATTAACCCTTATCCTGTTGTTCACAACAACCCCTATCTTTGCAAACAATGTAGATCCATATCAGATGGCTTCTGGAGAAGCCATCTGATCAGGATCTAAACTGTTTGTCATGCAGTTTGTGAACTGAACAAATACATTATATCAAGTAATTTGATTGGTGAATAGTGAGTGAGTGTGAGTGTTTCAGTTTTTTACGTCCCACCAACAGCTAAGGTCATACGGAGACGGGACCTCGGTTTAAAGACTCATCCGAAAGTCTGGAGAAGCCCGGGATCGAACCTGCGACCCCTGGTTTACAAGGCGAGTAGCGTAACCACTCGACCACGGAGGCTTCTATTGGTGAATAGTCAGAAATGGGTGTGGCTAAATTAATTTAATCAGCAGGATAAGGGTTAAATTAGACAACATACTTTTAGGGGAAGGAATTCAACAGAAGCCATGTTAGATAAACAATCATGTAGTATTCAAACAAAGAACTACACAGAATAGTTTATACAGAAAAAGTCATTATATCAAAAAATTACTACTTTAATTATGGCAATTTTTTTATATAATGTATTCATTTTTTGAATTCATCTTCTGTTTTGGTTTTATGGCCCTTTCAAGATTATTTCATTTATTTCTAGCCAATCGTTGATCAGAGGTGGGCTAAAACTGAAGTACCTGGAGAAAAACCACCTGCACTTCCATCTCAGAACATGGCGTCTCACATGTGGCCGAAGCGAGTCTCGAACAACAGCACTGAGAGACCTAATAATAAAGAGTCAGTGCTCATACCCACTATGCCACAAGGGCCCATTGGAATCCATCTGTAAAATGCGTTAAATTAATTTATCATATAACAGCACTGTTATTCGGTGGATAAGTCATGTCATAAAAACTGTATGACCTGGGCCCAGTTGTTCAAAGCATCGTTAGCTTAACGAGCTCGTTAGTGGTCAAATTGTTAAATGTTCTAGTAAATACAACATCTAATAAAGTGTTATTTTTGCTGAAAAAATGAAAGCAGCTTTTGCAAATGCAAATGCTGCTCACATTTTTTTCAGCAAAATTATTAGCATATTTGCCATATTAAACAAAGTTTTAATGATATGTCAACTAACCACATTGTTAGTTTTGAACAACAGGACGGCCCCTGCTCATCGGGGCTTGAAGAAATATATGGGCTGCATGATGTTTCCACGCAGAGCTGAATCTGACCCACACACGATTACTGGTAAACCGCTTAGAGGATCTAAGCCTGCCCAAGCAAAGCGGTGGGAGTGTCGGACCATCCATGCTTATAAACCCTATTGGTTTCATTCAGCGACAGGGCTTGAGATGTCATTTCATCTCAATGTCAGGTAAAAGTCCCACAAAATTGGAAGCAACGTCTCCAAAATGACCTTTACAGTGTTGACGGGGATGTTGAACCTCAATTCAAAGAAAGAAACAAATGAAGAACATGCCCCAGACATGTAAACATGTTAACTGGTGCATAGCATCATGATTCCATCTGTGACAACCTAATGTTTTCTTTTAAACTTCTTCATTATATGATTAACAGAATCTTACATAAAGTCATTTCATATGAAATTTATGAAACTCGCCAAAGGCTCATTTCTTAAATTTCATATGAAATGACCACTTGTGTGAGATCTTCTGTATCTAAAATCGTGTTATAATGAACTGTGTTATACAAAGGTTAAGTTGTACTTTCGAAAAAGTTGCCCACCCCCCGCACCTGTAGGAATATTCATTACCTTCACTTTAAGGGGATCACTGTATTCAAAACTGTAATTTGGGAAGGTAAATTGTAGGTCTTACAGTCGGAAATTTTGTTTTACCACGAGGCATTAGCAGAGCGGTAAAACATAATTTGCGACTGTAAAACCAATTATATACCTCCCAAATTGACAATTTTCAATACAATTATCCCCATTCTAATCCACTTATTCGGCTTTAAGTAAAAAATTGTACAATTTTGCACAAGCCTGCAAGCGCTGTGAGCTGCGTAAAACCAAATGCCTGCCAATGAATAGCGACGCTACATGGTGATGTTGGTTTTCTGACAGTATATACTTTCACAAATTTTGAAGTTAATGCTATTCATATGCAAGTGCATTAGAATGAAGTTTATGCCTACCTGGATGTGACTTCTTGAGCCTTAGTTTCACTTCCCTCTCCTTTTTACGTCTGATAAACTCCTCACTCAGGAGCCGGTGGAATTCGTTCAGAGTACAACCTTCAAGGGAGGTAACCACAGGATCTGCTATCTCATTAGGGGTGTAGATTACCTACAAATATTAACCTACACTTACAACAAGTCAAGAAAAGATTAGGCATTGCATTTGTCAAGTATGATTGGAGGCAAAGATTACTATAAAAATCCTAAAAATTCAGACATCTCGAGGACTTGCTGTAGTTCTCCTAAAATTTTAACAAATTTGTTTCATGATCCAGCAAGGAATCCAGAAAGTGCAGATGGAACGGCAAACAGTGTAGACCCTGATCAGACTGCTCCCTAAGGAGCAGTCTGATCTGGGTCGGCACTGTTTTCTCAAGCCTATCTGTCCCGATACTTAAGATCATTATAGTAGGTCTTAATGCATCTTGTTAATAAGTCTTTGTAATAAATACAGCTGGAACACCCTGTTCTAAACAGAAAAAAGTGTGGTTTACTGGGGTATATATAATTTTTCTTATTTTACTCCAAAATGTAAATTCAGGGTACTCATTAATAAAACTGTTAGAATGCCTCAGAGATGGGTTTCTAACAAGTGCCAACAATTTATGTTTGTATCAACATTTTTTATCACTCATTTTTGGGGATATTCTTTATTCATTCATGATCCAAACATGTAGCGATAAACTACAACATTAACTCTTATCTTGCTGTTCACGACAACCCCTATCTTTGCAAACAGTGTAGATCCAGATCAGATGGCTTCTGAAGAAGCCATCTGATCAGGATCTACACTGTTTGGCATTCATTTTAAGAATTTGTAGCAATAAATTACATCACGTAATTTGATTGGTTCATATAACGAAATGGGTGTGGCTTACATGAATATTCAGCAAGATAAGGGTTAACTCACATGAATATTTTATCCTTAGAAGCCTCCTTATCAGTGAAGACTGCCCTGTTTTATGGCATCTGATCTGGGTCTGCAATGTTTGCCAATGTCCCAAAAATGGGTCACTAGGCATATATGGATTAAGCTATTTTGGGCATTAACATTCCTGTAAAATTTGAACAAATTTGACCCAAGGCTTTTGAAGGAGTTGTCATTTAATTATTTTTCTGTTTTTAGCTCTTGTTGTCATCTTATCCATATTGGAATGGAACAGTTTAAGCTATTTTGGTAGAGAGTCACCTAAGCAACATTCATTTGAAGTTTGAATAAAACTGGCCAATAGGTATTGGAGAAGTTATCAACTACTAGTAAATATTCTTCTATTGCTAGCTTTGGTAGCCATGGTGTTCATTGGAGTGGAACTGTTTTGGCTTTGTTGGTAGAGGGTCACGTAAGGAATATATAGAGGATATTTGATTTTTTCAGTGTAAGATCACATTTTATTTCATCAAATGAACACCAAAACTGTTATTTTCACGTGAAAATAGCAGTTTTGGTGTTCATGAGTGAAATAAAATTTGATCTTGCACTGAAAAAATCAAATTTTCTGTTTCTTATATGCTTCAAAAGGCAATATTTGTAAACTGAAAGTTTGCACCTGAGAAATGGCCTGGGATGGTATTATTATGAATGATTAATGAAATAATTGAGAGAGTAGTTTTCCAAAGAAGTTGCTGGCAAGTCTAACGTCGCGCGACAAAAGACGTGACGTCAGCGTTATAAATGACGTCAGTAACGTCCCCGTCACACATGAATGGGCTATGCGTCAATTAGAACACATTTCAGTATTGTTCAGTTATCTGACAAAGATAAAATTGAAATTAGAGTTAGATTTGAAGAAAAAAGTAGTCCCAAACAGTGAAAAATAAAAAATCTTATTTTCACTGTTTGAAACAGTGAAAATATCGATTTATATTTCACTGATAAATCTCTATCATTCATTGAAAAGCATGTAAGAAAATGAAATAGGCCCAAAGGTTTAAGGGGAGTTGTCATTTAAAGCTTTTTATATGTTAGGTTCTGGTGGCCATCCAGTTTATTCGAGCATCGGAAAGCCACCTAGGCAACATTCTTAGGAAGTTTGAATGAAACTGGCTGAATGGGGCTGAGTAGTTGTTATTCAAATCAAACTTTTGATGCCACACAAGATGTACAATTGATGATGGGTAGCCTCAAGATATCAAATCTGTGTAATGAACACCCCTGTAAAGCCCACTTTATATACAAAACTGGGGCTTACTCCTAAAGGAAAACATTTGCTTCTCAGTAATACGTTCCTGAGCAGAAATCCTATTACCGTATTCGCCCTAATTACCGCACCGTGCGCTTAGTTTTTTCAAAATCGTGTCAAATAATCACAGTGAAAAATCTACCTAATTAGCGCTCACTCGATGCGAAAACAAAAGCTTCCGAGATGATGCATACTGATATTTAATGGGACGGAAAAGGATACTAAAGCATTGCCTTCACTGTTGAAGAAATAACGGTAAGTTTTTATAGATTTACTGTGAGAGCTTCCATGGGGAGGTTACTGTAAAGTGTGCGCTTATGAATTTCCTTTTCAAAAATAGCTTAGGTGTGCGCTTATAGGAGCATGTGCGGAAATTAGGGCGAATACGGTATGTAACTAAGACCCTTGTAAACCCCACTTTATATACAGAAAACTAGCATTTACAGGGGTAAACATTATAACTCTTATTACTGCTCCAAGACATAGGTTGTGGGTACTCATTAGAACCACCTCAATGAGGCGGTTCTAACGAGAACCCACAGCCTATGTTTGATGCTTTAGTAAAAAATATCACAAAATTTTCATCCGGAAAATAACCCTCGTTGCGATATATTATTTTTTGATAATGCATTATATCACACGGATGTAAGATCATAATGGATACCCATATGGCTTGCTCATATCTGCCTACCTCTTTGATTTGGTCTCCGACCATGACACTACAAGTCTTGTTGATTTTCGACACAAATATACCAGTATGATTGCCACCCATGATTTCAAACTTGTCATTCACTATTGGCAATTTCACTGTGACAAGAACTAGACTTGAACTTGCTTGAATTCCTGAATGTTTCACTCTGAAATACACCAGAACATCTGTATAGCTCTATTGTTTTCGGACCCAAAGCAGAAATCTTCTTTATCATAAGATGTCGCGTCTGAGAGTGTAATAACTCCATGTAATAAATTCGATAATCCACTGGTGGATTAAAAATGCAAATTAGTTAGATACGCAAAGCCTCGCATTTTATCCCTTTTCCTCAACTCCTTTAATAAATTCAATAATACATGAGCACTCATGTAAGATCCTCTATTTAATATTAATCAAACAAAAAATTCTACAAGCTTGAAAATTTAATGAACATACATGTACAGCACTTAAATTATATTGCTATCTTTCATTTAAACCCTAACTTTAATATTTAATTTTGTGCCCCCGCCCATAGGGGCTTGAAGAAATATATGGGCTGCATGATGCTTCCACGCAGAGCTGAATCCGGCCCGCACTCTAGTACTGGTAAACCGCTTAGAGGATCTAAGCCTGTCCAGGAACCGCAGTGTGAGGCGGACAATCCATGCTAATAAACCCTTTTGGTTCCATTGGGCGACAGGGCTTGAGATGTCATTTCATCTCAATGTCAGGTAAAACTCCCACAAAATTGGAAGCAACGTCTCCAAAATGACCTTTACAGTGCTGACGGGGACGTTAAACCTCAAATCAACCAACCAACTAAATTTAATTTTGTTGGTTATATGTTTAGCAAATTCTACCTTTTTTGAGAACTGATCCTTGTCTATTGAATAAATTATATCCTCATCAACACTATTTAGGTCATTTTTAGAAGTTGCTTCCAATTTTGTCGGACTTTTACCATACACTGAGATGAAATGACATCTCAAGCCCACCCCTCCAAAGAAACTGCTATGATTTTAGGAACAGTTCGATGTGAACGATTTTGCCTGGGCAGGCGTAGACCTTCTAAGCGGTTTACTAGTACTCAAGTTCAGTTGGTTTCAGCTCTGTACCTTGCAACCCAATCTATTTCTCCAAGCCTTATTGAGTACCTACAACCTATACTTTGGAGCAGAAATAAGAAAAATAAAGATACCACTGAAAACTCAAGTTTTTTCCCAGTATAAAGTGAGGTTTATAATGGTATGCTTATGCAAATCTTTGCCCAGCCAGGCATTGCTTCCAAGGCATTTTACTGTAACAAAACTTGACACTTACATGCCACACTTTCTTGGTAAGAGTACAGAATAAACATCGTGACTTGGGAAGTCAGATAACTCTGTAGAAATGTAGATTGCCTTTATTCCAGGTGACCTAACAACCTCTGGTGAAAGTGGCTCGTGTGGCCTTCTTTCTACTGTTGGTTCCCCTCCTGCTTCTCTGGGTTGTAGGGTCTCAGACGAAGTGGTGCTGACTTGGTCGTTAATATCATTAGGGTCTTCAGAGTGTACCACAGGCCCTGAAGCTGAATACAATAAAACTGCAATGATTCAAACATTGGTGGACCATTTACCTTATATCCTGCTGAATAAATTAACCCTTCTCTTGCTGAATATTCAGTTTAGCCAGACCCATCTCTGACTTTTAACCAATCAGATTACTTGATGTAATTTATTCCTACAAATTCATAAACTGAATGTCAAACAGTGTAGATCCTAATCAGATGGCTTCTTCATTTTCTGAAGAAGCCATCTGATCCTATCTACACTGTTTGCAAAGGTAAGGGTTGCCGTGAACAGCAGGATAAGGGTCAGTTTTGACACATCCATAGCCGACAATCCTGCTGAATAAATTAATTTTGTCACACCCATTCCTGACTATCAACCAATCAAACTACTGGATATATGCTTGTAATGCATTTGCTCACTTCACAAACTGAATGACAGTGTAGACTGTGATCAGATGGCTTCTTCAGAAGCCATCTGATCAGGATCTACACTTTTTTGCAAAGGTAGGGGTTGTCATTATCAGCAGGACAAGGGTTCAGTCCAAAAGTTTTTTTTTCCTGATATTTCCAGAAAACAAATACTTGGTGATAGTTTTGTTGTGAGATTTTTTTTCAAATGTTTTCTTGAAATGGTATGTTGTGTGTGCTAATTTGAATCGCCTCAAAGAGCCATCTCAATAGGATCTACACTGCTTTTATGTTAACTTAATGACTTTGATTAAAATACCTGCAGGCAAAAATTGGACTTGCCCTTATTCAAATAAGAAAGACTATGTTTGTGTGGAGATTTCACATCCCTGTCAACACTATTTAAGTAATTTTGGAGATGTTGCATCCGATTTTGAGGGACTTTTACCTGACATAAAGATAAAATGACATCTCAAGCCCTACCGACCCCCAAAATGCTATGGTTTAAGGGACAATCTGCCTGGTAGCACAATAACAAAACTTATACACAAATTGCTAATACCATCTCGGACATGGACACAAATGCAGTCAGAAACGCATGGACAGGGCTAACATTTTGTGCCCTTTCCAGCTTTCTTTAAATAGATTGTCATCTGCTCTTGAATTTTCTGTAGTGCATGAAGAGTCTACCATTAAGACACCCCAAACTAGAGCTATCACTAAAGGTGATGAATACCCCCACAAAAACTGCCTTGATAGTACATCAGCGCATTTTGCAAACTGCCTTGATAGTACATCAGCGCATTTTGCAATTTTTTCACTTGAAAGGGGCCATAACTATGTCGAAAATTGACGAATTGTAGTGGAAATCGAACTTGACCTGTATTTTATGATGTTACATCAGTGTACCAAAAATTATAAAAATCGGTGAAGCGCTTTTTGAGTTATCGTCTGGAAACCAAGTCAACAGACCGACCGACCGACCGACCGACCGACCGACCGACAGACAGACAGACAGACAGACAGACAGACCGACAAGCTCACTCCTATATACCCCCCCAAATTTCATTTGTGGGGGTATAAAAACTGCATCTGAATATGTTGTCTGTTTATGGCATCTGCTGCATCTGCTTTCAAACTTTTCAAACATATATTTGCATACATGCAAACAGTGTGGACCCTGATCAGACTGCTCCTTTAGGAGCAGTCTGATCTTGGGACCACACTGTTTGCAACAATGACTTTTAAATCAACCAGCAGACAACAAACCCGATGGCAATTACTATGAATGACATCTTAACCCTGTCCTGCTGAATATTTTAATATGCCACGCCCACTACTGATTATCAACCAATAAGATTACTTGGTGCAAATTATTGCAACAAATTCAAAATCTGAATGGCAAACAATGTAGATCCTGATCTGGATCTACATTATTTGAAAGATAAGACATATCCTGGCTCAGCAGGACAAGGGTTAAGGGCTAATAGGTACCTCTGGTTGGGATGTTGTCCTGAAGTATCAAATCTGTCGGTAAAATTTTCTGCACAAACTGTTCCTCGATATTCTCTTCATTAGACTTGATACGTAGTTTTTTTCTCTTAAAAGAGCCCACCTGAACCACCAGTGAGTCAGACTCTTTCAGTAACGGCTTTGGTTTCCTTTCCCTCAGTGTCCACCTCAAGTGGGCCACTTCCTGCTGAAAAATGGCCTCTGGAGAATCAAATTTCCCCGAACCAGTGGGAAGCGTGTTGGATTTACAGGAAGCCATGGCCCCTTCCATTTCAGAGTCTCCATCTGAAAAACAAACAAACAATCCATTTAGTCTTAGCATGAGACAAGTTTGCTTTTGTGAGTGAGTGTTAAAGTTTTAGGTCCCACCAACAGCTAAGGTCATACGGAGACGGGACCTCGGTTTAAAGACTCATCCGAAAGTCTGGAGAAGCCCGGGATCGATCCTACGATCCCTGGTTTACAAGGCGAGCAGCGTAACCACTACACCATGGAGGCTTCAATTTGGTTTTGTGACGTGGGTGGCTAGTAATATTGGGTTATAGCAATGACATTATTGAATACAGAGAAACTTCGATGGCTAGTTTATCACTGTGGTCATGAACTCCCATCTGGCCCCTGCCCATTAGGGTTTTGAGAAATAGATTCAGATAAGCTGTAGGTATCTTTCATGCAGAGATGAAACTGACCACACAATAAGCCATGATCAGCCTCTGCATCTGCACAGGCTGATCAGCGACATTGTTGCCTGCATGAAACCTCAGTGTGTCCCAGTCTATTGGAAGAAACAACTGCAATGGCTTGTTGTTTTTTTTGTTTGAATTGAGATTCAACATTTCAGTCACCACTATGTAGGTCATTTTGGAGATATTGCATCCAATTTTGTGGGACTTTTACCCAACGTTGAGATAAAATGACATCTCAAGCCCTGCCACCCAATGAAACCAATAGGGTTTATATGCATGGGTGGTCCAAATCACACCACTTTGCTTGGGTAAGCTTGGACATTCTAAATGGTTTACCAGTACTCATGTCTGGTCAGTTTCAGCTCTGCGTGGCCTATCTATTTCTCCAAGCCCCAATGGGTGGGGGCCTAATGGCTTGTATCAGGCTCTGAGTGATGAGTCAGAGACAGGCTACTTTGGATAATCAGGCCAGGATTTTCTCGTATCTAAATTGTTTCTTAGTGGAGCCATTCTTAACCCTTGTCCTGCTGAGCCCGGATATGCCTTACCTTTCAAACAATGTAGATCCAGATCAGATGGCTTCTGAAGAAGCCATCTGATCAGGCTCTACATTGTTTGTCATTCAGATTGTGAATTTGTTGCAATAATTTGAATCATGTAATCTGATTGGCTAATAATCAGTAGTGGGTGTGGCTTATATAAATATTCAGCAGAACAAGGGTTAAAAGAAAGACTTTGTTCTTGTTTGGAGCAAATTTTTTCTCCTCACACTTAATGCATCATGCAAAATTGCGCAGCGGATCACATTCTACCCCAATGATCCTAAGTATTGGGACAGACAGGCCTAAGCAAACAGTGCAGACCCAGATCAGACTGCTCTTGAAGGAGCAGTCTGATCAGGGTCTACACTGTTTGCCATTTTGTTTGCACCTTTTGGACTTCCTGCTTGTGTGTGAAACAAATTTTTTTTGAATTTTTGGAGAATTACAGCAAGTACTCAAAATGTCTGATTTTAGGATTTTTAATTCAGCTGAAGAATTTCCACATACCTTCATCATCATCGTAATCTTCCCCATCTGAGAGTTGTTTCCCTTTAATTCTGTCGGCATATTTGCTCCCGTTGTAGCCATACTTCACATTGGTTCTTCTCTGAAGAAGAAAATCAAAGCACTTCAGCATTGGTGGGTTGATTGTGCCCGAGTGTACTGGGACTTGAACCTGGGGTCCTGAGAGCCTAAAGTTTAACACCCATACCAAATCTTTATCTTGAACTATTTTCTCATGTGTAAGTTAACCTTAGCATTAGGCTAATTCAGCAGATGACAAATTGATATTTTTCTTATCTTAACCCTGAAAACATGACTTGACATTTCATGCAAATTGTCTCCTATGGAGAGGATTTGACATTTCATGCAAACTGTCTCCTATGGAGAAGATTTAACATTTCATGCAAAATAACAATTTGCATGAAATACAAAATCCTGTTTTCTAAGGGACTTGACATTTCATGCAAATTGTCTCCAATGGAGATAAATTGCATGAAATGCCAAAGAGAAATAAGAAAATTATTTCAGAATGTCCTCTGCTGGGAAATTCCCAGCATGCAGAACGTTAATTATCTGATACAGTGGCTCAACCTTTGTCCTGCTGAATAAATTAGTTTTGCCATACCCATTTCTGACTATCAGCCAATCATATAATTTCATAATATGTATTCATTCCAACCCGCAAACTGAATGATAAACAGTGTAGATCCTGATGAGATGAAGCCATCTGATCTGGATCTACACTGTTACCAAAGGTAGGAATTCTTCTGTTCAGTCTCATCACGTGAACAACTCCGTGAAATGAAGACCCCCCTACACCCCACTTTATATAGAAAAAACTGGGGTTTATGGGGGTATGCATTATTTTTCTTATTTTTGCTCCAAGACATAGGTTGTGGGTACTCGTTAGAACCGCCTCCATGAGGCGGTTCTAACGAGCACCCACAACCTATGTTTGCAGTATCTATAAGAAAAATATCAAGGATTTTCATCAGGAGATGTGAAAAAATGCACTATGTCGCACGGGTGTATTCTCGTAATGTGTGTTCAGCAGGACAAGGATGACATTTAAGGTATGGTCTGCAAACAGGGAAAATGGAGTTTATTTTCATTTACCAAACAGTGAAAGCTACACCAGATGCCTGTCATAAAAACCTCCAAAAAATGTTTCAAAGTATATTTTCAATTTCTATATTTTCCTGGACTACATTCCTGTTAAAACTGGGTACACTAATGATCTTAAGTATTGGGACAGATAGGCCTAAGCAAACAGTGCAGACCCAGATCAGACTGCTCTGATCAGGGTCTACACTGTTTCCCACTGCAGAAAAGTTCTGAAAGTGTCCGAATTTTTATTATTAGTCGGGGTCTTTTGATGCAGCAAACTGACATTCACTGACCTTTATATGGCCGTCCTCTTAATGCTGTATATGTATTTTTCTAACACAAATTTTTATTAATCTTTTTTTTTTTTTTTTTTTTTTTTCTTTTTAGTATTTTCTCATTACATGTACATATTATATATATTTATATTTACTGTTTATTATATGTCTTAACGTACCTTGTACATGTAAATCTTTCAACACCTATTTCTTATGTAACTATCTTACTGTGTGATGACTCTTTAACTTGTGCCTTTATTTGTAATGTCTGCATGCTGTGATATATTTATAACCCGTTGTTACGGGCCTCCGTGGCCTAGTGGATAAGAGCGCTGACTCTTAGTCATTAGGTCTCTCACCGCCGTAGGTTCGAGCCTCGCTCGGGCCACGTGTGAGACGCCAAGTTCTGCAACGGAAGGTCAGGTGGTTTTTCTCCGGGTACTCCGGTTTTCGCCCACCTCTGATTAACGATCGGCTCGATATGAGTGAAATAATCTTGAAAGGGCCGTAAAACCCAAATCAAAAAAAAAAAAAAAAAAAAAAAAATAACCCGTTGTTGTTTTACACAATGTTTGTCAAAATACAAGCCCTACTGGGCTTATGTTACTTGTTATACATATTCGACACTAAATAAAACTTCTATGTCTATATCTATGGATTTATAAGTTATTCAAAATTGAGCACTTACAATGGAATATCAGAATTATTACCAGCCAGCCTCAGCAAGCATTTCCCTATTGGTTTCATTGGGCGACAGGGCTTGAGATGTCATTTCATCTCAATGTCGGGTAAAAGTCCCACAAAATTGGAAGCAACGTCTCCAAAATGACCTTTACAGTGTTGACGGGGACGTTAAACCTCAAATCAAACAATCAAACAGCAAGCATCTAAACTGAAGACTGATTAGGAGGTTGAGAGTTGATGACTGTCAGGTAAGCAACATTCTTCTGTAAAGATTGATCATGAAATCTTTTATAGGCTCATTCTCTCCCTTCTGCAGATTCTAGAAATGCAGTTGTCCGTTTCTGGTGAAAGATTGAGCACTGCACTGGTTAACAGCTTATGTATAAGCCTGCTGAGGACAAGTGTGGGTAGGTAAACTGACCATCTTGATATGATCCAAACATTATTGACTGGGTCATTAAACTCCAAACAAAATAATGAAGAACTATTACAATCATGTACAGTCAACCCTCTTTATGCAAACATTCGATATGACAACATAACTTGTTATATAAAGACGATTTCAATGTAACAAATCCTTAGTTCAGATGAGATGATAAATGGACATATATTCAAGAATATTGTATTTACAGTGGAACTTCAATGGCACGAACACCTTTGGGACCATGAAAATCTGTTCGAGACAGGGGTAGTTCGAGCCACTGAGGGTTAATGCCAGGAGGCATAACAACATACTTTAGGACATCTTTTTCTGTGTTCTATAATGAAAAATATATGCTGTGTGTACTCATTAGAATCGCCTCATCGAGGCGATTCTAATGAGTACACACAGCATACATTTGCAAGATAAAAGACAAAATATCCTGATTTTACCCTCCCTATTTCTTATCTACAGAAACTCCCTAGGGACTCAAGAATGGGTTCGACTCAGCCATGGTAAACGAGCCATCAGAGTTCGAGCCACTGAAGTTCTGCTGTATTTAACAATTGTGAATATTTGTTAGAATTGCCTCGATGAGGTGATTCTAACAGATATCCACAACATTTGTTTCTTGCGAATGTTGTGAATATATTCTAACAAATGTCCACAACATTTGTTTCTTGGAGTTTGTTTGTTTGTTTGATTTGAGGTTTAACGTCCCCGTCAACACTGTAAAGGTCATTTTGGAGACGTTGCTTCCAATTTTGTGGGACTTTTACCCGACACTGAGATGAAATGACATCTCAAGCCCTGTCGCCCAATGAAACCAATAGTGTTTATTAGCATGGACGGTCCGCCTCGTACCGGGGTTCCTGGACAGGCTTAGATCCTCTAAGCCGTTTACCAGTACTAGTGTGCGGGCCGGATTCAGCTCTGCGTGGAAGCATCGTGCAGCCCATATATTTCTTCAAGCCCCTATGGGCGGGGGCTGTTGTTTCTTGGAGTAACTAAGGGAAAAAGTCCATTATTACCTATTATACTACTCATGGGGAGTGTTTATAGCAGCAAATTCGCTACAGCCGCAAATTGTTAGGGAAGAAATACTGTCGTTATAGCCAGGGTCCTCTGTCAAAATGACAGTTTTTGTAAAAATACTTTTATCAGTTACCCCCTATATTGCATTCTAATGCATTGACCTGATAAAGATATGCTATCTTCTGTTCAGTCTTGTGTTCAGCAGGACAGGGATGACATGTAAGGTATGGTCTCCAAACAGGGAAAATGGAGTTTATTTTCATTTACCAAACGGTGAAAGCTACATCAGAAGCCTGTCTTAAACCTCCAAAAAATGTTTCAAAGTACATTTTCAATTTCTATATTTTCCTGGACTACATTCCTGTTAAAACTGGGTACACTAATGATCTGGGTCTACACTGTTTGCCATTCCCACTACAGGAAAGTTCTGAAAGTGTCCGTATTTTTAGGATTTGTAAGTTATTCAAAATCGAGCACTTACAATGGAATATCAGAATTATTACCAGCCAGCCTCAGCAAGCATCCAAACTGAAGACTGATTAGGAGGTTGAGGGTTGATAGCTGTCAGGTAAGCAACATTCTTGCACACCAGATAAGGAAATCCGTGATTTTACCCTGGGATAGAAGTTTATGTTCTGACCCTGTTGTTCCGACCCAGGCAACTAACATAAATGCGCTTCAATTCTATTCAACTGCCGGAACTACTTCCGCACTACTTTTATTTTGTAAACAATATACATGTGCGCGCTGTCAAAACTAACCGGAGGTGTTGTGCAAGAAAAAGAATCCAATATGGTGTTCTGTTGTAGATGGGCGTTTCCAACCCTCGGGATGACCGTGCTGAGCGGAACCTCGGCATAGCCTCGGTTCTGCTCAGCACGGTCATCCCTCGGGTTGGAAACGCTCATCTACAACTGAACCCCATATCAGATTCTTATATTCTTCTGTAAAGATTGATCATGAAATCTTTAATAGGCTCATTCTCTCCCTTCTGCTGATTCTAGAAATGCAGTTGTCCGTTTCTGGTGGAAGATTGAGCACTGTACTGGTTATAGAGGATCTTACACGAGTGGACATTTCATATGATATTTATGAAACAAGCCTTAGGCGAGTTTCATAAATATCATAATTATGAAATGACCACGAGTGTAAGATTCTCTTTATCATATGACTACTTTAAATTGGATTTTATCGCCTTTTAATTTGACAAAGTGTTATTACACGTGTGGTCATACGATTTTTATTACAGGACGTTATCCACTGCTTATCAACGACGTCATATGATAAAACAGCTTATGTAAAAGCCTGCTGAGGATAAGTGTGGGTAGGTAAACTGACCATCTTTATATGATCCAAATATTGTTGACTGGGTCATTGAACTCCAAGCAAAATAATGAAGAACTATTACGATTATGTACAGTCAACCCTCTTTATACCAACATTCAATATAACAACAAAACTTGTTATATGAGCCCCGCCAAGCGAATTTGTGTCTTCGAGCATTCCGTCATCACAAATTTTAACTGTGCATGCCCAGCCATTCAGACGGGCCAGGATATGGCTTTCTGTCTGAAGGTTCCTCTTGATTCACTGTTTGTATGAGCGAGCAGCAAAGGTTCTGGCGAGACTGCGCGGATGCGCAGGCTCGCCTGAACGTTCGCTGCTCACATAGGCAATAAGTACCAAAATCGCTTGACTGGTCCCATATAAAAACAATTTCAATGGAACAAATCCTTAGTTTAGATGAGATGATAAATGGACATATATTCAAGAATATTGTATTTATTTAACAATTGTTGTGAATATTTGTTAGAATTGCCTCAATGAGGTGATTCTTACAGATATCCACAAAATTTGTTTCTTGCGAATGTTGTGAATATATTCTAACAAATGTCCACAACATTTGTTTCTTGGAGTAACTAAGGGAAAAAGTCCATTATTACCTATTATCACATGACGTCGTTGATAAGCAGTGGATAACGTCGTGTAATAATAATCATATGACCACACGTGTAATAACACTTTGGTGGGATGAAGTAACGTCATGACGACGTCCATGTCAACCATACATTTTTTGTGGAAAAATTGTCAAAATTCAAGGTGATAAGTCCAAATTTAGTGGTCATATGATAAACAGAATCGTACACTCGTTGTCATTTCATATAAAATTTATGAAACTCGCCAAAGGCTCGTTTCATAAATTTCATATGAAATGACCACTCGTGTAAGATCCTCTATTTATCATATGACGTCGCGTCTGAGAGTGTAATAACGCCATGTAATATTTTCGATAATCCACTAGTGGATTAAATATGCAAATTAGCTAGATACGTCCCGTAAAGTTACATGTAGGACGTCCTTAACGATGTCGCTTTTACTAATGGCGAAATATTGACATTTTTGTAAACATTCGTGAATAAAATGCGTTTTAAATGTCATATGATAAATAGAATCTTGCATACGTGGTCATGTATTATTGAATTTATTAAACTCGTTGAGGAAAAGGGATAAAATGCTTGGCAAAGTAGAAGTAAAACAAAGATCAGGAATTGATACAATTAACTTACTCCATCCATAAAAGACACCAAAGGGAAAGAAATACAAACATTAAGCGACCAGACCATAATGGAAACCTAAACAAAGGAAGGCCATATGGACAGTTACTTTCCCACAAAATGGCCATATGGCCATCCAAAATTAAAAGACACAAGTGATACACACAGTAAGTAACAAACAACAACATAAATAAATCGCCACAGAAGAGCCGCCTTGGAACGGTCAGTGGAAGATTTCCACTGGGGGGCTTAAATCGATTTTACGTGGCCACAATCCTCGCCCTTACTTCCGTCGCGATTTAGACAAATAATTTGTTCAGTCCGCATGAAGGCCTCCTAACTCATCAGTGCAACATCTCCGTGAACACAGAAATCAAAGAACCACAGAGGTGAGACAACGGTGAGGACTCGACAGCAAGAAACCACTGAAATGCTGGAGCAAAAGAAAACCGACAGTTAGACTCCGATGAGCCCGACCAGAGACAGAGCATCAGGCACCAACCAACATTATCTCTTTAATTTTCAATAAGCCTTTACGTTGGAGCCGTCATAGAATCTGAGGCCTGACCCACCGGCGTGCAATTAAAGAGGGAAGCAAAGTTGCCAACCGTGATTGGGTTAACTACCATGCATGCAGTCTGTCGTATAATATCCATGTTGTACCCAATCTTTTTATATCGAAGAATGATTTTACGAAATTTGGTGCTGAAGTCATTGCGGTTATATATTTTTCTGAATTTATATACTAAGTCACCATAAAATTCGGGTTCCGATAGACCTTGTTGCAGAAGAGATTTAAGTCCAATATTGAATTTTGAAATTAAATCAGAATGGCGTCTATAAAATTTTGAAAAGGCTTTGCGTAGTTTATGGTACCGATAACCCTGATTAAGGAGTTTAGCCGTTAATAATTTATTACGAGTGTTGAAGTCAGTTACATGACTACACACTCTAGCAAATCGAATTAATTGTGAAATATAAACGCCATAGGATGGCGCACGAGGAACATCACCATCCAAAAAAGGAAAATTTACAATCTCAAAATCAAAGTCATCGCGTTTATCATAAATTTTGCACGAAACAAATCCATCTACAATAGATAGATGTAAATCCAAAAACGGGGCCTCGGTATCAGAAGAATTTGCTTTATTTAACTGAAGTTCTAGGGGGTAAATCTGACTGATCAAACCATCAAAATAGGTATTATCAATATTTAATAAATCATCTAAATATCTAGAAGTAGAGCTAAAAGCTTCAATAATCTCAGATTGGTTATCAATGGAAAGCGACAAAATGAAGTCTCTTTCATAACAATACAAGAACAGATCCGCCACAAGAGGTGCGCAATTAGTACCCATCGGAATACCCACAATTTGTCTAAATAACTTAGTACCGAATCTAATATAAATATTGTCAAGTAGAAAGGTGAGGGCATCACACACTTTCTGACATGACCAAAGTGTATAATTCTTATGCTCTTTAGAAGTGAAAAATGCATTTCGGACATTACATGCAAGATAGAGAGAATCTTCTCTGTGAAAAGCCCATTCAATTAAATCATTTAGCTTTTCTTTTATAAGATTATGAGGAAGTGTAGTGCAAAGAGTGGAAAAATCGTAGGTAGACAGACTAGAAGCACGAAACTGTCTAGATTTCAATTTATTTAAAACCTCATTCGAATTTTTTATAGACCAAAACAGATTTCTTCCAGATCTTTCAAAGACTTTATCACAATATTTAATTACATGCGTTTTAATAGCAGTAAGACAGGAAGTTAATAATTTAGAAAGTTCAGTGGTAGTGCAAGAACTAGAATTTGCAATAAACCGTGCTTTGTAAGGTTTTTTATGAAGTTTTGGTAACCAGTATAGCATAGGAAGCTTGTCTTGGCCTTCGTTAACACACACAGCAAACTTGGTGGCTGAAAGACAAACATGTTCATTTACTATAGCTCTCTCTTCAGCCAAAGGCTGAAGTTCATAGGCCTTAGTACCACCAAGCTCCTGCTTAAGCGTGTTAACATAGTGGAGCCGTCACACAACGACGACGTTGTTAGCGGCCTTGTCTGCAGGGGCCAAAACAAATTTCTTATGAAATTCTTGAATACCTAGTTTAAGATGACGTAAAGACGTCTTGGGCTTAGGAGGTAATAAGTTAGTATTTTGAGAATAGAAAGAAATGCGTTTATTCACTAGTCTTAAAATGCTAAGTTTCCAGTCCTTTAGGGCTTTACACTCAACATACTCTCGCTTACACCATCGATTACCGAATTCATTCAAGGAAGCAGCGATTTCATCTCTACATTTACTGAAATCAATTTTAGAAGGAAACCGATATTTCGGTCCTTTAGAAATTATATTCCTTATCCTAGAATCAGGAATAATTTTCACATTGCCAGTAATTACATGACCAGCAGCAGGATAGCAATACTTTGAGTTTTTACAATCACATGAATCAGGAGTATTAGTATCAATCTGAAACAAGTTTATTGAAATTAAAAATGATAGATCTAACAGGTTTGTTATATTTATAGCAAATTATAGGTGTTTCAGTATTTTGAAAATAAGCAGGAATGGAAGAAAGCACCGATCTCTCACGGAAGATACTGGGCAAATCTATAAAATCCATACCCTTATTAATGAAGGATATTTTGAAGAAATGACGTTTATGATTAATTTCAGAATCAATGTAAGGACGGAGAGTATGCTGAGTATAGCCTCTAGTTAAGAGAGCCGCATCATATAACTGATGAGAACTATCGTAGAATTTATTCGCCTCGGTGTCCAGAAGACGTAAAACAGAAACGGGTAATGAACTTAAAAACGAAAGCATAGAGTGGCGTCCATGATTTAATAATATAATTGACAGTCACTTCAGTCTAGTATTGTTTCGTTTAAACGCTCGTGATTTACGTTTAAAGTTACCATTTTTCCTGGTGCCGTGAGATCTAGTTCTGCGTTTTCGACATTCCAGGAGTGAGAAAATATCAAAGTCCGGCATTCTGGAAATATTACCCTCATGATAAATGTTGTCATTAAATCCCAGTGGAAAAGGGGTCTGTAAAAATTTAATCCATTTCAGTTCAGCTTCATGTCTTTTGATTATTTTGAATCTAGATGTAGAATTTGCATCGTAATAAAGTTTTTCCACTGGTTGTATAATAATGTTATTTACAGAATGACCTGTACGTCGAAAGTGACGGTACAAGAAAGTGTCAGTTTTCTTAGGCTTACTCATTCTACGATAATGCTCGTTCAATCTAGTTTTAAGCATGCGGTTAGTTTGACCGACGTACTGCATATTACAGTTTGCAGCACGTCAAGTAATTAGATAAATTAAATCTGTAGACTGTCATGTCAAATCAGACATGTTAACTACAGAGAAGCGTCTACCGTTTACAGATGAAGTAACGGTAGACGCAGTGCTTAAATGCGAACAACATCTGCACCTCTTGGCATTGCACTTAGAAATACTAGGATACATTCCACTTCTTTTCCACGGATTAGTATATTTTCGAAGGATGGGTGATTTGAGAGGAGATAGTCTTATACGAAGACTACTCCCAAAAACATTGGTATTGCCTGCTCCTTTGAGATTAACTGAAGTTACAGAAGACAAATTTAAGGGTCTAACCAATACCGAAGGCAACATAGTATTAAAGTTCTTAATAGAATGGGGAATCCGTACAGAAGAAGCAGAGTGTAACCTAAGGGGTGATATTGATATTTTAAATGTATTTGTAATACTCATTTTGGTTAGTAAGGTTGTGATACCGTCAAAACTAAAGCGATGTTCATACCGGTTATTAAATAAATAAAATTACTGAAGAAGATTCCTTCGAATAGAAGGTCGGTACAACAAAAGCCCACAAAACATCCTAGTCTACTTAAAGTACAGGGATGTCAAACAAGCAGTTGTTATACAACGAGGAACGAACATCGGTTTAATAATGACCTTCAACAGGTATCTAAAGGATGTCAATTGATGGAACAGCGAAAAGCAATTGCATAAGCAATCCCTGAGGATTGGAAAAATAAGAGCATTAAATGCATGTACGGGGAGACCTTTTACAGCCGCCACATGGCACAAACAAAACAGCCCTGATATGCAAAGTAGAAGTAAAACAAAGATCAGGAATTGATACAATTAACTTACTCCATCCAAAGCCTCGCATTTTATCCCTTTTCCTCAACTCGTTTAATAAATTCAATAAGCCTCGCATTTTATCCCTTTTCCTCAACTCGTTTAATAAATTCAATAATACATGACCACTCATGTAAGATCCTCTATTTATACTACTCATTGGGAGTCTTTATAGCAGCAAATTCGCTACAGCGGCAAATTGTTAGGGAAGAAATACTGTTGTTATAGCCAGGGTCCTCTGTCAAAATGACAGTTTTTGTAAAAATGAGTGAGTGTTTGAGTTTTATGTCCCACCAACAGCTAAGGTCATACAGAGACGGACCTCGATTTAAAGACCAATCCGAAAGTCTGGAGAAGCCCAGGCTTGATCCTGCGATCCCTGGTTTACAAGGCGAGTAGCGTAACCACTACACCATGGAGGCTCCATTTTGTAAAAATACTTTTACTATCACTAGAAAGAGAGAATTAATACCTCCATATAACACTGTTTATTTATAAAATACAGTCCTTTTTTGTCATCTCAAACTCCAAGAGACCAGAAACTCTGTTTAAGAGATAACAATAGTTTGAGATGAAAGGAGTCGAAATACTAGAGCTGTCAGTGAAACTGACTAGGGCCCCGGCAGCACTATCAGAGAAGTAAAAATTTGTGGACGGACAGACGGACAGACAGACAGACAGACAGACGGACGGACAGAGTGATTACTATAGGGCACCCACACTTTCAGTGCGGGGCCCTAATAATGAACATATAGCGAAAAAAAAATAAAATCCCCAAAATTAAAGTTGACTGAACAGTAATTTGAGATATCATTGTTTGAGATCATGAGTGTTAACTGTAATTTTGGATATGACAGTTTGAAGATGGATACCAAATGTATAGGGATTATATAGAAAACTGCCAACCATAAATGGTAGAAGTCTCATTTTCTACAGCATCTTTACCCAAAAAATATAAAGATCATACAGCTAGCATAAATCATTATTTTTTACATTTTAAAGTTATTTTTGTATATTTGTTTGTTTGATTTGAGGTTTAATGTCCCCATCAACACTGTAAAGGTCATTTTGGAGACGTTACTTCCAATTTTGTGGGACTTTTACCCAACATTGAGATGAAATGACTTCTCAAGCCCTGCCGCCCAATGAAACCAATAGGGCTTATAAGCATGGGCGGGCTGACTCGCACCACTTTGCCTGGGCAGGCTTAGATCCTCTAAGCGGTTTACCAGTACTGGTGTGTGGGTCAGTTTCAGCTCTGCGTGGAAGCATCATGCAGCCCATATATTTCTTTTTTTTTTTTTTTTTTTCTTTTTTTTTTTTGGTTTGGGTTTTACGGCCCTTTCAAGATTATTTCACTCATATCGAGCCGATCGTTAATCAGAGGTGGGCGAAAACCGGAGTACCCGGAGAAAAACCACCTGACCTTCCGTTGCAGAACTTGGCGTCTCACACGTGACCCGAGCGAGGCTCGAACCTACGGCGGTGAGAGACCTAATGACTAAGAGTCAGCGCCCATATATTTCTTCAAGCCCCGATAGGCGGGGGCCTATATTTTTGTATATAATCTATAGATACATATTTTTGATTGGCTAGAACATTGATGTTTAACAAAACCTAGTTTCTGCGTTGGACACGAAAAATACTGTAGGGAGGACCCGCGTTATAACGGTAGTATTTGTTCCCTATTATTGTGCCGTTAAAATATATTTGCTGTTATAAAGAACCCGGTTAGGCCTATGATAGGTTATCAAAGGTCTTATCCACATCATTACTCCAAGAAACAAATGTTATAGACATTTGTTAGAATCGCCTTGGTGAGGCGATTCTAATAAATATCTATAACATTTGTTTCTTGGAGTATTAGAATACAAGACCCTTTCATGACTATGGATTCGATTTGTGCATTTCCAACCTGAGGTAAGCCCACCTCGCTCGGAACCTAGGCTAAGCCTTTAGCAAAGTAGTCATTCCATTGAAATTGCCATTATAACGAGTATTCCCATTATAACAAATGTCGGTATAAAGAGGGTTGACTGTAGTATAGAGGCTGTGGTGCACTTGTAGTACAAAAAAAAATTGTGCATGTGTTACTTATTCAGGTATTATGAATAGTGCAGCTAGAATTTAGCATCTCCCATGCAGTGTGAGTAATTCAAACTTGAGGGCCAAATGATGTTGCCTGAAACACAATGTTACCAGGGGCCAGTTGTTCATAACGAATGGTGTTGCTTGTTAACTTACCATTAAGGTTTTGATGATTTAATATGGCTAATATGCTAATATTTTTGCTGAAAAAATGTGAGCAGCTTTTGCAGATGCAAAAGCTGCCCACACTTTTTTCAGCAAAAATGCCACTGTATTAGATATTTCGTACTTCCTAAAACAGTTAACAATTTGACAACTCACGAGCTTGTTAACTTAACAATGCTCTGAACAACTGACCCCAGGTGTCCAACTTCATTCAATTTAAACCAATCATTTGACTTAATAATTCTTACCTTAAAAAGTAGAACCCTTTTTTAAAGGGACTAAGAAAACAAGAATTGAAAGATAGGCCACTGAAAGAGAATGTGAACACCTGGCAAATTTTTTCCAACATTTTTCAAAGGGAGACAACTTTCGGGACTTCCTGTTTATTTTTCTATAAGCCCTGTCCCACTCAAAAAGGGGTCTACTCTTAAAGGAAAGAATTTGCTCCTCAGGAGCAAATTCTTAATTCTTTCCTTTAAGAGTTGACCCCTATTGACATGAGAGACAAAAATACTTATGCAGAAGTTGCCTCCATTGAAGGTGTTCCCATTCTCCTTAATGAATCTTAAAAATATAGAAGAATATACGATAGGTGTCCCCATTCCCCTTAAGTTAAAGCAGCCCCTCCTAGCAATGCAACCATTCAAGCTTACACCAATGATGTTTAACATATAGACCATGTCCTGCTGATCTATGATAACCCCTACCTTTGCAAGTAGTGTAGATCCAGATCAGATGGCTTCTGATGAAGCCATCTGATCAGGCTCTACACTGTTTGTCAGTCACATTGAAATTTGAGTGTCTACAGTACATTATATCAAGTAATTTAACTGACTGATAGTCAGAAATGGGTGTGGCAAAATTAATTCATTCAGCAGGACAGGCATAAGAACCTACCCATGAAACACAGGTGAATATGAAATGATATCGAACTGTGAAAAATGCGGTCTCTGTTAATTCATGCGACTATGTTATCTAATTTTGTAAAACCAAATGTGATCTTCGTTAATCTATTTTAACTACATTGTCTAATTTTGTGAAAACTTCTGTTAATGTGTACATTCTAACTTACATAATGCCGTCTTTCAATTAGTTTAAAATAGCCCGGACACTGAAATAAAATGTTCCAGACCATCACATAACCTACAATAAGACTTGTATGACCAAAATAGACTCAGATCAGACCACAAAAATGCACGGTCTGATCAGAGTCTTTGCTGACCACATGACATATCTACTGCCTCTAACTGGACAAAGACAGACAATTTAAATGACAACCCTTGCCATATTGGGTGAATGTGCAGTTTGTGCCCAGTTGTTCAAAGCATCTTTAGCTTAACCAGCTCGTTAGTGGAAAATTATTAAACATTCTAGCAAGCACATTATCAAATACAGAGGAATTTTTGCTGAAAAAATGTGAGTAGCTTTTGCAAATGCAAAAGCTACTCACATTTTTTTCAGCAAAAAATACTGGTACATGTGTATATGTACCATATTTAATGATCAAAGTTTTAACAATATGTTAACTAATGACATTGTTAGTTTTGAACAACTTGAACCTGATCCTAAGTTTCGTTGATCACACAGGTGTTCTTGTAGGTTTTGCCCTGTGCCGGCTCAAATGAAGGTTATCTACATCACCATATTATGTGCACTCTTTTATCCATTACATTACGATAACACAACCGTGCAACTTAGTGCATTGTTTCATATCTGCAAATTGGCTACTTTTCAGATGAAAATCTGTGATATTTTTCTTATTTATACTGCAAACATAGGTTGAGTGTGCTCGTTAGAACCGCCTCATCGAGACAGTTCTAACGAGTACCCAAAACCTATGACTTGGAGCAAAAATAAGAAAAATTCTGTATACTCCGGTAAACCCCAGTTTTCTCTGTATAAAGTGGGTGTACGAGGGTGTTCATTTTATGGACTTGTTCACGTGATGTGTCGGCTCAAATGAAGGTTATCTACACCACCATATTATGTGCACTTTTTACCCATTGTGTATACTGTCAGACTCTTCCATTGTTATTTGTTTGACAAGTCAACATGTCGGGGATGTCTTGTCTATTCTTCTTGTTTATTCTATTTTGGAAAATCCTGTAAGCAAACAGTGTAGACCCTGATCAGATCCTGCACCATTTGAGATGGTTTTGTTATGTGCCGGCTAAAATGCATGTTAAGTATACCACTATGAGTGTGCACTCTTTTGCCCATTGTTTACTGATCCAACACTGCAATACATGGCATCTGATCTGGGTCCACACTGTTTGCCTATGTCCGTTTCATGGTTTCCAGTTACTTGTGGGCTAAACCAATTTCCACTGAGAACTTGCCTAAGTCTTAAGGTTCTGGCCTTCTGAAGCAGACTTCAAAACTATGTTCGAGTGCATTTCTGTACAGTTTGTGTGTATATATGTGTTTTAGTATGTGGGGGTCTAGGAACATTTTTTATCCAAAAATTAACCTGAAACACTGACTGTGTAAGTACAAAATTGAAATCAATATATCCGTATAAAACAACAATCCTTATTTACCCATTGTATACTAGTGGACTCTTCCAATGCTATATGTTGGGCAAGTCCATTTGTCGTATAAGCGGTTGTAGGCCTATTTTTCATTTTTATTCTATCTTTGATGGAAAATTCTGTTAGCGAGTAGTGCAGGCCATGATCAGACGCCGCCCCCTTCAGGGGTTTCCTGCATGCAATGGGTTAAGCCAGTGCCAAATGAAAAAGGGTCTTTGCACCACACAAATTCAGATTATAATGTACCATAATGATCCTAAGTATTGGGACAGATAGGACTAAGCAAACAGTGCAGACCCCGATCAGACTGCTCCTGAAGGAGCAGTCTGATCAGGGACTACACTATTTACCATTCCATCTGCACCATTTGGACTCCTTGCTGGATCATGAAACAAATTTGTTAAAATTTTAGGAGAATTACAGCAACTCCTCCAGGTATCCAAATCTTTAGGAACTGTACGGTACATCCCAGCTGTCTGACCAGTCTTTGCAGTGTAGTACATACCTCTTGATCCAACATTTCTTCCTACAGACTCAAAAGACTGTATGATAGCTGAGAGGGTATGCAGGCTGATATGAGCCCTGGATGACTCATTTTCACTTGCCTAAGCCCTTATCTTATACATATTAACCCTTATCCTGCTGAATAAACTAATTTAGCCACACCTATTGCTGACTATCAACACAACAAATTACTTGATACAATGTTTTTGTTCAATTCAGAAATTGCATGACAAACAGTGTAGATCCTGATCAGATGGCTTCGTAGCCTGATCTGAATCTACACTGTTTGCAAAGCTAGGGGTTGTCATGTTCAGCGGGATAAGGGTTAACCTATTTGTAATATTAGCTAAAAGTGTTTAATTTATAACCATAGTGTAATATCCAAACAAAAATATATAGATCATATAGAAAAATTCCCATTTATGGTCATTTTTCTATATAATCTATACATTTTTGGGATCCATTTTTAACCATGTTATATTCAAATCTATCTTATAATGAACAGTGTTTTAAAGAGGTTTATGTGTTGTTTATACTAAACCAGCTGTACTTTCATAAGTTAATAACTTAGTCAGCTGTGGTTTCATAACTTTATGTAACTCAGTCAGCTGTGCTTTCAAAGGTTTATAACTCAGACAGTTGTGCTTTCATAAGTTTATAACCCAATTAGCTAGGCTTTCATAAGTTTATAACTCAGTCAGATATGCTTCCATATGTTTGTAACTCAATCAGCTATGCTTTCATAAATTTATAACTCAGTCAGCTATGCTTATGCATAGTTTTATAAGTCAGTCAGCAATGCTTTCACAAGTTTATAACTCAGCTGTGCTTGCATAGTTTAATAACTCAGTCAGCTGTGCTTTCGTAAATTTATTATTCAATCAGCTGTGCTTTTATAAGATTGTAACACAGTAAGCTATGCTCTCTTTAGTTTATAACTCAGTTGGCTAGGCTTTCATAAGTTTATAACACAGTCAGCTGTGGTTTCATAAGTTAATAACTTAAACACCTGTGGTTTTGTAAGTTTATTAGTCAGCTGTGCTTTCATAATGTTTCAACTGTCTTCTGTGTTTTCATAAGTTTATAACTCAGTAAGCTATGCTTTCATAAGTTTATAACACAGTTATACTTTCATAACTTTATAACTCAGTCAGCTGTGGTTTCACAAGTTAATAACTTAGTCAGCTGTGGTTTCATAAGTTTTTAACTTGTCAGCTGTGCTTTTGTAAGTTTATAACTCAGTAAGCTGTGCTTTCATGAGTTTCTAACTCAGCAAGCTATGCTTTCATGAGTTTGGCAATCAAATTTCCACCATTCAAGCAATAAGTGAAAATACACCGCAACCACATTATAACTCGGAACTCCGGGTTCCACCAACGGACTGTATTAGTTAACCGAATTGTGTTATAAACGCTGACAATTTTTCTCACAGATCAACCATTGACACTATGGTGATCAATAGTTTTCCAAACAAGATGATGTGCGTTCCGGTTAATAAGCGTATTTCCTGACTAAAATGTGTTTAGAACTAATCAATGGCAGTAAATACCATGGCCCATCAAGTCAAACAAGTCCCTTTAATCGAAACCAGCTGATAAACCATGTTTTTATCCAGAAAATCGTCCCATCTGACAGCGAGTATGAAGCTATTTTAATAGCTGGTTCCTGGCCAACTTTGTTGTAACTGAACGTCTGGGACCGTACCGAACTACAGTACCATTAATAGATTTCAATGGTAAAATTACCGAGTTAGGGTTCGGAACCGGACAATGGTAAACGCTTACGAGAAATTTGAATTACTTCCCTTGGAATTTCTTACCCTTAATATTTTAGCCATTTGAAATGATTTTTAATGGTGCACATGGTCTTTGAAATTATTTTTTACCGCAAAAATCGATCATGAATATGTTTTATCATTTGCTTTTAAGCTGGAATAAATCTGATTTACATGTGGCTCTAGAAAATCAGTTTTATTGCAGTTGACAGATCACATCGTCTGCATCAATGTTTAAAATTTCTGCTGAGCAGTGATCCTTAACAGAGC
The DNA here is from genome assembly GCA_963580285.1 of Lucinisca nassula. Lineage (NCBI taxonomy): Eukaryota > Metazoa > Mollusca > Bivalvia > Lucinida > Lucinidae > Lucinisca > Lucinisca nassula. Next base: position 22,376,616 of record OY757011.1, on the reverse strand, counting down.
GTGATAAATATTTTTTTCCAATTGCATAACTGAAATATTTATGTAGAAGGGAACGGATACACCTTGAATTTTTTCAGCCCTTTTCACAAAGAAGACAACTCTTGGGACTTCCTGTTTTGTTTTCTTTGTACTGAATCCCTTGAAAAAGGGGTCTAATCTTAAAGGCAATAATCCTTAGGAGCAAATTCTTTCCTTTAAGAGTAAACTCTTTTCATTTAAGGGAGGACAACATATTTTTGAAAGATCTAGAGTTACCTCCTCTACAATCTACTTCCCTTAAAAGTATCACTCCGAGTAAAAGCACAAAAGCTGAATCTAAAGCATAAAAGCTGAATCCATGTTAGCATATCCAAACCAAAAAAAAATTGTAAGAAAATTCCAACAGTATTTAGGGTAAATGCAGTAGTAATTTTTCAATGTAACCATTTTCCTTATTGGAATCATTAACCTTTCAAGCAATACAGAAAATTCTACAGAAAATGTCCATCGATTTTTGGTTCTTTTTTTTTTTCCAGAGAAAAAAAAGCTTGACATTTCATGTCAATCCTTAGCACAAATGAAGATGTAATGACATGTAATGTCAAGCCTTATTTTCTTATTATTTTGTTCAGAATTCAACAATCTGTTTTTATTTCTAATTTTATAGAGAAAAGGCTTGACATTACATGTGAATCATCTGCCTTGCACATGATTCACATGTAATGTCAAGCCTTATTTTCTCAGATCTGCTAGTCATGATTTGAAAAATTCCTTACCTCTAAGCCCTCCTCTTGTCCTTCTTCAGCACTGCTGCTCTGAAAATAAGAGAAAAATGATCTTTGTTGACTGATGTTGTTCAATGGGAGTTTAAAAGCCCAGTCAAATCTATTACGGTCATATCAAGCCAGTCAGTCTACCGAACCACACTTTTCTTGTGCATACATAAATCTCAGCAGTGAACCAATACAGTCTACATTCTTTTGCCAAATATTGATAGCTGAACTTTTTGAATTAATGGAATCATTGCGATAACACACCCGTATGACATAGGGCATTCTTTCATGTTTCCAAACCACAAGGCTATGCTTCTGATGAAAATCTGTGATATTTTTCTTGTTTATTTATTTTGGAGGAGGGGGGGGGGGGCTTTGGTTCTATGGCCCTTTCAAGATTATTTCACTCAAATCGAGCCGATAGTTAATCAGAGGTGGGCAAAAACTGGAGTACCCGGAGACCTTCCATTGCAGAACTTGGCGTCTCAAGTGACTCGAGCCATGCTTGAACCACAGCAGTGAGAAACTAATGTTTAAGAGTCAGCACTCTTATCCACTAGGCCATGGAGGCCTTATAGTTTATATTCCAAACATAGGTTGTGGATGTGGATGCTCGGGGGAAAAACAATATGTCTCCCTGAAAAGGGGGGAGACATAATGAGACACCACTCTGACTTACTGGGCCATGGAGAACAGTTACAATCTGAGCTAAGGTCCTACCATTTCTTGACTTGATCTTGACAATCTTGCATTAAGCCTGTCCACTTCACTGCGTGCTTGCTGTAACTCATCTTCTAACTTATGACAAGCTTCAAACAGTTTTTCCTTTTCTCTTCCCACTTCACGGATCTTCTTCTCAACATCACGTTTCTGATCTTCAACCTGAAGAAAACAGTTGCACTTGCACTGTATCATGTTTTTCGTCAGAATTCAGGAAGAAATTGTAATATCTCCAAGACCAATATAGATACACCAAAACCTCTTTATAACACTATAATGGGGTCCAAATCAGAAACCATGTTAGTTAAACAACCGTGTAATAACCAAACAAAAATGTATAGATTATATAGAAAAATGACCATTTATGGTCATTTTTCTATATAAGCTATACATTTTTGGGATCCATATTGAAACCATGTTATATCCATAACCATGTTATAACCAACCGTGTTATAATGAGGTTGCGGTGTGATTTGATTGATATTCGCCCTTCAATTTATTTAATCAATTTCTTTTAAACTTAGTGGATTTCCATACCTTTATATATGATCTTTAACCTTTATCACTCTCTAGGCTAATTCAGCAGACGACAAATTAGATTTTTCTCATTTTTCTCTGAAAACAGGTTTTGACATTTCATAGGAGACAATTTGCATGAAATGCCAAATCCTGTTTTCTATGGAAAATAAGAAAAATATTTCAAATGTCGTCTGCTGAAAAAAATACCCAGCATGCACTACCCAGCATGCACAGCATTAAATCAATTTACTCAATAATTACTAATAAAGGGCAAAAGAGAACATAATTGCTCATGTTTTTTTATATGTACTCTCCAAATGATACATTATAAGAATTTTGTATGGGTGTGAGGCCAGCCTCGGTAGCTCAGTCGGCTGCGCGTCCGACTGGTGATCAGGAGGCGGGTTCAATACCTGCCACGGTCGGCCACATTCTTTCGTGGAGATTGATCATGAAAACTTTTCTACGGTCATTCTCTCCCTTCCGCAGATTCAAGAAGTTTCTGGTGAAAGAATGTGCACTGTACTGCTTAACTGCTTAGGTATAAGCCTGCCCAGGAAAAACTGTGGATAGGTAAACTGACTGACTCAAAAATGACCTAAAATTGTGTTGGTTGGTTGGTTGGTTGATAACAGGTTTAAGGTCCCTGTCAACACTGTAAAGGTCATTTTGGAGATGTTGCTTCCAATTTTGTGGGACTTTTACCTGACATTGAGATGAAATGACATCTCAAGCCCTGCTGCCCAATGAAACCAATAGGGTTTGTAAGCATGGACAGTCCGACACTCGCACCGCTTTGCCTGGGTAGGCTTAGATCCTCTAAGCGGTTTAGCAGTACCCTTGTGTGGGTTCGTTTCAGCTCTGCGTGGAAGCATCATGCAGCCCATCTATTTCTTCAAGCCCCGATGGGTGGGGCCACAAAATTGTGTTGACTGGGCCATTAAACTCCAATACAAACAAACAAACAAACATGGGTGTGAGGGGTGGATAGAAAAAGCCATCCTGAGGGTCACTGTCTGGCATGGCATCACAAGACTTACCTTATGCCGAACAGTGATCCAGAGGGACAGATTTTTCTATCTATCCCTCATACCTACATTATTTCTGAGAGTGGATTTGTTATAATACAGTCGCCTCGATTGTCGATTTGTTTTGTTTGATTTGAGGTTTAACATCCCTGTCAAGACTGTATAGGTCATTTTGGAGATGTTGCTTCCAATTTTGTGGGACTTTTACCCGACATTGAGATGAAATGACATCTCAAGCCCTGCTGCCCAATGAAACCAATAGGGTTTGTAAGCATGGACAGTCCGATACTCGCACCGCTTTGCCTGGGTAGGCTTAGATCCTCTAAGCGGTTTAGCAGTACTCTTGTGCGGGTCGGTTTCAGCTCTGCGTGGAAGCATCATGCAGCCCATCTATTTCTTCAAGCCCTGATTGGTGGGGGCCGCAAAATTGTGTTGACTGGGCCGTTATATCCAATACAAAAGAACAAAGAAACATGGGTGTGAGGGGTGGATAGAAAAAGCCATCCTGAGGGTCACTGTATGGCATGGCATCACAAGACTTACCTTATCCCGAACAGTGAGTGAGTGAGTTTTAGTTTTACGTCCCAGCAACAGCTAAGGTCATACGGAGACGGGACCTCGGTTTAAAGACTCATCCGAAAGTCTGGAGAAGCCCGGGATCGATCCTGCGATCCCTGGTTTACAAAGCGAGTAGCGTAACCACTGCACCACGGAGGCTTCTAACCCGAACAGTGATCCAGAGGGACAGATTTTTCTATCTATCCCTCACACCCATGTTATTTCTGACAGTTGATTTTTTATTATACGGTAAACCTCGATTGTTGACATCCACCATACTTCGATGACGATAATGTGGCATTTTGATTCACTGTATGTTCAGTGACGTCTCACTGTATGTTCAGTGACGTCAAACTTAACAACGTATGTGACGTCCTATTCAATCCATGCACATCAAACGCGTGAAAATTCTTAATTTTTATCCTATTCCGGGGTAGGATATGAATTCCTATCCCAGGTTTAAGTCCAGGTTTTCTTTATCTGGTGCGCAAGAAAATTACAGCCAAACAAAATGTATAAGTTATATAAAATATGGTCAAATTCATATATAATCTATAAATTTTGGTAACAAGCTTCTAGTTCTATTATATCCAAAACAATGTATTAAGGGGAATGGGAACACCTGACAGATTTTTCCCCCATTTTTCAAAGGGAGACAACTTTTGGGACTTCCTGTTCACTTTTCTATAAGACCTGTCCAAATAAAAAAGGGGTCTACTGTTAAAGGAAAGAATTTGCTCCTTAGGAGCAAATTCTTTCCTTTAAGAGTTGACCCCTATTGACATGGGAGACAAAAATACTTTTGCAGGAGTTGCCTCCCCTGAAGATTTTCCCATTCCCCGTAAGGAATATTAGGGTAAATATGTTTATCACCTTTACCAGTTTCACTTTGCCCAAGCCATCAGGGCTTGGAGAAATAAATTGGGCTGCATGGTGCTTCCGTGCAGAGCTGAAAATGACCGCACATGAGAACTGGTAAACCACTTAGAAAATCTAAGCCTGCCCAGACAAAGTGATGCGAGTCGCACCATCCCTAGTTATGAACCCTAGTTTGGTAGGGCTTGTGCTGTCATTTCAGCTCAATCTCAGATAAAATTCGCACAAAATCGGAAGCAACATCTACAAAATAACCAAAATAGTGTTGACAGGGATGAAAACCTCAATTCAAACAATAATCAGTTTTCACTGATCAATATCATTAATCATTTAAAAAAAGCTGACGATTGATTACAATCATTTAAACTGAGTCGAGTTTAAACTGAGTGGAGGCACTAGTATTTACCGTAAACAACTCTTCGTTTTTCTCTTTGATTCTCTGAAGATAAGTCTCATTCTTTTTCTTCAAGTCAGTCTTTTCTCTGATAAGGATTTCATGTTCCTTGTCAGTTTGTTTCAGGCTGTGCTTCAACTGAAATTTTAAAATATTTTACGGAAATAATAGGAACCATCCTAAAAAATAGCTTAAGGGGAACCAATGCACCTTCAGGGAAGGCAACTCCTGCAAAAGTATTTTGTCTGCCATATCAATAGGGGTCAACTTTTAAAAGGAAGAATTCTTTCCTTTAAGAGTAGACCCCTATTTCAGAGGGACAGGGCTTATAGGAAAGCAAACAGGAAGTTCAGAAAGTTGTCTCCCTTTGAAAAATGGTGGAAAAATCTGCCAGGTGTAGCCATTCCCTCTTAATTTAGTTAGAAAATGGTAGAATCTTTTGTTTGAGAAATAGATCAGATATAGCAGTGAATTATTGAGGAATATATCACAGTTTGGAGGGCAGTTGTAAAGTAGATCAAATCATGAATGCACCACCAAGTGATTTATCTGCTTACAGCTGACCAACAAGCAGTGATTTATTTCTCAATAATTCACTGCTAAAGCTTGTCTGTTTGGAGTCTAACAGATTGAAAATCTACAATAATGTTGTTGTATCCTTTAAATTCTCCCAACCTTTTGCCATTGTTAGAAGAAATCCTGCCAAAATTATTGACTGAGAAACATGCATGACGCTTTTGATGCGAGAAAATGACTTTTCACCGACTAACGTCAAAGAATCTTTGAGTGACATCATAAAATGACAACCTTTTGCACCACTCTCTTCTGCACTGTGATTTATTGCAGAATAAATTATAGTTTCTGTCTATTGCCTATATAGGCATGTTGTGTTAGAATAATTCTTAAAGCATCATGAGAATAAAAATCAAAAAGGAGTTCCTTTAATGGCAATGAAAACATTCATAAGAAAGAAGAAGGGTCATACTACATAGTTTCGGCTAATAAAGCCTCATCAGTGACCCTGTAATGATCCGGCAAAAAAGCCAGAGGAAACATACTGCAATTTTGCGAATTTCGAATAGGCAGTCGATTCAAAGACTGATATAAATCAAAATGGGGTCCAAATAATTAAAAAAAAAACTGTCTAAAATATGAGTCTAAACCAATAATTTATTTCTAATTTCTCAGAATATTCACGCTGATCTCAAAGGACCAAAAGTAAAATATAAACTGCACTATGGTTGATGTACGGGGAGACGTTTTACGGCCGCCACATGGCACAACACCAGCTGCAAGAACAGGTAACATTTTTTTTTTCTTTAAGGGAATGGATACACCAGGCAGATTTTCCGCCATTTTTCAAAGGGAGACAACTTTCAGGACTTCCTGTTTGCTTTTCTATAAACTCTGCCCCACTGACAAAGGGTCTTTTCCTGAGGAGCAAATTCTTTCCTTCAAGAGCAGATCCTATTGACATGGGAGACAAAAATACTATTGAAGGAGTTCCCTCCCCTGAAGATGTATGCATTCTCCTTAATTGTCTGAGAAAATAAAGCTTGAAATGTCACATGAATTGTGTGCCAAGAACCACAACCTCCTTATAACATGGTTTGTTATAACATGGTTTTGGATATAACACGGTTTCAAGATGGATCCTGTGTAGATTATATAGAAAAATGACCATAAATGGTCATTTTTCTATATAATCTATTCATTTTTGTTTGGATATAACACAGTTGTTTCACTAACACATTTTCTGCTGTTGACCCCATTAACAGTGTTATAAAGAGGTTGTTGTGTAGCTGATTCACATGGGATATGACAACCATTAACCCTTATTTTGCTGAATATTCATTTTAGCCACACCCATTTCTGTCTATCAACCAATCAAATTACTTGATGTAATTAATTATTACAAATTCATACACTGAATGCCAAACAGTGTAGATCCTGATCAGATGGCTTCTTCAGAAGCCATCTGATCTGGATTTACACTGTTTGCAAAGGTAGGGGTTGTCGTGAACAGCAAGATAAGGGTTAAGATATTCTGAAAAGATCCCCATTAAGCTTCATAACCTGGTGCTATGATTTAACTTCATGAGTTCAACTATCCCTAACTCAAATTAATTTTCATGGCCCCAAAGTTGTTGATTTGTTTTAAGGTTAAACGTCCCCGTCAAGACTGTAAAGGTCATTTTGGAGACGTTGCTTCCAATTTTGTGGGACTTTTACCCGACAATGAGATGAAATGACATCTCAAGCCCTGTTGCCCAATGAAACCAATAGAGTTTATAAGCATGGACGGTCCAACTTGCACCGCTTTGCCTTGGGCAGGCTTAGATCCTCTAAGCGGTTTACCACTACTCGTGTGCGGGTCAGATTTAGCTCTGCATGGAAGCATCGTGCAGCCCATATATATTTCTTCAAGCCCCGATGGGCAGGAGCCAGAACCCGAAGTTGTCAAATTCAGCCGTATATTGATATTGTGTAAGAAAACGTCAAATCTCATGGTTTGATACAATCAGGAATAAGTGCAGTATTACAATAGGGCTGAAAAAAAGTATGTGCAATGAAAGTGAGTTGCAGTATGCATTTTGATGCATCTGTTTTTCTTAACCCATTTTGTACTGAAAGAAATCCCCCCCCCACCCCCACCACCCACCCTGTACATACAACAGAAATCCATTTCGAAATACAGGGGTGTCAGGTTCAGCTATTTTTAGAAAGCATTTTAGAAAATGGTTGATCTTACCGCAAACAGAGGAAGTCCTGATTAGACACCACATTCTGCGGCATCTGATCTGGGCCCGTACTACAGTGAAATTCACTCTTAAGACCACCAATAATAAAGACTTATTCTGCTTTAAAACACTTATTTGGCAGGTTGCAGTTTTTAATGACAGATTCTTTCTGTCATTCTTCGTCGTGCTGCATGTTTACAATTTTAACGTCCGAACTTCCGGCTTCCACTACTTTTGAAATATGACTCCGCGCAAATAGTCCGTTGTTTGTTGACTTTTTATGCTCGCTGTCTCAAAACTAATTTCTCATGGCATTATTTCCGCATTTTGATTACATGTTTTGTTTCATTTGTAATCAAAATACAAAAATGATCTTTCTTAAATTACAAACAAAACGGGAAAAGTTAATTGAATATGCATAAGGAAAGTTCCCATTTTATACAGACCGGACCGTATAATGGGTCATTGGCGAATCTTGGAGGCGGCGTCTAACCACGGCCTTCACTGCGGGCTTCACTGTTGTCGAAAGATAACCCCTTTTTGTTTCCTAAATTAATTCCTATATTTCTAGCTGACGCCCCTTAATTTTGAACCGGGATTTCGAAATAAAATCTTCGTCAGATAAGTGATAATATTACATTCATTACAAAATGGGTTATAATTAATTATATTTGTATCAATACGCCATTACAGTACCTTTGTATATTTTTAGAAAAGAAAAAAAAATGTGTATAGAGCTACAAGCAGTGCACACCATTTAAGTAACTAGATGAACTTTGAAAAATAAAGAAAATAGACCGTATAATAAGCTGTATTTAACTTTTGATTATCGGCCAAGCCGCTTTGTCTGGTCCTGACCCGCACACAACAGTTACAGGCCAGGTTAAGATTTTACCCCTTCAACCCTCGAGTTTCTCCAGTTCACTTTTCAGTCACTGAATTTGTACGCGTCCATTCTACACATGTAAATTGGGTGTCTAGTCAATAGTTGTCAATAGCATGTCAAACCATGTAGAACCGAATGCGGTGTATCATTATGAGCCATCTCACCAGGTTCTACACTGTTTGCAACTGTAGGTATCTGTACTTGGCTAAAAAGGGCTGAAAGGGTACAGACTCATAACACTTACATGACCTAATTAAATGCGAAGTACGTGACGCTAGAAACTTCACCGTACGGTAGCAAGCCAGCAATAATAAACTCCTAACAGTTATCACTGTCCAATTCTGTTGTATAGGTCTAAATAACTGAATATGTAAGCACAATGTTGTGATAAATAATTAGTCACATGCCGCAAAACTTCAAACATCGCACAAAAAGTGTTTTCCTTTATTGTAGCGCACGACATAAGGCAGGTTCTTGACTAAGCCGCGAAACACATCTCAGTCAACAAGTGTAAGCTTTTACAAGAAAGTTGCGGCTATGTGTTGTCATAAAACTGGCAACTATCTCAGCAGGCACATGACGTAATTGTGACGTAACATCAACGTCGGTGCAACGTCATGACGTTGCATCGACGTTGATTTGACGTTGCCCTAGCGACGTGTGCCTGCTGGGTAGTCATTTGCATGTTGTTTTATTTATAATGTCCAAGTAAAATGAAGATAAAAGTGTTTAACAGCCGATTCACCTCAGTTTTGTGAACCAAACTAAAAATCAGCACTCCAGCGCCATTGGCCTTATCACTTAAGAAAGTAAATCTGAATTGCACGACCCGCAGAAAAAGCGACCGACTGAAGTCGGTTGATTTTCTAAGAGTGCCCTAAAACCACCGTGTCATTCTGTCAGTCTGTCTGTCCGTCCGTAACCCGTTTGTGAAAATTGGTGATAGTGACTTAACCGCTTGGAATATTTAAACAATTTTTGTCATACTGAAAGATATCAATGAGATCTAACCAATGAACTTGCGAAATATTACATTCCATTTCGTATAGCCTCGCCGAGGCGAAAAATGTGAAAATTTTCGAACTGCTTCTCCTCGGAAACCGTTGGGCCGATTGAAGTCAAATTTCATATGAAGCCTCTATGGGATGGGGGAAACCAAAATTTGCTCATGGGGTCCAGGTCACATGACCAAAATGGCCGCCAAGCCATATATGGTCTGTCTGTCTGTCCGTCCGTAACCCGTTTGTGAAAATTGGTGATAGTGACTTAACCGCTTGGAATATTTAAACATTTTTTGGCATACTGATAGATATCAATGAGATCTAACCAATGAACTTGCGAAGAATTACATTCCATTTAGTTTAGCCTCGCCGAGGCGAAAAATGTGAAAATTTTCGAACTGCTTCTCCTCGGAAACCGTTGGGCCGATTGAAGTCAAATTTCATATGAAGCCTCTATGGGATGGGGGGAACCAAAATTTGCTCATGGGGTCCAGGTCACATGACCAAAATGGCCGCCAAGCCATATATGATCTGTCTGTCTGTCCGTCTGTAACCCGTTTGTGAAAATTGGTGATAGTGACTTAACCGCTTGGAATATTTAAACATTTTTTGGCATACTGATAGATATCAATGAGATCTAACCAATGAACTTGCGAAGAATTACATTCCATTTAGTATAGCCTCGCCGAGGCGAAAAATGTGAAAATTTTCGAACTGCTTCTCCTCGGAAACCGTTGGGCCGATTGAAGTCAAATTTCATATGGGGCCTCTATGGGATGGGGTAAACCAAAATTTGCTCATGTGGTCCATGTCACATGACCAAAATGGCCGCCAAGCCATATATGGTAAAAACCCTTCAAAAATAGTCTTCTCCAGAACCACTGGGCAGATTTCCACGAAACTTGATAAATAGCATCTGGGACGTAGGCCCATCATAAATTGCTAAAATGGTGACCCTGGGTTGACCTTGACCTTTTTTGTGCCTAGGTCAAACTTTGACACATATGCTTTTGTATTGGAAAAGTGAGAATGCATTTTATCCTGCAAACCATTCAGAATACAGTACTAAAGTATAAGATATATTTTTGCTCGTTACGATAAGGCGCATTTATTGGGGGAGCCGTTTTAGGTCCAGGTCACATGACCAAAATGGCCGCCATACCCATATATGGTTACACTTATAAAGCTAAAAGCATCCGTCGGGTCGTGCACTTCAGCTGAAGCACTGGTTTTTCACAGAATCTGTCATTTCAGTGCCTTTTGGCGCTTTGATTCTTTCTTGGTGTTTTCTGCATACAGAAGACCATACCAAATATTTGACCTAAGGTCAGAGACCACCTTTGGGACTGTTCAAAAGTGGTCTTTAAGTCCACTTTTGAACAGTCCCAAAGGTGGTCTTAATAGAGGAATTTTACTGTATCTGCCAAAATCACATTTTTGGATTTCCAAAATAAAATGGAATTTCCTGTATAAAAAAGGGCTATATAAAATGAGATTTTCACATATAAAATGGGTTTATTACAGCATGATACTCACAGTTTTAATGTATTTTCTTAGTTCTGTCTCTTTCGACTCCGCCTGTGTAAGTCTCTCGACGTACTCGTCTGTCTGCTGCATCTGTTCCTCCAACTGCTCTTTCAAGATCTTGTTCTGTTCAAAAATGTGGCGGTCTCGTAGGTCCAGCACATTAGGGTGGTTCAGTGGTTCTGGCTATTTATAGAGAAAATGGAATACATGTAATTCCTTAGGGCCACGTTGTTCCAAGCCAAACTAGCTTAACAAATTCATAGAAGCCTCCGTGGTGCAGTGGTTACGCTACTCGCCTTGTAAACCAGGGATCGCAGGATCGATCCCGGGCTTCTCCAGACTTTCGGATGAGTCTTTAAAACGAGGTCCTGTCTCCATATGACCTTAGCTGTTGGTGGGAAGTAAAACTCAAACAATCACTCACTCACTCAATAAATTCATCAGTTGTCAACAAGATAACCCTTAAGATGCCGAAAATAAAAGAATCTCACATGGGTGGATAGAAAAATCCATTCCGAGGTCCGGCATCACAAGGCTTGCCAAGTGATGCCAGACTGTGATTCTGAAGGACGGCTTTTCTATCCTCCCTCACACCCATGTAAGATTCTTTTTCCTGCATACCTTTTGTTTCTGGATTTTTAATAATGCAGTCACTTCGGCTGCAAATGTCTGCCATATTGTGATGACAATGATGTGATGTTTAGTGATGTTATGTAACATGCTGTGACGTCAAGCTTAACGACAATGCATATACCAGTGCATACCAAACACGTAAGGATATTCGATTTTTTTCCCTGTCCCTGGGTAAGAAAATAATTTATCATATGACGTCGGGTCTGAGAATGTAATAATGCCATGTAATAAATTTGATGAGCCACTAGTGGATTAAATATGCAAATTAGTTACGTACACCCAGTAACATTACATGTACAACATCCTTAACAACGTCGCGTTTACTAATGGCAGAACATTGATATATGGGTTATACAATTGTGGATAAAATTTGTTTAAAATGTCAAACGATAAATAGAATCTTGCATTCATGCTCATGTATTATTTAATTTATTAAACGAAATGAGGAAAAGGGATAAAATGCGAGGCTTAAGCCTTTTCCTCATTTCGTTTAATAAATTCAATATTACATGAACAGTCATGTAAGATCCTCTATTTCTATCCCAGGTTAAAACCACAGTTTTTCCTATCTGGTGTGCAAGAAAACTGCATCTGAAAAGTTTGTGTGTTTATGTCGTCTGCAAAATCTTCTGCAACCTTTTCGAAAACGTCGCGTTTACTAATGGCAGAACATTGATATATGGGTTATACAATTGTGGATAAAATTTGTTTAAAATGTCAAACGATAAATAGAATCTTGCATTCATGCTCATGTATTATTTAATTTATTAAACGAAATGAGGAAAAGGGATAAAATGCGAGGCTTAAGCCTTTTCCTCATTTCGTTTAATAAATTCAATATTACATGAACAGTCATGTAAGATCCTCTATTTCTATCCCAGGTTAAAACCACAGTTTTTCCTATCTGGTGTGCAAGAAAACTGCATCTGAAAAGTTTGTGTGTTTATGTCGTCTGCAAAATCTTCTGCAACCTTTTCGAAAATGTTTTTCCATACACACAAACAGTGTGAACCGCGATCAGATCAGCTCCTAGAGGAGCAGTCTGATCTGGGTCCACACCATTTGCAACAGTGACTTTATGACTTTTAAAGTCACTGGCAGATGAAAAAGCAGACGGCAATTGTTGTGATTGGCATTTTAAGGGAAAACTGTCATAAGAAGTGAACTATCTTGCAATGCAAAAGCTACTTACATTTTTTTTCAGTGATCGCTATATAAATTGGTTGAATTTCAAATGTAATGTTATAAACCTATTTTCTGCTGAATAATAAATTTTGCCACACCCATTTCTGATTATCAACCAATCAAATTACTGGATATAGTGCAGTCATTTGAATTCGAAAACTGAATGACAGTCATTTGAATTTGCAAAGTGAATGACAAACAGTATAGAACCTGATCAGATGGCTTCTTCAAAAGCCATCTGATATGGATCTAAACCATTTGCAAAGTAAAGGGGTGTCATATTCAGCAGGATACGGGTCAACGAGTTTGTTAGGGTTGAACAATGGGGCC